>CM054113.1:198237074-199458741 GCA_028673005.1 Tanypteryx hageni | reverse complement strand
CAGCGAAGACCAGTTCTCAAAAGGAACAGTGGGTTAAAGAGCGTGGAAGGAGTTTGGAGTGGGGTTTTTTGAGTGAATGGGAAGAGGAGAAGAAATTGGAGGAAAGATAGTGAAAGGGGAGAAAAAGTGTAGGGGGAAATGGAAGGAATGGAATGGGGAAAAAAGGAGGTAAATTTTGCAAAGATGCTCCGCGATCACGTCTGCAGAACTCAAAAACGCCATTTTCCCTATTTCTCCATCTCTCCCCACCTCACTCTCTCCCTACTTTGTCCCTTTGGCTTCTTTCTATCTCCTAAGTTTGTTTCATCTAAAAAAAACTTAATAGCATTCATTCACTAGATTTACTCTTTAAAAAAATACGCGATTAAGAATCGACGCATATTAAAAAAGATTTTCTTCCCATCAAAAACATGCCATACCCAACCCATTTGTTTTGATTATATTTTCCTATGAGCTTACTAAATACTGCGTAAGCCATTTTTATTATTCCTTTTTAGGCGTTCTTTGCCAGTGAAGCGGTAGTAGAAGAACGCCTTATGGGCACGTCTGATCCGTCTGTCCGTCGTAACTTTCATCTGCTAAACCGTAAGACGGATTTTCATTAAATTAAGTGTGAGTGATTGTTATTAAAATTTATCGCCCAATTGTAATTTTCAACCGAATCCGTCAATTAAAACTTCCAATTTACATAATTACATTAATAAACTTATACTCGTATCTCGTAAAATGGCATCCGTCAAGCAACAATTAAATGCCACATTTTTCTCTCCTTAGTTCTTATATGTTCTGAAGGTGTAGATTAAAAATATTATTCGGATAGAGGACAACATTTACTACAAGATAGTCCCCGAGACCATATAATTATGACTTATGACTTCGGAGATAAAAATTCGAGCAAAACATCGCATAATTTGTTTTCCTACATCGCTAAGACAAACAATTAAAAATCCAAATTGTTCTCTCCCATTCTATTATATGAACTGTGAGGTATTAAAAAATGTATTCGGATAGAGGACTCCATTTACCACAAAAAAGTCCGCGACAATATACTTATCATTACGACTTGTAGTTTCAGGGATAAAACTTCGAGAATCGCCCAATCTTTCGATACCGTTTCATACTTATTTCCCATAAAGAACGCCTTTGAAATCTCTGTGTAATCCATTTATGGATTATGTATACTTTTTCATCTTGTTTAAGAATTCTTAAGTACATGCCAAATTACATTCTTTAAATATAGTTTTGCAGCTTTGACTCGAAATTAAGACGAAACTCACGAGATTTTTCGCTAAAATATACATTTATCACTCACGCAATAATACAATAGCAAAAACGATCTACAGAGTCATAGCATCCTTATAGACAAGGCCTGGGCAAATCAGACCAATTACGCTATTTCTGTGCTGCATCCCCTGCCACCTACAAAGCCGGTAAATTTCAAGGTAAAACGTAGAAGTAGAGGGTGTCCCTAAAGTCCCTTTGCCCCCAAGTTATTAACATAGAGTAGCAAGAATAAAATACACTCCACTATTTAAAACGAACTCTGGTCACATTATGGCCAGAAAAAATCGAGAATTAAACAAATACGCATCAAATCGCAACTGCAATTCACTACACCAAGGGACAAAGGAGCCCCCACGCTGATGTTATCGATTATTACAAATAGTTGTGAAAGCTAAATACACCATAAAACTGCCATAAATATGAAAAATAATATAAAAATAAGTATATCAATTAATATAGCAAATATATGACGTATTCTATTTTTGCTACTCAGACATCACACATGGAGCTAAATCGACTTTCGATAAATTTTACTACAGTTGGCATAACACACGATCGCTATTTTTCCAAATTTTATATCGCTCGCTAAATAAAAAAAGTTTTACCAGCCTAAAAAATTACACATGGCCACACACAAATGTGAATGTTACCAGTGGATTCGAGAACTCAAAATCGTGGGGGAAAAAGAATCCAAAAGTATCGCAAAATGGTAAACAAACGTATCTAAGCAATGCAAATAGACAAATGAACCCCTGGGAACTCTTAATGTTAAGGTCCGAGAAGAATGTCGAATCTCTATGTGTCAAGAGGACAATGCGTCAGGGGAGGATAACGAAAAGGGGCGTGTCTAAGAGACAGATACGGATCCATTTTCGGAAAACCTTTTTTGGAAACACGGCGCTCTGTGGACAAACCCACTTTCTTCCCTCCGAACTCCCTGACTATCGCTACATTGAAACGTTTCCTTACTTGACAGGGCGATCCCTCCTGAAATCTCAGAAGCAGCATCCCAGGGACAAAAACGTGTCTTCGAAAAATACCGAGGGCTTACAACACATTATGACGGTGCGTCAAATCGCAAGACTGCCATTTTTTTATGTACGGCTTCGTCCAACACAAGGAACAACCAAACGCTCAATATATCTCACGCTGTAACACACTGACACGGAAGCATTCCGTGCGTCCTTTGTCAATTCCTTCACCGACACGTATTGTGGTGGTCATTTTTACGATACGGCATGAATTCTGAACGTCTTAAACTTTAAACGATCTTTATTTACTCGAAGACAGCAAATTTTGGGTTAATGGAGATTTATGTGAAAAATTAAATATAAAGTAACATTATAAATTATAGCAAGAAAGGCTTACGGTGAACTTGCTTAAGAACGATGAATTATATGTGTAACTTAATTGTTTTCTTGAACCAGCTCATTCGAATCTTACAAAGTTTTATTTTTGTTTGTAGAAACAGTGTATATATTTTATTGTCGTAAAATAGAATTAACTGACAATGAAATACTAAACACTTTGAATTATTCCAGGATATAAAGAATTTGGGAAATGCATGAAATTAAAAAAGAGGAAAATGTAGTTAAGCCAAATAATATAATAAGATGAATTCTGTCTGTAGCCACTTTTCATTAACATAAGCAAATACGAGCAATTTGGCTTTGAGGGAGCTACATTTTGTGAACAACAGCACACGAATAAATTGTGAGATGAATTAATGAAATCGTGCGGTGCAGCAACGAGTAATTATTCCGCCATCTCAGTAAGGTTTAAACTATTTATAATAATTGCACTGTATCTCATGGAAACGGATTTTACTGTACGAAGTAATTATAATTTGCTAACAAAGAAGATTACTTTCGAAAAATTCTATTTTCGCAAAATAAAAAATAAGTTCCAAGAGTAAAAAACTATTAGCTTTAATTTATTTGTATGTTTTGCGCCGTTACTATTTAATGGCCGCTATAATTCCGATAAATTAACTTTCTTAATTTTAAATTCACCACAGGAAATTTTTAAATAAATAACAGAAATACCGAAAGAAATCCTAATTAAAACACTAGGAATCCCGGAAGGAGCTTAGAGCGATATGTTAATCCGTCCGAAACGTATTTCTAACACAAACTCAAGACGAAATTATTTTGCCGTCGACGGACTGCCGCACCATCAATACGAAGCGATATTTCCCTACCTCCTCCCGACGCAAATTGTCAATTGAAACTTTTTTCCTCGGTGGAAAGATGGAAACTGGTTTATTTCTCATTAACGATTAAAAAAAAAACAATTTCGCCCGCGGCTTGGGGAATTACTGGCGGACACTTCTTTTTTTATCATTTCCTTTATTATTTTTTCCCCTCGGCTCTTCCTCTATTTTTTCCGCGTGGGGGCTCCGAATGACTCTTCTCTAGTGAATGAAGCACGCCCCAATGTGTTCGTCGAGAGGTTCTCTCGCTCTCTCACCATCCCCATACTCCCTCCCCAGCCCTTCTTCCTGTACTTCCTCTACCCGCCATACTCTCCGCCCGTGCCCTCCCACCTACTACCTCTTCATCCCTACCGTTCCGAAAAAAATCCCTCTTTCATTCCTCCCCTCCTACAACTCCCTCCTCCCTTTAAAAAACCCCTCTCAATTCCTCTCCACGGTCACCGGAATTTTTCCTTCCCTTCCTCGTCCTTACTCCTTCCACACCTCCGCCCACTTTCCTTCTACCTCAGGCAGCCTCTTACCTCCCTCCCTCCCCCTTCCCGACCTCCACTCACCTCTTTTTTACCTACCGCTTCGTTTTGATCCTCAACCTACCTCTTCTTTTCATCTCACTCCCCCATCCCTTCTTTTCATAAATCTAACAAAGCCATCCTTCGCTGCCGTTATATATATATATATATATATATATATATATATATATATATATATATATATATATATATCCTTTCCCCAACTCCTGAGGATTAAGGGACCCAAATGTGCAATCTCATAATTCCATTAAAACCATTCCGAGCCATTAGCGGAAATTCGCTGACAATAGCTCGAATCGATGGCTCAGAGAGAGAATGTAAAAAGTCATTAGGCGTGAGAGAGAGAGAGAGTTCCTGGGAAGTGGAGTGGGATACTCGCAAGGGCACTGATAAGGAGATAAGGGAGGGAGAAAGAGAGGAGGTGAGGTAGGATTTTTTTTACTGCTTAAGGAGTAATGGGTCGGAGGAAAAAGGATTAGGGAGGATGAAATATAAAGAGGAGGGATTGGAGGGGGAAGGAGAATTTGGGGGAGATAAGGAAAAAAAATTTGGGATGAAAGCGAAATCTGGTTCTTCTCCCTCCCCCTCCCTCTTTCTCTAGCCTTGCCTTCTTCCCTCTCCATTCCTTCGTTCCCACTCGTTCCCTCTTCCAAAAAATCTCCATACTAAAAAAATAAAACTCCTCTGAACGCTTCACTTTTTCTATATCTCCCACTCAATCTATCCGTTCTCTCTCTTTTATCATTTTTTTACCTCGCGAATGAGAATCACGACCGCCGCCAATACTTTGCATTTTTTTATTTAATGTCCCCGAAAATATTCCGCGAATAGGGCAAAGAGAATGGTGGGCGGAAGGGATTTCGGATGGGAAGGAGTGATGGATGCTCAGGAAAAAGGAGGAGGAAGAAGAGCGAACAGAGAAATAAAAAATAAAGGGAGTGAGGGAACCACTCTTCTCTACTCTGAACGATTCGTATTTTTTTATTCTAAAAAGTCGACTGTGTGGTAGTCGTTTGCGAAGGAGAGTGGTTGTAGGGGGTGGAAGGAGGAGGAGGGGTAAGCACGTGATGGCATGGGAATAGAGTGTGGGGGAAGGTTGAGAGAAAGGGGGAGGGAGATAGGGTTGGACCGAGAGAGTGCAAGGTTTCGGGGTTTGGGTTGAAAGGAGATAAGAGGGAGAGAGAAGAAAATACATACACGTGGCTGGTATTAAGGGGAATGGCGGCACATGAAAAATATGCCGGTTACGGAGTTTATGAGTGTGTGATGGGCGGTACGTATTGGGTTAGCTCGGAAAAGGGTGCGAAGGGATTGAGTCATCGGCTATCTCCGCCACGCCCACCTAATCTTTATCTCCTTCTCCCTCCCTCCCTTTGGATCTCCATTCTCTTCCTCCACCCCAGCCCCTCTCGCAATTCCACCTTCTCTTAAGAGAAACATCAATGTCGTCTTCTCCCCCCCACCCAGCGTCGTCTATCGCTAAAATCGGTTTTTCGACTTCATGTCTCCCCGTTTTCTTCATTTTCTCCCATTTTCCTGTTCAATTTCTCTCCCACCATTCCCTCCCATTCTCCCTCCCTTTACGCCCCCCTAATCGCCTTTCATATTCTTTTAACCCTCCTCCCTGAATTTCTCCGCCAATCTCCCCTTCTCTTTTCTCTAGCAAATCCACACGCATCGTAAGTTATGCGCTTTCCTCTCTTTCTTTCCTTTTCTTCCACTCTCCACCCCAACCCCTTTTTCCACCTTCTCCTCCCTCCCACACACACACACACATACACACTCAGCGCCTGTTCCCCTTCGCATTAATGAAGCCACAGAAAGAGAAAAAAGGAGCAGTTCCCCGCCCACGCGATCCATTCCCCTCCTCCCCCGCCCCCTCCTTTCGCATATCTCTCTCCCTCCTTCTCTCCTCCCTCTCCCTCCCCGACCCTCTCCACCGCTACTCTACATCCAATTCGAGCAATCGCCGTACTCTTGAAAAAAAGTTTTCTCCCTCTATATAGAGAAACCGCTAACACCAATCACAGGAGAAGCCGCCCATACGTCATATCGTTAGGACATATATATTTTTTCATTTTATTTTTAATGATATACTCGACAGATTCCGGGAAACTTTACTCCGCTCTAGGGTGGGAGAAAAATTGATGAGACTTATTAAGCGCAGAGTTCGAGGATTTTTTAAAGGCGTCCATTAGGGTTTTATTTCCTCCAATCGGAATAGCGATCGTTCCTTTTCTTTTTTATTCTGAGCTATTCGCCTTATTTGAAGGAGGGAGGAGTGGCAGAACGCGGTGGAGGAGAAAGGGAAGAAGCAAAGACTGAAGAGAGATTTCGTTAAAAAAAATGAGGCGAAAAGAGATTAGAGGGAAAGAGCGAATATCCGTAATTACTTCGTATGCATCAAAATTCGAACGCAGTCTCAAAAGCAAGTTGATTTAATGGCGTTATTAGGAAACTTTTTTGCAACTCGACCAAAAAATATAACTCTTTCCAACGCTTTAGAGTTAAGAGCGTCATGAGGACACTATTAAGCTTGCGTTTTTTTAATTTTTATTTTTTAGTCGTAATTTTCAAGTCTCTCTTTCCGCTTCGGGTTAAAAAAAAATTTAGAATCATTCCTCCTGACTAAAAGACTTTTATTTCATGTTCGTCGATCTAAATATGTTGTAAATTGCAACTCCCGCGCGCAAATTAATTTATTTCGGTTTTCTTAATGCCCGTTTTACAGTACGAGAACCTAAAAACTAATAATACCACTAAAAATTGTCAGGTAATGGTGAGGCGACACGCTAATGAATTATTTATGTTTCGTAACCCCAAATTATCTTTCCAAATTTAAAGGCAAAAAAAATGAAAATCGAGGTGTTTCCAAAACTTCATATAACCTTCATCTGATCAATACATCGGGATTTTTACAGCAATTATAAAATTTAATCTTGGAGTACAGAAACATCCTGGCAAACTAGTATGTGATTGATGACTTTTTTTAAATTCAACTTAATGCGCAGTAAAAATGAAATTTTTCGTAGTGTTGGGAGTTTTTTACATTTTGGACACGTTTCCTACTCTTAGCTCACAGTAATGCCATAAAAGCTGAAATTGGGACGCAAGGGTTTTAATGATGAAAATACGACAGTAACTTATTGTGCGTGGATGAACTATGTGAAGAAATTTTATTGCCACTGTTAAACCAAATTCTTCGATAAGCGAAACTTAAACCATATAATAATAATTTCAGTTTGACTAAGGGCAGCCTGGCCCATTATATTTGTTAAATATTTAATCCATCTCCTAATCTTCTATTAGTATGTCATTCTGTCGTCGTTAAGGTTAGCCGTATTGTTGCTAGCTTCATGGGGTTATGTATGCCAAACTGGATTTAAAAATGGGACAGCACTACTTGTTTATCTAAATAACCAATGAGGTAGAATGCTATTTCTTGAGTTATGCAGATTAAAGTCAAGTCGTGAGTGTAAATGTGTATTCTTTAGACTAGCGTTAAAAGTACAATTAATAGTATAAGTGGTAACAAAAGAATTAATTGATGTATCTTTGCATTGGAATTTTAGAAAAAATATTCAAGCTTCAACATTTTTTTATTTTATAGCATATTTATTACTTTGTTTATACTAAAAATAATCATACTCATTGTTTTTCGATTTCTGCAAACAATTTAGGTTTAGTTGTTTACATAGTAACAGATATGTTGTTGATTTTGCTTTCAACCTTATAAATATAAGGTTGAAAGTAAAATCAACAACTTTCCTTGAATTGTCCAAGGAAACGATATGGAAAATTATCTAATAGTCAAAATCATAACTGACATTTATTTTGTAAGACTCATTAAATGTTGACTACGAGGCATGGATTTGTTTATTACGTGGCTATTTTGAATGAACGCTTACATCGGACTACCAGAAAAGATGTTAGCAGATCAGTGGCGTTTGAGATGCGGGTGCGGCGCAGACTGGAGAGAGTTAAGACCGAAAGAAAAATAAATGAGCAAGATTTAAAAACATTAGGAGAAAATGGGAGCTTAAATAAGAGAGCAAGGTAAAGAGAAGAAATAAGTGGGTCAAATTTTTAGAGGTAAATGTCTGTCGAAAGAAGACAGAGAAGGGAGGATGCTGTGAAAGAGAGACTGAGGGTAAGAAGAGAAAAGGAATATTAGATGCATTAAAAGAAGGGGAAGTGTAAATAAAGAGAAAGACCTTGGATGGAACAGATTGGACTGGGTGAGCCAAAAATCTACCGAAAATTATAATACATATGATGGCGTTCATCTTGAAGTATTTTAATTTTAAAATAATTATTATCAAATTAAACCAGCCATGTCAATATCAATGCGTACGACCAGACTTCCTCACGGATGAATAAATTCCGCAGTACATACATTTATTCCATGCTAAATAAAGGTAAGAAAAGTGGACCACCAGATATTCTTGCGGGCCAGTAATATTTAAATCCTTATTTGCATGGCTGACTGAAACCCAACCATTTTTAAGTGCATTCTTTTTCAATTTCAAACATACACTTTTGAATCAACCAAATTAATTTCTCTTTAAAGGAAGTCACCAGACGCCGATGCAAAAGAGGGAACAATCTGACCTGTGAGTTATGTCCAGACTAGTGAAATGACGTGAACAACACTGTGAGAATAACTCCGCTTAGTAGTGGTACGGGTTTTATGCATAAAAATTGTTAACTTTCAATATCAAAATTAGGACCAATATTTTAATTAAAAAATCGGTACAATACGCATTGCACAAACATTCTCCTATACTACGTATACATCTGGTATCACTACACTTTTCATACTGGAAGAAACTCCTACTGCTACAAAATATCCAAAACCGCGGAAGATATCTTCTGTAGGTAAATGATATTAATATATTGATTACCTCATATATTTGAAAATCAAACTTGATAAATAGTTATACCATATATAAATATCAAGTATCATGCAGATTACTATCACTATTGCTGGACGAATATTGTAGAAATAACTTAAAAGAGCTGAGCGTATAAATCGATATATTATAATGTCGCTGGACACCCTCGTTATTATTTTAGAAACGGGTTGTCGGTGCTTGCATACTGCAAGCGTTCAAAAAATCACCATACACCAAGATATAAACTCTTAAATAAATCAACGCGACAGCAGTTGAACTACACAGAGCCCATTTAAATAAGATAATAGTTTTCATTTTCTGCGAAATTATGGTATCTATCCGGAATTTCTAAATTCTCTGGCAATCGGCTTCGCGTCCAAGTTTTCCAATTTCAAGTTTCATGACTCAAATCGCCCTTTTTAAGCAATAAATATAATCATCATTACGACAATAGCCTATGTGTTACATTAAAATTTATTTAAAAATTAGGATATTTTGTGTGTTAGGATTATGGTTTCATCATCCGTGCCTTTTAATACGTATCTGGGTAAAAAAATAATTTAAAATTATCACGCCATCATGTGTATACGTCGTTGGCTGCTCTATTTACTATCTACTACTTATATGAGAAAGTAAAAAACATTTGGTACTTGCCTTTTATCTACCCGCAAAAATTTAACGTAGGGAGTGGCACCGTATGTGACGAGAAATTGAACTACGTGGAGGTTGCGTTTACTGTTTATTCGAAATTCTTTTGTTTAGCGTAGCTATTGCGGCATTGTTAAAGCAAGTTACTAAAAGTGAATAAGTAATTAATTACGAAGAATATGAATCTGAAAGAACTATTTAAAGGTTATGAAGTGTTCATTTTATTAAAAATCGAAAACGGAAACAACGAAATAACGGCAGTATTTTACGAAATATTCGAATGTGAACGATCAGTTAATGAGTTCTCTTGTCAATAAGTGAGGTGTAATTTTAGAGATTAAAGTCGTGCTGGAGATTGAAGTTGCACGGGATGCCTGCGGCGTCCTACCTTAACCAATGTCACCCTCTCCATGCCAAGGGAGATCGGATGCACGAAGCCGAGCAAAAGCCGTAAAACTAAAGGCTTATGAGAAAAACATATATATGTACACTAAGCAGTTCAATTTCTTGTCACCTACGACGCCACTCCCTACGAGAAAGTTTTGCGGGTAGATAAAGGGCAAGTACCAAACATTTAACTCGGATCATATCTTTATGAGTGACCATGAAATTTTTTGCTTATCTATAAGCCGTAGAAAAATAGCCTGGTAATCAATGGGACGAGCAAATGAATAAACGAATAATACTTTGTACATATCTGAAGTACATAAGTGTAGACGAAATCGGGAGAAAAGCTCCAAGTTGACATACAATTATTGTGAGAGAGATAAGGAATGTGTGAGCACCTCAACGTTGAGAAGTGTATAGGACTTATGAAATGTGAAGAACATAATACAGCGGAGAAATGAATGAACCACAACCGATCACGGACCTGCCGCGAGGTACTTATAATCCATCAATTATACCCTTAATTTCGCGGCGTGACTTTCCCTTTCATCTAGAAGGGGAGAACGACGCACCTCGCTGAGGAGCCGCAGCTGGAGCGACAACAGCGCGCCCCCGCGCCGTGCCACCCAATCGGCAAAAGCGGGAGCCATTGAAAGAAATTCTCGGCAGCATTCGCAGACGCAATGACTCAAAAGGAGACCGGCCAGCCAATGACAGAGGCCCCCCGCCGCGCCTCTCCCTCCTACCCGCTTTTTTTTCTGCAAATCCGCATTTGTCGATTGGCGGCGCCCCCCCGCCATTCCATTCACCCCACGCCTCCGATCCCCTCCTTCCTCTCTCCCTCCCCCAAACCCCATTTACCTAAGATCGCTCGCCCCCCCCCCCCCCCTGAGTCTCCCCTTTTCCTCCCTCTTAACGGGCTATAGCTCTTTTCGGCACACCTCTCTCTCATTCTCCCCTGCTGACCAATCCTCAGGAGGAAAGTAGTTTTTTTCTTTTATTTTTCGCAGGGAATCGGCGATAAGGGATTTATTTCACTTCCGCCGAGCGTGATCCAGACAGCGCAATTAACGAATCCCATTTAACTCTCCCTCTCTTATTCTTTTCCTCCCTTAAAATGTTCCTCAACCAACGCCCTCGATCCTCTCGCTTGCTACCTCCATTCATTTTTTCGACCCTGATTTTTTCGTCCCTCTTTCTCCCTCTCCCTCACCCGCACACCTTTCATTCAGGCCATCTGTTCTGATCCGTTCTCGCGGTGGCATCATCGAAGAAGCAAGCGGAGAGTGGAAAGATATTCTCCGTTACGATGTAAGAGTACGAGTCGAATCTCGACATATCGATATAATCAGTGCTGTAGTCGCAAAAAAAAGCGGAGGGTATACCGTATACGGAAATAAAACTTCGAAGGAGGGTCTTACCCAGTTTTTTTTAAAGCAGAGGATATACCCTATTCATTCGAAAAAGCAGAGGGTATACGGCGTATACCACCGTATACCCTCCACTACAGCTCTGGATATAATATTCTTCTTTAAGGAGCCTCGTTGGTTATTCTCATAAGTTGAACGATGAGTTATTGTCGGTGACGGTAGCAAAATTGTCGTTCGCCCACGCATCCGCTACCCGCCAGCCTAGCGAATCGATCGCAATTCTGCCCTCGCGTGTCAGATA
Source organism: Tanypteryx hageni (assembly GCA_028673005.1). Lineage (NCBI taxonomy): Eukaryota > Metazoa > Arthropoda > Insecta > Odonata > Petaluridae > Tanypteryx > Tanypteryx hageni. The sequence continues at coordinate 199,447,111 of CM054113.1, read as the reverse complement.
CACCCTGTTCTCGAGGGCTTCGAGTGGTCCTCACGCGAAGGTTTAAAAAAGCGTTATTATCGCAGCCGAAGACCTTTTTTTCTCTCGCGTATTCTCGTCTTTCGATGAATAAAAAATATCAAAGTTCCACCAAGTAGGCCGTGGAAAGTTATCATCGAGCGTCTCTGGGAAATGGTGATCAGAATAGGTTCGGCGGGTGCTCTGAGACTTGATCATCTATGCCAGGAGTGGGCAAACTTTTTACGAGGCGGGCCACATTGGCAGTTGAGGGCGATAGAGCCGCATGAACATATTCAAATGCTTGGGAGTGCCGCATTAGGGTTTCCGTCGCAAGCAACTGAGAGAATGCGAATGGTCCTATTACTGAAAATCATTAATTAATAATATTTTAGCGTCACAACTTCACAAGAAAAGATTCGCAGGCCTTAATATTAACAAAAAATATGAAAATATCTGCATTGCATTTCACGGTTGACTTTCATAACGGCATCGCGGGCCGCAGTTAATGTTCTCGCGGGACTGGTGTGGTCCAACCCTGATCTATGGTGATGTTGTTCGTATAAAGTACGAATGATCGAATTAGCCTATCCGTTTATAGAAATAACCTAATTCAATTAATCATAGAAATGGATGAAGAAGTTACCTATATAGTTCATATATTAAAATAAATGTTTAATGCTAATTAGAGAAATATAAAATTAAATCACACGACATAAACTGCGTTAATACCAATGTCCTCGATAACCGGGGTTCCTTAAACAATATAAAACTATAATAATAAGGTTTGCCAACTTCTGTAAATGGAATTTAATCATGTTTCTCGGATTATTAATAACAATATCTTTGTTGTATTTTATTCCTATAATAAACGTATTTTTCAATATTAACTTGCATATAGATATACAATCGTCTATACTAGGGCAGTCTCCTCTACTCCATGATACATAGAGCTGATGGGAAAGCAAGCAGCAACAGTCTACAATAATGGTCTATACCTATTAACCCAATGTTGAGAACGATCCACTACTCTAAGTTTCGATCAGCAAGTTTTAAGTTATTTTTCCAGCTCACTTCTTCAAAAGCTCTGTGGATGGAAAGTTTAATCTTCCCTGCATCTAACTGCCAGTTCGCTTCAAAAATCCATTAAAATTTGCCATAATTTGATTACTGATGCAACTGATAAAGAGAGACGTGCCCGTTTTTATTTTTCAAAATAGTCAAAATATTTTAAACAGGAAGACTCTCGCAAAAGCTAAGATGATTCATTTTCAAATAATAAAATGAAAATTGCCACGCAAAGCCGAGCCTCATAAATCCCCTTCACTTTCAACTCATTTGCGCTCATCTTTCCACCAGACTCGAACTAATAAAAAAAATGAGTGGCGCGTATCGTAGCGATTCTCTCATTCGGCACATTCTCTCTCTTCCTATCAATCCCATCCAAAAGCAATCCCAGCCATCCCTCTCCCTTCATCCTAGGTCTATATATACCACACCTCATTCCCTCCAACACATCCTCTCTCCCTCTCCTTCTCATAGTCTCCCTTACCCCCCACTACCAAAACACACGCGCGTCTTCCACCCCTTGCGAAATTCTCCGCGGTGCATTTTCTGGCCTATTCCTCACCTCTGGACCCCTCCCGCGTCCTTCTCAGATGGGAGGGAGGGGGGATAGGAAGGCGGCGGGGTCCGTTCTGACACGGGGGAGGGCGCTTAGTGTTTGATGCCCCCTCCCCACCTCCACCCCTCCCACACGACAACAACTGGAGGTTTCTCCCCAGAGCCACCCGCAGCCCCTGCCCATTGTTTGACTGGCATGTGTTGTGTAAACAAAGACTTGAATGGGCGGCAATTCCATATTATCCTCCTCTCGCAGTGGCTTCGGGGTATGCGCAGACTAGTGTGGGTGCGGGGGAAGAGGAGGAGGTAGAAAGACCGAAGGGAAGGGTAAAGCTTTAAGGGTTGTTATCGGATGTGGGCTTCTGAAGAAGCAGAATCGGGTTCGAATCCCGTTCGAATGCGGCTGGATGAGATGGAGAAAAGGTATTGCACGACGAGAAATAGAAGTCATGGCGGAACAAAATCTTCGAAAATATTACTTCCAGAATAACACTTCACGAATTATATTAACCTTTAGGAATTAAATACAGTGTTCTTATTTAGCAGAAAACATGCGAAGGAAATAATTTATGGGTATTGAAGCCGAGTTTTAATACTTTGTATTTTTCACAGTATTACATTTCTTTAAATATAATATTTACTTTTATAAATAATCAAATAAAGGTTTCACTGATGTAGGAATGGAGATTCCGTTCTAAGAAAAGGTGAGTGTAGCTCGGTAGGGCTTTTCTTGTATAACCACGTCCTTTAATGAATTAATAATACGTCCTTTGCTCGAAAATTAATAAAATAGTCTCTCCGATATTGTTATAATCTACTTTTTATGCAGTTTAGATGCAGAGAAATTCTCAAAAAATGTAATATGAAAAATATTATGTTTATAGGAACCAGGTGAAATGGAGGAATGAGTAGAAGAATTAGTAGAGCGGAATGTTTACAGATTAGCGTCGTACAGCGAGATCTAAGGGGATAAATCTTAAATAAAGCGGTAGATTGCGATCCTTCTACGACCGTTAGAATTTCCCTCACAATTTACACCTGTCAATTTCTGTGCTCGATAAGCACGTGGAGAACATATTTCGATTTCCTGGGAAAACTCTAACTAGCCTAGCGAAGTCTATCAGAGTTGGAATATTTTTTCCAAGTAATTACATCTCCAGACTTTTCGTGAATGCAAGCGACAGCAGGAGGCAAATATAACAGTTGTTAAAAACTCAGCGCAATTAGTCAAAATAAGATTTTATCCTGCACCGAGTATACTGTGTTGAAGAGTCATGAATCCCCGCTCACATCCAGAGCGCTTGAAATTCGCGTCCTAAGTGATGATCGCGTGGAAGAATTTCTTTCGCGAGGAAATGAAGAATAACGTGGAGGAAAATGTTGGTTTGCTATAATTTCGTATGAAAAATATGCTTTAGAACGGGTTTTCAACCTTTCTTTGCTGAAGTACCCCTTAAGAACATTTTGTTAACGTTCGTGTACCCCTTTGCCATTTAAAGTTATAATGAAATGAATGTTACTTGCATTAAGATAGATAACTCGTGTTCATAACATTAAAATACATCGTTTTGGCGTATTTCTCTGTTTTATTACGTTATTTTTGGTCATAACATCGCAACTTTTGATACCAAAGCCGTGCATGAAAGACGAAGAAGAAAAAATGATAATACTTACGCGTAGCCCTTTGAAACTTTTGACGTACCCCTAGGGACTGAAACCCCCTGCTCTTTGAGAATGAAATGGGCAGAACAAATGTGGGCGAGAAAAAATTTTACCCGGGATTGATATCGTGAGATGGAAAGTTGGATCAGGGAATTGTGAAAAAGAAGTTACGTACGCAGCAGAAATAATAAGGGCGAGAGGGAAGGAGAGCAGGAGAGAATACAGATTTGGATAGGGCTGAAAAGAGTGATTGTGGGAGGAAGGAGTGAGATTCTGAGAGAACGGACAGAATGCGAAACGAGTAGAATGGGTCGCGTTGTGTAAAATACCTACCTACCACTGTAATTCGGAAAATGAATATCAATTGCGTGTCAGGATTTGCCTCTGATTCGTTATGGCGCCTTATAGAGATGCGGATAGAAACAAGGAGAAAACAGAGAGAGAGAGAAAGAAAAAGGAAGGAAAGGAGAGAAAATGAAAAAAGGAAAAGAGCAAGTATTTAGGGTTATTGATCTTACTTTCTGTCTTTCAATAGGTACAAATTGACGATAAAAAATTCCTAGTCACAAAGTTGCTTTGTGACCTCAGGAGTCTCCAAGATAATCTAAGAGTGCTAACTAGAATTTTCGGACGGATGCACGTACCACTGGAGGTAAGTGAAGAATTTTATAGAGAAATACGAAAGTGTAATAATTCTCTCTGCCCCTCAGCTTCCTTAAACGACTTCGAAATCAAAGCTTGTTATGTTCGAATAGCGTCATCAAACTTAGTAATCAAGTTTTTACCGATGAAATGCCGATGGTATACAAAATAATTTAATTGTTAAAAAAACACGATCCACAGCAAATAACATTAACCTTTAAGAGTTCGCGCACGGTTATTTTGGCCGTGTTGGAAAATATAACAAAACACAATATTTACTAAGTATCTATATTCATAGACATGAGTTGTGTATTTTAACACGAATATAGTTCCTTCAATATATATAAGGGGGTAGAGAATTATTTTTTTAACGCTCAAAGGTGTCTGTCGGCAAAACAAGTTGAAGAGATACAGATTTCGGTTAGTCCTAGCTAATATAGGAATTTCAAACTTAGAGTTGGTCAAGTATAATTTGGATACTAGGCAAAGAACATGGTGTACACATTGAGATTTTTAGGAGGAAAGTAAATCATTGAGATCGAATCAAATGAGAGGTTTTTGTCCAAGAAATGAGGAAGAAATAGTGCGAGAAGGGTTGAAAATATAAACAAAATACGCCATATTTGTATTTCGTAAGCGGCGACGATGGAGCCGAATCAACGAAGATATTAGCAGGCGAAATGAAAGGAAAATGTATGCGGGAGGGAGGACGAAGAAAATAAGACGGACGATAGAGGAGACTCGCAGAGAGGAAGAGGGGTAGAAGCTAAAAATTTTCCATCGACACTTCCATCCCGCGTATAGCCCACGGGAGTAGGGAGATTGTGATGCAAAAGTTGGGCCATTTGCATAATTTTATCACGGCCCGACGTACAAATTAACGCGCATTCTCCTTCTTAGCTCAACTGCCAGGGAGGGAGGGATAAATACAGGAAGCATGGGGGAGGCATAAGCGAAGAGGAGAGAGAGAGAGAGAGTGAAGGAGTTTGAAGGAGAAGGTATATGGTGAGGATATATAATGGCTGGTAGACGAGTGGAAAAGGTAGGAGGACGGATGAAAAGGGAAGTGAAAGCTAGAGGGAATGACAGGAGAAGTAGGTTGCAGAGATAGGTAGGTAAAGGACGGTAGGCGAGAGAGAGAGAAAGAGATACATAATAGAAAAATACACAAGCGATTTATTGTTTCAAAAATAAGCTGCTTCTCAACACCAAGACAGTCATAAGTGGCGACAACATTAATTGTACATGCATTATCTCATTGTTGAAAGGCCTAATTAATAATGCGTTTTTCCTAATCTTCTGGGCGTTTTCGGATTTATTGGATGAACATTCAAATCCCCTCAGCAAGAAAATTAAGCTTCAATAGCTTGGTCAACATCTCCTTACAGTTCAGGGTTTGAATTCCTATTCTAAATAATTTAATTTTGTATGTTTAAAACATCATGAACCGATTTCAGTATTAAATAAATTGGAAATTTTATCTATTCTGGATTTGTGCTAGATTACAAATTAAATTACGCAAATCAATCATAACTATTATATACAAGCCAGCAGTTTTTAAAAGAGAAATCTAATTAAAAAATTAAAAAACAATTGAAATTTTTGTTAGTTCATTCAACCTCAGAAGCAAAAGTTGCTATATCCAGCAATTTTTTGTAACAAGGAATTCGCGGATTTTGGATTATGGGCCAAATCTTGTGGCCTGAATATACCGTTTTTATAAAGTAGGCTTCTAATATTTTATCTATTAAAATGAACGTTATCGGTAATGCACTCAAGTTATTCGAGAGTCGAGTTAGCAAGAATCTTGAACAAGCTGCTTGCGTATTTTTGGAATACAGATATTTGAGCCCCAGTAACAGCACGTTTTCTTGAGGTTGTTGAAACGATCATTTCAAATATCAAATGCCTGCACGGTATTACAACGCTTGAATGTAGACTAGTGGTTTTGCTCGAAAATAATAATAAGACTGAATAAAATAAACAGAGAGACACCTACGGAGGTGCCCGGGCGAGTCGACCAGTGCGGTGCCCCGCTAACATTAACCACCAAATTAGAAATAAAAACAAAAATTGTAATTTAGTCCCGATTCGCTGTCCTAGGGACGGCCCTGACAAGAACTACCTATCTGTAAAATTGCACGATGTGGAAATCATAAATTTCCCTAAAACACCAATGACCAAAAAAGGTGAATTTAACAATACGGCAGCAGGTGGCGCAATTAATATGCACGGTTCTAGTTCAAATAAAATGTGTTATATAGGAGGAAATGAATGCGAAGTGCAGAGAAGTCAAAGCGAGGGTTGAAATCGGAAGGAGTAGGACATGAGTGACGGAGGAGGAGAATGTTAAAGGTTTAGATGAAAGATGAGACAGTATCACGCAGGATAGGAAGCTCGTGTGAGAGAGAAATTTAGTAATACGAGGAAAGGAAAAATGCAAGGCGAAGGGGTTGAAAAAGAGAGAGAGAGAAAATGGGAGACGGCGATAGAGAGAGAGACAGAGAGGCGGATGAAGGCGGAAAATATGAAGTATACTAAGCGGAAAAAATTGCGACCGCATTAAGGAGAAAATAATGAAAGACGTTAAGGTGATAAAAGGGAGACGATAAAGAGTCGAGAGATCAGACGTGATGACAGGATATAAGACGAACCGAGTCGTCCCCGTCAACATTCCTAAATGGTTTTAAAAAAAAACAGACTATCAGATGAAAGTCAAAAGACAAACGAGCGCTTTACAAATTCGCATCGCCCGATACAATTGAATCCGCCACATTTTCTCGCGCAGTCACTTCCACCGCGATTAGAAGCGAAACCTTTCCTTATTTCCAACCCTGCTATTCGGAGCGTATTATCCTTTCGAGTCCCTTTAAAAAATAATAATAATAAAAAGAAACGATCTGAGAATGCGTCACTGGTCGGCCATGCGAAAGCTCCGCCACGCTCGAGCTTCGACGAGCGAGTGAGTAAGCGATTACGCTCCATCCACCCCTTTCCCTCTCTCTTTTTCCTCCCGAACATTCTCATTCACCGTCCGTCCAACGTAGGTACCATCGCCACGTTGTCGGAGATCGCTTGGGAGGAAGCTGTCGAGATTGCGTGGCGAGGATACAGGGAGAAGGAGCAATTTACCCATCACGCCCCTGAGAAGTGTATCACGCGTGAAGGGAGGGGAGCTTAATCGCTCCTCTCATCCACCCCTCCACCCACCTCCCAACAACACACGCTCATAGCTCCCGTCTCCAAGTCTTGAAAAGGCCATTGTTGGAACCTCTTTTATTTTTTAAAAAGCTTTCCGGGACTCCCACATGTCCGAATGTCCGAAGTTCTCTTCCACTATGAGCGTCGAAGAAAAAAAGGCGTACGACTTAAACACGACAGGCGAGACTTTTTAAATATGAGTGTTGGAGGGAGTGAAGGAGTCGCTAATAACGCTCTTCCCAAAAAAGGTGAATCCATCGGGAATGAAAATCGATGACTCGGCGGGATTTCGCGGGGCGTGCGAGGAGATGACTGCGTAGCTCGATGCGGAGGGCCTTCATCTTCTTCAAAAGGTCGGATTGTTTAGAAAGGTCGCGTGTTTTTTTTTAAGTTGTGATTATTAAAAAAACTACACCTCGTTAAACAGTAGAGGCGAAGGTAATTATTTTAATGAGAACTGTGCCTCACGAGTGACATCCTCTACAACTCGCGTTGCAACCTCGATTGTCATTTATTATAAACTTTGGTTTAATCATGCTTATAATGCCATTTGTGAAAAATATCTTAATAAAAGAAGTGCTCCAATTTAAAAAATGTTCAATTTTTTCCATTTAACATAAATGTTAATGTTGTACGGGACCTACTTGATAATAAGAATTCCATATAAGTCGCTGCCTTTCAATTTACAACAATTTACATTACATTTGTAATTTACAACAATTGATCTCATTGCTCTGTTCTCAAACTTATAAAGTCACACGCAGAATATGTACGGTTTTTCAGCGCTAATAATTAACTCATGTTAAAATATTAGTTATTTCTACATTTAACAAAGATTTTGAAAATATACTGTGGCTAAATTGTATGGTTTTCATATAATAATGTATCAATCAACTATCAAATCTATCATAAGTTTAAAACTACATAATTAGCATTAGAACCTAGCACTTCATAAGCTTGTCTAAAATGAGTAGCTAACAATTATATTATTTTAACTCTACCTGTTACACTTTTATTAGTGAATAAATAAATACTTTAAAATATCAAGAAATTACATCCATTATATATATAAATGACTGTCGATACATGTCCGACCAATACTTATATTATTTGTACCTACAACTTAAAATTGTAATATAAAAGTACTTAGTTTCATTTTATCAACTTTACAGTTAAATTAATATTACAATAAATTCAACGTTACTGCAACTGAGTAGGGGAAAAGCGGCTTTTCCTGTAAGCTTTATATGGCAACAAGCTTTAGTGATAAACTTGTTTCTCGAGAGATATAATAATTCCTTTACTCAGCGAACGAATGAAGGAAATTAATATTTAAAAGATGATATGACAAATATTGATAAAATCATCCCTATATCAAAACCCGCAATTCACTTGAATTATGAGAGACATGGGTAAACATAGCATCGAAATAGCTTCACCATATCACATCACGAGGATATTGAGTAAAAAGTCATCTGTAACCACCACTTGACTTTCTCCGTACCTGTAATAATTCTAAAAATTCCAAATAGGTTAAATGATAATAAATATTTTAAGGAACTGCGAGAAAATTTCAGAATTAAAAAGAACAGAAATAAACTCATACCGTAGCCCTCTGATATTGGATATAGCCACGAATCTCCAACAATTAAGAAAATAAAAAGGACCGTTACTAAGACGTAACTAAGCGTAAAGTGTTTACAAAAGTTGCCTCCAGGTGGTGTGGTTGGTGCAGCTAAAAATACAGTTATTAAAACATCTCTTAAACAGTGGGAAAATGTTTTGAACAAAAGTTGTAGAGAATTAAATTTCCTACAACTTTTATTGCAATTATGTTTTACATTGATGAAGTAGTAAAGCAAACATTTGAAAAAAACGAATAAGTGACAAGAGTAAACACCCACTTTCGGCTGGCCGATTTTTATTAAAAACTAATCAATTCTTATCCCTTGAATAAAAATGTCAAATATAAAATTTCGCGTTGATCTGATTAATAGGTTTTGGGTTCGAGTGCCCACAAAATGCCTATCTCACACAGAGCCATCATCGAGAAAATAGTTAAAACGTGTTCAAGGGAACTCAAAAGGTGCATTTCCGTTGAAATCTCGAAAACGATTTTTTTCATGAAAACAATACTTTCCCCTAAACTATGAATAAAGAAAATAAATAATTAAAAAGTCAAGAATGTTAAATTTTCCATTTTATGCACATGGTTACGAAGAAAGGATCGAGTAGGAAAAAACACCAAATTCACAAGCTGCGATTTAAAATCACAAAATAGTAATATGGAGTCCAATAAGCCGGCAGGAGCGTATAATATGAAGAAAAACTATGAGAAAAGACATCTTGCTGTTTAAAAGAAAATCGAGGATAATAAATCAAGACCAAAATATTTTTTAAGATAATCGTGAATAATTTTTGCTTTGAATTGAATTGAAAATTATCGATTTTCTGATCCATAACCCTTTCACTGCCAATTTTGTTTTCATTTGTTTTTTTAATTGGTTCATGCATTAATGTTAAGGGGTTTACTACTAACCCTGTACATCAAGTTTTAATTTTTGCAAGAGGATGGGGTGGGAGGGTATGGGACGCATGTGTCCTATTGGTATTTTTAGTGGGGCATATTTGTCCCAGTAGTACTCATTGCAATAGAAAAAAATTATACTAATATTTTCCTGAATTATTTATTGGAATGAATGCAACAAATACAAAACACGGAACGAGTTTTATATGGGATATATCTGCCCCTATGGTAGTGAAAGGGATAAGTCTCGCTAGATATGTCCCACGAAACAAAGAACTATCGTGAGTAGGGTAGACCGGGGCTAGTTGTGTCAGGGCAAGTTGTGACAAGTGATTTAACAACGCAAAACGTATTTAGCAGCACCTGCCATGTTGGCATTAATGACGTCAGCTTTTCTGAGAACTCGTGAGAGATGCTGTGACGTGTTTCGCGGTTATATTACCTACATTTTGTGATTTTAGTGACCAAAAGTAAAATTGTTGAATCAGTTTACCAAGTCAACAGCTTATATTCAGCTCAAGGTATATGAATTATCATTATAATCAGATAACCTCTAGCTATTTATCTATGCTTTAACGTAGTCTCAGCTTTGTTTAGACCCAATAACCTCAAGTAACATAAGGAAATGCAAAATGGCTGCAAAGGGGGCTAGTTGTGACACTGCATAGGGGGCACGTTGTGACAGTGTAACCAGGCCCGGACATAGAGACCCAGGGCCCCTAGGCAGTTAACAGAGTCGGGGCCCCCTTTTTGGTAATTTAGCAAAAAACAAACTACTTTTATTTTTTATTTATTTAACGTACTTTGACTTTAGAAAATAGACAAGCAGACTTAGAAATGAAATAGACAAGTACCAACTATACTTTTTTACATATTATAATTTTTACATTTACATATAATTACAAGATTACATTGGCACGCGACGAACTTTCTTCTCTGCAAAGGAACGGATGACCTCACTATAGTCCACACACTGCGTCATTTCTGACTCTATGTAAATCACAGAGAGTGAATTAAGCCTGTTCTCTTCTGTGGTAGATCTTAAATAATTCTTTACTCTATTTAGCGCTGAAAACGACCGTTCTGGCGAACAGTTTGACCCTGGTGTACACAACAGCATCCGGAGCGCTATTCCCACGTTTGGATAAATGTCCAAAAAGCCTTTTTCCAGGATCTACTTGTATAGCTCCAGTGACGATAACCCTTTTCCTTCTGTAGCCTCATCATCATCATCATGCTTCTGTCCGAAGACAGGTTTTAACTGAATCGCTGCCTCCATTTCTCTCTCTCCCTAGAAGCCTCTTTTATACCTCTATAAGTAGTATATCCCTGCTTTATATTATCTAATATTCCTATTCTTTTTCTCCCTCTTCCTCTTTTTCCACTAATTTTTCCTTCTAAGATCGTCCTTTGTAAACACTGTCTTCTCAATATGTGCCCTATCCAATTTGCTTTTCTTTTCCTGATTGTTTTTATTAGCATCCTATCTTCTCCCACCATTTCTAAAACTTCTTCGTTTCTCTTCCTCTCTGTCCATTTCACTTTCATCATTCTTCTCCATACCCACATCTCAAAACTTTCTAAATATTTTTCCTCCTTTCTCCTTATCGTCCACGTCTCTGCACCATAAAGAGCTATGCTCCATATGTAGCATTTTGCTAATTTCTTCCTTGTTTCTAGATTTATTTTCTTGCTTGTGAGAAGCTCCTTCTTCTCGTTAAATGCTGCTTTTGCCATTGCAATCCTACTTCTGATGTCCTGTGTACTACTTCCATCCTGTGCTAAAATACTGCCGAGATATTTGAAACTACTTACTTGTTCCAATTTTTGGCCATTTACCATTATATTTAATTCTTTATGTTCCTTTGAAACCACCATGACTTTCGTTTTTTCTGTATTGATCTTCATTCCATATTGTTGGCCAACCTCAACTAGTCTGTCTGTCATCCTCTGAAGCTCTTTCTCGCCTTCTGCTATTAAGCCCTGATCATCTGCGTATTTAATGGTGGTAATACTTTCACCTCCTATCTTAAATCCTTTCTCTTCCATCAACGCTTCTTCTGTTATTGTTTCTGCATACATATTAAATATCGCTGGTGAAATAGGACAACCCTGCCTCACTCCCCTCCCTATAGCGGACAACAAATGAGCTCGCAGGTGCAGTCACTCGTTTTCCAAAGTGCCGTCCAAATCCCCCGGATAGAAGGCTTCCAGGTTCCGTGCTCCGTCACGGACGTCTTGATATTCCCTAATCGAACATTCTAGAATACAGGTCCATGATATTCTAGAACATTCTTGAATCTTCCATAGTCTTCCACAGAGTTCTAGAACATTCGACACTTTTCCAGAGTTTTCTAGGACTTTCGAGAACTTTCTATACGCATACAATATCGAAATATCTACAACCTTCGAAAATATTCCTGTACTACCATTCACTAATCATTTCCGGAATATTCTATCTAACGGGATTATTCTATAAAATCTTAAGACACTATACACTAGAAAATTCTATCACATTCTTTAGCTTCCATCGCCAACACTACTCGTATCGTAACCTTAACTAACCTCAGCAAATTCGCGTGGAAGATAAAACCTTTGAGCCGCAAAATTGAAATTGATACAACTTTCTAACACACACTTTCAACGCGAACTGACAAGTAGTGGCAAGTTATAGAATGAAGTCAGGTGCGATTCAAAACAAACATAGAACACAAACACAGTGTTGCCGCTTGACTTGTCAAAAAATTAACTATGGTCAATTATTTTCTATTTCGTTCGGAAAAATTGACATTTTATTTTCAGTGTCCTGTGTCCTCAATGTGTACCATTTCGGCCCCTGGTCGGGGCCCCCGCCGAGGTTGGGGCCCTAGGCAGCTGCCTAGTTTGCCTAGGCAGAAGTTCGCCGCTGAGTGTAACAACTTACCCCGAATGATGTTATACTTAGGTTTTCTCTTTTCTTTCAGGAATTGTGGTTAGTAAGTACAAAAAGAAAACAGAAAGGGGCAAATCAAGTTTAGAAGACTATGAAAAAGCCGCTAAGAAAGTAGAGTCAGGCAAGTGCAGTTTAAGAAGTGCCAGGGAAACGTTTAATGTGAATCGCATGTCCTTACAAAGGTTAAAAATAAAAGGAAAAACTGTCCTGAAACAGATATAGAAATGGGTTACAAGAAACCTCAACAGATTTTTAAATGTTCGCAAGAGACCCAATTGTGTGAATATGCTGTGCGAGCTTCTAGGATATTCTACAGACTTAGTCCTTCAAACATGAAATCGTTGGCTTATGACTTCGCTATTGCAAACAAAGTTCACATTCCTGAAAACTGGACTTATAATAAACCAGCTAAATTCATTGGATTTATGCAACGTCATCCGAATATATCTATCAGGGTTGCTGAATCTACAAGCCTAAACCGAAGCACCAGTTTCAACAAATACAACGTCAATATGTTTTTGACAACTTAGAATGTGTATTACATAAATATAAATTCAGCAGCAATGACGTATGGAATATTGACGAAACAGGGGCAGCAACAATACAAAAGCCTTGCAAAGTGCTCGCTGAAAAGGGGAAGAATAAAGTAGGAGGGATGACATCAGCCGAAAGAGGAATACGAATGTGACCATGGTTTTTGGAGTGAATACTTTAGAGAATTCAATACCTCCAATGTTTATACTTCCCCGAAAATTTTTCAAAGAATATTTCATCCGTGATGGTCCATTCGGTTGTATTGGATCTGCTAATGCAAGTGGCTGGATAAGTGATCCCGGGTTTTTGCTTTTTATGAAGCACTTTGTTAAAAATGTACGATGTTCACAAACTTCTCTTGTACTAGTATTGTTAGATAATCACGTTTCTCATTTGAGTATTGCGGTACTGGACTTTTGTAATACAAATGGAATTGTTTTATTTTCTTTTTCTCCGCATACCACCAATCGCTTACAGCCTCTAGATGTTTCTGTTTTTGGAACATTTAAAAAATTTACAACCAAGCTGCTTGTGCATGGATGAAAGCACATCCTGATTTAACTACAACTATCTATGATGTCCCTAGAATTGTTAAGGTAGCTTTACCTAGTGCTGCAACACCAAGAAATATCCAATCGGGATTTCGTGCCACTGGCATCTGGGAATTCAACAGAAATGTTTTTACTGACAACGATTTTCTATGCTCTTCTGTTACGGACCGTCCGATGCCTGAGGAAAATGAAAGTCGAGAAGCTCCTGCAAGACCCAATACACCGTTTGTAATAAATTAGAAACGCATAGAGAAGGAAATTCAGACAATAGAGGCCAGCAAACCTTGTCTGTTAGTAAATCGTCAGAGGTCCGAAAAATGAGTTGCGAAGTACCCGAAGGAGTTATTTCTGAGCAATCAGCTTCTTCTACAAGTAAAAACTTGAACGTGCAGTCTACAAGTCCAGAAGAATTATGTCCCTTGCCAAAAGCTGGAGAACGGAAACAGAATCGTGTTCCTCGAAAAAACATAAATCTGTTATTTTAACAGATACTCCAATAAAAGAGGCACCTCGACAGGAACAAATGAAAAGGGACAACAACAAAAAATTGAAGGAAGAGAATTATAAATGAAAATTACTTTTGAATGCAAAGAAACACGTAGTTAAAGGAAGGAGAATAAAACAGACCAAGATTGTAGAAAGTTCTGCAGATGAAGATTGTATATGTTTAATGTGCTTTCAGCCATTTACGAAGTCAAAGAGTGGAGAAAAGTGGGTGTCTTCAGTGCAAAAATTGGGCGCATGTTAAATGCACAACTAATAACTATTTCTATGTTTGTGTACACTGCCAATCAGATGTAAACGAAACAACTGAAAGTGATTGAACTTTATATCAAATTGAACAACCTTTTATGCATTTTCCGTTTAATTCAAATAAAATTTGATTTATGATGTTACATAGGTACTTAATGTTTTTTGTTAAACATGAATTTTAGTTTTGTAAATTTCAAGAGATTGTAAACCATTCTTTCATTTTTGCATTAATTTCAAATAAAATATGATTCTGTATTGCATTCTTCTACCGTCAACAATTTTGACTAAAAAATAAAAAAAATCTATCCTTGTCACAATTGTCGAATTTTAGTTTGAGTATTTCAAGAGATTGTTAATCCTTCTTTCCCTTCTTTCATTTTTGTATTTATTTTCAAATAAAATGTGATTCTGTATTGAATTTTTTTACTGTAAACAATTTTTACTAAAAAATTAAAAAATTCTATTCTTGTCACAATGTGCCCCTCCCAAGTCACAACTTGCCCCAGAGTGGGGCAGGTAGTGACAATAAAGTTAGTGTCAAAAATTAATTTTTTCATTGAAATCAATAGCAGATACACTTATGATTTTGCTCCTAAAAGATGCAGAATATAGTAAAAAATTATGAAAACAATAAATATTTTTGTAAATTAAACAAAAGTAAAAAAATGGCACAACTAGCTCCGGTCTACCCTACTTGATGCGCAGTGGTACATTCATAATCATAGAAAATTAAATCGCGCAATTTCTTTTTGACATCCACAAGCTAAGGCTGACAAACATTCTTGCGCTTTTGTGGCTTATGAATTCAAATGGTCGATTGCGTTTAGTTAGGCTCAAAGCCACCACAAGTGGCACGTAGTCATTGAAGGGATAATAGCGATATAAAACATCAGACGAATCACAATAAATACTTAAACGCTTTTAAGTACATAACTTAACTTTAGTAAACCCGTTAACGAAAAAAACAGTATTTCTTACCATATAGTTACAGATAAAGAAAATAATCAGACAGTTGTATCCATGAGTTAGGTTTAGGAGTTAGATGACGATCGATTAAATTCGAAACAAAACTCTATGAGCATCCGTGTCAAGTGAGAGCGAACAATCGTTTTCAATCCATAATAAGAGGGAAAATTTTCCGATTTAAACAAGGGGAAATATCAACTTCCATAGCAACGAATCCACTACTTTTAAATGGGGAAGACATTATTACATAAAATTGATATAATGCTTTTTTAGGAAATTTACGGGCTATATTATGAGGCCATCGATCTCCACCAAAGATGTAATCTTATACGTCACAATCCTAGAACAAGAAAAATCGCCTTATATAAATTGCAATTGTTCCCTCATTTGTTATTTTGTTGAAACCGCGTATCTACTATGCGTATTTCCGTGCTCTTTATATTCACCCATAAAACCCTTTCACGTATGACGACCCGAGGGGGGAAGAACCCGAAGCGAGAAGTATCACGCGACTAAACCGACATATTTTTTATTTAGATTTTTTTTCGACCGAACGCGGCTGACTCTGTGACCTCCAGCGAGAAGACAAGACCTCTCTCCTGCCTGCCATCGTCACCCGCTCTTCTCACATGTGCCAAAAACACATCAGGAGAGGTATCGAAAGAGAACGTCCTAACCCCCCCTCCCCCCCACATTCCCCATTTTCTAACCTCCCTCACCCTCGCCGGAACAATTAACCCCCTTCCCCGCACCCCTCTCTCAATCCCGCGCACACACGCACGCATAATAAAAAACCACCCACTTCCTCGCGTCGTTACCGTCATGAATATTATGCTTCACTTTCATCTCGCCAACCTCTTCCCTCCTTCTTCAAGCGATCCAAAAAGTTGATTTCACAGTTGTCTGAGCGCCGTGGATGGGCCCCAGAAGCAGGCTGATGACGCGTGGATACGACGAAATAGTAGGAGGGAGAGGAGGATGGGAGGGGGAGGGGGGGGAGGAAGGGTTGGGGATAGAGGGGGGGAGGTATATGTGGTAAAGGGAGACGTGTAGGAGGGAAGGATTGGTTCGGAAGAGAAAGAGAACGAGAGAAGGCAAGAGAAGAGGGAGATAGAGAAGGGGAGACATGGAGAGAGAGGGAGGTAGAGAGGGTGGGTAAGGTTGAGGTGGAGACAGGAGAGCTTTTTTCAAAGGCGGAGAAGAGTGTCGGAAGACTTGGGATGGGATCCTTCAGTGAATCCCTATCGCATTCCGCCCGTGTTAGGGAAAACTCGAGAAATGTCAGTTGCAAGCACTTCAATTGCAGGCACCTGTTCAACACTTCATGCGCTTCTGTATGGCGGTCAAGGGACAAAGAGAGGTCGGGGGAAAGAGGAGAGAGAAGTGAACAATTTTATGGATCACTTGGTTGGCGTGAATGCCGCGTCAAAAATGGAGGCGAGCAAACATCGTGTGTCGAGTTTTTTTCTTGTTAATTTTACGTCGCTGAGCGCGTAAAGATGTTTTGGCTTCGCTTGATTTGTTTAACCTTACCATTAACGATGGAAATAAATCAAACAAACCTGTTTCGTGGCATTTTTATCGCGGATAAAATTGATTGATTAAGAGATAACTTGGAACTTCCGACAAAAAAAAACATTTGTTAGAAAAATTTAAAATTGTTTATATCCTTTACCTTATTTAACTCAATAGCGCTCCCTAAATTAAATTAATAGCATTATTTTTTGTCGTTTTAGACCAAAATTAGTCACCAAAGAAGCAATTTATAAGCCATTCGTACGCGTTATAAATAAAAATAAGCTCATCAAAACCAATATTTACCTTCCTAAAAGAACACAAATATTATAAAATAAATATGATAACATCAACAATTGTGACTTTGATTTGACGCTGGATATTCATTAACAAAACGCGTTTCTGCGCGACTTTCTTTAAAGCTAGATTGTCATTTATATTATAAATTGGTCCACAGTCGGCTGTATAGAGAGAGGAATTTACGCCCGCGGTAGGATTAAAAAAATCCTTAAGTCATACATCCACTCGGCTATTCAAATCTACTCGCAGTATTGCTAAATGATTCGCTGCAAACAATTTCAAAGTTCAAAGACGTTATTATTTCATATAGAGATAGCCACGGCGACAAAAGGGAGCGCGGCACATAAGCGTTGTGATTCCATTATTTTGATCTTCAAAGGAAATATGAACAGATAGGTATGGCTTCCCGGACGAAGAACAAAAGAACATCGAGGGAGTGCCCCATACCTGTAGCTAACAGAGACGGGAATTGAATCAGCCCTTTGTCTTTGTGTTTCTATCTTAAAGGCGAATTTATCTACCAAAGTTGCTTTTACCTGGCCAGTTCTTCATTACGCTTTTGTCTCTTTAAATACTCTTCCTTTTACGGAATTATTCAATCATTATAATTAATAAAAAATTCATCCTAAACAATTTTAATAATTAAAATTCAATTTGTATTTGTTTGCAGGTATGCAAATCATTTTGTATATGATAACCTACACGCTGCATAAAATGTTATTTAAATAGAGAGGAACATCAATAATCCGAAAGCCAATTAAACGAAACTTCGATTATTCGAAAATCATTCTGTCATAATAGATTTCTAAATTGAGTAGGTCAAATAAGCTGAGCAAGTTTAGAGCAATGTAAAATCAACCCTTACTAAAAACAAAATCTTTCCAAGTCGTTCATTCTTATTTGCCGTATTAAAGCGGAATATACGTACCTATGCGGGTTATCAAAAATGCAACAAGAATCCGTTTATTAGTATTTTCCATAACCGTTCCACTTTCCGAAAACACGATAATCTGCACTAGACGTCTCCAATTGGTGGACATTATCGAAGCTCCAATCAAATAGGATTTCAAGGTTACATATATTTAAAGTATAAAATATAGCCATCTTAATTCAGCGTACCTTTTTAAATAACGTAAAATCATTTTAAATGTTTCGTAAAATTTTCAATTAAAAAAACAAAAAAAGATACCGAGGCAGTCTACCCTTCTGTCGTGTGTCATTCACTAGCCTCCTATAACGCGAGTTCTTATAACACGGATTCGCTACAACACCGTTTGGTTTTTTATACTAAAATTTAATTCAGACATCGCGGATTATGGTTAGCGCAAATTGTTTGATCGGGCTTCGGATGAGGGATTCCAGATAGGTGAGCGTGGTAGAGACGTTTTGAATGCCCCTATTGCCTTCTTCATAAACTCAGATTACCGACAACAACGCCAATCGCGAAAAAACTATGCAACAGAACGACCCACCATTTTCTCGGCTTAAGGCCCCGGATGAAATTAACTCGATATTAGAGGCTTAAACAGTCTTTTTAAATGGGCTGGAATACGAACCACTTGTTTATGGTAGGACTGAAGTGAAAGTAATTAATCCCCCAATGTGTTGAAATTTCTCTCACCTCGTTCACAATATTACAGCCTGTGAAATAACTTGGAACGGGATAGCCAACAGTTCAGTGATGATTGTCGCATTAATAAGTTTAAGTGCTCTAGTTTCCCTTAAATTTTCGTTTTTTTTCGCAGATATTCGTGGGCTCATTTCTTCGTTACCTTGTGCGTTTTTATAGATACTAGGGGCTCTGCACGTACGCGCGACACCCCGCCTTCCGCCCTCTCCAGGAGCTTCGGAGCTGAGCACCTCGCATTTATTCTCGCTAAGCTGAAAATAATTTTTCGAAACTGCTCTTATCAAGACAATTTTTATAGTTTAAAAAGTATTTTTCTCCAACGTAGCGTTTTCTAAATATAAATTTTCAAAGATTTTAAATGGCCGTCATTTTGTTTCAAGATGGCGGATGAAAACGGAAATTATTTCTCCTGGGATCTTCTAGCTGGTAGAAACAAAATGTCGTTTACCGTATTTCTCTACAACAAATAGTGCCTGAGATACAGAGGGAGACAGATGGACAGACACTTGAGAAATTATATATAGGATTATGGCTACCTCACAAACAAATCTAGGAATGCACTAAATCTAGAATAAGAACTTGATTTTTTTCAATGGCTGGAAATGGAAGAGACTGCAGCGTCGCCCGGGCGTTTACATGACATCAAGCATGAGCGCAATGGATAAGAACTCCAAAAAATATAGATCTATAACTCAGTCGTGCTCAAGGGCTTGTATGAGCGACGCTAGCATTCCACTATGCAAAGCTAGGTTCACATGACACAAATCACATCACACGGCACTTTTTCAGAACTCATCTCTCGTGCTCTCAAAGCACTTCACCTAAGTCTAAAAGCGGGAAACATAAAGAGTTGGCATGATGCAAGCAAACGATGATGAAGATAACTCCGATAAACAAGCCAAGAATTGTTATAATCAAGAATCGGTGAATTACCACTGAGGACGACTGCTTCGTAGCCCCAATGAGCATCCAATCTTCCTGATCGTTTTGTGGTTATTAAAATGACGTATCCACATCGCCCTCTCCTTGGACGAACCCATTGCCCTCCACTGGGGGCATTCTTAAATTTATTCCACGCAACATTCCTTGTTTCTACACCAAATATTAAGTCTGTATGCAGGGGTGGCCCGAGGAATTTTGGCGCCCCGGGCGAGATAGCACACCAGCGCTCCCTCCGTTAATGTGTTGAGATATTTACAAAGTATATGTTAATTTATTCATCGCTGTAAAAATTATTGACAATGACAAGCTAAAAGGAATGCCATCAAGGTTCTAGCTGTTCTCCGATATGAATGGGTATTTAATATTTACAATATTCACTTGCAAGTAAGGCATAGATAAATGATCGGAACAGCGCCTCCAAAACTTGGCGTCCCGGGGAGCAGCGCGGCTCGCCCGTAGCTCGGCCTGGCCGTCTGTATGACAAAAAAAGATCCTGATAGGAGTAGGGATTTCCAAAATGTATGGTCGTCGGCAGAGGAGAATCAAGAGGGGGAAGGGCAATTGGGGCGATCGCCCCCCCCCCCCTCACCCTTGGGAAGTTTCTGGTTCCGCCCATGAAGTGAACCAATTTTGTCTGGTTACTTCACAATTTTCAAAGAATTACATAATTTCCGATATTATTATAATCATTCTAAAAGTTCATAAGAAACACCTCAAATTAGTTAATGTAGCTGATAAATTCCTACTTCCACCGCGGAAGATTCAAACCCCATTCTTCAATGAGCAATATTCAATTTAAAAGGCTAACTTTCAAGGTAACCTAGACTAGACCTATGGCCCGCGGGCAATACGCGGTTCTCGAAATCATTTTATGTGGCCCACGGAGCTATAATGAAAAAATGATTCGCTAAATGTAATATACAAATTCATATATTTTGATAAAATATGATGAAAAAGCCTTTAATTTTGAAATTTTAACCCTAAAATCCTTATTTAAGCTTGATTTTCACTTATACCTCAGAATCTCTAGGAAATTTCATATTTAAACTCGAATCCTGCCTGCTGAAGCGTTGGCAACTTCCAATGCGGCTCGCCAAAGTATTCCCAACCACCGATTTGCCCAACCCTAATTTAGAACACTGCACGCAGAAAGAGGTGAAAATATTAAACAACACGGAAAGATGCCATCAAAAAATACCATTCAACGCTTACGTACAAACAAAAATCTCGTTAGGCAAACTTTTGATAAGTCCCCTTGGACTACTCCATTGCCCTCCACTGGGTGCATTCTTAAATTCATTCCGCGCAACATTCCTTGTTTCTACACCGAAGATTAAGTCTGTATGACAAGGGAAAGAAAGATTCTGGTGGAGATAGGGATTTTCAAAATGTATGGCCGTCGGCAGAGACGGAATCAAGAGGGGGGGAGGGGCGATCGCCATCCCCTTGGGAAGTCTCTGGATCCGCCCCTGACTGTATGCTAATAAATGTTTCTCAGCGTGAATAATTTTTTTACTTCATCGTAGAAATATTATGCGCAAGTTTTACATTTCATAAAATCAATCTGAAACCGTCAAATAAATTTAATATTAAACGAAATTCATTTTTTATAGCAAAAAGTATACTTTGAAACCGTATCCATGCAACATGAATTGCGTCACCATACGAGTTAGTTTCTCGAGTTTAAAATCGCCTAACTCCTCTAGAATTTTTTTACTCGCTCAGTACAGCATTATTGCTTTTTACAATGAGCACAACAACAAGAACGAAGACGGAACATATGGCCATGCCCTGGGCAAGATATGAACCTGCGACATTAGAAGCTAGACTCGATAATAAACCCTCTGCCAAACAGGCAATTTTCTCAAAAGATACAAAAATAAGGCGTTTCAATGTGTGAAGACAATATTTTCCGTTCCGCTTTCCATTTAGTGTGTGTATACACACGCATACATCTAATTGCACGGTTTCGTTTTAACATGTTTTTATTTTAGTGAACTATCTCGAATTGCACGAACGTCAATTACCAATATTTCGAAACGGTCTCCTTCACACGGTCTTTTCCAGGAACGCGGTACCACGCAAATATAGATCGGTGTATAGTAAATGGAAAGTGAAACTTAACACAATACAATCGTAATATGAAAACACCCGTCGTTCCACTGATTACAGCAAAAAAAACGGATTTTTCCACAAAAATTCAATCATTCTGGCCATAGCAATGTAAAATTTAACAACAATTCAATGCAAAAAAACGATTATATACGTTGGAAGGTAATATTTGTATTTTGCTATAGAGTACAAATGATATCTCAAATCGCGTTTGCAAAACAATGATCATCGCTAATAATGTGTGTCATTTTCCTGTAAATGAGCATTATCCGGTTCGCAACATAGTGTGATTGATGAATTTAAAATCTTTCATCAAAACGAATCGTCTTTTAAGGACACGATGACGCAAACGCTTCTTCGCATCGACCTTTAACCACAGAGTTGGGACTTTGCGGTTAGGCAGAAACTACTTCCACCCAACTCCTGCCCAATTCCTGCCCAATTCCTGCCCAACTCCGCAGTCAAGGAACGGTCACTCGTTCTGGAAATCGTCAACATTTATACAAATATTATTAAAAACGATCAGTAATGATCTCAACGCTTCATTAATTTATCATATTTGATGGACTAATCTTTTACATTGTGACGCGTCGCAGATACCATCCTAGAGAATTGAACTTATCTCGAATCAGCGTACTTAGGGAGACAACCCCATTAAAAATCATAGAACAAGTTGCTTCTGGATTTCAAAAATGAATTTTTGTTAAACGTGGAAAAAACTTTGTATACCACATGACTTTCTCCTTACAGAGTAGTGACTACGATTGCAATAGTAATTACAACTTTCTCTCGACAATAGCATCCTCAAGGATAACTACCAGTAATTACAGTCATGAATAATTTTTAAACACTGAATAATTTTCACAACTGAAAATACTTCGAATCACTTTTCACATTGTAAATAAAACAATTAAAATTATGTTCCTATGGAAAATTTGCTTATAAAATATGACGCTAGATGGCATTGGGATAATTTTGATCGCGATTAAAATTACCCTTTAGCAGCGCTGGCGTCGCTATCAACAATTCCAAAATTTTATCATAGCAACGGAAACAAATATGACACATCGCGAAAGTCAACGTAATGAACATACATTCAGACGGATAATCCAAATATCTCTGAAACAATCTGTTCTGTGCAAAAATGTTTCAAAAAGAAGTTACAGAAAAATATATGATCTACAACTTTGATAATGACATTAATGAAGCCCTAAAGGAGATATTTGGCAAAAACGTAAAAATAACAAGTGTCCAATTTTAGCCAAAACCTTTTCAACGTTGAATTACTAATAAAAATCTTAAATATAAAGTTTTGTGCTGATTTGATAAGTAGTCTTAGAATTAGAGCGCGCACAAAATTCCTATCCCCCTTCTCACACACACAAACATCGTCGAGAAAATAGTGAAAACGTATCAGGTGACCTTAAAATGTGTATTTCCGTTGAAATTTCGAATTCGATTTTCACGAAAAAATTTTTCTTTATAGTACTTATAGAGAAAGTAATATAGAATATACACATACATGCACACATCCATTCGCAAGGGTCGGGTTTACGAAAATATTTTTACTTTTTCCATAAGTAGTATAGGGGAAAGTATTGTTTTCATGAAAAAATCGATTTCGAGATTTCAACGAAAATACACGTTTTCAGGGGTTCCCTGACACGTTTTGACCATTTTCTCGATGATGTCTGTGTATGTGACAACTTTTTTATGGGTGCTCTAACTCAAAACTATTAATCAGGTCAATGCGAAATTTTATATTTAACATTTGTATGAAAGTCACAAGAACTGATTAGTTTTTGGTAAAAAGCGGTCAAACGGAAGTGGATGTTTACTCTTGTCACTTATCCGTTATTTTGAAATATTTGCTTTAATATTTCATATGTGTAAAAATGTATTGGAATAAAAGTTGTAGGAAATTTAATTTTCTACAACATTTGTTTGAAACATTTTTACACATTCAATAATTTGTTTTAAATCCCATAAATTCAAAAAACTAAAAAATAGAAAATTCTACAATTAAAAAATTCATTCAAAAGTTGGAAGATTTTCTTTAATAAAAAATTTTCAATTACATGAAAATTTCCAAAAATGCTAAATATTTCAAAATTTCGAAGTCCTATAAATTCTAAAAATCTCAAAATTTTGAAAAATTCAAATATTTCAAGTTACATTAATTCCAATATTCCTAAAAGTTTTAAAATTTCACCTATTTCAAAACGGAAATTTTTCAATACAATTTGAAAAATTCCAAAAATTAAAAAAATCCAAAAATCCCAAAGTTTTCAAAAATTCCAAACATTTAATTACATAACAAAGGTGAAATACTCCTTTAGCCAAAACAACTAGAGGGCTACAAAACCCAATGCATTTCGCCCACAAGGTGAGCATCGTCAGGGGTAAAACCTGTTCCAACAGTGACTGGGAGCCAACTGCCAGGTTTGAAATGGAAGGTATTAAGAAGACGACCGAGAAAGAAGTGAAGCGCGGAAAGATTTTTCGGCCTGTGTGTCGTTTAAATCTGTCAGTTTGTATAGGGTCTTGTTGAAATCTGTGTCCGTGTTAATAAGTGTATCGCGGTTTTTGTAAATGTGAAGGTTTTCTAACGAGTTTAGTGAGTTATTGGGTGAAGTTATCAATGTTAAATCGTTTACGTGTATACTATGACCTGTTTCAAAAATGTGGTTGGCAACGCTTGATTTTTCAAAACGATTATATTTATAGTGAGCCATGTGTTCCTTGAAGCGTGTTATTAGTTTCCTTCTTGTTTGTCCTATGTACTTTTTGTCGCAGTGTGAGCATTGTATTTTATAAATACCGGACTTGTTCAAAGATTCTGTTCTGTCTTTTGTACTGCCCAGTAAATTTTTCAAATTATAAGGATTTGTATATGTTATGGTATAATTCTTGTTTAAAAATTTTGTTCAAGCCTCTGTTTAATGGTGGAAAATAAGGCAATTTTACATATTGTCCTCTTTTTTGTTGTCTAATTTAAGGGAAGTGGCATTGGACAAGGTTTTATAAAAGTTATGTTTTCTCACTAATTTATTAATTAAATTATTATCGTATCCAAGTTTAGCGGCAATTTGTTTTATGTGTTTGAGTTCCTTTGCATATCTGATTTTATTGAGGGGGATGTTACATAATCTGTGTGTTAAAAATTGAAACACAGCTATTTTTTGGTTCATAGGGTGAAAGGAGTTGTTAGGAATGAAATTATCAGTATGTGTAGGTTTTCTAAAAATGTCAAACTCGATGTGTTGTCTATTATTTATGATAAGCAAATCCAAAAATGGCAAGATGTTGTTTTCTTGAAGTTCATAAGAGAACTTAATTGAAGGATATATGTTGTTTAACTGATTAACAAATTCATCTACATTTTGTTTCTTTAAATCAAAGATTGTGAATATGTCATCCACGTACCTCAACCATATATCTGGAAAGTAATGAAATTTTTCTTTGCAATCGTTTTCAAAAGAGGACATGAAAATGTTGGCTAGAAAAGGAGATAGGGGGTTTCCCATAGAAGTGCCTTGTTTGTTTGTAAATTTCATTTTTAAATAGAAAAACGTTCTGTGACATGCATAAATTAGTAAGTTGTAAATATTCGAGAACAATTTCATCTGAAAAATTTTGTTTTAGTAACAATGATTTTAAAATTTGGGATGTTTCTTCCAGAGGTACACTTGGGAAGAGACTTTTAACGTCAAAGGAGACCAAAATCTCAGACTCTTTTAATATTGTTTTTTAGTTTGTTTATCACGTCATAGGTATTTTTAACAGAGTGTTTGTCGGGAAAGGACATCTGTTTGAATTCACTATTAAGCCATAAGAGTAAGGGTAGGTGTTAGGGAACCTGCTTGCTTCACAGAATCCCATGCGTTCGTGTTCTTATGGATGGGATCATTGACTGCTTTGCCTCACGTGTTACTTAGTGCATATAGCCTTAATATAATTCATTTATTTGTGTTCAGTTACTTCGTTTGCTGTTACTGAATAATATAGTGTAAGTTTCTTGTGGAGTGTGAAGTTTAGAAGTGGTTTTGTTTTATTATTATCGACACATTTATAGAGATGTAGGGAAGCTTCATGCCCAGATTCCACCAAGCATTCAGGGGCTCCCGCTGATGTTGTTGCTATTTGTGGGAGTGCGGAGAGTGAGATTCTTCGACAGGAATGCAACTGTTTCATTGAAAAGGTACTCAATAAATCGTTCAGTGCATTTTCTTATCAAGATAAATTGCAAATAATCGAAAGTAGCAGACCAAAACAACTAGTAACAGTCTTGACGACCAAAACTAAGTCTTTTATGCAACACTTTCATGAAAATCTTTGACTCGGTGGCATGGTTATGTGGCTGCAGTAAACTAAAGAAACTGTTTTGCTGGCCTTGCCTTTTGCTTTCTTTGGAAAAAAGTGTTTGGAGTAGGACTGGTTTTTAAGATTCAAACAATTTTGCCAAGGCGCAAAAGAGAAACAAACTGTCTCAAAATCATATCATGTCACTAAAGCAATTCAGAAAGACCCGTAATGAGTTGTCTGGATGAACAGTTTCATCTAACGGTAGAAAAACACAATGAAAATGTAAAGAAGAACAGACAAATTCTTAGCTGCCTAATTAAAGTTACTAACGTTTTACGATGATATGACTGACATCTTTGCAAGAAGAAACCAGAGAGTAGAACTACACTACAAAAATTAGGTACTTGTAAATTTTATAACATTATATTTTGCTTTTTTTGCATGTTGGTGTAGTACAGCTTCCCCTATTTCAGTAATCATGCCTCGCCACTGGTAATATCATGATAATATGCTACATGATTTAAAATAATAAGGAATAAGTGACAAAATAAAATCTTGTAAATATGCAAACAAATGTATAAAAAATATTTTCTATCCTGAAAATAATACAAGCAATACAATAAATGCATACTGAATGTTTCTTTTGGGTCTGTACTGTTATTAATGCAAGGTGTACATGTTCATTGTGTATATTATATCTATGAATAAAATGCCCTAAAAGTGCAAGATTGAAAGATTATAAAAAATATCTATTGACCAAGACCATGATGTTAATGATTTCATATTAAAACAATTAATGAAGAGCAAAAAACCTTTACTCCAGAATTATTGTAGTTGCTAAATAACAGTGTTTCTCTAACGTTTCTTAACTCATGACCCACCCAGATGTTACAACAAATGAACACGTCCATTCAAACATTACTACTTATGGTCACACCCCATTCAGTCATTACTACTAATGGTGGAGCCTCACTCATACACACAAAATTGTAAGTTTTGTTTTTAAATTAATAATATAGAATCATCAAGTTGTAAGATTTATAAGTAAGTACAGTAGTCTCGATTATCCGAGTCCCGCTAATCCGAACTTCCATGTTAAATGAGGCAGCCCCCTCTAAATAGTACATTGTTGTTTTTAGCTTGTGGCCAAGGTCACAGGTTATTTACCGCACACAGATCATGACTCCTCACAACTTCAGTTTTCATTTGATACATAGTGTAAGATTCACAAAGTATGTGGCTGCATTCAGCCGCAACAATGTATGTAACCGAGGCATGATCCTCTTGACAGAGGCTCAGATCACCAAGTCAGTCGTCAATGAACCTCAGTAAAAAGGAGACATTAAACTACACTTCGATACACACGGACTTGTCCATCCTTGACATTCATCATTTTTTACTCTAGTTAGACGTTTCTTGACTCTACTGAATAATGAGTGGGAAAAGAAAGCGTGTTATGGTGTCTCTAGAGACCAAATGGCGGCCAAAAAGCGATCGACCAAAGTTAGGCAGAAATCATTAAAAGACTATTTTGTTTAAGTAATATCAATAAATTGTTCTTTTAGTTTAGTTACGTATGGATAAAATAAATTTTCTGAACATACATAGGCCTATTTTTAATACCTAAAAATGAAACTTCCATTTTATCCGACTTTATTATTATCCGAGGTTAGCTTGGTCCACTTTGCCTCAAATAATCTTTCCGTCGATTTATCGTCAATTTCGGCATCACCTATCCTCCGCAGTTTTGTTACCTGTTCTTTACAAAGATAGCTTCTGAATGAATGCTGGGACGAAATACAAAGTCTATCCAGAGTCATTCGATCTATTAAAAAGGCATATACAATGTTACGACTTTGATGTTATGCAGTGGTGCTGGAGGAGACATCAGACTGCTTCACTGCTACTTTGACACAACGTAGTTATATCGGACTAAAGGTAACTTAATGGATCAATACGTATTGAATACAAAAAATTCGTTCTGCTACACCTGAAAATCTGGAGTCAACTTATACACTAGAAAACGAAAAAGCAAAAAATTTTATGAAAAAGTAGGGGGTCGACCTATACACGAGATCGACTTACACGAGTATATACGGTAAGTTGCAACGTTAAAATGAACTAAGGGGCCACATTTTGTGACAAGGGGGGAGGGGTATATGTAAAACAATGTGATGTCACAAGTAAAACTTTTTGCCAAGATCTTGTGCTTTATTTTTTATTTCCTTAATTTTCCTGAACCGACAAATTCAATAATTTTTATTTATTCTCTGTATTACTCATGAGTTCATGAGAGCTCAAAATGATACACACTTCCAACATTTAGAAAGAAAATTTTGCAGAGCAACTATTAATCATTTGGAAGAAATTGCTTCAATTCTTCGGCCAAATGAAGTATGCTTCTTGAGCCAAGATGATAAGGCTAGAGTGCCACTTGGCTTAACAGCAGCAAAGGAGCAATCCCCATTGTTCATGCATGTTGAGTATCGAGTGAGTTTACCAGATCATGATTGGGTTGTAGCTGCCAGACATAAGTTGATACGTCCAGTTTACGTTGGAGTTGAAATAAAGAAAAATGGAAATGGCAATCCAGCTGCGGTAGGATACTCAGGCCCAACCTTTGTAGCTGTCAGATCCGGTAAGCACTCTTCTTCAACAGCATTTTCACATGCATTTATTTGACTTTGAAATACTTTTGAAGTTACCAGAATTTGAAAGTATCACAAGGTTTCAGAATGAAGTAAAACCTGTGGTAATTTTTACTGTGGATGGTGGCCCTGATGAGAATCCGCGATACCAGAAGTTAATTGATGTTGGAATCAATCACTTTTTACAGTATAATTTGGATGCCCTTTTTATTGCAACCAATGCACATGGCAGGAGTTCTTTCAATTGTGTTGAGAGAAGGATGGCATCTTTAAGTAAGGAACTGTCCTCCTCATGAGCATTATGGAAGCCATCTTAATTCACAAGGCAAAATGATTGATTCGGAATGACTGACCTTGAAAAAGAAAACTTTGAATATTTACATTGGCAGAAATATGGGGGCAGATGGTAATTGATGGACAACCAACTGTAGCCAAATATATAATTCCAGAAAATTCCGAGATTAATCCTGAATATTTGTTGACAAAAGATGCTATTTGGTCATCAAAACATTTGAGAACTACCCAATATTTTACACAGATTGTAAAGTGCAGAGACATAAACTGTTGTTCAGCACCTCGAAGCTCAATTTTTAGTATTTTAAGGGAACGATTCCTACCTCCACTGATTCCAATCAAACAGACAAATGCAGGTTTAAAAGCTCCATTATCAACAGATGAACAAGGTCTTAATTTGAAGTATCCATCTGTTTTCATTGCAAGTAGTATTGATTTGGAAGAAATATTACCAAGATTAGCAAAAAATTTCAAAATTATGCCATATGATCTATACTGTCCATCTATTCAAAAGGAATTAAGAAATCGAATATGCAATACCTGCAATCTGTATTTTGCTTCAAATGTCATGTTACAGAAACACTATAAGATACATAAGCAGACAGAGACCATGTCACAAATTCAGGAAAGAGTTAGGCCAATTCATATTGCTGCTAGACGACAGTTTGAAATGATGGCTATTCTAACAAACCAGGACAATGTTCAATATGCAGAATGGATTAATGAAGAAAATTTGGATTAGAATGGAATAAAATATGATACAGATGATGGACATTCAAATAATATGCATATTTACAGTATGGATGAGATTTTCCAAACACCATGGAAAGAATTATAATTTCTAAGTTGTTCAAATTTTTCATTTCCTTTATGTCCATTTTTTCTTGTATTTTTATTAAATGTAATTGTTTTTAATGAATGTATCCTATAGTTACTGAAGTTACAAAAATAGAAAAGCATAAACTTTGTATATTGTTAGAGTTGCCAGAAATTATTTAAAGAATACGTATATGTAATTTATATGTTAATTGGTATTATATTTGCATACAATGGAACATCTACTACATTTGAGTATTTCATTATCTATAATATGTACTTATAAAAAGTGATAATTTTATTTGAATGTTTTGATTTTCTTTCAAGTACAAATGATGTCTGGACATATCATTAATTTTAGATAGCCAATATGACTAAATTAATAAGGACAAGGTTTTACTTTCCATGAAAACTTGTTTGTAGAAATGATTATTTATTTTATTATTTTATTTTTGGGATTTTGTGACACAAAATGTGCAATATATAAAATTTTGTCTATAGAATGTCTGTATGCCATATATATATATATATATATATATATATATATATATATATATATATATATATATATATATATATATATATATATTAGAAATAGATATTTATTCGTAATATATTATATTAATAATTTAACAATACCAATGAAAACCTTTGTAATAGTTATTACTTATAGAAATGGAAAGTGCACTACGGTACACTTTTTTCTCGTCTTTCATTTTTAGCAATTGAAGTCTGTTAACTCTAATTAAATACAAAAAATCTTCCTTTCTTAAGGGACTGTGTGACAACTTTGTGACACAGGGGAGGGGGGGGGGATGAAGCTCTATGTGACACTTTGTGACAGAGGGGGGAGGGGGGGATCAAAAATCCCGAAAATGCTGTGACATCATTTAAGGATGGCCCCTAAAGTAAACCATGGGGCTAATAGCAATGAACTGAGTGATAAGCTTAGAAATCACTGCACATGCCAGTTATAATTGTCCTGATAAGTTGAAACAAGTCAATCAGGCACTAAAAATATTGTTCAGAGTAGACAAAATAGAATTAACGTGTAATAAAAATAATAAATTGTTTTCAATCCATTGGTTTAATTCACCAGGGAATATACACACAAGGTGTGGTGGTTTTCCATTGCTTTCCACACTGGACACACACAATGGAAGAAGGAAATCCGGTGCTGGCATTAGCCTACTCTTACGAAGAGCACCAAGGGGAGTAACTGCTTAATGTCCCACCTGAAATATGGAGTGCTGATTTGTGCATTCTCCTCATTTTTATTTCCTCATTGCCTTGTTCTCTTAGGTTGCGTCCATGCTGACGCTCATCGCTCAGCGACGAGAGCAGAGATACCAGCAGTGAGCCTAGCGCATAGCTGCAATGAGCGCCATCTACGGCCATGCTAGAGAGGAGAATACTCGATCACAGCTTCGCCGATAGTCGCCGGTATGCCTCTGACAGGTGATCAGCGGCTGTATCTTCTGCGTGAACCAAGTTTTGCATTGCGTATTTTAGCGATAGAAAACGGAAGATCTTTTTCAGTGCATCCTATAAATGAAAAAAGGAATATTCTCGGCGAATTTCACCACCTTTTTCCTGAACTAAAGAAGCATCCAAAAAAATTCCAGGAATATTTAAGGATGTCTGTCTCCACTTTCGAAAACATTTTAGGGAAATTGTCACCTAAACTCGTTTGTAAGTGGAGTAATTGTGTCAAACATCCAATAGAACCAGCAGAGCGCCTTGTAGTTACTTTAAGGTAAGAGATATTTGTTAATACCTGTTAACACGATTTACTTATATTATACTGAAGATAAAATACTCTTCTAAGCTTTAAAAGTAGAATCATTCCTAATAACATATTATCCCACTGACAATCACCGCTTTAGTATCTATAATTCACGCAATTCACGCAATAAAAAGAACGAAATTTCAATACCTCTTTCGTAAGGAGACTTTCCTTCAACGATTTTTAACATTCAGAACACAGAGGACTTACTTACACTTACTTAAACAGGATCACAACACTTGTGTCTATCGTATACCTTTTAAGAACTGTTCGTGTAATGCTATCCCATAAAGACCTGCAACCATTTTTGCCCATGATATGAAATATTTCAGTAATATTGGTCTATATTTTGTAGAATAAATATTAAATTCGAATTATTTCTCTTTAAAATTCCTTCTTAGGATGGTTTCTGAAATTTCTTAATTTTTTCATTATACAAAGTCATGTTTCAGTTTCAGTTTTCGCAGATTATATCACTACATACGTATCTTGATGAAGTGCTATGAAAAGATCAAAGTCTAAAAACACTTTCATAGATAATGGAAGAAACGATCTTGAATAACGCTAAATTTTCTGCGCTTAGTCAAGAAATACGTAACCTAAAACTTCCTTTATTATAAATTCAAAAGGAAACTTAATAAAACAAAACACATCTACAATGCTTTAGACGTGAAATGATAAAAAGGGAACAATATTCAGTCATCAGCAATCAGTTTTCTTTTTTAATGACAATCAAACACAAATATAATGAATGCTTAATCATCATTCGCGAACTGCAGGACAATTTCCATGATCTTCATCCTGCATTGCAATTTTCTTTATGCTGGAAGGTCTCTAATGTGAGGAATTAAGCTTTTAAAGAAATTCATGTCCTCATCATCAGATACAGGTTCAGCTTTGGAACTTTCCAGAAGAAGCATTAATCGCTGTCGTTCTATGTCCACCAATTCAGCGGTTAAATCAGTGTTCCGTTTTCTTTTTCGAGTCCCACTTTCTTTAGAAGTTGCAGCAGAAGATGGTCTTGAAGGAAGTATACCTTCCTCATCTACGGACGGAGATGGTGAGGGATTAATTTCATCGTCTTCATTCCCCAAGTCTTCCTGTTCCTACGAACATTCCTTACTTAACACATTTGTATGTGTTGCTCTGTTATCAAACTGGTCCGTAAGGAAAAGGAGACTTTTAAAATAAGGCCAGTTTGAATTATAATTCACAGCGGCATCTCTAGAACGTCCTTTTCCTGCTTTCCTTAATTCTCCACGGAAGTGATCTCGTAGATACTTCCATTTTTTTTGGGCAAACTTCGCTGAAACAATAAGGAACATGATAGCAGTAACATAATAAAATGTTTACAATAGAATTAGCCCTTCCCTAAAACACATTGTTATACATATATATGTGTGTGCGTGTGTGTGCGTGCGTGCGTGTGTACATATATATATATATATATATATATATATATATATATATATATATATATATATATATATATATGCGTGTTTATGTATGTATACTTTATGTATATAACTTTGTGTATGCATATTTACATTATTGCATTTTATACCTATATTACATAATAATTTTAAACTGTTCCAGGTTTTTAGCAACTGGTCAGTCATTTAGAAGCTTGGCATTTTCATTTAGAATGGGTAAATCTACGGTGGCTAAACTTGTTCCCGAAACTCTTTCAGCATTGTATGATGTACTGCAGCCAAATCATTTACCAGCTCCAAATCAAGAAATGTTTAAAAATATATCTGAAGAATTTGCGGCACTGTGGCAATTCCCTCATTGTGTGGGAGCAATTGACGGAAAGCACGTTAGAATAAAATGCCCTTCTCACTCTGGATCCTTCTATTTCAACTATAAGAAATATTTCTCAATCGTTTTACAAGCTGTCTGTGATGCAAACTGTAAATTTACAATTATTGATGTTGGGGGATATGGAAGACAGAGTGACGGGGGTACCTTTCGAAATTCACGGCTATTCGCTATGTTGGAGAACAGTACTTTACAAATTCCTAATGATGACTCATTGCCAGGATCTAATGTTTCTTTCCCCTATGTTTTCGTAGGAGATGAGGCCTATCCATTGATGAGTAATTTATTAAAACCATATCCTAGAGCTGATCTCACTGAAGAATGTGAATACTTCAATCAGAGATTATCGAGAGCCAGAAGATGCGTTGAATGTGCGTTTGGCATAATAACTTCTAAGTTCAGAATTCTTTGGAAGCCAATTGAAACATCACCTGAAAATGCAGATAAAATTATCAAGGCTATTTGTGTCCTCCACAAGACAATTATTGACATAGAAGGTGTTCAGCGAACCTCGACTGAGACGCAGAACTATATATCGCCACAAACCAGAGCAGTAGAACGAAATTGCAATACTTCCAGCAGACAGGCAAGATATGTAAGAAATATGTTCAAGGAGTACTTGACTACACAGCGAAGAACATAATATTTAAGAATTTTCCCAAAGTTACAAGAAATTTATCAGTGTTATAAGGTCTGCAGAAGCTCCAGCAAGACATACTATATTTTTTGTATAACTGTGCTTCTTTTCTATTTAAGCTGTTATTTCATTTCGTATATGACAATAGCTCATGTATGAAACAATAATACCAATTTTGTAAAGTTATTACTCAAAATGTATCTGAAAGTATTTCAAATCTCACAGTTCATTTCTCATCAGTAAATAATATATAATCCTATATTATAAAACTGCAAACATTGTCCATTACAGTTATTTCTCACCTGTAGTCTCCATTTCACTTGCTATTTCGTTCCATGCTTTGTCAAGCATGAAACGATTGTGGTGGTTAGGATCGTCCTGTTTCCACAAAAGCGATCGCGATGACACAGCATTTATTAATTTGTCAACTTCCATTCTAAAAGAAATAAACTGTAAAATATAAAATACCAATAAAAAATTAGATGTAATTATGCACTTTATACGTATTTCAAATATATTTCTACTTACCTGAAATGTTTAACTGGAGGCGTTCTTTCCTACAGTGCTTAACGTGTTTTCACCAGGCGAATGACCTTTACTGTGTGCGCGCGTGCGTCTCGACTATCAGCGCTTACTAGCCGAGAAACAAATTTAAATGTCATCGCAGCTGTCATCGCTTATCTCTCCTCGGTCAGCAGCTATGAGCGCCGCTTGAGTATGGACGCCCCCATTTAACACAATGTATTCATTTTACAAGCGCAGCTTTGAGCTAGGCTATGAGCTACGCTGTGAGCGTCAGCATGGACCCAGCCTTAGTCCATACACACACACAAATAGGAGGTCGGGCAACCTCAGAAAACATCCTACTTTCACAGAATTCGAGCCCATTGTCCTTTCAAGCAGTGGGCGAGTAGGCAGACAGTGTCCTTACGACTACACCACCAACACCATCAACAAACATGTAACACAGTGAAAATGAAAATAAAGTGTTTTAAAATAACAAATCGAAAAATGAAAATTTGTCTGCCACCACCATCTGATTCTGTATTAGAATCAGGTGCAGACTGAAGAAAAAACCACTGGACCATGATACAACTGGCCCCATGTCATCAGCCCAATTATCTCCTGCCACATTTGTCACGGTTAGTCAACTAGCCATCCAGCCCTGACTAGAATAGTTGGCATATTTAAACAATAAAACTCAAAACTTCAGCGTATTTAAAAAACGTTCATAAAATAGCAACTATGATACCAATTCTTAATTGAGGCAAAGATAAATTTCTATCGCAGAAGTATATGTTGATTACTCTATTAAGCTCTCTAAGTAACAAGACAATATTACATAGGTTACACAAAATTAATAATAACTATGAATCACTGATTAAAATAAAATGGTTCAGAAAAAATAACTCGGCAATAACAGGCCATTCTAAGATACTTAATATACCCAGGCAGAAAATTAATGGCAAATTAAGGTAAAACAGAATTTAAGATTTTACTTATTAGTTCCACATAGAACAATCCTTGGGCCTATGCTCAGTGGCAGAACAAGTTAGCCAGATTCATTAGAAGAAGAAAAACTTGTGGGCCCCTCTTAACTTAGGTGATTTTTTGGTACCATACAGACTTTGATAGTTGTTTTCTGATGACTCATTTTTGCAAATTATTTTTATGTCCTCCCATATTCGAGCCCTTATCATATGCTTGAACACATTATTCAAATTATAAGGACTGGCTATGTCTATAGCTACTAATTACAGGGGAACAGCTCCCTCCAAGAGACCTGATCCAATGGCACAGCCTCGACCTAACTCTGCACTGTCTATGCCATAGATCTTCAGCCATTTTTGATTCACCACCCAATATTACTATATTTTGCTATCTGAAAGAAGTTCACTGCCCACTCTCCATATCAACTTAAGAAAGAAAGTGCCCACCAAATACCCTAAAATGCCAAATGGTGGGCACTATTGCCCATGTTGAAGACCACTGGTCTATGCTATCAAATCTATATTAATAAAAGGTATCTGTGTGTGTGTAGATAGCATTTCTCAAAAGCCAAAAACTTAAGAGACTTAAAACTTGGTACATTACTAATGAGACCATGAGAATGTGCACCTCAAGGCCAAAATTTTGATTTTTGGGGTGAGGGGAGAAGTGGAGGGGGGTACCATACATATCATATCCTACAGCATTCCTCAAAAACCAAGAAACTTAGAGACTAAAAAGTTGGTACACTTACTAAAGAAATCATGAGGACCTGCATCTCGGTGCCAAAATTTTGATTTCGGGAAGAAGGGAAAGTGGAGGGGGGTGTCATACAAATCATACCCTGATTTTGGAGGGAAGGAGATGGGTGCCATACCATAAAACATTTCTCAAAAACCAAGACACAGACTTCAAGCTTGGTGCACATACTAAAAAGACCTTGAGGATGTGCACCTCAAGGACAGAATTTTGATTTTTGGAGAGGTGGGTGTCATACAAATCATACCCTGACTAGAGGCCCATGTTAATTTTTTGTAAAATTGTGTAACTTATTTTTAATATTCGTAGAATAATGTCAAATTTGAATCTATAGTTAATTTGTTCATGCCAATTAAGGGGGAATATTGGCCACCTATCTCGAGAGTACCTCGAGTTTGAATGAAAATATTAGCAAGTGAATTGAGCATGAAAAATTCTAAACTGAAAACCCAGGGCAAAGCCCTGGGTAATTAGCTAGTTTATAAATAAATAGCATTTCTAAATCTCTAACATACCCTCCATTTTTTCATCAATAGGGTTTCGCACCCTTGTGGTTTTCTTCGAGGTTAAGGGAGTAGAGTGGAAAAAGGAACCCGGTACTTTCTCAACATTCTTTTTGATGGAGTGAATAGTAGTCTCACCGAGGTTGTAGGCTTGACCGATGGAAGCAGACCCTTCCCTAGCATCAGCACAACTTTAAAATGTTGAGGTTTGGTCCAGCGCCAATGCGGTTCTCTTCCTCTTCATTTCATGCTCGGTGTGAGGAGTAGCCATGTATTTGGAAGACATTCTTTGAATGGTAAGTGGAAAAATTCATTACAAAGATATAAAGAAGTACTAATGTGCACAGCACAATGGACAAAAAGACTAACGGCATATCTGGTAACTCCTAACTGAAGGCAAAAGGAACTCTCAGAAGATATCCAAGGCGTCATTTGTGAAGAAGGGGAAGAACAACTGACTAGTAAGGGCAAGAACCCAAGAGCCTTCCCCTCTACTGAATCCAGGCCCTGCCAGTTGCATTTCGAGAGACCTCCTGTGTCAGCCTAGTTCATATTTGGGATGAGTTTATTGACCTGAACCAAATACCATATAGTCTGAAGAGAAAGGCCCAATAGACAAACCTTCTCAAGTGTACTCCAACAGTATCACACGAAATCTAACCCTCATCTCCACTCCACTCTTCAATATCCACTCCACTCTTATCTCTTTTGCTGTAGTACTAATACACACAGCATAAGAGATAATGAGAGACTGAATGGTCGCCTTGTGGTATAGTGGAGAACTTTCTTGCATTTTTATTGCATTAGCTGCGTAATTGTACAAGAACGAATCAAAGATACATAAAAAGACATTTGGGTAGTAATAAGTTTGTTCCATAATAGCGAATTTGCATAAAGCAAACCTCCGTATAAAGAGAGGGAAACCTGTATTATTGAAAAAATCATGAATTTGACAATTTCAATTTCAAAACTAATATAACTTTAATGGTAAGTATATAAGAAAGCAATTAAAATATCTCTAATATTTACCAATGTACAAACACATGAAACTATCGGATTGTACTCTGTGATCCATTTTGGGTATGAAAATCGATCTGAAATCACAAAAATAAGAACAGTATAAAATAAAAAATCAACAAAAACGATATATAATAACAAAATAACATAAACAACGATGGTAACAAACTGTTATGGAATGCAAGCAGAAGTAAAAATACTAAATGTATTCACACAAAAGCTCTACGAATAACTGCTGTGAAAAGATCATCGAGTTCATAAACTCTTTTCTGTTTTGACAGTCTTAGAGTCGGGTTTGTTTTGGATTCAGGTAAGTCAAGTACATGTAACTATAAGTTGGATATGCCATATAACTTTTATACTGATTTGAGAAAGCTATTAAATTTACTTTTTCCTGTTAGTGCAAAACATGAAAGTTATTATTTCAAAAATATTCTTAATTTAATATATTTTTATTTTATTTTTGTCTGCTTTTAAAGGTATGCATCTCCAAATGAAAACTATTTAAAATTTTCATGTTGTGAAAATTTATTTGTTTTATCAGGTTAACATATTTCTATGGATAACTTCATTACATAAAAGTAGAAATTCAATTTAAGTCTTTCAAAAATCACTATACTATTAAAACATTTTATTTTAAATTCATCATTTATGACATTAATTACCACATTATATTCTTTAAAAATATATCAAATTACTTAAGCTTAAATATTAAATTGTGGCAACTTCCAAATTCTCTTCATCTCTTCTAAAGCCTTAATGTTGCAGACACTTTCACCCATTAGATTTAAACAATCAAGCTTGTATATTTCTAGCTCTTCAAAGATTTTATCCAGTTTAGGACAACATAAGCTTACATTTTCCCATTCTGAAGCTCACTTTGGTTGCTTTCGGAAATCTCTGGCAAAGATGATCTTTCGCTATCATCAAGGATTGCCGAGAACAACTGAAGAGGCTAGAGCATGGTAGGGTCTTGGGACGAAAATTGCCTCAAGTGAGCTATGGTGTCCTGGCGTAGACCAAACCATGACCTGTCCTACTAGCGTGAATGCCGTTCTACATTTCCAATAGAATTTCCATTGGAAATATATTTATAGTTCACCTCAAATGACTGGACCATGACCTGTCCCATAGTGTGAACAAGTCTTAAAGGAACTTTGAGAGTACAGTAAACATCTGGATAAATACATCTTATGGATTGTTTCAAAATACTCAATTTTGTTTCCATTATCTATCATTTCTGGGTCAAAAAATAAATAGAACGATAATAAGTCCTCAATTTTATATACATCTACAATTTCATTACAATTAACCTTTCAAAGGAACTTCATTCACATTATACTATATTCACAAAAAATTTGTACTTACTACAGAAAAAAGCACTCTCAAATATTTTTGAAATACAATAGAAAATAACACAATTCAGTAATTGCTTTATCCTTGCTTTAACAATAAAATACTTCAAAAATAAAGTTATCAGTAAAAAATTTTAATGGCACTTGTGGAATATCATTTGTATATAGTCTTCATATGGCTATTTTGATTAGCCATTTTATCACAACTCTAAACATACCAAAAAATGCTCCAAAAGAATTATAAGCTGAATAAAATTCTCCTTGCTTTCATTTTATGATACTTCTGAAGCTGTAAGATAAAAAACTTCAGTTAATAATTTAAAAATTGATGCTTTTCATAATTCTCAACAAATTCAAGATAAATTATGAAGGATAACAAGCTTTGTAAAAAATTGAATTTTATAAAATAAATATCTACATTAAACTGTGACTCAAATTTATGAAACATGAAGTGCATGATCAATTGCATGATATCGTCTTTCCCTATGCATATACTGTATTAACCCAAAAGGAAGATAAGGTTATTCTTCAAAATATTCTGCAAAAAAATTAGGGGCCATCTTAAAATTGAGTACAAAGTTTTAAATGCCCCACGGAACAGTCCATTGTTGATTCTATGTCCATGAAAATGTATTTATTTATACATACACAATACATTATATTTAATTTATTAACACATTTGTTCATATTCTTGAAGTTCACAATGTGCAAATGAGTGTATTTCCACCTCGTAGGTACCGATGGAAAGGAAGTGTTGACAAACCTACGTCAGTACACTTGTAATCGGTTGGATAGGAAATTTAATACATATGACGTTGAAAATGGTTACA
This sequence comes from Tanypteryx hageni, assembly GCA_028673005.1. Taxonomy (NCBI): domain Eukaryota; kingdom Metazoa; phylum Arthropoda; class Insecta; order Odonata; family Petaluridae; genus Tanypteryx; species Tanypteryx hageni. The sequence goes on along the minus strand of CM054113.1, from coordinate 199,406,965 downwards.
ATAAGATTGCCAGCGTTTTACACGTATCTTGTTACAATTACAACATATTTATTATTTTTCGATAGGTGTGCCAGCAGCAGACGACAAGTACACCTGTAGTTTGCAGAGTAAAACCTCTATAAGAGCATGCAATTGGTAAAAACTTCACTAAATTTTAACATGAAATGATGACTATTTATTATTTTTAGTAGTTTAAATAGTTAGCCCAAATCTTAAGATTGAAATGACAGATTGTGTAAGAGTGACCATATCACAAGGTGTAAGATGAAGTTTTGATAGAAATTTTAAGCATTACGCTGAAGAAACTAACAATTGTGAGGCCGGGAAGAAATATGTAGGTCGACCTCGATTTACATTGCCCTGCTTTATGAAATTTTGAAGTTATGAAAAAAAATTTGTCCAGTGCTTCATTATACAAATTAAAATCTTGAAGTAAAACAATCGTTATTTTTTCATAATAAATCGGGTAAAGAAAATGAACAACAGAAGAAGAAATAATGATAATATTATTAATAATAACAATAATAATATAGTAAAAATAATTCCTCTTTCTCGTATTGAATCAAAGATATCTTAGAACAGTTACCACATTAAAAATCTTTGTTCTTTCTCACAAGAAAACAAAACTTTTGATGCTACATGAACAAATAAAAATTATTTGTTAACTATACCAAATTATGTTACTTCACTTGCCACACTATTTTAATAACCATGTATTTAATATTATTGTTATCATTTACTTTGATGACCTATGATCAAATTGTGGGTCATGTGACTACTACATCAAGTTGCATGAAGAACACCACTAATACATGAGTGTTTAGAGTAATCACTTGTCAACAGTGCTCGAATTGGAACGGAATGCACTGAAACGCCATTCTTGTTAAAAATTAAGTTACATGCATTTCGTTTGTTAAAATGTAATAAAAATAAATCGAAAAGAACATCATTTCTGAACAAGATCAAATTTACTAATTACTAAATAATGCACATTGGTACCGGGGTAAGTGGATGTGACAGCAATTCAATCTCTCTCACTCTTATGCCTCACATGCGAGCAAATACATTTGCTGACTTAGTGGAACAAGTCAAAACTTGTTATATTGCTAAACAGTGCTCAAATTGGGCAGATATGCAAGGAAATGCCCAAGGGCAGCCCAAGGACTTTTGGCGCCTCGGACGAGATAGCGCTCCAGCACCCCCCTCCATTAATGTTTGTTGAGATATTTACAAAGGACAAGTTAATTTATTCATCGCTCTGTACAATTTATTGATAATGAAAAATTAAAAGAAATGCCATCAAGGCTCTAGCATATTCGTTGATAAAAATTGGTATCCAATATTTAGTCACTTGCAAGTAATGCATAGATTTAGTTTAGACTTCCACACCAACCTTAAATCATGAAGAATTTGGCGACTTCAGTTCAGGAATATTTAACATGTAGCAATCAGTTGGAATATCTTTGGCAATATTTCCGGATTTACCAGCTGTAGCACCAGACCGATTATTTAAGTCCGGCTTACGTGAGGTGGAAACAGGTGACAGCGAGAAAGATGAGGTGGGGTAAGATGTGGGAGAAGAAATGGGAGACAAGGAAGCCCCATCTCCTAACTGCATTGGCCCCAATCTGGATTTTATAATATTGGATTGAGAATCTATTACGTTAATTAAGGTGTCCACTCCGTCAGTGGCAGAGTCATATCCCTCAAAATTCTCCAAGTACTCCATCTGCTGTTCCATCAAAAAATGTAAGTTCCTGTAAAAAACAAGGATGAAAAAGTCAACCATTTACTGTAAATTCTCATACACAGGGTGATCAAAAAGTCATGCAACCCATAAAAATTACTATATTTTTCCAAGTTGAGCACAAAATATTAACAACTTAAACATTGCATACTAATGCAGCACCAATACAGTCCACAACACGTAATTAGTCCACCCTTTACTACCCCACCAAGGAGTCAGTTGTTTCAGAATAGTCAATGCAAGAAAATGCCTTTTTCACAGGTGCAACATGTGTTTATTGTTGAACTTGACTTAACATTCCATTCTTAAGTAGACTGCCACAATGTTTATAGGAAATCAGTTCCAGTATCTCCTATTCCAGATAAATCAACAATATGTGGTCTCATTTAAAACGTCTGCAAGACAGGCAGTGTTAAAGATAAAAATCTGTGCAGTTGACTTGAAGTATTAAATGATGACACTCTTGAAAATATCCATACAAGTTTGTTACGATCTCCCAGCAAAGTGGATTGTCATATGGAAGTGCACATAAAGCAACAAAGGTTTTGAAGCTGCATGCTTGCTTATTATATGCATGTTGTGAACTTAAGCTGACAAAGAGAAAAGAATTTGGTATTGTCAGTGGTTTTGAGAATTTGGTGACCACATTTCTAAAAGTTTGTTGTCCCCCTGATTCCGAATCTATGTCCACTTCATTTACCGTAAATACCCGCGTATAGTGCGCACACTCGTATAATGCGCAGGGGGGTTTTCAGCCTCGTAATCTATTATTTTTCTATATACCCGCGTATAGTGCGCACCGATTTTTTTTAGCGTTATCGTTCCAGAATAAAGTAGATGGTGTAACGTGTTCTGAAGCAATGATCGAATTATTGGTATTATGAATTGGTAAAATAATGAAAGTGCGAAATGAAATTTTCGAATAACGTTCCAAAAGATCGTCAGCTAACTCAATCATTACATACTCTATGTTTACTTACAAGGTGATATTAGGATATACACAATAAATCGAATTATATTAATTTTATAGTATGACATATGATATTTTTTGAGCTAATAAAATGAAGGAATGACGATAATCCTATGTTTTACATACATTTTTGTCACGCTTAAGGTGGATGGGTTCGCCCAACCTTCAGTTTTACCCTTATTAGAACACTCTGGAGCATGTAAACACGATAGCAAATAACCATAATTAACTACAGACTCTAAGAAAAAACAATAAATCACGTATCACCAGGCCGGGCGCCGGTGTAGGGTGACGTCATGCGTAAGATGCCGATTCCGATAACAACATCGAAGAAAAATGGTCCAGTGACGAAATATTTCTTAGCTTTTAAAATGAATAAATACTGAATTCATTCTTTTCATGTCTAATTAATGAATGTTTGTAGAATTAATTAATAAATTTTAACTATTATCTATCTTACTTTTCGTAAAAATCAACACACTGTACTATTTCAATGCTCTGCCAATGGATCAAGGCATCATGGCAACAGATAAATAATGAAATAATTGTGAGTGCATTTAAGAAAAGCTGCTTATCCAATGCCATTGAAGGAAATGAAGATGATTGACTAAGAGAGCATAGACGGTTATGATGACTGATGTATGATATTCAAGAAAATTATGGGACCCAATAAAATTTTTGCTAGTTTTGTGGAATTTTTAATTTTTGCAGGAATCATATGTATTAGAACACAAAACCTTTTTTCTGTTTTGACAGTCCAGAAAAGGAGGGGTCGTCTTAGATTCGAGGTCATCTTGGATTTGGGTAAATACCGTACTTTTCAATATGAAAATTTCAAATATATTCCCAATGTATTAAAATTAGGATCAGGCATGATAGATCATAAATAGCCCATAAAATCATATCACATATTCAATGCCACTTTCACTAAAAGAGAAAATCAGTCTTTAGCATGCCAACTAGTCAGAGTGCAGACACTAAAAAATCTCCAGTTCTATATGGCATAAAGGAACTGATTATTTTATGCACAACGAAAAATGATTTTCTCTTGCAATGTAGAAAGTAAAAAATAAAGAAGGGTAAATATAAAATTCAGACAAGGAGAACAACACCCAGCTATGTCTGTAATAATTGCACCAGCCCCCTCTTGCAAAATCAATGCATATGACACAACTCTCAGGAAACATACAAGATCTGAATCTAATGGGAAATTCATTGTGTTACCCCTAGGAATGCCTTACTGCCTCAAGAGGATTTACGTCAAGGATGCATTCCTGAAAAATGTTACTTAAATCGAAGCAGTTTTCCCATAAGAATCAATTGTATGAGGGGGCAAGCATGCAGTAGTTTAGGACAGTTCGGCATAACTGATTGCAACAATCCCTCAATGTTGGCACTAGATAATAAACTGATTCAGAGTTCGAATGGGAAAAAACACAGGTAATGGATATAATGGAAACAGTATTAGTTGGCCACATGGACGAGAAGTCCCAGTCCAAGTAAAAAATAGTGCTGCATCTTAGGGTCACCTTACTGCATTTCTAATCCAAATTTCGGATGTAGTTGATTGGCAACATAATTTCGAATCAACATAAATCTGGGCAAAGTAAATCGGGGTATATCTGTATATTACCATATAAGGCATAGGTTCTCAAAGTGTGGCCAATTGATTTCCTCCATGCAGCCTGCGGCTAATTTTATAGTTTATTTTACATATGTATAACAGTGGTGACCAAACTATGGCCTGTGGGCCACATCCAGCTTGCCGAGTGTCTTCTTGTTTAACAATTAGCCCCCTGCATCCTACCTTACATGGCATTGTGCAGGCTTTGCCGCCATATAGCAATATCTGGTGTAAAGGTATGAAAAGATAGCTGAAGGCATCCTGCATTGTATGGTGCAGCCATCTATGTAGCACAACATCAACTACATAGCTTAACCTTGAACATAGCTATGGGTGTGGTTCATAGCATAGCTGTTTGGCATTGCACTACCACTACAAGTCAGATTTGTTGATAGGATGCAAGGGGTTAAAGGACACAATGTAACATAAAATGAAAACAGAAAATTATAAAAACAATAATTTCATTTTATCCCTCTATTAGCATAATAGTTAAATACATTTAAAGTTAATCAGGTAATACCGATTCAAACTCAACCCTTTTTTCCTTAAATTATTCTTCAATTTTATTTTTGACTGGATGTGGCCTACGAAAAGGGTGGAAATGGGCTGCAATGAGAGGGGAAAAGGGTTATATGACCCTTGAGCTGAAAAGTTTGGAAGCCACTGATAAAAGGGAAAAATCAAGAAATGCCTCAGAACTAGATTTAGGAAAGGGAATTAGCAAGATATATAAGGGCCATTGTAGCTGCATGATTATATATATTATACCAACAGTAACCCTGAACATTTTTCGAGAGGATGACTTTGGCACAAAATCTGGTGAAGTTACATTTCCAGAAGGCTTCTCTTGTAATAAGATGTAAAACCACTCCTGCCAAGTACAGTACTCAACCTCTTATCTTTAAAGCTTGGGATCAAAGGGTGTTAGGATTTTGGAATTTTCCTGATTTCAGGTTAAAATTTCTAGCATGCACAGTGTGTGTGTGCAGTATGGTGAATCACCCTCATGGGCTATTATCGCCATACCCTTACTCACACAACTCATTCATTATCAAGAAAGGTCTTTGGTCTAACATCACTTTGATTAACGTTGATTCGCGTTAACATCATTCAAAAATTACTACCCATATTCAAATTAACGTCGTCGATGATTCAAGTTAACATTGTTCTCACTCGGATCTGAAATAATGCATGGAAAAAATACTATGTAGATGACTCTCATGCATATCTGTTGCAGTGCTTCTCCAGTTGCGGCCAATTGCCTTATTTGAGTGGAAAAACTGGTTTGGATTGACGTCTCTCTCTATAATTTAAAATATGTTTTGAGACACTACACTGGCAGATGCTTCACAAAAAGAGGGGAGACAGTATTTAGCATGGGCAGTATGGTTAATGAAGTGTTGGAGATAGCTAGCACAACCTTATGGCAGTGGCATGCAACCTCTTTCCTCATGGAGATAATGACCCTCTTCACTAAGTTCCCCCAGCAATCATAAAAAATCACCTTAATCTCCTTTAATAGAAATCTTACAAGCTTTGTGAGTTGTGCAGAAAGGAAGATCCTCTGAGTGCCCCATTTATAAACTTGAAATTATTCTGTGCTAAAGGGATAACTTGAGTTTAACATCTCCTGATTTTATTTTCGTTAGTATCAGCTGTGGTTCAACAGAGTGGTGAACCTTCTTTGGGCCCAATGAAACTCGAAGTTCAATAAAAACAACTAAATAAATGCTTCATTTACCTCTATTACAGTATATTTTCATTAATATACAGTAACTGCTGTAAGAAATAATTTGCTTGTTGCATTTCTTTTCCAGCGATGTCAACTGATGAATTTGCGTTAACAGAAGTGTTCATGGTTCTTCATAAAGAGTAGGCTAATGCCGGAGTAGTAGGCAGGATAGACACCAGAGTCCATTCTACCAAGGTACAATGAACTTTAGAGTCCATCCTGCCTGGCAGCCAAGTGGACTCTTAGAGTCCATCTTGCCTGGGCTAGACAGGGTGGCCTCTATGGACTATGGATTTTCATTTGTCCAAGTTTTAGTGCATATTTTGATTTTAACGAGCATCTCAAGATTTCTCGAGAAATATACAGGGTTAATATAAAGTAGCTTTACAACTTTGTATGCTGATAGCAGCTTGCTGATAATGGGAGTGGGAGTAGTATTGGCACTGGGTGAGAGCCATGATTGCCAAGTTTTTTCCTAGCAGTTTTCAGTATGTCAGCTGCCCATCAGAGGCACTTCTGTAACATCAACAGAAATGGTGCATTTCACTGGTGCTGAGAAAGCACAGTGCATCTTTTGGTTTTAGGAGATAAAGTCTGCAACACAAGTGCAGAGAAGATTTCACACTCATTACAACAAACAGTCTCCGAGTAAACCCTCTTTGTACGAATGGCACAGAAATTTCGTGAATACGGGTTTCTGTGTGCTTCATGCAAAGAAAACAGGCAGGCTGAATGTGAGCGATAAAACAGTGGAGAATGTGAGATGCACATTTCTCTAAAGCCCAAGATAATAAACAGCACGTGCAAGCCGTGAACTGGGTCTGTTAGAACCAACCGCGCGTAAAATGTTATGGAAACATTTGCAGCCTTATAAATATCATTTGCTGCAAGCAATCACAGATGACAACAAACTGAAGCATAAAATATTATGTGTGGGCATGCCGGTAAGGAAGGAAGATGAAGACAGCTTGCTTGAGCATATCATTTTCGCTGATGAAGCCACGTTTCATGTTAGTGGCTATGTAAACACAATGTTTGTGTTTGGGGCACAGAAAAACCACACAAGTTACTCAAACACGTTCGTGACTCCCTGAAACTTAACATGTTCTGTGCAATGAGTTTACAGAAAATTTACAGACCTTTCATCTTCCACAAAAAGACCATTACTGGGGTTGTCTATCTTGATATGCTTGAGAATTTCCTTTTGCCACGAATCAGCAATGATGACCCCTTTGGGCAATTGATTTTCCAATAAGATGGTGAATCTCCCCATTATCATTGGGCAGTTACCGACTGCCTGAAACATCACTTCTCAGGCAGGTGGATTGGACATGGAGGTCTTATTGCTTGGTTTCCATGGTCACCAGGATTGATGCCAATGGACTTATCATTGGGGTTACAACAAGGACAGTGTTTATCAACCACCATTACCAGCGGATCTGGATGAACTGAATCCCTGAAACACTGCAGAAGGTATGGGGAGAGGTGGAGTTTCACTGGGATGTTTGTTGAATAACCTCTGGTGCCCATATTAAAAATTCGTAGCCCATCAAAAACTTGAGGTGTTACTCTTTAACCCCTCCAGCGTGTGCGACGCAGGTCTGTGTCCGCTCTTTCCCATGCCTCAAGCGTGTGCGACACACCGTATGCGTCCGAAATTTTCGTTAAGTTTTCTTATCGCTACGGCTCTGATTTATGTGCTTTCAGAGAGTGAATATGCAAGCCAATGCTGTCTGCTTTCGTTCTGTGGTTCCTCGTTGTCTGTGTTTACGTGTTGGTATTTTTTTTTATTTTTTTTTCTATCTCGGACCTGGCCGTAGCAGTGCTTACTCAGGCCCCTCAGGCCTCTATCTTTCGTGCGTTGCGTCTCAGACTTTCATAAGAGCTCTCATCTTCCTGGCTCTTATTTACGATGCTTCGAGCTGATGGTCGAGGTTTCTTAGTGCCTGTGTTTGCGTCGGGCTTTTTTTTTCATCTTGGGTCTGTCCTTTAGCCGAACCCCTATTTAGTTCACCATGGCTTGTAGCTCTCGTGAGTTGGCGGATTGGGAAGTGCTTGATGTTTTGGAGAAATAGAGTGAAAGTAGTGTAGATATATATTCTGAAGATTCGAATGGATACTCTATTGATTCCAGTTCCGAAGAGGAATTGGAAGAAATAACTCACTCCACTGTGAATATTCAAGAGAATATTTGGGGAGATGTCGACAGTGCTAACCCTCCTCGGTCTTTTGCGTGTGATTTAGTTGGAAAACAAATAGTGCAGGTTTTATCAACAGATGATCCCTTAAGATATTTTGAGTTATTTTTTGATGATCTAATTGCCCTCTTAGTGGTTGAAACTAATCGTTACGCGGAACAATTCCTTGCCCGCGAGAAAAATAAGATCACGTCTTTAAAAAAATCGCGCTATCAAAAGTGGTTTGCTTTGCTAATGTTGATGGGAATCATTCAAAAACCAACTCTCAGAATGTATTTTAGTAGAAAACATATATTAGAAATGCCATTTATTCCAAATGTAATGAGTGAAGAAAGATTTTATTTGTTGAGCAAATTTTTGCATTTTGTAGATAAAGACATTGTAAATAGAGATCCTATTGTATAAAATTCTACCTATCAGTGATTATTTGAAAAATAAATTCCATAAAATTTATATACCGGGTTAAGAAGTATGTGTACCAGATGCAGCTGAACTACTAAACGTCGGAGGAGCAGCACATAGTAGAAATTGGATTGAAATAAATGTATGTATTTATTTTTTATTATATAAAATGAACAATTTTAAATACGACATAAGTTTTTGGAAATTTTTGAAATGATAATTAAAGTACAAAAAATATTAAAGTGAATGCATGCATAAAGTATTTTGTGCTTGCGAAAAAAAGTCACGCTGAGCAATTTAAATGCCATAGATTAAAGTCTCGCTTGAGAGGTTAATGAGATTACTTCATTTTCATAAGCATACAGGATGAATACAGGCACACCCCAGGTTATGTAAACCTCGACTTACATAAACCCACACTTATGTAAGCAGCCTCATAAATTATGCATGAAAAAAATGTTGCCTACTTGAGCGGTTTTCGTAAATGAGCTCAAACTAAATCTATATGTAAGTATGTGCGTGGAGAAAGAACGCAAGGTGTGGGTTGTAATGCGATATCCATCCTTTGCTACCCAGCCAATGTTGTCATTCTAGAAAATTTTTAGCAATATGCAGCGACTTTGGTTTCAAATTACACATGAAAAAAGTCCACAACGACTACCTACTAATCCTACTAATCTAGTGATTCGATATAACAATCTACCTAATTATAGCGAATGGCTACAATTGTGGCATGTATCTCCACTCATATGAATACAATAATAGATTACATTGTTGCTACATGTCTGTGTGGTAGTGTGGTTTCTCTCCCAATCCCTTCAGTCTTTTTCTGATCATTGACGTCTTGACATGGGTGCTTGATTTCTTAACGCGTGTTCGCTTTTGCACAAATTAACGGAAAAGTGGCCCTTGCAATCATGTCTGATAAGCATTTAGTATTTAGCATTTTAGTGAACAACTCTTTCGTAAATTCTCCTTGAATGATTCAAGTGACTTTCCCATAACTGCAGATATGTAAATGGCTTGAATTGCCTTTGTTTTAGCACGCAAATTAACAACTTGACAAAATTAACATTCTACATTTTGTTTACCAAGAAAATGTCTATTGGATGCTGCGAAAGCGAACTGCACTTAGTAAAAACCGACGTTTCACCTTGTGTAATATATTATTGATTTACATCGAGAATTCATTAATTAAGCTTTCAATTCACACACCATTAGTCTTAATTTTCTTTGTAAGCTCCGTTTTCTGTTACCGTAAAATCTTGAATATAATGCGCACCCGTGTATAATGCGCATGCTTGATATAGCCCGAAAGTTTCTGGTAAAATGGAAATTCGTATATAATACGCACCCATAAATTTTCAAGATTTTATTTTAAATTGCATAAAACATTTGTTAACACAGCTTAAACTTTTAATAAAAATCAAACAAAAATGCGTAACACCTAAATATTACTGGGAAATCCGTAGAAACACTCGTCATCACTATCACTAGTAAGAAGCTCATCTAGTGCTGTCGTATCAATGCCATTGTTATTGGTGCCATCATAACAAACCATGTCAACACCTATTAGCATGTGAATTGGAAACCAATCCCTCAAGTTAACTATACAAAATTTCTCTGTATCTACCTTGATACTCATATAAGATGGGATACTCATATCAACAAACTATCCAGTAAGTTGAGTTCTACTTGCTTCCTTATAAGGTGAATTTGATTCACAGTATCCACTGACGTACTTATATTATGGAGATTTCAACTTCCATATTGTTTACAGCATTCTTTTCTGGGATTCTTCCCCACTTGTTAGTAATATTTTTAAATTCAAAAGAAAGCAATGCGTCTCATTGCTAATGAACCATATGATGCCTCCGGTACTAGGGCAGTTGCGTTCCGGACAATTGCATCCCGGACAGTTGCGTCCCGGACATTTGCATCCCCCGGAAATTTGCATCCCGGACATTTGCATCCATGGACATTTCGTCCTGAACAGTTGTTACCGGAAAATGATGTTTTGAGCTACCTTTAAGAAAAATTTGATGTAGCCTGGACATGACTTTCACCATAAATTTAATGAAACATAAGATATATATCTCCCAGTCAAATAATCAGATCCTATAGGCACTATTACCTAAATCATGAATTTTACATCTTTTTCACGATAAAAATAAAATCTCATGTCCTACAGTGGTAAAAACAACAAAATATGGTTTAATTAAGAAACTAAAATCTCTCCTGAAAATTTGTCAAAGTCCACTCGCCGTAGAACAAACATTATATATTTTAATGCCCATTCGAAAAATGTGTTGCATGTAGTCGTATATGATTAAAGTAAGAATAATTGAAATGTTTTATTGAACCACATCATAATACATTGACATTAAATATATATCAACACTAAAATCTATGCATAATGTGAGCAACTCCTCTTAAAAAATTTATCTTGTCATTAGAATTGTATCTTTCTATTGCTGTCAACAAGCGTTTATTTACACATTTGTACCTATTGTGCACTTCAATACCACTCTCATAGTCAAGTTTCTTCTTTTGCGCCAGAACTTCTTCTTTCTTTAATGCGCTAATCAATTTCCAGATAGATGGATGATGACATGTGATTGAATTTTGAATGGCATTATCCCTCTAAATCATTATTAGATCTTGGTAAGTTGTGGATTGTCCTTTCATGAACATTCCAAGATTCAATGGCAAAATGAGGAGCAAGCCTTCTTCGATTTCCTCTCCTTCCCCTTTTCTGGCCTATGTACGTTGTTTCGAAGTAGGAGACAAACTCAGCAGGTAAATCATCGTCCTCACTTATTTCTAGAAAGTCCTCAATTACATCATCTGCTGGAAGAAGGGCTAATGCAGAGAAGCAACGTATCTTCAGATTGAAATCTTCATCTTCCTTATACCGCTGTCTGAACCCAAGGTCACAAATCTTTTAGAATATTGATTTTGTGAAATGGAAAAGGCATGAGTCCGTTTTTGTATAAGGAAATTTCTCCATGAAACTCGTGCTTACTCCCTTTTCAAAGTTGATCAACTATGACAGAGGATTGAGCTGAGGTCGAATCTGCAACAATCTACTGAAAAAGTGATCATTATCCTTTGTTTTATTGGGCGAAAGGGCAAAAACACGAGGAATGCTGAACGAACCATCTTGGACATGGAGACAATAGACAATATTTTAATAATAATTTATTTTTAATTAAAAAACTAATTAGCAATTGAAATCATAATGTGATTTTCTTTTTATAAATTAGTTTTTTAATTAAAAATAAATTATTATTAAAATATTTTTAAATTTGGCAAAAAAATCCCTATGATTCATATTTTTCACCGAACTCATCATATCGAGAAGCTTGTCTTTCGGTAGTAGTACAAGGTATATAGACTCGTAGGCTATTACCATACAGAGAATTCGACCTGGAAAGAATTAGCAATGTTTTGAATGCTAGAAATGTAACAAAAGTTGTAAGTTTTCTTACTATGCAAATGTCCAGGGACGCAAATGTCCGGGACGCAACTGACCTATCACCGATGCCTCCTGTCACCCCATCTTTAGAAAATTGAATATACCGCCACTGCCATGTGTATATATACTCAATATCATACTTTACACGAGAAGGAACATACATGACTTTGAAAAAAACTCCAACATACACAGCTATTGCACATGTGGTCTCAATGATCTTCACATTCCTTATATTCATACAAAAACAGCCTCACTTGGCCCAAGAACAATGGGACCTCGTTTATACAAAAAACTCCTGCAAGAGCTGAAAATGTCCACGAGCTTGCCAAATTTTAAAAACAAACTTAAAGCCTTTTTGCTCAGTAAACATTATTATAGTATTAATGAGTTCCTTAGTGATGCTTGATATTCATCTCTATCTCACTCTGAATTTTATTATTTTATGTGTGTTTGTAACTATATTTTGCTATTTTATCTGTATATTTGTATGCATAATTTGTGTACCAATTTACTCTTGTGTTCCTTTTACTGACTTGCCCTATATCATATTCTGATCTATGAACCAATAAACTATTATTATTATTATTTGTTCTGAAATATGGAATTTCACTTAATTAAGCATTCCATACTGGATTACAAAACATAATTGTATAAAAATACAAATCATAATATCATCCGCCCACATCTTACTTACGGCAGTGAAATTTATCTAAACACTGCAAAGAAAAATCAAAAATCAAAAGTTTTCAATCATCCACCCTCCGCTTCATTGCCCAGCAATCCAAAATAGTACCCATCAGAGAACTACAACTTGCCCACAATATCCCACCACTTTTAGACTTTACTAAACTGCAAGCACACTAATTCAACCGCCGGCTCAAACTTACCAATAACCCTCTCCTCCAAACCATATGGACCTACCACACCACCAAACGCTACAAATACCAGATGACGAAAGATATCCTTCAGCTTTAACTTCATGTTACCACTCATCATCATAGGTAGTCTGTCCGTAGACAGGTCCGTGATTATTCATGGTTAAACCTGGTTCTCCATATACTCCTATTTTCCGCTGTCCTCTTTATATCTTGATAACTCTCTTTCCCTTTCAAATCGTCTATCAGCTGAAACCTTTTCCTACCTCTTTCCCTTTTCCCATCTAGTTTTCCTTCTAACACGTCTTTAATCATACTCTCTCTCCTCAGGTAATGTCCAACCCAGTTAGCCTTCCTCTTTCTGATAGTCTGTATAATCATTCGCTTCTCTCCTATTCTTCGTAGCACTTCATCGTTTTTCATCCTATCTGTCCATTTTATCTTCAGCATTCTCCTCCAAGTCCACATTTCAAAGCTTTCCAAGTATTTTATGTCATTTTTCCTTAGCGTCCATGTTTCTGCCCCATACAATGCTATACTCCATACGTAGCATTTTATCAACTTCTTGCGGATATCTTCCCTTATATTCCCTGTAAGTAGTTGTTTCTTTCTCCTGAAAGCCGCTTTTGCTTTTCCTATTCTAGTTTTGATCTCATCCGTACATTTTGCCTCTCGTGTTATGATACTTCCAAGGTATTTATATTCTGAAACTTGTTCTAATGGCTTTCCCCCAATAGTTATGTTCAGATTCTCTTCTTTACCCGATATTCGAATGACCTTGGATTTTTCTGTATTTATTTCCATACCGTATTTTCTACCTGTTATCACTAGTCTATTTATCATTTTTTGTAGCTCCTCTTCCTTTCTTGCTAGAAGTACTTGATCATCTGCGTATTTTACTGTTCTTATAATCCTTCCTCCAATTTTGAAATCCCCTGTGCCTTCTAAAGCTTCTTGCATTAGACTTTCTCCATATATATTGAATAGGGTTGGCGATAGGCAGCAGCCTTGTCTTACTCCTCTACCGATATTTATTCCGCAGGTGTCCACATTCTCAAACCTGACCTTTACAACTTGATTCTCATATAGATTCCTAATCAGTCTCCTGTCTTTCCAGTCTACACCTATATCCTTTAATATCTTCATCAACTTTACCCAATTTACTCTATCAAATGCCTTCTGCCAGTCTACGAAACATGCGCAGATATCTTGACTGTATTCTATTGCCCTTTCTGATATGATTCTAACTACTCCTATAGCATCTCTAGTTCCTCGTCCTTTTCTGAAACCGAATTGATCTTCCCCTATTATTTCTTCTGCCTTTTTCTCCAGCCTTTTATTAAGAATCCTCGTGATGATCTTCGATGTGTGTGACAGAAGGCTTATCGTTCTGTAATCTTTACACTGCATTGCCTTTGGCTTCTTCTTTAGAGGGATCATTGTTACTTCTAGGAAATCCTGAGGCCACTCTCCCGTGTCGTAAATCTTATTAATTAATTTCGTGATCGCTTTTAGTCCTTCTGATCCTATGACTTTAAGTATCTCAGCCGGTATTCCATCGCTGCCCGTGGCTTTCCCCTTCTTAAGTTCCACTATCGCTTTTTCTACTTCGCTCTCCATAATACTTGGTCCTAAGTTGTCTTCTTCAATGTTTTCCTCATTTTCCAGTTCTATTTTTGCCGCTCCTGCCTGTTTGCTGTATAATTCCTTAATGTATTCTTCCCATACCTGTGCTACATCCTTTGTTTCTGAGACTATCTTCCCATCCGTATTCATAATTCCTTTACCACAAATTCCATTAGACTTCTTATCTTCTAATTCCAGTGCCTTAGCATACATCATATCGTACCGTCCTAATTTCTCCATTTGTTCTATTTCATCACATTTTCCTTTTAGCCAATTTTCTCTAGCTTTATCTGTTACCCTTCTCAACTCATTGTTTATACGCCTATAGTTGGCTCTACCTTCTTCACTGTTAACGTTTTTCCATTTTCGTCTCTCATCCATTTTCTCCAGCATTTCCTTCATGATCCATGGTTTTCTGATTTTCTTCTCTTGTTTTCCAATCTCTTTATCCAAGGTATCCTTGATACTGGTTTTAATTTCATCCCATTCTATATCGACGGTCTTCGGTTTGTTTTCCAACTTTCTTAGGTTATCTTCCAACTTCATACTGACTACATCCTGCCTTTCTTTCAGTTTTTCAAGGTCCCAGGTTTGTCTTTCTCTTCTCGTTTTTCTTATTTGTTTGAGCTTTGTACTCACGTCAAGTATTAGAAGGTTGTGATCTGAATCAATGTCTGCTCCTTGCAATGCCTTGGCGTTCTTTATGCTGTTCCTGAATCTTTGTTTTACAAGGATGTAATCTATTTGGCATCTCATTCTATCTCCTGGGCTTTTCCATGTGTATAACCTTCGTTTATGGTTTTTGAACCATGTATTAGTCACTACAAGGTCATTATTGATGCAGAATTCTACGAGTTTCTCCCCTCCTCGATTTCTCTTCCCAAGTCCGTATTGCCCGACAACATTTTCTTCCTGCCCTTCTCCGACTATGCTGTTCCAATCTCCCATTATTATGCAGTTTACCTTTCCTCTTCCGTCTTCTTCGTAAATTTCATTAATTTGCTCATAGATCTCATCTATTTCTTCATCATCATGAGCTGACGTTGGCATATATACCTGGATTATCAGCATGTCCACTGGGACTGCTTTTAGCTTTATTGCCATCAGTCTATCGTTCGTTGCTATTATCTTTGTCACGCTTTTCATCATATCTTTCCTAATTACCAGAGCTACTCCCCTTTCCCCACTATTTCCTCCAGAATAAACTACCGTGAATTCTTCCGAGTCGAACTGTCCTTCTCCCTCCCATCTAGTTTCGCTTAGCCCTATAATGTCAACTCTATTTCTTCTCATTTCTTCTTTCAAGTTCTCTAGCTTTCCTGCCTTTCTCATAGTTCTTACGTTCCAAGTCCCTATTCGTAATTTACTTTCGACAAATGTTTTCCTCAAGGCAGTCCCCGCCCGGAGATCCAATTGGGGGACTATTTTACCTCCGGATTGTTTTACCTCGAGAGAACTCATATTGTCCAACCATATAATCTTTACTAGGGATTGTAATGTGGTAGTTTCCCTCTTGCTTTCCACATCGCAGTACTGTAGCCGTTCAAATCGTCCTGATCACGCCTACAGCTGTATTGGATATAGACCCAACCAACATCATTTGTTTTCGGCTCTATACCATACTGACAGTACTGCTGCCTACTGCCAGGCACTGATGATAGTTTTTTTTTTTATAAATAAAACCTCCATTCGAGGGGTTTGAACCCCCGAACTTTGCAATAGAAAGCCGACACGCTAACCACTACACCACCAGTGCATATATGTTACCACTATTAACCCCTAAATACCTCTCATCCCTCAACTTACCCCTATCTGTGCATAACCCCAAATTAAATTTGAGTATTGTTATTTTGATGGCCCTGAAAAGGTCCTAATACATTAAAAACCCATGTGGAGATGATCACCGCCAAACCACTCCAAACTTTTTCCCCTACCTTCTAGAACTTGCATATATGCAAACTAAATCTCACCACTATTGTATATACCATATTCATTGTAAATATCTCCTGAAAAGAGTCGTTTTGTGATGCTCCCCATATCGATTTCCGCTCTCTACTCTCTTTTTTTATTCTTTAACAACCCCATATTCTATAATTAGTTAGTTTATTTTATTAGATATTTAGTTACTTATTATATTTAGAAAAAAAACAACTATTGCCCATGCTGTACAGAAGCTCTACCAAATTCAAAGCTATTCTTCAGCAAAACAAGAAAAAGGAAAAGAAGAAAAAGAAAAATAATAATAATAATCAATAATAATAACAATAATAATAAGAAGAAATAAATAAATAATGAAAAAATAATAAATAAATAAAATAATAAAATAATATATACAAAAAAATAGCAGTAGCTACTTGGTATCTTCTTGACTAAACTGCCTTACTAATGTACATACTTCTTTTTCTATTTTTTCATGTTTATTGTATTGTATTTATATTGATAAGTAGTTATATTAATTTTAAGTTCATAAGCAAATCACAAAAACTGCAAGTTATTAAAATTATGTAATTATAAGAAACAAGCCCCATTGTATTTGAGCACTTTCTGACCGGCCGGGAACGTGGGTGTTACCACAAGGGACGGCCCAAATTTGTGGTAAAAAAAACTTACCAGACATTTAAGAGAGAGAGAGACGTATATATACAACAACAAAGTAATATACATGCTTGTGATAACTAATTAACCATAGTACTTACATAATTTCTTCCTTAAATCTTTTTAATTCATTGTCCTTTTCATTATTCATGACATGGTACTTCTCCTTCTCCAGCTTTAGCAAGCAGTACTCTGTTTTGAGTTTCTCATAGTTACGAAGGGTCCCATGGAGTCTTTGGGTCAAAAGATCTTGACTTGCTTGCAATACAGGAATAAGATTATTTTGCTCCATCAGCATGTTACTTTGGGCAAAGAAATGCTGAGCAGCTTTAGTTTGCTCATTGACCTGATCCTCAAGTTTTTTTACTTTATCAACTAAATTTGCAATAATGGATTGAGACTCAGATTCTTTTGCCGTTACGTTATCAACTGACTTGAGTTGCAAATTAATCTGCCTGGAAAATGAAGAAAATATTTTACAGCCAAAAGTTTGTATTTAAGAATTGCTATTAAAAATATGAAAAAATTAATACTGATAAAAAGACAGAGATAATGCAAACTTTTTCTCATTATGCTTCAATAAGACTATAACATAAATTCAATTTATTTTTTTAATGTTTTCAGGAGATCTTTCATCAGTAGTACTTGAATAGAAGAAGTATCGGAACAAAAAAAAATATTTATCATGCAGCAAGAAATAAAAATTACCATAAAGCAAAGATAAAAGTTGAGCCAAAATAAAGCTAAAAAATAACTGTATATCTTTTTAAATAAGCACAGTTATAAACACAATATGGGAAATCTTATTTCAGAAAAAATATAAGTATATTTAGCAGATTTTGGCTTCATTGATATAGCCAAAACAAACTTACTTTTTAAGAAAGTCAATTTCTGCCTTCACTTTTTCATCTCTGTCAACTGAAAAATTAATTTGCGTATCTTTATCATTCTTCAATTTTGTAGGAAGCTCAAATTTATTTCCCGGGGAAAAAATTTTGTTTGGGAGCTCATGATAGTCATTTCTATTAATTTCTGAATAATTTCCTTTTAGCTTACTAACTTCACCATTCAAATTTTTATTATTAATAACCTCATCATTTTCACATCTCAATGACACTTTTTCATAATTGGCGTAAGAACCTTGTCCCTCAGAAATTTTGTTAGCTTTTACTTGCATTTCTACATTGTTATTTGGACTGTCAACATCAAATGCTCCCCTGGATGATGACTTCCTTGTTGATAATTTACTTCTATAAGATGATTCAGATATACCTTTGTACATTCTTTCCAATACAAACTGCATTTCATTGACTAATTTTTGCGCAGACTCATCTTCATCTATCGAAGGAGAAAGAAAAAATGTTTCTTGAAAAAACTAGCTATTCACATATGATAATAAATTAAAGAATAAATCAATAATAAATTAATTAAATAACAGTACATATTGAAACTTTGAAGCTGATTTCATTCAAATAAATACACTAAAGGAAATTTTCATAATTACTCAATTTTTTTAGCAAATCTGAGTTATTTCAAATATATGTAAAACATCTTAAATATTTTCAGAGGCACATACAACAATATATTGAGAAGACTAAATATTCCGAAATAAAATAAAGAACAAGGAAGATCACATCAGACCCGGGACAGGGGTTAGGCAAGTGAGGTATCCACTTAGGTTGCAACTCTCTTAGGGGCACGAAAAATGACAATTCGAACTTTTAAGTGTAACTTTTATATTACAAGTAGTTGGTGCTTACATTCTGCAAGCATTTCAGCCCACACCGAAAGTCACACTATAGGATTTTATGAGGGGGTGCAGTGCATCAGGCAGTCCCTAACGTCACCACTATCAGGGTTGCTTCGCCTATTGTGATCTTTGAGTCATAAAGAAAAACAAACATATCCACTTGATCATACAGTCGATATCCCAAATTTAATTGTTGTTTGTGCTTTTAATAGTATGTGAGAATTCTAATTATCTATGATATCCTCAATTACAGTGTGTGATGCAATTAGTGTTTTGGATACAGTAATATCTTAAACATTATCGGAAGGAAATATAGGTGATGTTTTCATAATATACGTCACATTGAAAATTAGTGTAAGTTAACTTATATGTTTAATGGAATAAACTTTATATTAATTCAGTTAAAGAAAAATTAGAAAAATATATATTTCCGTAACTTGAGTTTTCTATAACTCAAATAATTTATGCTTTCCTTTAAGATTTGAGTTATAGAAGTTCCACTGTATATATACAATTATATAACAAGAAGTTCTGGAAAGACTAACCCACCTACTTTCTTTTCAATACAATTTTAATGCTTAAAAATTCAAGACCAACAAAAACCAAAAACAAAATTCTCTCACCAAAGATGCCATAAGAATTATGCAAGAAGAAGCGCTGTTTTAGTTGCAGAGTCGGCATGGTTACTGACAACAATATGTAGTATTCATAATTTTCGCAGTGATTCCGATAGGTATGAATCAACCTAAGGGTCGATTATTACCTTGATAGCTATGAAGTGGTTAGCGTGTCGGCTTTCTATTGCAAAGTTCGGAGGTTCAAACCCCTCGATTGGAGGTTTTATAAAAAAAAACTATCATCAGTGCCTGGCAGTAGGCAGCAGTACTGTCAGTATGGTACAGAGCCGAAAACAAATGATGTTGGTTTGGTCTATATCCAATACAGCTGTAGGCGTGATCAGGACGATTTGAACGGCTACAGTACTGCGATATGGAAAGCAAGAGGGAAACTACCACATTACAATCCCTAGTAAAGATTATATGGTTGGACAAAATGAGTTCTCTCGAGGTAAAACAATCCAGAGGTAAAATAGTCCCCCAATCGGATCTCCGGGCGGGGACTGCCTTGAGGAAAACATTTGCCGAAAGTAAATTACGAATAGGGACTTGGAACGTAAGAACTATGAGAAAGGCAGGAAAGCTAGAGAACTTGAAAGAAGAAATGAGAAGAAATAGGGTTGACATTATAGGGCTAAGCGAAACTAGATGAGAGGGAGAAGGACAGTTCGACTCGGAAGAATTCACGGTAGTTTATTCTGGAGGAAATAGTGGGGAAAGGGGAGTAGCTCTGGTACTTAGGAAAGATATGATGAAAAGCATGACAAAGATAATAGCAACGAACGATAGACTGATGGCAATAAAGCTAAAAGCAGTCCCAGTGGACATGCTGATAATCCAGGTATATATGCCAACGTCAGCTCATGACGATGAAGAAATAGATGAGATCTATGAGCAAATTAATGAAATTTACGAAGAAGACGAAAAAGGAAAGGTAAACTGCATAATAATGGGAGATTGGAACAGCATAGTCGGAGAAGGACAGGAAGAAAATGTTGTCGGGCAATACGGACTTGGGAAGAGAAATCGAGGAGGGGAGAAACTCGTAGAATTCTGCATCAATAATGACCTTGTAGTGACTAATACATGGTTCAAAAACCATAAACGAAGGTTATACACATGGAAAAGCCCAGGAGATAGAATGAGATGCCAAATAGATTACATCCTTGTAAAACAAAGATTCAGGAACAGCATAAAGAACGCTAAGGCATTGCAAGGAGCAGACATTGATTCAGATCACAGCCTTCTAATACTTGACGTGAGTACAAAGCTCAAACAAATAAGAAAAACGAGAAGAGAAAGACAGACCTGGGACCTAGAAAAACTGAAAGAAAGGCAGGATGTAGTCAGCATGAAGTTAGAAGATAACCTAAGAAAGTTGGAAAACAAACCAAAGACCGTTGATATAGAATGGGATGAAATTAAAACCAGTATCAAGGATACCTTGGATAAAGAGATTGGAAAACAAGAGAAGAAAATCAGAAAACCATGGATCACGAAGGAAATGCTGGAGAAAATGGATGAGAGACGAAAATGGAAAAACGTTAACACTGAAGAAGGTAGAGCCAACTATAGATGTATAAACAATGAGTTGAGAAGGGTAACAGATAAAGCTAGAGAAAATTGGATAAAAGGAAAATGTGATGAAATAGAACAAATGGAGAAGTTAGGACGGTACGATATGATGTACGCTAGGGCACTGGAATTAGAAGATAAAAAGTCTAATGGAATTTGTGGTAAAGGAATTATGAATACGGATGGGAAGATAGTCTCAGAAACAAAGGATGTAGCACAGGTATGGGAAGAATACATTAAGGAATTATACAGCAAACAGGCAGGAGCGGCAAAAATAGAACTGGAAAATGAGGAAAACATTGAAGAAGACAACTTAGGACCAAGTATTATGGAGAGCGAAGTAGAAAAGGCGATAGTGGAACTAAAGAAGGGGAAAGCCACGGGCAGCGATGGAATACCGGCTGAGATACTTAAAGTCATAGGATCAGAAGGACTAAAAGCGATCACGAAATTAATTAATAAGATTTACGACACGGGAGAGTGGCCTCAGGATTTCCTAGAAGTAACAATGATCCCTCTAAAGAAGAAGCCAAAGGCAATGCAGTGTAAAGATTACAGAACTATAAGCCTTCTGTCACACACATCGAAGATCATCACGAGGATTCTTAATAAAAGGCTGGAGAATAAGGCAGAAGAAATAATAGGGGAAGATCAATTCGGTTTCAGAAAAGGACGAGGAACTAGAGATGCTATAGGAGTAGTTAGAATCATATCAGAAAGGGCAATAGAATACAGTCAAGATATCTGCGCATGTTTCGTAGACTGGCAGAAGGCCTTTGATAGAGTAAATTGGGTAAAGTTGATGAAGATATTAAAGGATATAGGTGTAGACTGGAAAGACAGGAGACTGATTAGGAATCTATATGAGAATCAAGTCGTAAAGGTCAGGTTTGAGAATGTGGACACCTGCGGAATAAATATCGGTAGAGGAGTAAGACAAGGCTGCTGCCTATCGCCAACCCTATTCAATATATATGGAGAAAGTCTAATGCAAGAAGCGTTAGAAGGCACAAGATATTTCAAAATTGGAGGAAGGATTATAAGAACAGTAAAATACGCTGATGATCAAGTACTTCTAGCAAGAAAGGAAGAGGAGCTACAAAAAATGATAAATAGACTAGTGATAACAGGTAGAAAATACGGTATGGAAATAAATACAGAAAAATCCAAGGTCATTCGAATATCGGGTAAAGAAGAGAATCTGAACATAACTATTGGGGGAAAGCCATTAGAACAACTTTCAGAATATAAATACCTTGGAAGTATCATAACACGAGAGGCAAAATGTACGGATGAGATCAAAACTAGAATAGGAAAAGCAAAAGCGGCTTTCAGGAGAAAGAAACAACTACTTACAGGGAATATAAGGGAAGATATCCGCAAGAAGTTGATAAAATGCTACGTATGGAGTATAGCATTGTATGGGGCAGAAACATGGACGCTAAGGAAAAATGACATAAAATACTTGGAAAGCTTTGAAATGTGGACTTGGAGGAGAATGCTGAAGATAAAATGGACAGATAGGATGAAAAACGATGAAGTGCTACGAAGAATAGGAGAGAAGCGAATGATTATACAGACTATCAGAAAGAGGAAGGCTAACTGGGTTGGACATTACCTGAGGAGAGAGAGTATGATTAAAGATGTGTTAGAAGGAAAACTAGATGGGAAAAGGGAAAGAGGTAGGAAAAGGTTTCAGCTGATAGACGATTTGAAATGGAAAGAGAGTTATCAAGATATAAAGAGGACAGCGGAAAATAGGAGTATATGGAGTACCAGGTTTAACCAAGAATAATCACGGACCGGTCTACGGACAGACTACCTATGATGATGATGATGATGAGCTATGAATCAAAACATGCCTGGGATGTGCACTCGGCTATGCTCCAGCCAAGTTCAGCAATAATCATCACAATAGCAACAAATCAAAAAAATGGCTCTCATGAGCCGCGGTTTGGCCACCTCTGCTATATTGGTAACACTAATTGACAATTTTGTTCCGCGTTAATTACTTGAGCATAAATTACTTAAAATACAATTTGAAAATAACAATTCAAATATGATGTCATATATTCCTGTTAAAAGCATTAAATCAATGATATCATAACATATATAATATCAGTTCCCATTTAAAAGCACTGAGCTCGTCGCCATGGTAATTAGCATTTTGTTGAAAACCAGAAAAAATAGTCTTTTTCTGTGATTAAAAACAGATTAATAAGCGAATTCAGCACAGATTTGAATTCTGTCTTCAAAAATTATAAACTTCTCTTTTAGCCATAAAACTATGTTCATCCCAAGTTTGTATCTCTATCATAAGTAATTTTAAAAAGCATTTTTAGAGTGCCTTTGACTGAATCTCGTGCTATTCTTATGGGGTATTGAAATTGAACAATGGGGTCAAAATAACCCCATAAGAAATAAATGAGGTTGACAAAAACCTTGATCATTCACTAAGTTAGGCTGTAAGGATAAATCATACCAAATTTGGTTGTTCTAGCTTTTAACATTTAGGCGCTCTATGAACAAACAAACATCCTAACTCGTCAAAATATATAATAGATTAAGCATTCTCAGGTTGAATATTTAATTTAACAAACTAAACAAATTAATTATATGCATATAATTTTATTTAGTAATGAAAGAAAATTGTACAGAATAGCTGGTTCAGAATAAAAACAAGAAAGATATGCTTTCAATAATAAAGTAACTTCCTGGGTAAAAACTTATTTAAATGTAAAATAACTAGGAAACAAAAGCTGTTTTTTAGTTTTTTTATCTAATCCTCTACTACTTCTATTAGGGAATATAAACAAGGATATCCTCAAGAAAGTCATAAAATACTATTTATAGAATAATGCTTTTTAAGGAGCAGATACATGGATACACAGGAAAAATGATATAAAAGATGTGGAAAGCTTCAAAATGTAGGCCTGGAGAAGAATGCAGAAGATAAATGAACAGATAGGATGAAAGACAAGGAAATACTAAGGGAATGAATATATAGTGAATGATTATACAGAATAAAAGAAAGATGAAGACGAACTGGATAGGACATTAACCATTAAAGGCCAGACTTATTTTGGGGTATTTAAGTTCACTGGTTATAAAATGGGTTTCGGGAGAGGAACTGCAACCCGCATTATAAGACAACCATGGTATAACTGAGGACATTATTGTATTAACCAATACAGCATGTACATACAACTTTTTATTTTTTCATTTCTTTTATTGCTACAAACAAAATAAAAAACAATATAAAGTCCAAACAAGAACTTTACTTAATCAATTCTTTAAAAAGTCAGTTATTTTTTTCCGATTTTTAGTTTAGTATTTTTAAAAAATCTGATGTGGCCACCACATGCCTTCCTCCATACCTGCATTATTTATAAAAATTCCAAATAGGTTGAATGATAATAAATATTTTAAGGAACTGCAAGAAAAATTTAAAGACATTACAAAGAACAGAAATAAACTTAAACCGTAGCCTTCTGATATTGGATATAGCCAGGAAGCTCCTATAATTAAGAAAATAAAAAGGAGTGTTACTAACAGCAAGACGTAACTAAGCATAAAGTGTTTACAATAGTCGCCGGTAGGTGGTGTGGCTGTGGCAGCTAAAAAATGTAGTTTTTAAGATATCTCTTAAACAATGCGTTATATGGGAAATATTTCAAAAAAGTTTGTAGAAAATTAAATTTCCTACAACTTTTATTCCAGTACGTTTTTACATATATTAAAAGTTAAAGCAAATATTTCAAAATAACGGATAAGTGACAAGTGACCCATTTTTGGTTGATTGATTTTTACCAAAAACTAATCAACTCTTGTATCCTTAACAAAAATGTCAAATATAAAATTTTTATTTGATCTGATTATCATTATCATCATCGAGAAAATAGTTAAAACGTGTTCAGGGGACCTCTAAATGTGTATTTTTGTTTCAATCTCAAAATCGATTTTTTCATGAAAACAATACTTTCCCCTATACCACACATAGAGAAAGTAAAAACGGATAAGTGACAAGAGTAACCCCAACTCTTGGTCGACTTATTTTTACCAAAAACTTATCAACTTGTTATTTTAACAAAAATGTTAAATATAAAATTTCCCATTGATCTGATTAATAGTTTTTTAGTTAGAGAACCCACAAAATTTCAATCACACACACACACATCATCGAGAAAATTGTCAAAGAATGTATTTCCGTTGAAATCTTGAAATAGATTTTTTTAATGAAAACAATACTTTCTCTATACTTGGTATAAGGAAAAAGAAAACTTTCCCTCCAAGAAATGGAGAAGGAAAGCCCATGGTATATCCAAATCTCCAATATAACTAGGCTTTGTAGGATTCAATTTAAGTCGAAAAACGTTGATTTTTTCATTTTAAAATCGACAAAAATGAATAGTCGTCGATATGCATCGATTTTCCAACAAGATGGAAAAGTATACGTGTATAAGTATTGCATCTATGACTTATCAACAAGCAGTTGATATTAATAAAAATGTCTGCTGGACAATGAAAATATGAATTCTTCTTGCCTCTAATGTAACAAATATTCATAAAGAGAAATGGCAAATGGATAATAAGAAAAAAATACTTTCCAGCTCAATGATTCTGAAGTTTCACTGACCACAAATGAATAGATGAGCAAATTTGTCAAGTCTTACATGTATTGTATTGGACAATATTTTCCAAAGTATGCATAATCTTTCATTTGTATTACAACTCTGAGAATAATAAATTGATTGCTACCACATTGTAAAACAATGTAAGAACACTATGGCTTATTATTTACAAAATTGCTGTAAAACTCCATCAATATGGCATGGAGAACTATATTATTTGTTATTTAATACATACATTCATCCTTTTTATTTTTTTCCGTCATTTATTCATATTTCTTAATGTACAAATTATCCATCTTAGCCAAAATTTAATTTGAAATAGCAACATGAAGGAACAAAATCCTTGATGTATGGTCAAACAAAATAATGGTTAATAGCACCATACATTGAAGACAATTATATGCTATGCAAACACATCCATTACTCATTCAATTACAATTGGATTTCACTTTACACAGCTCATCAATAAAAATGTATACCTATTTATCTATTGGTCCCTTACTTTACCTCTCTCACTCTCCTCTACTTTCTCCTTATCTAAATCCAATTTAACATAACTAAAAGGGTTAGCCAAATGAAAACAAGGTTTTGGGTGTCTAAATTTAGATAATGCACTGAAACAAGTATTAGTGTGGGAATGAGTACTCAAAATCGATTTTTTCATGAAAACAATACTTTCCCCTATACTACATATGGAGAAAGTAAAAACGAATACGTGACAAGAGTAACACCCACTTTTGGTCGACTTATTTTTACCAAAAACTTATCAACTTGTTATTTTAACAACAATGTTAAATATAAAATTTCCCATTGATCTGATTAATAGTTTTTGAGTTAGAGAACCCACAAAATTTCAATCACACACACACACATCATCGAGAAAATGGTCAAAACATGTATTTCCGTTGAAATCTCAAAATAGATTTTTTAATGAAAACAATACTTTCTCTATACTTCGTATATGGAAAAAGAAAACTTTCCCTCCAAGAAATGGAGAAGGAAAGCCCATGGTATATCCAAATCTCCAATATAACTAGGCTTTGTAGGATTCAACTTAAGTTGAAAATCGACGAAAATGAATAGTCGTCAATATGCGTCGATTTTCCAACAAGAATGCAAAGTATACGTCCAAACACCTACTCTGAATTACAATATTTAAGTCATTTCCGTTTACTTTTTTCGCATATTATTTTCTACCTACGATTTTGTTCCTTTTCTGGGCTTGCATTAACAGTGGGACTGAAAGAAGGGTTTTTTCTTACACTCAAATATGCGTCTTTTTGAAATGCTTCTACTCTGGACAATCAGAAAACCGCAAGGCCCTAGGGTAGTTTTGAGAACACGTGTTTCTTAGCCCTTTTCAGGTTTTTGAGATTATATTTGCCGACCTAATTGTGGGATATTCCACGAGCCTTTCTATGCAGATAAGGTCATAGATATGCCCTGATGAGAATGCCTTGAACCCTATTAAACAAGGTTCGGAAGAAAGGAATTTCGGTGGTCGTTTTCTACCCCTTCCACTCATCAACCCCATGGAGTACATTCCAGAAACAAATGTTTCTTGATCATTTCTAGGGTTTTTCCTATAGATGACCTTGTTGTATGCACTTTCACCCTTTCTCCCTATGCACAACCCAACCTTTTGGCAGTCTTTTTCTTAAAGTTATCCAGAAAGGATTGTTCCTCTCTCATGCTTTTGGCTCCTTCGTCTTTTGCTACAGGATAGCAAATTTCAATTTATATATAATGGTTTAAAAAATGTGCACATAAATAGACAATCATTACTAAAAATTGAAGAGGGATTAAATATTAATATTAATTTGCTATTTATTGTAAAATATTTTGCCGATTGGAAAAACACATTTTAATCAGGATTTGAGGTAAGACTGTTGATCGAGCGCTCAATAATAGTCTAAATTTTCTCATTATATATTTTATGTTAAATAAAGAGAATATGTAGTGCAGTGATGAAATATATCAAATGATACAAAGTATTAGATAGTTCTTTTTTGATGTCTAAAATATTACTGTGATAATTATATCGTTAATGTTTTTTCCTTAATTGGCATCAACGAATGTCTAAAAGCCTTTATGCTGCACTCGCAAATTATTTTTTTAAGAATGATTCTCGGCAAAAGCAACATCATTTTGTTCGAATTTCATAAATTAATCGTTTTCTAGTTTTCATTATACAATTTAAAGAGGTAAATCTTAATTCGCTATTGGGATTTTTCTTTAATATGAATATTTAAAAATGAAGAATGTAAATTCACATAAATAAAATAAAATTTATAAAGAACATGATATATTAGTTCGATTAATTTGTGGATAAATATTTAACTTCATATAAAAATTTAAATAAATAATGCGAGTATTGTAAAATAAACGTAAATTTTACATAGAATTTCGATGTAAAAAGTAAATTTAAATCATTGAATTGAAAGGCCAAAAACTGCTAACCATATATTTAAGTAGTAATTTTAAGCGCCAATATTCACTGAAAATCTCTCGGGAAAATAAACGTCAAATTCTACCACATAGCAATTTGAAACATCGATATTAGTCGAAAATCTCTCGGGAAAATAAACGTCGATTTTCAAAAAAATAAACATCGAATCCTACCAAGCCTAATTATAAACAATGGCATTGAAACAGTGGAGTGGAGCTGTGTATTTTTGTTCGTCTACTGAAAAAATTGCATTTATCATGAACTATTGGTGATAAAACGTTCAAATAAAAAGCGTTTTATACTAAAAATAATGTTGCTTGCTTGTTTTTAAGAGGAAAGAAACATCAAAAAACATTATGAAAAATATTTTTATTAGCCTACTACAGCTCTAGCTGGATGACTGAATCAGATGGCTAACAAAATGCAGATGCCTAAATGGAAGAAAATAACAGGAGAGCACTATATGATTGAAGCTATTTCTCAGGGTGATGTTTACAGCTTCTCCAGTGTGAAAGCAGGTCGGAGAGCTCAGGTCTAGATCTAGATAATCATCTATTTACTGTTTGTCAGAGGTCTCCCCTTCCCTAAGTCTGTGATCTTGAGCATTACTGCCTGCTGTGACATAATCCTTCTGGGGTGTACTCACCCCAATCTCCTGACTCCCAGTCAAATATGACCTCTGTAAGAAGTCTTGGAACTAAGTGGTACAAATATGGTACATTCAACAAATAGAGGTTAAAAACTCCCCTCTCCTTTCTCCTTATCTAAATCCAATTTAACATAACTAAAAGGGTTAGCCAAATGAAAACAAGGTTTTGGGTGTCTAAATTTAGATAATGTACTGAAACAAGTCAGTGTGAGAATAAGTACTACTGGCTGAGATGCAAGATGAGGCATGTTGGTTACTCTTTATGCATGAAGAGTGATATGCAGCAACAGAGCCAATATGGAGTTCACAGTAATAGTAATGTCCAAGTTTTATCAATGGAGTTGAGTTTTTGCCTGTTTAGGATATCCCACCACCAGAAATTCGCTGCTGTATAGAAAAGATATATGTGAACAACTCCATGCCACACATGCGTGTGTATGAGAGGTCAAAGCAATGCACATCACTGGAGGATGACCCTCTGCCAGAGCATTCTCACAGAGAAACATCTGCTAATGGGAATGAGTCTGCAGCACTTGATGTGTTATGAAAATGAGAGAAATGCATTTCTAGGCCTAATAGTGACTGTTATGAGACTATGAGACAATCAATTGAAGAGCAAATGGCAGAACATACAGCCAAAAAAATTCAATTATTTGAAAGAATTGATAAGGACATGCTCCTGCCATTCTTTGATTCACAGGATCCATTGCTACGCCATTTCATATGTCGAGGAGAAAGTCATGACAATTTGTTATGCAGGATTCCTCCAAGGTGACTTGCAATGTGCCATCATAAACAAAAGATTCGAACATTTTACTAAATGTGTCATTTTTTACATGAAAATGTACAACCACAAACAACTAAACAAACTATAGTAACCATTCAGAATGTCAACTAGGAAGTGCTCCACCATCCTCCATATAACTCAGACATGCATGTATTTGGAAAACTGACAAGTGATCTGACAGGGGGTTGATTCCATACAGAAGATGAAGTGAAAGAGGCAATCCAAGCAACCAAAAGACTTTTACAATCAGGGCATAAAAAATTTAGTGCACAGGTAGGATAAGTGAGATTTTGTTGAGTAATAATGTATCTGTGGAAGGTAAAAAAATAATTTTAATTTGACTGATCCTCATAATTTAATGATTCCAGATACAATGAATTCGGTTGTTCTTGGTTATGAAAAATTTTCTTCTCAAAATAATTTTCATGTACAAAACAATTTTATGGACCAATTCAAATCGTATGTGAAATTTGACATAAGGAAAATAAATTTTCATTATTTTAGGCATTCACTGATTCAAGTCTCAATTTCCTACAATGTAAGTAATTTTAACATGTAAATATGCTGCACCCCTTCTTACATTATTTAAATGAAGGAATGGAACATCGTGGGATTTAATCTGGTCATTTATCATACATACTCAGTGATCATCCAAATTTTCTTTAGGCATAAGGCTGACTTTGCATTGAAAGAATGACCAAAATAGATCAGGACATTCTTGAGTTGTTTGCTAGTTGAGAGCATAAATGGGTTATGAACTGCTCATTATATACATTGAGATCATAGCACAAAACACAATAAAATTTAACTAAAATTTCAATAAGAGGAATAGGTAGATACCAATACATGACCATCTAATCAAATGTATGATATAAAATATAAATAAATGCACAAACTAAGGGTCTAAGAAAGGTAATGCATATCTGTAAAACATAAATTGATTGTTTGGTGAGTAAAGGTGACTAAATCTTCCAATAAATGTAGATTCAGAATATGTTATGACCAAAAATAATATGCAGATATGGTTAGGAATTCCATGAATATCCAAGATTGCTCCATATAAAAATAGAGCATAAAAACTTAGAATCAAATGGTGATCACAGTAAATTATTAATAACAACATATACATTGATAGTATACTGAGATCCACTTATAAGAAGCACTAAGGACAAAGTTAATTTGCAATGTCGTGGCAAGTGCTATGATTACACTGGGTCTAAAAAGAGGTTTGCCTAGAATGCAGTAAAGATACCCTGTATTAAGCAATAAAAGCATCTAGTAACAACCTGTCTCAATATAAGAAAATACTTTTGTCATATGCTCAAAACTTACCTTCATTTTCAGACATAACCATATAGATGAATAACATAGTTAAATGGAAACATTCCCAACAAATTATTTCACGTGATTCAGTGGCTTTAAAGATATTTTTGATAGTTGAAATATTCCTAATGTTAAAGATTCAATAATGGTAACAAAGACCAGGGGCATAACTTGGAGGTGCAGGCCCACACAGTGCACAAGGGCCTCAAGCTTTTTGGGGACCCCATAAAAAATGCTTAGAAGACAATCAGTTCAATGAATAAGAAATCAAAGAATATTCACAAAAGTTTATAAGAAATTTGTTGACCAAGGCCTTTGTGACAAACTTCTCTCACTACTGTGCTGAAAGATGAGACTGGAAACTGTATGGACACCAAGGAACTATTAGATTTAAAAATGATTAAATAGAAACTGTCATCAATTTATAGCAATCTATATGCAGCTCTGATGATACATTTGACATTGCCAGTAACTGCGTTGTCAAATGGAAATCTTTTTCAAAATTAAAGCAAATAAAAACCACCTACCACTTGTATGCCCAGAAATAGATTCGAGTATTTATCACTTCCTTCAATAGAAAATTAGTGGATAGAAGAAATTTTCAGTAGTCTAAAAATATAAAAAATTAAAAATCGGTACTTATGGATTAACTGAAGGACACTTAGGTGGTGCCGTGAGTGACGAAAAATGCAACTACAAGGAGTGCTTCGTAAACCCAATTTCCGCTGGCACAGAGACAGTGACATTCATATAGGCAGGGTGCCGCAGGGGCCCCTCACCCCTTCAATCTCCAGCTAACCCAACCCGGACGGAGGAAGTAGAATGAACCTACAAACCAACCTTATCCAGCAGAGATTGGTTTGGTGGGTTTGTTCTATTTCCTCCGCCTGGGTTGGGTTAGCTGGCGATTGAGGTGGTGTGGGGTGCCTGCAGCACCCTGCCTACATCCATTCACCCTCTCCATGACAGCAGAGATTGAGTGCACAAAGTAGAACAAACTCCAGCAGAGATTTGACGCATGAAGCAAACTCCATGTAGTGCCATTTCTCATCACTGATGGCACCACGTAAGTGTCCTGCAGTTAGTCCATATAATTTTATGATTTTCTTACTACATAAGCAGGGGCTCCAAAATTTTTACTTGCATAAGTGCTCCAAAATCATAGATATGCTCCTGACAAAGACTATCAATCTTCATTAATCTTTCGGTAAAAACCAACTTAAGTAATAAACACTGAAAAACTGTTGGTATCACTAGAATTTTTATTGGACAAAATGAAAATAGTTTATTCCAGTAAAAAATGATTTTTACCTGCACAAATTCACAAATGCTTTTGGTTTCACCTTACTGATTCAATAAAACAGATGAATCTAAAAATCAAAAAATAAAAATACATAACCTACAACTAACAAAAAATGAAAACCTCCTTATAACCATAAGAATAATAAAAAAGCACTCATATATACACCGGTTTAGCAGAAATTACTTCACGCTAGGGACAGAACACTCATGCAATATCACACACTCTGGGTTTAGAGGAAACTACTCCATGCCAGGGATCCTTTTCTCACACATGCATGAAACACACAATCAACCACACACGTTCACTTCCTTTTTTAAAAATGTCTAAATATGCATTTCTTTCACAAAACCTACTTTATATTACAACCAATTATCCAGCATTTACTTAAAGAAAATGAGGAGCATCGAGAGTCTGAGCACAATAACTATTCAAAAAATATATTTTTAATCTATATGAAGAGATTACTACAAAAGCCCAGAAAGGAGACATGCTGGATGGATCCATTGGAATGTATATAGGAACCCTTAAAAGTATTTCAGTGCTAATAGTAGTTTACTATTATATGCCTTTAAGGTCAACAAGAAAGTGAAATTGATAATAATAACTATAGTCCAATAATGACAAGAAAAACTGACTTAAGTTACAAAATTATTTTTAAATGACTAAATTTGAATACTTAACTCTGTAACTAGCAAGGCGTGGAAAGAAAAATGTATAAATTAAGGAAAGACCGAAATAAAATTATGCAAGAATAAACAGAGGCTATATAATAAATTTTGGGGTATGCATAGCAGCAAAAATTAACCTACAACAGGAATTTAAAATTTTTTGTAAGCATTCATACAAGTAGATATGAATCAAATGTTTTAATTCAATCAATCATAAAAATCAAAATATTTGGTGAAAAATACATTCAATGAATATTTCCTTAACCTTCATCAGTACGGAGCAACTACGTTCTTTTGGGTAAAACAAACATACATAGTTAAATATATTAAGAAAATTAAATGGTACAGAAAAATTAATACAAAGGATGTTAGTAAGGTATAGGTATACTTACCATGGTTGATTTTACTATGAAGCTCTTCAATTAAAAATTGGAGTGTTTCAATAGATCTTAACGGCACACTGCTCCTCGTTTCGGACAACTGAGGATAGCTGAGAGTTTTCTCGGTCTTTGGTTTTGCACCATTGTTAAACTCAGTTCCATCAGATTCATTCGTCCTGTTACCAGATGCAACATGACGATTCACTGACCGTTCTGTCTTCGTCGTTTCCAGTTGTTTCGACTCAATTGCCATAAACTTAGGAGCACCAGTTGGAGAATGCTTCAAAAGATTACTCCATATCAAGTTCTTAGAAGTTTTAGTACTTGATATGCAACAGCAATGTTCCTTACTTGGATGAGGTACCGGCTGTGGCTTTTCTGACGATGTTGCACCACATGGTACAGCAATAATGGTAGAATGTGTCGACGTACCCTTTTTTGATTTATCTGGGCATTTAGTTTTAATTGAAACTTCGACGGATGCTAATTGTTGATCTCTGGAACTGGAGTATTTTCTGGTATTGGGTTTCGATGAAGTAGCCGATTTGGATTTTCCAGATATACCTTGGCTTGAGGTAATACTTTTTCTTTTCTTTTTACTTGACAGAGTTATTCCATCTTTTCCAATGACAGTTTTTGTAAGTTTCTTTTCAAATTGATCAAAATCTTGTCCCAATTTCATTAAATCCTTATGATGATTACTCATATTTATATCAACTTACAGTAAAGAACATTTCATAAAATATCCACAGTTTGATTATATGAGAACAGATAATAATATTTTTTAACCAATCAAGTATTTCACGAAAATCAATTCACCAGCTTACAGATCTAACAACTTTCTCACCGAGCTTCTCCTTTCAAACTGGATTCATATGAAGAAACAAAACAATTCACAAGCAATACATTTGTCAATTCCACAGCAACCGCTAGAGGCACTTCAAGGCAGGATCCCTAAGCCTAACCTAGGTAAATGATTTCTATGGTATTCAACAACAATTATTTATTGTAGTAACCTCGTGTGGTATTACACCTTACGAAGATTTAAAAAAAATCCCTATTTTCATATATTTTTAATGATCATCGTTTCGTAAGCGTCGTGTTCTTAATGATATTTGATCATAATACTGTAATGAGGAAATAAAAATTAATGACACTAGTTTTCAGATCTGTAAATGTTTCACCGAACCGAATACGTCGCTGTGCAACAATTAAATGGCTCTCACTGAAGACATTAAGTATAATTTCAATTAGAATTATAGCGAAAAAATTCGAATTCAAGACCAAAGCATTACAAAAACTGCGCAAAAGTTATCAATTAATGTTTTCACACATCCTTCATATAGTTCTTACATGAATGACTTAAAACGCAGTAAATCAAATGTTACACATGTACGTAAAAAACAGATGCATATAATCTATGGTTACCAGATCTGTGGAACCTAAAGAGAGTACGTAAAAAACAGATGCATATAATCTATGGTTACCAGATCTGTGGAACCTAAAGAGAGTACATGAAGATATATTTTCTTTTAATTCATCGTTGAACTTACATTTTCGACTATATCCTTTGGGCTTATCTAAAATTTAAAACTAAAAATGACAACCAGAAACTGTTCACAATTTTTTTTTTGTTTTTCAGTATAAAAATTTGGTACATTTCAGTTTGACTCCACTCGAGTTTTTCTACTTTTTCATTTCGCTGCGTGATGTTCCTTTTTTTCGCTTGGGTTGGTAACACTAACTAAACTAAATTTAAACATGAAGGAAAACTTTACTCGACCCCAAATCCAAGTGGTTTAAGTTCCTCCTCAAACAAATGCAAATTCAAAAATAAACAACTCGTTTTAATTTGACGGTAATTCCCTCGAGGCAATCATTAAGATGTACTTAATTAATTCAAGAGGGAAGTACTATAAATAAACTTTATAACAAGTTTTTTGTAGTATGAATACACGAATTATCTAAATTGACATTTTATCTGTTAAGTAAAAGTGAACTTTTTAAATCCAACAAAAAGAGTACAGTTGGTAACACTAACATAATCACATCAAAACTACAGCAATATATATTTTTGAGAAATTAAATATACTGAGAAAATAAACGTATAAATCATTATGCAGGACAATACTAGAGTAAACATTGTCAATGACTACTTATCATGCAAATAAGTGAAAATTCGAGACTATCGCTTCATCTTTAACTTTGTTATTAATGGATAAATTGATGTATACAAATTGACAAATTCCCCATGTACCTATATCAAAAATGAGAATTATGATCAAGTAGTAGTTTTATCGAATTCAGAATGTTTTTAATATAAAACAAGTGTATACAGGACTATACAAGTCACATACAGGAAATGATAGTTTCGTATAATTTTCAATTTAAATGTTTAACAATATATATATATTCTTAAAATCATTGTAAAGGCATTATGTGGTTTACTTTGCCTTTAAAACATAAACCACATACAGTGAAGTCCTCCAATTTATATTTTCAATACCTATACAAAGACCTTGTCTGTTTATGGCAAATCCACTGAAGTAAATATACAATTCACAAAAAACAGCCAAGATCTTTTAAATATCATTTTTTTAAATATTGTTTATACAAATTCATTAATTCTATGTAAATTATGTATTTATTTAACTTCAACACACTACTCAATAATTGAAGTTGGACAAATTCACAATTGTTTATGATTTACCATCCTTCTCTCAAGGTTTCAATGAGGTTACATAGTCAAATCTTCTGCAAGGTAAGGTTTAATTATTGTACAAAGAAGGAAAATGCTAAATGAGTAATAAAAATTAAAATCTAATGTCAAGATCTGATTTTTCATATCATAAAAAGGATTTTGACTATAACGAGATACTATTGGCATTGTATTTTGCTCAAGAAATACCATGCAAGTCATTAAACTCATGAAACAAAAAAAAATTTTTTGAATATACTCCAAATTTTTCTATCATTATAAATTAACTCCTATAGCCATAACATGCTAAAGTAAACTAATGTAAGACACAAGAAATCACCTTCTTTATTGTTAACAAGATAAAATAGCCTTCTCAGCTTGTTTTCTTTTACAGGCTTCTGGATACTTACCTCAGAATACTATAACTACTCATGGAAACATATTTCACATCACTTGTCCTTTTATTTCATGTGTTGCCTCCATAAGAATTCTTCCAACTCCACATATTTGATACATTTCATATGCATGGAAAAATTTCATTTGTGCTACCCTCATTTTTAGCACAACACCAGGAAGGAATTTGTCAATGATTTTTATGCATTACCTTGTGCAGATTTAATCATTCAGAAATAAACTTGCGCATCTGAGAATAAAAGAGAATAGTGTTCAATAGTTTTCATCTTGTTTCCAAATACTATAATCCATAATTCAAAATTTAAGAGGAAATTTTTTTAAATTGTAATGTTATATATTCAAATAATGTATATTCAAATAAAATAAGAACCAAAATAGTAAAAAATATTGGCCATATCAAGGTACTGTATTTTAAAATATAACTTAATGTATCCCAATGTTCCTGCAAGAAAAACTCGATACTAACCCTCTAAGGGCCCACAATTTCCGAGCGGTGAGATCTGCAACAATGGCGCCGTGACAAGAAATAGAACTAATTGGAGTTTGCTTTGCTTCGAGCTCCACATCTCCGCTGGCATGGAGAGGGTGATATGATTCCAGGCCAGGTGCCATAGGCACCCAATACGACTGTAATCTCCATCTAACTCAACAACAATAAACTTTCCATGGCATCTTTTTTAGGTTCTAATCCAATTGTATTTCTGTATACCGCAATCCTGCCGACACTTTGATTTGTTACAGCGTCAGCACGTTCTCTTACATCCAGCAAAAGATATTCACATTTCATGACCATTCAAACATCTGCGTTGCTTCTGAATTATACTGTGTTCTTTAGAGTAAGGAAACACACCTTACCCCATTGTGCAATTCCCGCACTAGCTTTTTGAAATTCATATCGCATACTACTGTTTCAGCCAGCTGTTTCCATAACAAACTCCATGTAGTTCCATTTCTCCTCACTCATGGCATCATTGTTGCAGATCTCACTGCTCTCAAATTGCGGGTCTGTAAAGGGATATTACCAAAAACTCTTTTAACTTTGTAAATTTTTGTCAAAAATATGGTAGCCTTATTATTCCTAAATCTTATGAATAATAATTCACCATCTCAAGTTTCAAGAGAGTGGCAATTGAAGATTACTGCAGGCACCTACTTTCATTGCAATTTTTCTGCATTAATAATTCTATTTCAAGTTTATGTGCGTTTTAAAAGAAATTTTAAAAAAATATTTTGTAAATAAAAACATTTTACATTTTTCCATTTAAACTGAATAAAATAATATTAAAGACATAGTTTTGACATACTTAGTCATCATCTACTTCTAACATTATCTCATGATGGATTAGCCACCTATGGTATTTACAAATGCTTCCTAAAAGAACCTTATTCAGTATTGAGCCACTGTTCTCCACTTCATCTCCAACATTATAATAATCCCCTTGATACAGACTATAGTGCTTTGCTCAACAGCCTAAGATCGATCACGGGCACAATTCTATTTCTCCAATTTTGAGTTCAATATTCCTTATTACATCACAAATCAGTGCATCTACACCCTCAACCTGACATCCTTGTCACAATGTTTCTGTTGTATTTATCTTCACTTAAACTGATTACCTCCATATTAGTTCTTAAAATTCATTACAGCATATTCCATTTACATCTTTCATCAATTATTGGTAAACAAAACCTTGAATGCCATCAAAATATACCTAAGAAACTACTGCTAAAGAATGACATGTCATGCATTAATCTACAGATTATTATTCTAAATTTCCTTTACAATAAAACTTTTACCATGCTGATATTTTCACGATATTCTTCTCATGGGTTATATGTAAGCAGGGGTGTC
Organism: Tanypteryx hageni; assembly: GCA_028673005.1. NCBI lineage: Eukaryota > Metazoa > Arthropoda > Insecta > Odonata > Petaluridae > Tanypteryx > Tanypteryx hageni. The sequence continues at coordinate 199,368,622 of CM054113.1, read as the reverse complement.
GAGAGCTAACGTGGGCCCCAGTACAAAGTGTATCACAGGCCCCCTTTATGTGTGTATATGTGTTAGTTTGTGTGTGTTTCCACATGTAGATGAGGGTTAAAAAGCAACAAGTTTTTCCTGAGAAAATCGTCAATATTTATTGAAAAATAACGTGTTAATCTTAAATAGCCAAAACAATTTAATGAGTATAACATAAAAATGGAACATAAATATAACAAGTACACGAGTAAATATGGTATTTAACTTGTGAGTAATTATCAATTAAAATATTATTTAAGTAAATATAACTAAGGATATAAATAAATAGCTAGTGATTACTTAGCTTTATTGTTAATCCCAATTAAACATCCTGAAAATGTCCATATAATTTATGCTGGTAGCACTAAAATATTAAGTACATACATAGTACATATTTATACCCTATGAATGACCATGACAAATGGATGTTAACACCAGGAATACTGGGAAACCATTGAGATCTCTATTTCCGGCCACTCTAATTTTTGTTAACGTCTTTCCCTGCACATTCACTTTGTCAACAAGACAAGTATACAACATACTGGTATACTCTGCCGGGCCCCTTGAAGAATTGTGGACCCCGGTTCTGTAGAACCCATCCACCCCCCTTCTCATCGGGCCAGTATGTAGGAAGGAAACTAGTGGTATCAATTGATAAAATTGGGCTATTTCCTCCCTTATCTAACGATCATAACTAACAGCAAGCAAATAAGTTATCAGAATAAATACCAACTTTGACCGAATTTGTAACCATACTTCACCCTTCATATTAAAAGATTATATCTTTCTATGATAAAAAAGACATTAAGTGTATCATTTTCAATATCAAAGAAATACTGCTCCTAAAATTCAATTTTTCCAATTAAATATTAACCCTTGGCAGATTTACATTTAGATTACTATGGTTGGTGGGTAAGAATTTTTACTAAAACCATTATCTATTAAGGATTGGCAATGTTGAAACAAAGAGAACCCTTTTAAGTTTTTCATTGACAAAAATGTGTACAGAAAAATAAATTTGAGACTTTTTTAACCCTGATAAGTTTCTTTAAAGAACTTGAAAGAATTGATTACTACTTATTTACTAATACACATTAAATGAAATAAAATTAGTGAAGAGAAAAAGAAAATTCTTGATTTAAATGAAATTGTTAAAAAGGGGGCATTTTTAAAAAAATAAAGATCTGAACCAAAAATAAGAACGTTCTTTAAAAGACCCATTCACCATCCTAAAAACATTAGTGTTCTCCTTGAACTGTTTCCACGCATAACAAAATTACCACATGAAATTTTGTTAGGATAATGATAGCTTTAACTGTAAGAATAAGAATCGTCACTGCATAAATACATAATCGCATGCATGTTGCAATATAATATCATAATACTATAACTTTTAAAATCCATCTTTAACAAACTGTTGTATTAAGGACGATAACTGGTTGGTTGTGTGCCCGTAGAAGCATCAAGAATTGTGCCACTAGCACCTGTGAAATATCAAATAAAATTTACAGAAAATACTATATAGCGTTAATGACATGGTGCTTTTACACTTGAGAAGTCAATTTATTTTCATCGTCTTGCAGGTAGGTTTCTCTGTAACAGAAAAATGAAATAGTGATCTTTGAAATAGTTCCCGCAAAAACCAAAGGAGACTGTGTCATCACATTCTTGAGTAATGAAATTTCATTCAACTTGAAGAACGGAAAGATGGCGGATGCAAAATTCGGATTTAGTCATTATAATTAATACAAATACACGATTGAAGAAATTTAAGTTGTTTCGTGAAGTAGATTTGATTAATACTGATTCATTTAAACCTCTCACGACCGGACAGCCCGAATACGACCACAAAGAATGCTTTAAAATTCTCCGTAAACGACCGTAATCCCGCCAAAGTACCATGAAATATGTATATCGCTGCACATATCGATATATGAATCGCTGTATTTATCGAAATTCAAGCTGTAAAACGGCGGGAACTTGAAGCTAAATATTTTATTTTTAAAAAGTGCGTCTAAGATATTAACGATATTTTCAATTCCTTTGAAAGTATCCTCTCGCAAATGTAGTTCTTTGAACTCTGAGGAAGTTATCGAACATGATTTCGACTCTAGATTTCTCGGACTTAAAGGTAGAAAACGACATTTGTCGTGTGCGAGTTCCTTTTGCTGCGGATTAGATGGTGAAAACCGTGATTGCTGAAACTGTTAAATATTTTTCAAATATTATCCAATTACTAAAAATAAATTTACCCAATAACTCTTAACCTTGTCAAGTCACACCCATAGCCAAGTCAATGTTTTTTGAATAAATCGGTGAAAAATAAGTTATTTCCTCACTACTGGACAACATGGATTCTGGCAAAACAAAGCCACCAAATCTGAAATATTTGATGTCCTCAAGCCAATACATGAAATCCTATACAGTGTTAATGTACCAGTGGAAATATTTCTTGATCTGAGTAAAGTATTTGATTGTGTTAATCATAAACACTACTATTTAAACTACAAATGTATCGCATCCGAGGACAAACACTGTCTCTCCTCCGCTCATTTCTGGCAAATCGGAGAGAGCTAATTAAAATAACTAATTCTTATGGTACAGCTCAATTCTCAATCATTGATATCACTGAAGGAGTACCCCAAGGCTCTGTCTTGCGATTTATTTTATATTCAGTGTACACAATTGACTTTCCAGAAATGCTATTGTTTGATTTAAAAAATCCAAAATATTTTAACAAGTACAAAATCAATCACAAATATGAAACAAGGCAGAATAGTCAATTAAATCAGGTTGAACACAAGACAACTACTTTTTAAAAAACATTGTATTCAGGCATGAAAATATTTAATAAACTACATGCAAAAATAAAGGACGAATTTTAATGCGTTTTAAACAAACTTCCCGATTAGGTGGAAGGTTTAAATTTCGCAGGAATGTTTGATTCAGATATAAAAATTATATGACGGAAAAAATACGAAAAAAGTCTCGGGTTCGACTCCAGGGGGGCGATTTCTATTTTCCATAAGATAACACGTAAAAAGCGACTTTTTAAAGTGCAGGCTTTTATTCTTTTGTAAATTAAAGTTAGAAATAATTTACGTGCGCTCTTCGAATTTAATTATGCTTTAGGAAGATCAATGAAGTTTCCTATTCTATTCATCTTCTTCCGCCTACCGTTCGAAATCATATTAAACATTTAAATCATATATTTTGGAAGAATATCGACTTTTAAACGGGATGTTGCCTTGCCGGCCACGTCATTGTTAAACATCGAGAATCAATTGTTGTCTCTACCCGCATACTTGTAATATATACGAGTGCATAGACTTCCTTAAATTATCGTAGGATTTTTCGCGAAATTACGTAATCTTAATGGGACTGGGATTTAGTTTAGATTCTTTTGTTTATCTAAACGACTATATAGTAAGAGAGAGGGGGATGTGGCGAGGGAGATAGGAAGGAAGGGACATAGAATAGAAGGTACATAGAGAGTAATGGAGGCATAGAATTAGAAAAGGACGGGAGGAAAGAAATAAAGAGGGAGAGCTATGGATTGGGACAGGAGGGAATGAGAGAGGGGGCAGGTGCGAGAAAAGTGCCCGAGAGAGGGAAGGAAAGAGAGAGAAAGGGAGGGGGTATTATTATTTATTCATTATTATTACTACATTTTTGACAATAGACTCATCATTGGAGAAAACAAGAATGAGAAATAAATTCTCCCGAATCTCTATTTTGACAAACTTTATACTGGCTGTTGCTCAAAAATTACAGCTATTATTATTCTTTCTAATTTCCTCGTTGAATTTAAACGGGCAATTACACTAGAAAAATATACTAATTTTGTGATTATCCATAAAAATGAGTTACGAGTACTTAAGGTGTGTGGTTTCAGTAGGATTACCGGTCTTACGACGGGTTTTTCAACCATATAGTAACTGACACCCGTCATATGACGGGCAATACACTTTTCCAAAAAAATGACCCCCAAAATCAGCCTGCCTCTTATCTAAAATGTTATATTTAACTGTTATCATGCCGTAATATTTTGTATATATGTTGCCAGATATGTTCTTAGTAACGGCTGGAAATGATACATGACGTGGCCCTTCCTAAATGCTTTGGTGAACCAAAATACTTTTTTCCTGAAAAATCTTCTAAAAAACTGGGATGCGTTTTATATTCCAAAAAATATGATACATAAATTTCAACATATACCGGGGAATATTCTTGTCAATATTAAATTTCCTGAAGTGTATTATCATTTTTTATATTTTTTCTCTTTGTAATTGTATGTACTTGTAATTATAATGACATGCCATGTACTTTTAATGGTCAATTATTGACTTGATTTGATGATTTGATTTAGGAAACTTTTGGCTTTAGGGCCAGATGGTCCAGCTCCACACTCATCACAGGCCACACACTTGAAATAGAGGTGAAGAATAATTTACTTAAAGGGTTAGCTTGTGGGTCAATATACATGATGTCTAAAGTGTATTAATCTAATATGGAAATAGAGAAATAAAGAAGAAACTAGCGCAATTGCCTGTCAAAAATGATGGGTTCAAATGAATAAAAACGGAATTAAAATTTTTAACTTTTGATCATTTATTTGAACAATCATTATTTATATGAATTTTGTTTCTCACAGCAGTCCGTTGTCAATATGAGCGATTTTGGTAAAAGAAGAATAGAATAAGTGACTTTATTAATTTTCCCTTAAAATAGTTCAAATCAAATCAATTTTAATTTCCAAAAGAAAAAAGCCTGCACGGAAAAAGTTGATTTTTGAGTGTTATCTTACGAAGGATGGAAATATTACTGTGGAGTCGAACTTTGAAACTTTTTCGTAAATTTTCTTTCGGCAAAGCATTTTTATATTTGAATAGATTTTTTCTACCAATTTTCAGTTATCTATATACATCCTTGATTGAGTTATTCGCGTTTTAATAGCATGACACTCAGACCAACGGACGGACAACATAGCTTTTTATTGCTATTTTTGTGATTCTTTTAAACCTCTATTTTACTCCCTATTTCCAAAACCATCCTCAAGTCCTCCATTCATCTACCTAACTCCCGTAACATATCTCACAATCCTTCAACCCATGACATTTTTACATGATCAGTTTGTTTATTAAAACATAAAGCACGTTCCTCAGATTTTCATGCCATTTCTATTTCAATAATATTGAATTTAGCTCATTATTACGATTTGTAATCTCTTTGAATAGTATTTAAGATTTTTCGGTATTCCTTCTCGTAAATAACGCTACAAATATTCTTTACATTGATTGCTATGAAAATCATTTTCCCCGCCTTCCGTCTTTCTCTCCTTCTCGTAATAATAGCCTTCAAATCACGCTTAAATCTATGTGAATTGAAGTAACAATAGGATTTTGAGGTTTAACAATGTAGTTGGTAGGCAAGGAAACATTCCGTTAAAATGTCAAGATTTTTCCAAAATACTTCATTTAAACGATTATCATGAGCGATTTCGAGCTGAAGGTAAAAAAAGATGAATAGCATGAAGTACTTCAAAATATTTTCTTTAGAATGGACCAGCTCCAAAGATCGTAGGTCAATTAATTTTATTCTAATTTTAATTTGCGAAAGAATAAAAGCCTGCAAGTCGAAAAGTCCATTTTTACATATTAACTTATGAGAAATAGAAATAATTCCCTGGAGTTGAACCCGGATCGTTTTTCCAAATATTTTTCCGTCAAACACTTTTTTTATGTAAATCAAGCAATCCTGGAAAATTTCGAACCATTATCTCGTACCATTTTTGAGATATAAACGATTAATATCGGCATGGGTGCTTCAGTGGCACGTAGTGGAAGTTGTTGCAGACGAAGTGAAATATAAGATATTTTTTAATTTCTTATTTCCATTTAATGTTATATTGTATCCATTTTCTAAATTCCTAGTGGGCAGGGTGAAAACACACAGATTTGGCCTACAGGCTGCAGTTTTGGCACCACTGTAATAGACCATGTCTTTTACAGCCAGTAACTTGGGCCTGCAATATGTACGAATTTCCCTAACTTGTAGATGCAGGAACTTTCCTTCCCAGGCTAGTCATTACTACCAACAAGGCTATGATTGCATTTAATTAGCAAAAATTCCACAATGGAGGGATTGTCTCTTCAACACCACCCGTGTTTACAAGCTTATTCTAATTTCAATCATGGTTTTTGGCAAACATCTCTTGCTCCCTTTTTACAAATAATACAAAACTTGATCAAACAAAAATGACAAAAGTAAACTTGAGAAATTGTCATTTTGGTATAAAAAATTAAAATAAAAAATTCATTTCTTCATTATCTGTAGGATATTTCCATTAGTTAGTTTAACCATGATTTTGGCTTCATTAAAATGTTTTAAAAAAGGATTACTAAAAATTAAGCAACCTCCGAGGATTATATACAGGTAACCCTCAATTAACATTGTACTTGAATTACATGGTTTGGGTTTTACATAGTCAAAAAAATGCAACTAGTTTTGATTAACATGGTTTGATACTTGGTTTCACATGGTTTTGTTTTCACTTTTTTCATTTCTGCCTCCATAAAATAAACAAAAACCATAGGAAATTTAACTTTTATTAAGCATTTAACTAACATTTGAATTTTAAATAAACGGTTGTATGTACATTAGTTAAAAAGGTGTTACCGTGCATAATTGGTAGTCCAAGTCCTATCAAAATTTATTTGATAAGGAGCAATTTTATTATACCATGCAAAATTTAAATTTAAATAAAGCTAAAAATTTTCATAAAAGAAAGAATTTAAACATACTATGCGCTACCCATGTCAACCCCATGCCTTGTCATGCGAAGAAACTTCATCTGCTGCCCATGTGCAACCCTGAACTTCCTCCTTTGGGAATACATTTAAGTTAGAAAATTAAATCTAGCCCTATTTTCAGGTCTCTCTCTCCCTTCCTCCCACTCTCATCCCTCTCTCTACCTCCCTCCCTTCCATCAAACCTCCCGCTTTCCTTCACTCTCTCCCTCCTGTCACTCACTTTCTCCATCCTTTTCTCTTTCACTCTCCCCTTTCCCCATACATCTTCCTTCATCATCCCAATAAGGTCCTATGTAATTTTATGAGTACGGCAACAATGTTGGTTGTTCTTGGCAACAAAACAGCTCTATTATGGTCCGGCATTACATTAACATATTATTATTAAAGATTAATGGGAAAAGTTGCTTTGTTTTGTATTCAGTAGCAGATTTACCTTAAGGAAGGGGTAGGCACTGCCTAAGGTTGCAAGCGATTTGGGAGATGTAATTGTATCTGGTCCCATGGCTACAGTTGCCAACAATATCATTTTCTTAAATTTTTATACAGGATACAATTCCGATAATAAGCTAAGAATGCAGTGACAAGGGAGACTACTGTCAGGTTAGGCATGTTAAGAGTGGATATTCGATCCTTCCCGTTCATCTCCAGTCCTGAGAAACAACTTTTGCTCTCAAGAGCAAACATAAATTTCATTAATTTAATTCCCAATTGCATTTTTGAAATAACATCAATGAAATTAATATGTGAAACTTTGAACTAAAGAGAAGTCAAAATAAAAGTTATTGCAACTTAAATAATGTTTAACCTTAATTGTTTATTTTTAAAGCCCGCTGTAGGAACGCGTGGCCGTATTTAATTTGGGATATGTATTTAAATCAAATACTTTTTCAATTTTGATTGCATAATTTTGTGGAATAATTCCATAATATGAAATAAAAACAATGTAAATAGTGGAAAATTGTTTTTATTTCATATTATTAAATCAAATACGTTTGAATAGAAACAAATTTCCATAACTTATGGACTGTTGGTCAGATTTATTCAATAAAAATCAGTTTGTAGTAAAAGAATTGCAGTTTAGCATACATTTAACTCAATGAGAAATGTAATTTTAAAAATAACAAGGAAATGCTTTGACATTGAATTAAAATAAGAATTATGTATTACTTTCACATAAAGTGCTCTGGGCTTAATATATTTCAAACCATGAATGTCATCTCTCCCATTCGTTATGGACACTTTGCTCATTATTTTTAAAAATGAATAAATATCAAAGGGAGGCTTTCATGTGACACTCATCAAAGAAGGAATAACTCACAGTCCCATGTCACATTTTACTTCATGCGCAAGTCATTTCCTTTGGACAAACACACACAGCAGAACAATGTTTTACCCTTTGTCAGCAAGTGTTTATTGTTTTTGGCTTTTAAATGGTCCAAAATAGTACCATTATAAAACAGACTTCTGTGGATTTGAAACTGCCTAACAAGTCTCGAAGGACTGCTAGCACAAGAATATGCACGATTCGAAAATATATACAGCTACTTTCTCTGACCATGATCAGGGAGTACAAGAATTTCTCATCTTTGGGAAGGAGAGGGTTTTTGGGATTAACCTGTAATAAGCCCACCCAAGCAATCCTTTTTATTGCCTCCCTGAACGGAAAGCTCGTTCAATGTGTCAGAGTACACGTGGGCTCTTGTTTCGTTCTGAGATTTAAAAATTCCAAACTCAAAACTAGGATTTATTCAAATATGATGTTCGCAATTTTTCAATATTATTTTACATCCCACTGCCACCCTCGTTCACAAAAATCCACATGCATCGTCAAGTTCTCATTATCTCGGACCCTCAAGCTGCTGAACAGTGTCGATAAGCCCTCCCAAACAGCAGACATCATATTTGAACGACCCCAATTAGTACATAATGATTAATTAATTAATGAATAAAGGCATTACTAATTCTATGAGAACATGCATTTGTAGAACAATGTCTTATCTTGCAAGCAAAAAAATTTAATTCTGATTTTTAAGTTGGGTATAGAATGACTCAGCCTGAAAAATCAAGGAAGGAGCCTCCAATGGAAGGGTCTCATTAGCAAAAACTATGAAAGAAGTAAAAAAATATGGTGTTTATGTTATGAATGTGTAAGAGAATCAAAACACAAAATGAAGAGAGAGGACTCATTTGCTGCATAGCTGTGCCCCCTTCCCTAGACAGGCACTTCAAGAAAGAACCCAAATTCGTACATTTAAGTGTCTGCTAGTCCTTTAAAGGTTAAACAAAAAAAGTGGAAAAATTTTTTCCAAAAAAAAACTTTTTTGGGAACCGAACCCCATATTTTGTATTAATTCTTAGTCTCTATGATCACGGCAGTGTTAATCGAGGGTTTTTTTAATTTATTGCCTGCCCATTCAAGCCAAAAGTACCGTATTTACCTGAATCCAAGATTACCTTAAATCTAAGGAAACTATCAAAACAGATTTTATGATCTAATTTCTCACTGAATGCATTTCGCTTATATTTCGAACACACGTATTCAGTACAGGTCTACTAGTTCATTCATTCACTGAAATGGTTTATTACAAATTTTTGTTTGAAAAAAAAAAGAATTCTTAAAAATGAATTTTTAAAACTTTAAAGACTTTATTAATTGAATTCCGGATCATAAGTTTGCAATGAAAATTTTCAGTAGATACAATTATTTATCTAGTTTAATTTGTTTAAAAATCAACACACAGCCATACTTCCTAAGGTTCTATGACAACTGGTCACAGTCAGTTTTTCGCGCATCAATTCGTTGCATAAAAAATTCGTGGTGCATCAGTACATCACACCACAAACTCATCGCGTGTCAATTCACCTCTCCTCAAATTTGTCGCGATACATCATGACTGGTGAACAGCAGGAAGAGATGCTTTTCCACAAAATAATTTTTCTTTATATTTTGATAATACCAGAATTACGCGAGACACATTGGATGGTGTATGGCAAGGGGTGACACCCAACCAAAAGTGTATCCTCCTGCCATACACCAGTCATGGTGTCTCTCCTTCCAATTTGTCTCACGATGAATTTGTCTCATAACAAAATTGTCACACGATGAATTTGTCTAGCGATATATTGACACAATTAGTTTGTCATGCGATGTATTGATGCATGATGATTTTGTCGTGCAACGAATAAATGCGCCATGAATTAAAGCATGATGAACTGACGTGTGATCAATTGACCACGACGTATTGACGGTATAAGATTTCGAACTCGAATTTAAGACAACCCTTGATTTTCACAAGCTGAAATTTGGAAAAAAAACCTTGTCTTGGATTCAGATAAATACGGTAACTTAATTTTGAATATTTTTAAGAGAGTATATAAACCTTAAGAAAAATATAAGCATCTTTTAAATATGTGATACATCTTACAATAATTCATATTATATTCATAAATATCAACAAGTCTTGCAAGGGTGTCACATATATGATGCTAATATATGGACAGTTTTTATTTATTATGATTACATAATACATGATTTTCGAATACATGACTTAACATTCTGAAAAAAATTATAGGCCTAGAAGAAGAATTTTTTTCAATTATTTTTTAATGTCTTACAGGATCAAATCAAATCTTAACAGGGATGAAAAAGACAAAAAACAACAAAGTATGCAGATTCAGCATATTTTACTCCTGTTCTATCTTAACAATATTGTACTTAATTAAACCAGAACTTTTATGATATCAGCCAGTACTCAAATGTCTTTTTTATGAAGTTGTGTTTGACATGACGGAAATTTTTAATGGTTGGATATATAAACTGCTATTTTAATTGGAGTACTCTAACAGTTTCACTCTTAAATAAAAAATATTCCAAATAAATGTGGATTATCAAACTGAAAGAGATTCACTTTGATATAGTCACACAATGAGCAGGTTTTAAAATTATTTACATCAATAATAACATAACTGATTATGTAAAATAACAGTTCAAAAATTAGCTTTTATGCAAGGAAGGAGCATATGACTCCCTAAATAATTGGTACTGCAAATTTTCTAGAGCACATATGAAAAATACACTCTTGAAAAAATATGTTCAACTAATAAGACAAGCCTAATTAGGGTTTTTAATTTTATGGGGTAGCCATAAATATAATTAGGCAAATATAATTTTTGTCTAAAATAAGTAGAAGAAACTGTCTGCATAAAACCTTCATAGTTGTAATTTTGTAATTATGAAGGATACCCATAATGCAATTTAATCAATTTTAATGACTTTTCCTTTTCATGTAAACCTGATCATCTATAAAATAAATTTTACAGACAATAAACAAGAAATTAACAAATATTTACAAAATGCCAGAGCATCATGAATGCATTTGCTCAGCAAATGTAGGCTATAAATGGGGTTTTCATGAGGAAATGACAACAGTTTCTAAAAGTTATAATACAGATTTTTAAATGCAATGTCAGCATAAATTAACAAGCTGATAAGAAAAACAATAATGTAAAAAGCATATCAAAATATAAGCCAATGTGCATGAAATAATTTATATTATTAGTTCATCTCCACTTAAACTTCTTAATGCAGTTCTATGTATGATATTTACCATAGAGATTCTCAAAATTTAAATGATCACCTCAGAAAAAATTACTGTGCAAATAACAATTTTCATTGACAATATGGTGCTGGATGGCCTACAGAGACTGAAAAATAAAATCTGTGTGCTTTAGAGATAAGAACACAAAAACAATGCTATTTTTAAAAGAGTAATATATATATATATATATATATATATATATATATATATATATATATATATATATATATATATATATACACACACACATATGTATATATCCATTGTGATACTGCAGAAAAAATAATAACAAGCCTGCAAAACAAATGGTACTGAAAAATAAGTCTATCAAATAAAAGTTTACATTCAAAGAATTTTTACGCATTTTTTTAAATCCAATAAATATGACCTTCATTTATCAATTGCTCAAAAATGCAGACAAGTCACATGAATGAGGTTACCTCCAACTGGTTAAATTTTACCACTTCTTTATATTACCATTAGCAATAGAATCATGAAAATATTTCCATGAATTTAAAAACTTGTTCAAGTTCATATGAATTCCTCTAAACACACATCATGGACGAAGTCGCTGTTCAGCATACTCTACTGTTCCCTGCAAAATTTGCTTCTCACATACTCTCAGCTGAATGGCCAGTCTTTGACAATCTGTCAAAATCTCAGATTTGTTTAGGTCATTTTCTAAAATTATGAGGTCCTCCTGTAAAATAATTGAAAAAGTAACTATTTCTATCCATGTAAGTATACAATTTTCAGTTACACGATAATTATTCAAGCAACTGATATGAAAATTTTGTACATTAAAATTTGGTTTTTTATCATTAAAATTATTATTACCGTATTTTTCCGCATATTTCTTTCCAGAAAAATGACCCCCAAAATCATCCTGCGTCTTATAAACCAAAGGTAAGATTATTACTGTTCTCAATACTGACATTAAAAATGCACTCATCCCCAAAATGGAATAATTGACAGTCATTCACCGTAAAAAATCTACATTATTAATAATGCAATTTCTTAATATATCTAAAATGTTATATTTATGTTATCACGCCATAATATTTTCTGTAAATATTGCCAGATATGGACTTAATCATGGCTGGAAATGATACATGACATGGCCTTTCATATAGCCCTATGCGTCTTATACGCAGAATAATACGGTACTTAGTCCCATTTTCTTTTTAAGTTAAATATGATATTTGGTTCAAGATAAAAGAAATATTGGTAATATTTAACTATTTTAGCAAAATTACAGCAGCCAAGCATTTTGGACATTATTAATTTATGGAAGTTTTCAACCATAATGACAATTAATGTGATTAATTGACATGAAATAATATTCATTGATGAATCCACATATTTGGGGCATTATTGTTTAATCAATTTATGTAGTTCAGACACTACAAACAATTTAACAACACAAACATTATGCCACATAGGCAAAAGTTTTAATGAATTTTTATTTGCACTACTTTGATTAACTGAAAATAAAACCTGAAACATTACAGTAAATAAGAAAAAGTTGAGAACCTTGAGAGTTGTTGAATAAGCAGCTAGAAGTAGACGAACACGAGTCAGCAAGAAATTCCATGCTCTAGACTCCACTTCAGTTTCAACAGCACAATCTGGGTGCACCAAATCACCACAATGGTCACTCTCTAACCAGTGTTCCAATTGTTCTTGATTCAAACAAAATAAAGACAAAATTATAGAAATATTATTCAACAAAAATGCCAAGCAAATAATAATCCAACTTCTTACAAATGTCTTCAATAATTCCAAAATACTAAATAAATCAAGAAGAAAACATATTTAATATTTTAAAGTGAATATTAAAATTATGATTTTTACATAGACAAAAATTAACTTGGAGTTCATTTACCAAACCTGAAGCCATGACTTCAGATAATCTAAAACTTTTATATAGTATAAAATTCTTGATTTTAATAAATTAGATTTATATAATTAATTACATGAAAACGAAAGTTATATACACTCATCTCTCTAATTGTTCAGTTTTGCTTTATGTTTTAGGTTTAGCACGGTTTTCTTTTTAGGGAATTTTCTTAAATTGCACACCCGTCACTTTTGCTTTAGCATGGTTTTGAAATGGTCTTCTAGCATTAAAATGCATAAATTCTTTCAGTTCTCCATAGAGTCTACAGGTAAGGATAACAGGAAGCAAAGTGGTTGAATATTTGCATGTTGATCGCAAGGCAAAACTAAATGTTGTAAAACCTCACTTATTCTAATGGGAAATCCAACCAAAATTCGCAGGACTTCACTTTACATGAACTAATCCAGGAACACATGTGAAGTGCAAAGCAAGGGTTGATTGTATCAAAATATGCTTTCATAAAGATAGTGTCACCTAACTTTTAAAAATTACCCTAATTTCTATCACTCACAAAGAATTAAACACTAACCTTTCTGTCAGTTACACAAGCAACAACAACATTAAAAATATGTTATGAAACATGAATGATAAAATTCATAATTTAGATGTCTAGAATCTACCAAATAAATTCTATATGGTGTCAGTGCTATATAGGACAAACAAAAAGAAAAATAAAAACTTGATTAAAAAAAAACATTGCACACTTCATATGTGGCAAACTTGAAAAACTGAGCATAGCCAAATGTTCAGAAAACAGTATATCCAATCACTTTTGACAATTTGAAATTATGAACATCCACTGAAAATGAAATGCACTTGAAAGCCTGCTAATCATAAAAAAATCATACAAAATCACTGAAAAGCAACATTGGTACAATTTCAAAATCATCATTAAATTCCTTGGTAAACTAGGTGGCATTGGTTTTCTAAAAATACATCAAGAAACCCAAGTACTTAAGTTGTAATTCAAATAAAAAAAGGAAAACATTTTTATAAGAATATATTACTAAGTATTTCCTTTCTCTTTCTTGTATGTTATTCCATATACATGAAATGAGACGATATTTCGTATTTGTGCAATATATCATCTTTTGCAGACCATTTTTCCATAAAAATGATATTGCTCAAAAACTAAGGGTAGTTTCTTCTATGCAATTTTTAGAAAAATTTTATTTACTCAAAAATGGCATCAGAGATTTTGATTAAAATCAATCCAATTTTAGAGCCTGATATCACATATAATACTACATAAGCCATATATCTCTTGAAATCACTATATGGCATCCAGTGGCATTACAATGTTCGCTAAGCTACCTTACCCAAGTCCTATGACATCACGCCTCCGCCGCGATCCACTAAAAATCTTATTACAGCCTAAACGGTTAAACTGAATCAAATGATATCTCATATTTGTGGATAATATCATTCATAATAGACACTCTTGAAGAGATGAATCATATTGTGCAACAATTAACACTAGAACGCCTGGACGGGTCAATTTGACCCGAAGGAGAATTTGAATGCGTTTTTCTACTGTAATATTATTTTGAACTCAATTTCCTCTTGTAGTTTTAATCATTTTAGAAGGTATTTACCCACAAGAGATTTTAATCTTGTCATGACAGTATGTCATGAATTATGAAGAAATTTACTTCGGATGTCCGAACAGGTCATTTTGACCCGAGTGTAGAATGAAACGTATTTTCTTCAACATGGAATACCAAAATGCTTCCATGTTATCGCAGCTAATGATATTGAATTACTATTTTTTTCAGCTGTTCCTTGCATTCAACCCTGCGTTTCTCTATCTCTCTCCCTTTTTTTATTGTTACATGGTGTAGTAAAATACTTACTATTTATAATTAGCATTAGTTTATTAAATTAGTTACATATCTACCTGTTCGTAGTATTTGTAAGCGAAATGACTGTTTTCAACCTAAATGCATTACCGCTATGCATATCCAACTAATAATGACTTTTTATAATTAGCATGTTTATCTCTGTCAATTTTAATTATGTATATTTTGTTGCTACCTGTACCTAATTTATTCTTCATGTTGGTAAATATGGGTCTGCCTTATATTACTCGAGCATAAGTTTTTTTACATTCTTTCGCTGTTATGCAGTCCTTGCGTGATTTTCAAATATTTTTTTCAAAATTGACATTATGTACTTATTTTTTTAGTACTCATACTATCTATAAACAGTAGTTAGTCTGAATAAAAAATGTATACTTTATTTAAATGCAATACATAGGAAAAAATAATTGCTTTATTTTTAATAGGTTCTTACCACATATATACTAACCATTTATCAATAGCATTTCCGGTTTCTTAGATGCAACATCCAAACAATTTGTTATATGTATGTATACTAACAGCACTTTCTCAAAGAATATAACAAATAAAAATAAATTGGACATACAAATACTAATTTGCATCTACGAATCAGTCACTGCTTTCAGGAATTACTTTAGGGGGCAGTGTGTAGTGTCCACCCTCTTTGGAATGTAATGCAACACAGTGGTCCATTACACTCTCAGTTACTTGTTCGTTCAATGATCATGACGATAACCAAAGACAAAGATATAATTTACAACTGTATTGTTTTCTGATATTATTAATTTTAAATGTACAATATTTCATCTTAATTGTGGGTTAAATAGGTTTTGTGGACTAGTTTAGGAACCTAAACACCATTTATAAAAGATTGTCCACGGGAATTTGAGCTCTGAACAAAACGTTTACAAATGAATGCCTGGAACTAAACCCACTTGTAACTCTGGGACTTCCTGTATACTCTGTGGGTCTAGTGCAGGTTTTCTTAATTTTTACTTCTCCAAACGTAGTACATATAGGGGAAAGTATTGTTTTCATAAAAAAATCAATTTCAAGATTTCAACAGAATTACACATTTTGAGATCTCCTGAACATGTTTTGATCATTTTCTTGATGATATCTGTGTATGTGTATGTGATAGGAATTTTGTGGGTGCTCTTAACTCAAAAACTATTCAACAGATAAATGCTAAATTTTATATTTGACATTCTATTAAAAGGACAATAGTTTATTAGTTTTTGGTTAAAATCAGTCAACGGGAAGTGGATGTTTACTCTTGTCACTTGTTTTTTTTAAATATTTGCTTTAATACATGATTAATGTAAAAAATTACCAGAATAAAAGTTGTAGGAAATTTAATTTTCCACAACTTCTGTTTGAAACATTTTCCCATATAATGCATTGTTTAAGAGGTATTTTAAAAATTAATTTTTAGTTGCCACCACCACACCATGTACCGGCGACTGTAAACACTTTACACTTAGCTATGTCTTAATAACGTACCTTTTTATTTTCTTAATTGTTGGAGCTTCCTGGTTATTTCCAATACCAGAGGGATACGGTGTGAGTTTATTTCTGTTCTTTGTAAAGTCTTAAAATTTTTCTATTTTAGTCAAAAAATCATGATCAACTTGTAGACCAGCATATACAGTAAGCATCCTACAAGAGCAGGCCAAACATGTCTAAACTTGTTTCGACCTTCTAAACCTTTTTCACAGCCATAGAGAAGTCTTAGAGAAATTGTGTTAAACCAAATGACCAGTCGTGTTAGTCGAAAATCAGCCATACTTTAAAAACCATGTTAAACCAAAATTGTGTTGGTAGAATTCATGTTAGTCAGGGATTGGGTGTATGTTTATGTAAGTACTTATATAAAGTGGAAGTTTTAATTGATGGATGCAATTCAAAATTACAATTGGGTGATAAATTTTAATAAGGATCAATCATACTTAATTTAATTAAAGCTCAGGAACTCAGGAGATAAAAGTTACAACAGATTGACAGACAAGACAGCCATAAGGCATTCCACTACTACTGCTTTGCTGGTAAAGAACGTCTAAAAAGTAACAACACTCAACAAACAAACAGAAACAATGAACGTTCAACGAAAGGACCAAAATGAGGAAAACAAGATGATCCAAACAGAACTTATGATGCCTACTTTCCATTTAATCATTTATTTAATACTTATATTGGCTTTAATAGCTTTAAAGTCATCGTGGATATTTAGCTCTTTGTGTTCCCAAATTTCATAATTTAGCATTATAAAATACTATGTACAAATACATTCGAACGGAATATTAAATTGATCACACACATTTGTGGGGCAAAAATAACGTGTGTGTGTATTAGCATATACCGAATCTGAGTCCAACAATAATTGTTGCTATAGCAACACTTTCGTAATGAGTGATAACAACTGCAAAATCGTAAGTATTAATGCATTCCATTCTGGAAAGTAGGCTAACAAAATGAGTGAACAACAAAAAAACTCAAAAAGAGCAAAATATTTGCAAGAATGCAATCAACGACTGCCTGTAAATAGGAGCTCCTAAATCTGGTGTTATAGAGAGCCCCAATATTTCTAAAACCGGCCCTGTTATTGGTACCACTAGGCATTTTAAGGTTAATTTAGAGAAAAACTTCTCACCTTTTCCCATAGCAAAAACTCTTAAGAATGCAAGCAGCTGACCATCAACAGGCTGCGGTCCAGGCAGCAATGAGAAGTCGGTAGGTGGAGTGGCATTTGAGAAGAAGGGAAGCCTTGGTGGGATACGTGACAGCAGTGCCGTCCTTAGAGGGTACAATGGGTCTCCTTTAGATACACCTAAACGAAGAGCTAAAGAATCATGTTCATTATGAAGGAAGACAAAGCCATTATGCACAAGGAGGTCTGAGTTAGGTCTGGAGCCATAGAAGATGAAAATCTGAGAGCCTTGGGGAAATGGCCGAAGAGCATGGCAAATGCTTCGACCTCCATCTTCCTCCTCATAGTCAGTTGTTAACTGAAAAAAATAATTATAACTGGTATAAGAAATAATGGAAAATGGTCACATGTTCCACTAGCTTGAATCAAGCTATCAACTGCATGTAGGACATATAGTATTGCATTTGAATTAACATTTGTAAGCTTATTTTGGATCGATTTCTTTTTAAAATTTGAAAGCTGTTATTATTTACAATTCAATTACCCAAAATTTTTATTGCTGTTTTATACTTTGCAATAATTAGGTTTTTAGTTAAAAGAATAAAAAAATCTATTTTGTGCTTAAACCTACTGGTTTTATCAAATGAAATGAGATTAAATCTGATTTCAAAGCTTAAATAATTTTAACTACAAATTTTAATTCAAAACCAATGATGTTTCTGCAGTATGAATCGAAATAAATGATTCAACTTGGTAAAAAAGCAGGAAGAGGTAGAAAAATGTAGCTCTTATAATATTTAGTGCTAAAAGAATGTGAAAAAATACTAAGGAAGTACAACAAAAATTTTAAATGCACAATAATAGCAGTAAGATATTATTCAAATAATAAATTTTTATCATTTCTATGTCAATGATATAAAGTTATAAGAATCACAGGTATATGAAATACTAAAAAAAAGCTCTCTAAAAATTTATGACTAGTCTTTAATTTAAATACAGAATCCAAAAAGGAATTCAGGTCAAATTTTATTTTATACACACCTCTCCATTGGTGTGGTTACACATGTCCCACATTGGAATAAAGGCATTGACAAGTGCAGGGCTCTTGCCTGTCTTCAAGCCTCCAACTTGATCATCACCTGGTACAAAATTTTGGCGGGTCATAACAGTTGAAACAGCCCACCTAAGGGAGAGAAACAATATTTAAAAGTAATTCAAGGAGAATGTTCAAAATAATTGAATTCTTCCATTGATATCAATAAGTTTTAAAATGTCACCATCTATTATCTTTTATATAATTACTCAATGTCTGTCTGCTTGTCCATTTGTTCACCCTCCCTTTTATCTCTTTAACAGTTTGTCATAGAGAAATACTGTAAACACCATTTATTTTTTGCCAACTAGGAGACCACAGGAAAACCATTTTCATTTACAGGAGTGTCCTAGGTTTGACTCCAGAAGATGATTATATTTTCCCGTTAGTTTACACGGGATTTTCAATTGATCAAGGTGCAAGATTTTTTCCTTCACTCATCAAAATATGTAATTATGGATGAATGTTCTCCGTTTTTGCTTTATTCAACAGCTAAAACTATAAAATAACTTATTTTTGAAATGTTTAAATGTTACATGGAAGAATTTTTCTGAAATACGGATTTCTTTTTGAAATTTTATGGCTTTATCATCAGTGGCAAATTAAGGCCCCAGGCGCAAAAGTTTCAAGAGCCCCCCAACTTTTCGTGAAGGTGGGGGTGGGATACTCAATCTACAAAAAGTTTTACAACTTACGGAAAAAATGTCTTCCCTCACTAATACGACAATTTAAATATTTAATTGTCGTGACTTGATGTTTCTCTCGATGATAAGACTCACATTAATGTTCTCAGCAACAAAGATTAGCCCTCAAGTGTGATTTTTTCACGACATTTAAACCCCTAAGCGTGTATTTTTTGGCTATGTCAATTTCTGAACACACATATTCACTTAATACATAATTGTCATCCAACGATTGTGAGCTTGAAGCCATTTTGAACTGATTGAGATATGTACTAAGGACCAGATCAAAGGAAGAAAAAATAAATAACTAAGAGGTTAACAGACAACAAATAACAACCAAACTTAGGCAGAAGAAACTGATTCATAAACCAACTGCAGGAGTGCTAATAAATCAGAGCCTGAAAGATTCAAGCTCATAATGGAAGGGCTATAGACTGCTCAAGCTAACTCAGTTATAGTCTTTCTCTTGTATGTTCACATTCATTGGTTTTTCATTTCAATATTTGTGAATACTACTATTGTGTATTAAATAATAACTATGCTTGGCAGCTTTCAACAATTAAAATGTTTATTTTTCCTAAAAATCAGCAACAAATATCAACGTTTATTTTAATACACTTTATTAGGCATGGTAGTTTTTGACGTTTATATTTCTTAAAAAGCAAACACTAATATCGTCTATAAACTAAAAACGGAAGCTAAGAATTGTTAACTGAGCACAATCAGCGATGTTTAATGACAAATAGAATATTTCCATTTCCGAACATTCACGATTACATGAAATTTCACAGTTGAAAAATGCTGCGAAAAATACTATACTACAATAATATATCAGACAAAAATGGATCTATAAACGGAGGAAAATTCGCCGTGGAGGGGTGAGGGGTAGTGAAGGCAATTTGCGCGTGGGGGTAAAACCGGGAGCCTCGCAATCGATAGAAACAATATTAGCGAGGGAATGGAAGCGCCTTTTTTAAAGTGCGATATCCAGATTGCAAGTGGGGCCATAAGGGTTGTCAGTCGGTCGCCCATAAAGAGATGAGGAGGCGAAGCAAAACACTTGGACCCTTCCGTATCCTCCATTTCCACTTTTTATCTTTCTCCTCACTCCCACGCCACCCACCTCCTGTTCCTCCGCCGAAGATTTCGCAAACCTCAACCGGAAAGATGCTCACCCCACGTATTGGGAAACAAAAAATACACTCTCTTTCCGAGTGGGCGAAAGGGAGTATGGGGGCGCCCGGTTCTATTCTGGTATAAAATCGAACGCCGATGTTACTATACTTCGCCGAAAAACAGCCGTCATAGAAAAGGATCGGAGGAAGGTAAAGGTCGCTCTATCCTTTCACAGTGAGCCAAGTTTCCCCGAATAACTGAGGATCAATCATTAAGAACAGACAATAATTCGAGCCCTGCAGAAGGCGAGAACCCGATGCAGGCATGCATTTCACCATTGGTTCTATTCAACGAAAAACTGCGCTAAAGTGACTCATAAAATCCATCGCCGATTCCTTTAACGGACAAATTTATGATCCCGAGAGGTTTTGAAATTTCCGATTCTCTTCCGGATGCCTAATTGTAGCTTTCGCTCAAATACTCGATTCACCCGAAAAGAAGACGGACTTCTGCCACATTTATTTCGATAGAAACATCGGCGTGTGAAGCAACAAATTCGGTGCACCATTTCGAAAAATATTCTAAACTTTTTCGCAAGTTTTGTTTGGTTCGATGTTAGAGCGCTTCAAGGAAGAATCACAAGTTTATGTAAACTAATCAACTCGATCCCAATTTGAATTAAATTCAATATAATCACATTAAGACCATACATATTAAGAGAAGAGAACCAAAAGCGAATTTCCACTGATATGGCTTATTTGACTGTTTTACGTCTACAGTTCAAGAACAGGCATTTAAAAAATACTTGTCTCGGGTATCTCCGATAGCCACAACAAGGTTGTAAAGAACTATTGGGGATAATACAGACAAATATTTTCTAAATGCTTGTTGACGAGCTCGATAGTTCCCTATTGAATGCGTCCACAGTCAGGGGCAGACTGAGAGGTATAAAAAAATTTGTGAAGAACACACGATCAGCCCCCCTCCCATAAGGACGGAAATTTATAATAAATCCTTCCATGTTACAGCTTGTAGACTTTGGAACGCCCTACCTACTGACCTCCAAAACACAACATCTCTCCACATATTCAAACATAAATACTTTAAATTGCTGTTCTCTGCCCAAAATTCAGGTCAGCTTTAACATTTTCTTCTTACCGATTGCAAGACGGCTTCCTTCACTCTTCCTTACTTAGTGAACATTAATTAATTTCTTCGCAGGTTATCGAGTTCTCAAAATGTACGCCTCTTTCGACTGTTGCCTTTTCATTGTCTAGTGTCTACTAAGTTATAGTGTTTATACTAACTCTCATTGTTTTATATCAATCTGTATTGTTTCATACTATTTTATACTGATTCATATCATTTTGTATTGTTTAATACTATTTCGTATTACTATATTTTATTATGTATTGTTTTATATCATATGTGTAATTTTATATCATTTCCTTCTTTCTTATGTTATGCATGATCCAACAACAATCTCCATATTCATTGCATATATTTCAAGTATATTTCATCTTATTCTGCCTAATTATTGTATTATATTTCTTGGTTTGCATTACGTTAATACCTATATATGTATTTTTATGACGGTATACAACGATGCTGTATATACGAACACTTACTGTACATACTCCTTTCTATTTAATGTTGTATTACTATATTATAATATGTACACTATCCAGGGTTTTCGCAGGTTTTTCACACCCCCCCTCTCAGTGGGTGTTTTCCTGCGTGGGTTTTACTAGGGAGGACATGCCTGTTTTACCTAGGTTTTCCCCAAAATCTCTAATCTGTCTTCAATTTTATATATATATATATATATATATATATATATATATATATATATATACTATGTATGATTTAGGTACATACTGTTTATGTTATGCGTATTGAAATATCTTACTTTACCATTTTTTATATTTATTATATTGACGAAGGGTTAAATGTAAGAATGGACCAAATGGTCTAAATTTCGCCCGAATAAAGACGATTATCTATCTATCTATCTATCGCACTATTAGCGTAGAGTGGCTCAAATCTCATTGAAAATCAAGTAATATAATGGAAAGAAAATTTTATCATGGAAAATAATGACTAATTGATAAAAATTCATCCCTATATAATTTGCTTGGTTATGTGTCAGGTGTAACGCTCGACTGTGGCGCCCCTCTTAAAGAGCCTATATAAAAGAGCGAGAGATCCGAGAACTATTTATGACCGATTGTAATGGTATTATTAACACGATTTCCGATTAGAAAGAAGATTGGAATTTTGTAGAAATGTTTGACCTTTATAGTAAAAGCCGTTCACGACAAAATCCCCAAAAAAGATCCGGGCTCAACTCCCGAAGACTTTCTATTTCCCATAAGATAACACGTACAAATCTATTTAGCGAGGTGCAAGCTTTCCTTCTTTTGCTAATAAAAATGAGAAAAATTGACTCTCGATCATCAAACTGGGACTGTTTTAAAGGAAAATGCACAAGGTTTCTTAGATTTATCGCCGATTGTCTCCGTCAGTCCGCGAACTCTCGAATTTAACGTTTAAATGACTTTTTTCCAAAATTAAGTGATTTCATGAGGATTTGCCTCGGCAACCATGCCAGTGTCGAAATCGAGTCCCCTTTATTGTCTCAATTCTCATATGAGTAATATATACGGACGTATTGAGAGCATTTAACGTGTCGTCCAGAGAGTCCTAATGTACAATGGTTTTCTATGACAAAGCATTCAAGTGTAATTAATGAGGTCAGGCTCAACTTTGTGGAATTTACTCATAATGAAACGAATACTTTGTGGTTTCCATAAAGTTGTGGAGACCATAAAGTATTCGTTTCATTATCATTAAAGTGTATCCATTATGTTCGAATTTTTAATAAAATTTTGATATTTGAAAGATAATGAATTATTTCTAAGAATAATAAGTGCGAGATTTTAAATTATATGATAAATAATATATTCCTTTCCGTCATATTGACGGACGTTTATACTAGTTAATATATAAGTTAAAGCAGACCGCCTCATTGGACCCGAAGGTTATATGATCAGTCCGCCCCCGTCTACAGTAGTTACCTAGATAATTTATCGACAGTAGATTACTTGAATAATTACGGAATAATAGCATAAAGATACCCTTTCCAAAGTGATTTATCAAAAAACGAACGAGTATCAAAACTCAGTGCTCGCCGACACCCGTTTTTTAATAAAAAAAACGGATTCTCCAAGGAGGGGCGTCAAAAAATCAACTTTCCCGACTCATCCAGTTCCTTCCGTTATACACCTCCCTCTTCACCATCCATTGTCCCTCCCGGAATCTCTCACATCTGCATCCGCGGCCCCTTTCCCCCTCCTAATCCCTTCCCCTTTCCGTCCCATTCCCAAACCCACACCCCATGAACGCATCTTCCCGCCCCTACACGCTTTCCATAATCTCTCCCAAGCACACCAAACTCTCTCTCTCTTTCTTCCTCCATTTCTCCCTTTGGCGAGCATCAAGTGACCCAATTATACGTCACAGACGCACGAAAGCAGAGGGAAGAAGGGGAGGATGAGGGGGCGAAAGGGAAAGAAGGGGAGGATGAGGTGGCGAAAGGGAAAGAAGGGGAGGATGAGGGGGCGAAAGGGGAAGAAGAGGTCCGAGACGAAGTTGAAGCGAAGGGACCGCCACAGCGATTTCTGGAGCACGTGGAATGGCGTGTGGGGGGATAGAGGGAGAGGGTCCTTCCTAAATGGTGGGTGGTTAGGAGAGAGGGAGAGGGGGGTCACGGATTCATTAAGGGGAACACGCCTCTGCTTATGCGACGGAGAGGGAGACGGGAAATTATAAATAAAAAAGAGAATGGATTCGCGTCTCGAAGAAAGAAAATAAGAGGAGCCTTTGTGCGGTATACTCCTCGTCCGGGTGTTAATATTCCGCACGGAATAAACAATTTCGTTATCTTTAACTAACGATAAATGCTCAATCGAAATTAACTTTTGTAAGTTGTATCGCTATTATAAGAGTAGGCCATCGTTACTTTTTGCGTAAATAAAGTCAGACTTCATTGGGAATTCGGTAAAAATACTTTAAGATCTTCTTCTTGAGAGTGCCTCCTCAACGAATTGTTGACCCAAATAAAAATGTCGCAGGTACGAATCCTGCGAAGATGTAGGTATTTCATTTGACAGAATTAAACGGCAAATTTCAAAATCGCTTAACGATTGTGTGTGAATAACCACTGAGGACGCCTACTTTGTACCTGAAGTGCCAACAAACCGTTTCATTCATCAAGAATTCTCTTGGATTTGAACAATGACGGCATGCTGATCACTTACCCCTAAATTCTTCAATTTTGAATTGATAAATGTGATTTGCCTCAGTTTTGTTTCTATACGACCACTAAACGATGTGCTACCAGATCAAACTAATATCGATTTTTTTAGAATACCTACGTAATTTAGACGGTGACTCTTTGTTTTTACTTACACAGAGAATTAAAATCGTAATCATTTTTCGGACAAAATTTTATTAATCAAATCGATGAGAAAACTTATATCCATTGAAAATTTCTCATTCGATCATCAAAGAACCGCTCTGAACAGTTTTCGAAATAGAATACAAAAACTGTGTCCGCTTACATTACGGCAGAAATACGAAGTTACTCCTTCGGACAGATCTCTACATAGGTAACATCTCCTTTATTCTCTATCGTAGATGATACGGTCAATACCGCATAGGTGCTTAAAATGTCAAAGTTGACCCTAAAACAGCACCAGAAATTCTAACATAGCAATCCTAAGCAGAAAGGCAAAATAATCGACCAAACCTCTTAGCACTGAAATAGAAAGATAACCTAAATATAATGTCAATGGCTAAGCCATGATGATTGGTAGGATCCAGAACATCTAAATTACTAAAATACACACAGCTTGGGGATAGCTAAAACTTGGACCAAGATGATGATTGCTGCAAGAGGCTCGCAAGTTATTTACCATATAAGCTTGTGCATAATTTATTTCTTTCGATCAAAATGTGCTCAAAATATTGTTAGGATACCAAGGTGGTTTATATTCCTTCATTTTGTAGTTTTATCACCCGTGTATTGTATGCACATCATTTTATTTTTTTTTGTTTCTCAATAAACAAATACGAATGATAAATAAGATGAATACATAAGTTTCCCCAACGGCTGGTCTCGAATCCTCGACCGTGCCGTAGAGAGTCAGATATTCCACATACACGCTCAGAAAAATACTTGTCTTCATATTCGCCACCCCAAAGACCCACTACCCTCGATAACTCCCGCTGTGCCCACTTGGACCCGCCGAGAAAGCTTGACATATCTTTGGACCGGTTCCTTTCGCCGAATGAATATGTTACGTAAATTAGTAAATCAGGCATTATCCTTCTCCCCGATGGCTAAAAAAATGACCAAAAAATCCGACCCGTACGCAACACGTGCCAACCTGTTCATTTACCCAAGAGTTCGCGTACGTTTAATTATCCCGATAGGAATAATTTTAATGGGATCGGGTATGAAAGAATTCGAGGCGGAGAAGAAATCTCTCAAATGGTGTATCCGGGTTTGCCGAAATCAGCTTTTCAAGTAGCCACTATTGCAAAAATAAAATTCTTAAATGCATAAACGAAATAAATTCCTTGCTAAGCTTTAAACATTTATGATAATCACGATTCCATTCTAAGTATCGTATGCCTCTTGAGGCATCATGGCGACAGTAATCTTGCAATAGAAATTGAAAATGCATTAATAACTTCACTAATGATCTTTTATCGAAGTGAATGTTTCCTCATTTTCCCCGCCAACATTTAAATTTCTTTGCCTTACGTATACGCTCTTCACAAATCCATTGAAATAACTAAGTACGCGTAAATCATGAATTATATTTTTCGAGGAATCCGAATCCCTCAGCTGTATTAGACTTTTAAAATACCTCGATACTCTTTCGGGAATAGGTGGAAGGTGCAAATTCGAGGACACCGCGGTTAACAGTCGGAAAGTAAAATATTGGAAAACTGTAGTTTTTCCGATCCAAAAAACTTATGAAATGATTCTGAATTGAATTGCTTTTTGTTTGCAACAAACTAGGCTTTGTTTTTTTTGGCCGCGCGTGCTTCCGAGTACGTAGTTGTCTTCTTGATGTTGAGTTTTTACACAATGAAACAAAAATATTCAAACCTAGTTTCTTTTTCAATCAAACAAAGAATAAAAGATATTACGACAGATTTAGTGTTTTTGTTTCGACGAGCCGCCTAAAATGGTAAATGCTGATATAGTAGAGGGCGTTCTTGACAATCGCAATATTCACACTCATCATTAGGACCATTTAACTCAGTCGAGTGCAACCTTATTAATGCCGATAGCTAAATATTATTTCTAAACGATTCTCGATAAAAAGCAATATTTCTAATTCAAATAGTCCCAATAGCCATAAAAAGATTGGGAAAAGAATCTAATATTAGTGAATCTCTATTTAGAGCGACTACTTAGGATACGAAGTCCCGGATTCCCAACCTATCTTATGGCTGTTGGATCTATCGTGATTATCGAGTAGGTTCCAGTCATATGGTAGACTCGATAATTCTTTTATGAACATTTATAGAATGTAAAGAGTGTTTACGAATTTACTGATCGTAGCTTAAATTTCGACTTGCCCACCTCGACAATCATCACCTTTCCATCATTCAGTTATGCTTGGCTCAATTGCTATAACCTCTTCACGTATTTAGCATTATCATTTTAACCATCTGAAGCTTTGTCATCTCCCTTCCTCTTCATATCTAGCCTGGAATCACTTCCAGAGCCTCCTCCAACATTCCCTTCAAGCATTTAATAAGAGAATATTTTATGAAGCTTGATAAAATTCTCTCTTCCAATTATAGTTTACTCTTTACTACTTGCTTTCCTCTCCGTCTCGCTTATTTTTTTCAATTGTACGCATGGCTAAGACATATGCCTACCTATCCCCTTTACTTACGATATTATATAAGGTAAGACACGTAAGAGGGATTTAAAATAAAATCCAGAAAACGTTTTCGTAGGTCGAGACTCGAACCTACGCACGAAACAAGAAATGGAGTGACGCTTTCGCATCGGCTTACAATCTGCTGGCAACAGGTTGAGGGTGCTTATAAATAACTCGCCTTGGTCAAAGGAAAGGAAATGTGCCTCACTGCAGGATTATTTGCAACTTGCGGATGCTACTGTGACCCAGGTTGCTTGATACGATTCAATGGAGTCCTCATAGAAGTTGAAAGATGCTCTACGTGAAAGATGAGACTACGAATACTGTCCAAACGCCGTTAAAAAATAATGTCTCTCCATTTACTGATAAATTTTATGGGAAGCAAATAAAGTGACGAGTATTTACTACCACGATGGCAAAAGATTTATACGAAAAACTGAGATATTATTTAAGTAAAAACTGATTTTATCGCCATTTAATCTAATGATAAATGATGACTGCTTTATACATTAATTCTAGTAAATTTTGTAAAACGATGAAGACAGGAATGTAAAAACACAGTATATGTAGCGATCTGTATTAATCCAAAACTGTATGGACCAAATAGTAATTTATGTAACCTTTATTTAATCATTGAAATAAGACACTATTGTCAAACACCAGGAAAATGCAGAAATCGTGTTATGCCAAGTCGATGGATAAGAATACAAACAGGAAAATTATTAACTTTGAATGATGAAAAAGTAAAACTACAGTGGTCGTAATATATTTCTTATTTTCATGGAAAGACAAGACACGCATATAACTATTCCAGTTTATATAAATCCATATTTTAAGATCATAAAACTAGTTACAAATTCAAACTTGTAAAGCAATGGGCGGCGAGTTTTTAATAGTTACAGGATAATATTTTATTTCCGGCTTAATCCTTTCAAAGGCAGTGGCATGGTTGCCGCCAAGTTTATCCCTTTAAAAGGCATGGACGATTCAACTGACGCAAAATGTATACAGATCATTCCTGCCACATGACTGCCCAAAAGGGATGAGCAAATAATTAAAATGTAAATAGGGTCTGCTACAATTACCCCTGACTGAATTTATCCCAAAGCGACACGAGACCTCTCTGACTTAGAAAGCGTTAAAAAATGGAATTTTACCACAAATTCAAGTAATTACGGTATCTATCTCATTATAGGTGATATACCAGCTTTTGAGTCACATCAAATTCAAGAAAATGCCATCATTATGACATCTGTGCTTTGAAGCAATTTTATTTAATCCTTTCAGATATCTCTGAAATTAAGTTGGCGAAAGAGTGCAATGAATACAAGAGATAAGCTCAGGATTTGGGTTATAAAAATGCCTAATGGTTTAATTAAAATGGCAAAGGTTCCGTATTAGATCTCTTTATCACGCAAAACAATGAAAATTTAGCAATCAACTACGTGCTGCAACGACGCAGTAGAAACGACTTTTCATTTCTTCGCCGAGGGTCTAAAAACGTTGAAGAGAAAGGGATTCTCTTTCTTTTAATCCAAAAAAACTACGTTCTCGTCCTTTCAACGCGTTCCGAGTCTCTTCACTCAAAGCCCCAATTTTCTAAATTTACTACCACTTCACCCACTACGACCACGCAACACTACCTCCCTCTTGTCCCGGGCAGCGAGGGAGGAATAAAATGTCAGCATTTCTTTATGTCCAACTATAAACCTCTTCCGATCCTCTAATCGCATATACCTTTGAAAAAATGAGGAGCACCTTTTTTCAAATCAATTCGAAAATTTTCAACGAAGGTATCTTACCGAATAAAATTTACTTTTTTGGGATAATTTAAACCCATTGTTCGGGCGGACTTTCTCCAGCCAGAAAATTCTATGGGAAGACCCTATTAGTTTTAAGCGCCTATCTTGGTTTCCCCTAAGTCTGGAGGCTTTTAGTGCCGGTAAAAACTTTCCCAAGGCTCATGGAAATCAAGGTCACTCGGTGATTGGAGCACGGCATGGGGAAAGAAAGCAATGACAACCAAATATATCCTTAAGGTGGGACCGATAGCATTTGCTTTATATTCAAATGTGGGACAACTTTTCATCTTGGTCCGCAGATGGAAGAATCGTTTTAACATAATTAATAACAGTTTTTAAAGGTTACTGAAACGCGGAAAATAATGCATCCATACAATGCCAACTACAATGGGTAAACGCGAGATGAGCAGTCCCTCGCTGAGACTGCTTATGCCTTTCCAATTTAAGCGTTTGTTTAGGAGAGTCAAAATGAACTATTTGACAAGTAAATTACACAAATTAATAGTTATATAAATTGGAACGAGTTTTTGACAATAATGAGCGTGCTATTTTAAACTTGACGTGGAAGAAATTAAGTGATGCTGATAATAAATAATAGTTAAAAGTCATTAATATATTAAATTCAAATGATCTTTGACAGTTAATCAATTTCTTGAATGGAAGAATGTGAAATATCTGCATAGTAACCTTTATCAAAAGAAAAAAGAACAAAACGCAATCAGTCTCGCAATGAAGGAGAAAACTCCCACAAAAACGTCAAGGGATTCCTTGATGAGGTCAAAAGTGACAGAACGAGGACATTGATGCACACGTTAAAAAGGAATAACTCATAAAATGTTTAGCGCCAAGTATGCTCACAGGAATAGCATTCACTGTTCCGAATGAAGCGAATATTTCACGAGCATCTCGAGTCTTTCGTGCACAACGAATCACCCTGTTCGACGCGCAGCGAAAACTGTACTTGACTTGCTTACAACACATGCAGCTGGAGGTTTCAATCAACCTCGGGGCATTTTCAAGCAGTTTATTTCCAAAGATAATCCCATGATATATAGCCCGCGTCACGAGCCGTCGTAGAAACTTCATATTTTCGAGAATGGATCACCTTCAACGTACCGGTTATTCATTCGCTTCCGCTAGCACTGACGCAACGACCAATCTCGTCGAAAGACAGGACCGCTAAGAGTGAGTTACGACCGCAGTATCCAGAACCAGTTTTACATGGTCGGACATATCGCCAATTTTTCACACTCGAGGGGACACTTGGATTTTTAAAAAATATAAAGCCGGGCACGCATTATGCAGCAGCGGTTATGGAACGCTCGAAAAAAATCCTCCGTGCCCGACACGCGAGTAATAACCGCTCCGCCCTATTCGAAAATCTGATCAATGCATTGCGTTAAAAAACGCGCCGATGCGGGAATAGACTTCCAGTCGGAACAAGGAAGCCGGAAAAAACGAAAGAGACGATTCCTTAGTGGCACGGGAAATGAGTCGGAGAAGCGTTTTGAGAGAGAAAAGACGAGAAAAGACGGTGGCGGGCGACTTGAAGCGTTCGAACCTGATATCGGATGAAAGTTGCTCGTTGAAGGGAAAGACCGCGGAGGGAGAAGGAAGCAAGCGATGGACGAAAGTGGAGGAGACTGGAATCGCTTCCGATTGCGTAACCTCGTGACAGCGAACAATCAAAGAAAAAATAAAGGAAGTCGCAGAGGAGTGAAAAAATCGCACCTAAAAAGCATTATGCATGACACTTCCGCCAAAGAGGCGGGTGAGAGAACTTTTTATTATTAGGCGAACCAGGAACTAACTACACATTGATTGAAAAGTATTCCATGAGAGAGGATGGTAACAATGGTGCACTCAGAAATTTTCATTCTCGCCAGTCATAGTAATGAAAACATCACAAAAACAAGTGTTACATCAAAGCATGCAGTGAAACTTCTTAACGACCAACACTATTCCTTAACTTTCCTTATTCCAAGATAATCTCTATTCAAGGATCATTTTTCTTCGGAACCGTAGGTAGTTACTTAATAGAAGTTTAAAAGTATATTCTAGATTTCTGTATACAGAGTGGCCCATCAGTCCCAATTGATTATGATGAATCGAAAATGAAAATAAAGTCAATTAAAAAACAAGTTTAAAAATATTTATCAAGGAGTTTGTATTTTGTACTTTGAATAATCAGTTAATATTTCTACACATATTATTTTAAATTTACATTGATTTTTTTTCATTTTTCCTTTATATAACAAATTGGGACTTAATGGGCCACCCTGTATATTTTCCCAAGTTTTATTACGCTCAAATTTTAATTCTATATCTATACTAGTAGTTGGTGCTTGCATACTGCAAGCATTTCATCTCACCTTGAAAAAACATTCATTTTTCAGACAGACATTACATCATTAAAAATATTCTTTTATAGTTGGTGCTTGCATACTGCAAGAATTTCATCTCACCTTGAAAAAACAGTCATTTTTCAGACAGACATTTCATGATTACAAATATTCTTTTAATTTTAAAGATTTCACCTCCGCAGCGATTTTCTTTTTTCCACATTTAAAAATAATAGTTTAATACAATCCCCAAATGTTGCAATTTAAAAATTTTTTCACTTTCTTCAATATGGGGTACTAATTCCACACATTTCAGCCAAATTTTAAAGTTGTAGCACTTGTAGAAGTACATTAATATTATTCTAATTGTTTAAATTTTAATAATTTCGAATCTCCAGCTCATCTGGAAGTGCCTAAACATTAGTATCCTCCTGTTATCATTATATATCGACGACTCTTACAGAGGAGGAGGAGGATATAACATACGTCGATATATAATGATAACATATAGGAGGATACTAATGTTTAGGCACTTCCAGATGTGCTGGAGATTCGAATTTTTTCTCATAGGTCGGATTTTGTGTAAAACCGTCTAGAAAAATCGAAAATCTTGAAAAAGTGCAACAATGCGGCCGCTAAAAATTCGCAATTGGTTAAACAAATTTTCATGGTTTATGTATTTCCGCATGTGCTACGGAGTTGAAAGTTTTTTAAAAAGTAGAATTCGTAAAAAAACGAAATAGGGATTATACAAATTTTGATATTTTAATTTGTTTGGCAGTTAAAAATTCTTCAATTTTAAACAAATAGATAACTGTTTAGACAACGGGATGAGCTATGGAGCTGATATTTTCATGTTATGTAAAAAATAGTAAACTAGCACAAAAAAACATTTCAATTTTACCATACACGAATTTCGGCGGCCGTTAAAAATTATTTAAATTTAAACAATTGGAAAATATTATTTGACTTCTAGAGGTGCTACAACTTTAAAATTTTGCTAAATTGTGTAGCATTAATACCTCATAATGGAGAAAGTGTAAAATTTTTAAAATTGCAACATTTGGGGATTGTTTTAAACTATTATTTTTACATTTGGGGAAAACGAAAATCGCTGCATAGGTGAAATCTTTAGAATTAAAAGAATATTTGTAATGATGAAATAACTGTCTGAAAAATGAATGTTTTTTCAAGGTGAGATGAAATGCTTGCAGTAAGCAAGCACCAACTACTAGTATGTTATATCCTCCTCCTCCTCTGTAGGGAACGTCTATATAGAATGATATATAGGAGGATACTAATGTTTAGGCACTTCCAGATGTGCTGGAGATTCGAATTTTTTCTCATAGGTCGGATTTTGTGTAAAACCGTCTAGAAAAATCGAAAATCTTGAAAAAGTGCAACAATGCGTCCGCTAAAAATTCGCAATTGTTTAAACAAATTTTCATGGATTATGTATTTCCGCATGTGCTACGGAGTTGAATTTTTTTTTGTAAGTAGAATTCTTAAAAAAACGAAATTGGGATTATACAAATTTTGATATTTTAATTTGTTTGGCAGTTAAAAATTCTTGAAGTTTAAACAATTGGATAACTGTTTAGGTACTACAAGATGAGCTAGGAAGCTGAAATTTTCAAATTATTTACAGAGTAGTGAATTTCCACAAATAAACATTTCAATTTTACCATATATGAAATGTGGCGGCCGTTAAAAATTATTTAAATATAAACAATTAGAAAAATATTATTATACTTCTAGAACTTTAAAATTTTGCTAAATTGTGTAGCATTAGTACCCCATAATGGAGAAAGTATAAAAAATTTTAAATTGCAATATTTGGGGATTGTTTAAAACTATTATTTTTACATTTGGGGAAAACGGAAATCGCTGCGGAGGTGAAATATTTTGAATTAAAGGAACATTTGTAATGATGAAATGTCTGTCTGAAAAATGAATGTTTTTTCAAGGTGATATGAAATGCTTGCAGTATGCAAGCACCAACTACTAGTATCTATATATATCCTCCTCTGTAAGAGTCGTCGATATATAATGATAACATATAACAGGAGGATAGTAATGTCCAGCCCAAACTACAAGAGCTAGAGAGCTGAAAGTTTTAGTTTTGGTAGATATGATGGAGAAACCTTCAGATAAAATGAGACTTCTTACCTAAGTGACATGAGTTCGACTCCAGAAATTCCGAAAGTTGCGTTTTTTCCCATAAGAAAAGCATTGCGCCATTTTTGTAAATTAATTATGGGCACTTGCCGGTAAGCTAGGAAAATGAAATTTTCAGTGTTGCTAGAGATCCGCAATATCTATTAGGAATTAATGTCACTTTTGCTTGCAGTGTCTTGGGTTCGACTCCCGAGACCCCAGAATATCTCCCATAAGTTAGCATGGGAAAACGCAATCCAGTGTGTAGACCAATCTAATAGGTTTAGGAAGCTGAGATTTTGCAAGATTATAGAACTTTTCTCATAACCAAGTATAAAAATCGAAAATTTCAAAACTGTTAATTATAGGGGTTGTTTTAACCCCATTTGGACATTAAAGTTTAATATTTTTTTAGGTACTACGGGATGAGCTTGGAAGTTGCAATTTTCAAATTATTTACAGAAAAGTGCATTTGCACAAATAAACATTTCCATCTCTCCATATATATATAGCGGCGGCCGTTAAAAATGTTTAAATTTTTAACAATTAGAAAAATATTATTTTACTTCTAGAAGTGCTACAACTTTAAAAATTGGCTGAAATGTGTAGCATTAGTACCCCATAATGGAGAAAGTGTAAAATGTTTCAAATTGCAACATTTGGGGATTGTATTAAACAACCTATTATTTTTACATGTGGGAAAAACGAAAATCGCTGCGTAGGTGAAATCTTTAGAACTAATAGAATATTTGTAATGATGAAATATCTGTCAGAAAAATTAATGGTTTTTAAAGATGAGATAAAATGCTTGCAGTATGCAAGCACCTTCTACTAGTATGTTATATCCTCCTCCTCCTCTGTAAGGAACGTCTATATATAATGATATTAAATGGCACTGTTTTCTTCTTCGCGCAACTTATGACGTAACCACAAAAATAAAAATAAATCTATGTATGTTATTTTTTATTATTTATCTTGAAATATATGTATTTATTTATTTCAGAACCTCGTTATTTTTTATTTTAGCATAGGCCCTGGTAAACATTAATTTACTCAAAGTTCATCAGATTCTTTGGAGGGATC
Source organism: Tanypteryx hageni (assembly GCA_028673005.1). Taxonomy (NCBI): domain Eukaryota; kingdom Metazoa; phylum Arthropoda; class Insecta; order Odonata; family Petaluridae; genus Tanypteryx; species Tanypteryx hageni. The sequence continues at coordinate 199,333,565 of CM054113.1, read as the reverse complement.
GAACCCATTAGACCCCATGGCCGATAATTAAAGAAATTAACGAGCCTCTTTTTTTCAATAGTACTAATCGCGAAAGAAAACGAAAATGATTTATTTTGTCGCCTTAGCGAAGGTTCGAACAAGGTCTAGAGAAAGTTGCGCCCAAATATAGAAAAAAATCGACGACGCTTTCGCTTCCTTCAAGTCATTATCACCCCCTTCTGCTCTCGAAGGCTTCCTAAGTAAGCCGCCGAAATCTTCTCCAGGAATTTTAATTAGGAATTTGGAGAGAAAACGAAACCCGAATGAAAGGGGACCGGGCGTTCGCACGAGGGATTCTCACGGAGGAAAGAACTTCCGAATCCTGCGACCGACGATTGTTGCGGCGCCTCCCACGCGCCGTCGGGATCGAGTGAGAGGGATGAGGTGCACGTAAGCGATTGCGCAGGAATAGAAGTTTCGCAAGAACGCCCATCCGATCACATGCTTCAATTATCACAACCGCAGTTCGAGATGAAATTTGTCTGGATGATTAAGACGAAAGAAATAAATCGCACAAATGCAATTTTTTTTAAGATAAAGAGGTCTAGATCATGTCAAACTCAAACAGGCGTCAGGGCCGCATTAACTGTTAGGATCACAGTTACTTAATAAGGGTTAGAGTTGGAAATAACAGACCTTTTGTAGAAGATTGGACGCCTATTTCGAAAACAAAAAAATCGACTTAGAAACTGCGTTCGATTGCTGCTCAATAACTATGAAAAACTCCTGTCTCCTTTCGCAAAAAATAAAGTATTTATGTAAAATCTCCAACGATCTGTTTGGGACAAAAAGTCACATTCGGGCCGCACTAAGGCAAAGAAAGGGCCGCATGCGGCCCCGCAGTTTGACCTCTGGCCTAGACGGTGTTGGAAAAGAACTCAGTATCCTACTGTGGATAATTTTTTTGTTCTCTCAATCACGAGACGGTTCAAGTGTCGAGACTAAAGGCATCAATTTTATGGCCATGCGGAGTAGGCAAAATGTCAAAATTACAAATTAAAATATGAGCCATTTTACTAATTACTGCATTTAGACCTTTTAAAGAAAAATTGTCGATAATTTTAATATTACATAAACGCATTTCTCATAAATTTGAAAGAAAGAAATTGCTAATAATTTTTTAGTTGGCTCATATATAAAGAAATTATTCTCTTTTCGGGAGTATATTGTCGGAACTCAAGAGGTAAATAAAAAACGGGAAAGTTACAATGGTTTTACAAAAAAATCACTTTCCATTGCCGCCCAATTTTCATGGAATAGTAAATCATACGACAGCTTTTTACGCCATGCTAACGCTTTGGTAAAAAGTATAACGCTTAATACGTGTTCACATTAACAAGGAAGCAATGTTATCCACCAACATTATTATTAAGCTAAAACCTCCGCCTCAGACGAATGCTCATTAATGTCATGTGTACGTAAAACCGAGGGCAGCTAAATTTTATGTACACGTTAATATGGTTAAATTAAATGTTGAAGCCAATTCATCCAGACGTATTAAGATTATTTACGTGTTGTAGCATATGAATTGCAATTTAACCTCGGGCTCCATAATTAGAGCCGAAAACTTATTTGTGTCAATTTTAGAGGCAATCTTTGCGTAAAAGGCAAAGGTGTTCGTGCAATAACTTAATTCGCGTTTTGGCTTTAAGCAATAAGTGCCGTCGTTTCTCAATTTTTATTATTCGGAGGCGAGGATATAAAAAAATCTGACCCACGAAAATAAATCAGCGAAACCTGAAATTTCAAGAGAATTTTAACTGCATATCATATAATGCGTGAGAGTTGATCTTTCCCGGAGGAGGATTTTAAGAGATTTTCTGGGTCAGCGAAAGAAATCGCCAACCGCTTGCTTATTTTTAGCCATGAAAATATGAACTAAAACACTTTCAACAGTCCAGAACAAAACATTCATTTCATACCGACCAAGGCGCGTAGGATGCCCGCAGGAAAACCACAATTTCCCTCGCCACTGAAGATCATGAGAGCAGGCGCTTCTTTCATCGCCCCATTACGACTATTTCTCATATCCCGCATGTATTTTGGCATCAGTCTCCGAATACTTCTTTGGCAAGAAACGAACTTTTTTTACGTGTCTTCTACGGATATCGTCCCAGTTAATATATTAATTTAAAGTGGTGGAGTCTCGAAAGACTGCGTGTATCAAACTCCGAATATAAATTCCTAAAAATGATAAAAAAGTATGCTATAAACAAATATTGCAGAAAATTTAAGTCGTATGAATCTATTGCATTCGCCGTATGGCTAAAAGAGGCGATTTCAGGTACAGGTTCTTACTACTAAAGTTAACATACAAAGTGCTACGAAAGTAATATAAAAGTTCATTTCATAAAATTGATTTCATTTTACAAACATTGTTTTTAATGTATGGCCATAGATTTTTACTGTTTATTAGCAGTATAACAAGTATTCGAATAAAGCGGTCATATAGGTATTTTTATGAACCAAGTTTTATTGTTTATTATTATATTAAGAATTCGGAGCTTCAAATGCACTCGCGACATGCAAAGTTATAGATCATTATCGCGATAGAAATTAACTACGAGACAAAAAATGCTCACGAAGTAACAATAAAAATAGGAATTTCAACGAGTCTAAAAAAACGTCAATTTTTTCTTCTTCCTGACTGGATTGTTAAAAATATTTTCAAATTCAATTTAATAAAAACTGTTATTCCTAGAATACTTGTAATGAAAGCTTAGAATTTTACGCTTATATTTTTCTTTTTAGGTCCCGATTCCATCCAGCCTCACTTCTTAAGACTTTTAATATTCCCTAAAAACACTCAAAAAGTATGGACATAACATATATGTCGAAGACACTATGTCTTCTACTCAAGTAATTCATTTGTCGACATACACGAGAATAACTGAAAAGTTGCGTCATTAATAAAAAAATCACTTTCAAGACACAAATACGACAAAAAACTCTTGATTCGGTATCGTTCCAACGTTCGGAGACTTCAAAAAAAAGTTGACGTGTCTATCCTAAAATTGACGGGAAATAAAATTACGAAAAATTATTTTTTGTCCAACCTCGCGTAATTTGACGGCGAAGAAAGGAGGATGTAGTCTCTCCATACCTTATTACTCTTCCCGAAAGCAACGGGCACGAATTAGGACCTGCCATCAAACACGTCGAATCAAATCAGGGGCGCGACAAAAAAATGAACGGCGCACGACCGCGACACTCCCGTTGACAAAACAATCGCCTTAATATGTCGCCTGGAAAAACCCTCGGGAAAGATGCGAGCCCAAACCGAGAGGGACTGATTTCGACGACTCCGGGGAAAGAGAGAAAAGGAGGTGAGAATGGGGATGGGGAGCCGGTGGGCAGGAAGAGAGCGGTGAGAGCTACCATTTCTCTTTCTCCCTCCCTCCTCGGAGGGTGAGTGCGCGCGGTGGGTGGGATGGGGGAGGGAAAAGAAAGGGACGGGGATGTTTTCTAACTCTTTTCTTTCCACGTGGTGCCATGGCAGTGCACCTTCTTCCACGGCGGGAGAAAGATAATCAAGCGAGAGAGAGAGCGAGTGGTGTCCCGAAGCAGGATCCGAAGCGCTAAAGAAGGGCACGGAGACCTTTTTCTGTGTCGAAGCATCGCTCTCCGAAGAAAGATCTCGCCGAGTCAACCTGGACTATCCGGCTCGCGTGAAATAACGCGGAAGCTAAAAAGCCACCGGCGGCAATAAGATTTAGCGCTCTCCGACCGATAAGAAGAAGCGTCGCTCCCTTAATGAACGCGATTTAAGAGCGTCCAAGTTCGACTCCCGCAAGCCGGCGAGGGAGGAAAACAAGTGAACGTTCGCGTAATGGATTGATCGACGAGATTAATGTGTTTACGAGTGTGATCCGAGTAGGCTTTCCAAAGGAGGATACGGTCGGAGAAGGATCTGGAGAGCAAAAAAAACTCCTTTTTAAGATAGTCGAGGAGCCTTCAAAGGAAGGACAGGAGAAGACTAAACCTTGATGACCCGAGGGAGAGGAGTCTTCAGGAGGATAACTAAGGTATGTCCATCTCTACTTATATTAAACTTACGCCTCGCAGGCACAAACCTGCAAGTACCACTCGGACTGAAACAAAAGATGTTCGTTCCTCTCACAGTTAAATTTTCTGCAAAGGGAGACCAATTTAAAAAAAAAGGTAATTTCCCCCACATCTGTAATTCGGCTTATCAGTGCTCCCCCACGCTTTATACGTTTTCAGCAGTAGCAAACTCAGCAGCTTTGGATGTTTACCAACCATTTTTAAAGGCTCGGTAAAATCTCTTAATATTTCATTCTCCGGCTACGTTACACCTCAACCTTGATTTCTTCCCCTACCCATCGGCTAATTTACCTAATCCCACAATTAAAATGTTCCGAAGTAGAGCGTAAACACGACTTTATATCGCGTCTTTAACCAATAAAAATAATTATACGCTCGAGGATGACGTTATGAACGGCTTCCGTTCACGTGCCGGATAAATGGAATAGAACATTCCCCAAAGTGGGCCTTCGACGGCTTCGTTAAGACTAATCAAAATGCCGCTGAGACTTATGATCTTAAACTGCAGTCTGCTAATCGGTACATAATGTAACGCGAATAATTCGGGTTGTATAATACTACTACTACTTCCGTGTTACAACTTCGGATCTGCCATTCTGAAGAGGGAATATTAACGGTATGAATTCGGTATCTATTCGTCAGAAATCCATAGATTTCCAACAACAAAAAAGTTAAGAAAATTAAGGCGCGGTTTTTAAAGCTAAAATTCTACTTTCGGTTTCCGCACGCGCATTCATCAATCGAATGATCATCTACGTCAAATTTCTAGGTTGGCGAACGACCGAGCGATAAATATTTGGATTCGATTGAAAAAAATAATGTGAAATTCAATTTTTTTAAGATGCGCAATGTGCATTGATATGCTTTGCAACGCTTGATATATCCTCCTACCAAATTGGATTATTTTTCATTTTTAGTTCTTGCTTATCTATTAATACAGCTACAATACAGCTTTTGTAGACAGAGAATTACAGTAACGTTTTATACATACATTTCTCATATTGGAATTCAAAAAACTATTTACTATACGTTATATCACATATTTATTGCAATTAAATATGAATAATCTTTGTTTCTTAAGAAAGCTGACCGCTTTTTGAGCATATAAGCATTTTTATGGAAAGTCGAAAACCCTAAAAATCCATAAATAATCACAATAATTGAGGTATTATTAAACTTGCTAATATAAAATTCCGCCAGTATGACGGGAAAGAATATATTATTTATTACTAGTATATTGCCCGTCAAAAATGACGGGTTCAAATTAATAAAAAACGGAATTAAAATTTTTAACTTTAAATAAATTAGTCTATGACAAATTCTTTCTCGGATCAGTCGGTTGTCAAGATAAACAAATGAGCGATTTCGGAAAAAAAGAAGAATAGAATAAGTGACTTTATTAATTTTTATTTAAAACAGTGCAAATCGAATGAGCGTGGATCAAGTTTTTCCAATTTTAATTTCCAAAAGAAGAAAAGCCTCTCCGACAAAAAGTCGATTTTTGCCTATTATCTTACGAAGAATGGAGTTAATCCGCTAGAGTCGAACTGTAAACCTTTTTCGTGAATTTTCTTTCGGCAAAGCAGTTTGATATTTTAATAGATTATTTATGCCAAATTTCAATTTTCTATCTACATCCGCGATTGAGTTATTCGCGTTTTGATAGCTTGACACTTAGATCAACGGACATACAACATAGCCTTTTATTATTATTTTTGTGATTCTTTGATTTTTGTAAACCTCTCTTTCCGCTCCTATTTCCCAAACCGTCCTCAAGTCCTCCATTCTTCTACCTAACTCCCGTGACCTATCGCACAATCCTTCCCCCATAAATTTTTTACATGCTCTGTTTGCTTATTAAAACGTACAGCACGTTGCTCAGACTTTCATACCGTTTCTATTTCAATAATATTGATTTTAGCTCATTACTACGATTTTTAATCTCTTTGAACAGCATTTCAGATATTTAGGTATTCATTCTCGTAAATAATGCAACGAATGTTGCTATAAAAATCATTTACCCCTCCTTCCATCTTTCTCTTAATAAAAGACTCAAATCACGCTTAAACATATATGGATTGAAGTAACAAAAGGATTTCGAGGTTTAACAATGTAGTTGGTAGGCAAGGAAACATTCCGTTAAAATGTCAAGATTTTTCAAAAACACATCATTCAAACGATTAACATGAGCGATTTGGAGCTGAAGGCGAAACAGACGAATAGAATAAGAAACTTGAAAATGTTTTCTTCAGAATGGTCCTGATCCGAAGATGGATGGTAAAATTTTTCTAATTTTAATTTCCAAAAGAAGAAAAGCCTGCACGTCGAAAAGTCCATTTTTACGTGTTGCCTTATGAGAAATAGAAATAATCCCCTGGAGTCGAACCCGGGTCGTTTTTCAAAATATTTTTTCGATAATCACTTTTTATATGTGAATCAAGCAATCCTGGAAAATTTCGAAGCATTATCTCTTACTGTTTTCGAGATGTAAACGATTTAAAATGGTCACCAACCAACCAACCAACCAACACTTGTCTATTATTATAGGAGATTTAACTTGAAATCTCGTACTGATACAATAATGGGATCTCGACTCCGACAATGGCATGGTTGTCAAGACAAATTCTCATGAAATCGTTAAATTTTGGCAAGATAAGTCATTTAAACGTTAAATTCGGTCGTTTGTGGACTGAGAGAGATAATCAGCGATAAGACTAACATATTTTCTTCATTTCCCTTTAAAACAGTTCATGTTTGAAGATCGAGGTTCAATTTTCCAAAATTTTATGAGCAAAAGAATGAAAGCTTACACGTCACTAAATTGATGTTTACGTGCTATCTTATTGATAATAGAGAAAGAACCTGAGTCTTTTTTGGGGATTTTTTTTCATAAATGGCTATTACTATAAGAATCAAACATTCCTACCAAATTTTAATCTTCTATCTACTCGGAAATTTTGTTCAAAAAAGCATTAAATCAGTCATAAATACTTCTCGATTCTCCCGCGCTTTTATAACGACTTCATCAGGACGGCGCCACAGTCATGAGTGACAGGATGAGCTAGCTCATTATATAACAAAGTTTTTGAAATGATACACGGCCTATGACAATCCTCAAGAAAAATGAGGAGATGATACAAAAGTTGGTTGACCTGGCTGAAGAAACGGCTGAGATATTAAGAGTTATGGACAAAGTGACCAAGAGAATAGCGTTTGAAAATGTTTCTTTTTGTCTTTTACAAATAATCTTCCAACGAGTGAATACGACCGTTTCCTGCCTGAAGAAGGTTCGATTTAAGAGAAAATTATTCGTCATAACCAGTGGCGTAGCGGACACCCTGGCAACCCCCGCGCGGGGGGAGGGGCATGGCCAACGTATTCGAGAAGAGAAAAAAATGACTTCTTGTAGTTTATAAATCAAAATTCTCCCAAAAGGTTTTTCCGTATCGCGAAAGTTTGAGCATAACCGAGTAAAAATGTTTTCAAATAGTAAAAGTTAGGGAAAACGGAAAGTTTACATTCTATCTGCGATTTCATTTTATTATAAACTAGAAGGTTCACCCGGCTTCGCACGGGTTGCTGTTTAAATGAAATATAGAACATATTGCGTTTGTCCGGGTTATTCATAAGCATGAATCAATCTGTTTCTTAACGCATTAGATTGAAGTCGACTATGTCTTTGTTCAGAACTTTCATTCTCTCTTCTATTTGTCATTATATTTTTGAACTACAGGCAGTTAGTCGTGGTATTTTTTTGGCGTCATTTCTACAATAAATAAACTGGTGTGGGCAACACATGACTTTCGCCATATTTATAAGGCAAATTACATGTTGTTAGCTCTGGGATCTTTGTCAATATTTACTTCCAGTTGACAATTAAGAAAAGAAAAAGGAGCGTTACTAAGACGTAACTAAGCGTCAATTGTTAACAATAGTCTTCGGTAGGTGGCGTGGTGGTGGCAGCAAAAATTTTAGATATCTTTTAAACAATGCATTATATGGAAAAATGTATCGAACAAAGGTTGTAGAAAATTATATTTTCTACAACTTTTATTCTAATACATTTTTACATTTATCAAATATTAAAGCAAATATTTCAAAATAACGAATAAGTGACAAGAGTAAACACCCACTTCCGGTCGACCGATTTTTACCAAAAACTAATCAGATCTTCTAACTTTTATAAAAATGTTAAATATAAAATTTTGCGTTGACTTGATTAATAGTTTTTGAGTTAGAGCGCCCACAAAAATCTATCACATACAGACATCGTGAAAATAGTCCAAACGTGTTCAGGGGACCTTAAAACATGTATTTCCGTTGAAATATTTTCATGAAAACAATACTTTCTCTATACTTCGTATATGGAGAAAGTAAAAATTATAATTATCCTTATATAATAATTCTCAAGTGTCCGTCTGTCTGTCTGCCCCGGTATTTTTTGGACATTTACCAATGGAATTAAGAGCGGAAACTTTCATAATCGTTAAATCCCCATGAGGTGGTCTCTACAAAAATCAAACATACTAGAAAAAGTCCCGGATTCGACTCCGGAAGACAGTTATATTTTCCCATAAGTTTACACGGAATTTTCGACTTTTCAAGGTGCAACGTTTATTTCCTTCGTTCATTAAAATTTGTAAATATGGAACCGAATTTCTCCATTTTTGTTTTATTCGACGGCTAAAACTATAGAATATCTTATTCTTGTGATGTTTAGGTGTTACACGGAAGAATTTGTCAGAAACATGCATTTCTTTTCGAAATTTTATGGCTTTTTCGTACTCTTTCCGGGTGTTGCCAAGGCAAACCTCATTGTTGCCTCCGATAAATTAGCGTCTATTAAGCCTTCAAACAGATGAAAGAATTGTGTTACTCGCTTCGCGCAATGTCTAACTTAATAGATTGCAACGTTAATAATTGAAGAATATTATTCTTCAGTAAACTGACGAAGAGAAAGAATAACGGAGCCAAAGAGTGGCAAATCAAGTCGTATATTGATCCCAGAATGTAATAAATTTCAAGTGCTTCATTTTCTGGGAGAATTCAAATGATTGTCAGGAATTTATAAATAATGAAACAATTACATTTACTAATATATATATATATATATATATATATATATATATATATATATATATATATATATATATATATATATATATACACACACACACGTTTTTACACACACCTCAGAAGTTATATTTTAATCACACTACAAAGTCCCGTTGATGTTCAACGGGTAATTCCGCTCGTTATATACAAAACCGTGACCGTAAATTTATATAACCAAATGAATGAAAGCCTGCACTTATAAGTCAATTTTTACGTGTTATCTTACGGAGAATAAAAAATGCGAATAACTTTTTTATGGGAAATCTGTCGGGAATTTAAACTACCCTACGGCCTTTCCCTTGGTGCCCCTAATAACTGTGCCACGTTTCGTTACGATACTTTTGAAGGTGTGGATTTGTATAGCATAACGTTCATCCAAACATTTGAAATTATATTATAGATCAGGGGTGGCCAAACCGCGGCTCGTGAGCCGCATGCGGCTCTTTTAACTTAGTATGCAGCTATTTTAAATTTTGATTCAAAGACGTGTTGTTCACTGTAGAACACAATGACGTGTTGGGGATGCCTAACGGACGTATTACATCTGAATTGCTTCGGATGCAGTTTTTATTTTAGCGTTCGTAAATTTATCAGCACAGAACGCGGCTCTAGAACTTCTAAAGATTATCGTATGCAGCTCCGAGGGTAAGTAAGTTTGGCCACCCCCGGTATAGATATTAGTGTAACTGCCCGTCAAATATGACGGTTATATGCAGAATAAGTAAGTACTGACGACAAATATCCAGCTATGCGTGTTACTCCCACTCGTTCATTTCTCGAACATTTCACTTAAAATGTATTCCCCGAGTGGAAAACAATCAATAAAAATACAGTCAAACCCCGATTTTGCCTCTCCCCCTATAAAGTGCCACCCCCGCACACTGCCACCCGCGCTTTAGCGCCAATGTCAGTGATGGAGAAACGGAGGCGGTAAATCGGGGTCTGACTGTATTTAAGAAATTTGTTTTAAAAAACAAAATTTAATTTAAAGATATTTTAAGGAAACCTCAGCCAGTATTGCTATTACACGTCAGCGGACCGAACTTAATATTGAAAAATATATACATCATCCTCACTCTCGGATTCGCCGATAAGCGAAATTTCGCTGCCGTGCACAACTAAAAAAAAACCGCGCAAGTCTGTATTTCAGACAAAGCTACCACACCGACAAATCATTTCAAAGGTTTAAAAATAAAGAGTATTTCTTGCTAAAACCCGCGAGTGAAAGATAGGATATTCCCCAGAAGTGAAAGGGAGTAAATGAAACCTTCACCGCGGAAACCGACAGCGGTAAAACACGAATCGGGTTGAAAGGCCACCGCAATCGCCCTCTACGGTAACGAGGAATCTCTCTTCGCACGGCGCCCCATCTGCACACAAACGAGGGACAGGCACTATGGATATCGCGAGAAGTGTTCCAAGACTAAGTGGAAGAAGTGAGAGCCCGATCAAACATCAGCTGAACGAAAGGATGGGAAGGTAGAACTCTGGGAAAGACAGACCACTGCGGAAGGGTATAAACGCCAATTTTGACGCTCCAATGAAATCTCTAACGGTCCACTTCCGCTACATACAGCGGAAATAGACACCGATACATCCATTCCGGTATCGGTATTTACGAGAATGCGGTACTTTCTCCGCTGCCCGTCCGATCGGGGAAGTCCATGCGAACCTCGAACAACAATTAAAGAGGATTATAATTTTTTCGAAGACAGAAAACAAACACCTCCCGATCTTTTTCCATTCTCATAGGATTTAATTACTCGTTTTCCTTGCGTATTATTGAGCCAAATTGGACGTGTCTCTTTGCTACTTGACCCAAATGTCCGTTTTCTGTTCCACGAAATCAGTGTTTTCTTTTTCGGTTAACGTGTCGCTTTCGAAAACCTTCCCGTCGGATGAATAAATTCATTAAAATGAAGTGTATTCTTCTTTAAAGAGCGCGCGATTTGCTCCGGCGATCGCCTCCCGTAAGGGTTTGTTAAGCATATAATAAAGAGTGCCAGCGGAGCAGACAAATGGCATCGCTTCAAGGTCTGACAGTGAAAGGCGGAAAATAACCCGACGCATAAGTGGAATGACTCTCGGGAAGACTCTTTAAGAGAAGTTATTTGCCAACTTTCATCCGATGTCAAGCGATTTTAAAGTAATTTAGCGCTTTGTCCGAAAAATGTGTTATTCTCAAGGTTACCTTACTCATTAATCAGCGAAAAACTTCAAACGCTGTGTTTTCATAAGACGCGGAGTCAACTAAGCCGGTGTTATTCGTCACGAATAGATAAAAGAAACGGAATTGAGTCCCTTTGTGTACTCATTCACGTTTATAGCGAACCTCGGCGATTCTTTATGAAATTGAAAAAAAATCTTCCTCTTTAATTATGCTTGGGTTTTGAGGGAAGGATGTTGCCTTGATACCTGAAACTGACTTTAGGATATCTCGAATTATTAACTAGCTCTTAAATTGAGACATATAAATTTCAAATTAACAGCAAGCCTATAATAAACTTTTCATGCATTCCACTCGAAATAAATCTAAAATTTAAAAAAATTGTAATTACCTAGATAAAAATCAGTAATTAAATGCCTGATTTTTTGCGTGAAGATATTAAAAACGCACAAAACGTACTAACTATACTAAACGTACTATTAAAATTAACACATCCAATACAAAGTACCTTAGTTGACTTAGATGCACTCTCTGTACGCATGTCGTTACACCACTTTCACGCCTTTGGGTTCAATAAGAGCAATCCTTCGTCATCTTTGTTTGACCCACTTATCATTCGATCCGACGACAGGGATTTCCAAGTACGTACTGACAGCGTTACTTTTCCGTTACATTGAATAAGGACACATATTTGCCAAATGCGATGAGAAAAATAACCGAATTATCGTGGAAAAAATTTACATACACGCGAAAGTGTCCGCTTGCCACCATTACCTGACCCAATATACGAGGTGCTCACTTTAACCCTGAACGAAATCATGTCGCGCCAAGATTTTTCGCAAACCAGAATTTCCGGGCGTTCAGGCTTCCATACATGCCCATCGGAAGGGGTACTTATATACTGGTTTTTCATTCAAACTCGAATTCCGTGTTTGGCCGATGAAGCGCTATTGAAACTTATACCGTAACCAGAAAACGCAGCGATTAAACCTTGCACAGGGCATTGATTACTTTATAAACTCGTAAAAATCACATTTAACAAGTTGTTGTTTTACAGACAACATATTACTTTCGACAGCCTTGCTAAACGGTTGAAATTTCAAAGACAAGAACTACATCTTTCCATAATCTTTTTAACACATTTATCGTAAATTCATTGTGATAATGAAAAGGTCGGTTTTTAAATGTTTAAGGATAACGAGTTTAATAATTAACATCCATCCAGACGTTTAAAAACCAACGGACGCATATTTCACGTACAACACGAGAAGAGTAGTATTTGACTATTCCGACGAAAAAAATGGTCAAACAAAATCACTGGCGCCTGCAAAATGAGTGAAAGAAAGACGGTGTGGCGGATGGGAAGGAAGGCAGACGGATACATGTAAATATGAAAGAACACTTTCCCGAAAATTAAACGGCGCCCGTTATGGAATGACCCACAAATAACGGATACAGTAATTGACACGTTCTAAATAGGCCGTGGAAGCTATAAAACTTGATCGAATAAAATTTCGATCTCCCGGTTTGTGAAAAAAATTGTCCCGACGATAAAAGCGTGTTCGCGTCACACGTTCTGCGGAATACGAAAACTTGGGATTTAGGGACCGTTTCAACAAAAAAATTCAACGGTTTGGTTGACATTACGCGGCGTTACGAGATTTTTTTTTAAAAGGTTGGAAAAGTATGCTTTGCGTAAACCGGTTGTGAGAACCTGTTTGGATGACTGCGTACATTCAGAAACGCTGACTGAATCCGTCCACACTAATTACACTCTTTCGCCGTTGATCGGATCGAAGGATATTATCAGTTTTTTTACAGATTCTTCCCTCGAATTCACGTCAGCGGAGGTGTATCTGTATTATAATAGCATCACTTTAATGCTTTTTAATGGGGAAATTCTTATTGTCCCATTGATTTCAACCAAAGACGTATACGTATGTGACGTATTAATTTTAAAACGCGATATATGTTATTAAATAAAAGAACGTTACTCCTTTAAATTATGGGGATTGGTAAACTGTATATAATAATAGCTTTAATTTAGTGTTTCTAAAGAGAATCAGTGTGATTGTATTATAATTTAAAACTACGGCGAAAACTTATAACGACGTCAAAATCCAAAAATAGGAAATATTAGAGAATTGTGAAAAAAGTAATGTCGTGTTGGAGCTGAAATTTTTAAGTCATTTAGAGCTTAGTGCTCACACCCAAATAAACATTTGAAAATCTCGATGAATATGTTGTTGCGGTCGTTATAATTTTTTTAAATTTAAACAAATAGATAAATATCATTTCACTTCTAGATAGGTTACAACTTTAAAATTTTGCAGAAATTTGTGGCTTTCGTACTCTACTGCGGTAAAGAATAATATTCTTAAAATAGCAAATTTTAGGGAATGTTTTACTCTATTATTGTTACATAAGGAAGGAACGAAATTCGGTTCAGAGGTGAAATATTTAGAATTAAAAAAATATTTCCAATGATGAAATATCTCTCTGCAAAATGAATGTTTTTTCAAGGTGATATGAAATGCTTGCAGAATGCAAGCATATATATATATATATATATATATATATATATATATATATATATATATATATATATATATATATATACACAATGTTGCAGAGATACGCAAACCTCAGAAAAATAGTTTTGAAAATTAACAACTGCTTTAGTTCTTTTTTAAATGTTCGTTCAAATATTAAATGCCAATAATTCTCCAATTTGAGTTAACAATTATTTTTATATCTTGCTTTCATACTCCCAAAATGATGTGTTCCGTATTTTGAAATCGAAGTTTGAATATGTAACATTCATTTTACAATGTATACCTATATAAAACTCTCGTGTTTATTTCTGTTATTTAATTCTTAAAGTGAAAAATATGCCCTTTTTATAGTTCTCACACACTCGTCTAGACCTTTTTCTCAGATTTTTTTGTGTCCCGTATTACAACGAGATTTTCTTAACGTGCCCCGTATTATCAAAACGGAAATCTGTCAACCCTAGCCATGCCTCTCTCCCCCCGTCCTGCGTGGGTGTCCGGTACGCCACTGTTAGAGAGTAACCTGAACCATTCAATCGATCCAAATGGTAGATGACGTACTACACCGCTAATTTTCTTCATTCGACATTCGCACTCCAAATTTATCAAAACAGCGTATTTATTCGAATAACACCTATCATTCAAAAATTGCTGCACAAAATCAAGGTGCGTGTCTTATAGGAGGATTTCAAACCAAAATCTATTATTAATTTACAGAAGACAATAGATATTGCGTGATATCTATACAGCGAAGAATTTTTGAAGGAATATGCAAAACAGAAAGATACTTTAAAAAATGAAATCTATCATAAATGTGTTCAAAACGCAAACAGAGATTAACAAAAATTTTCCAAGTGGCTCTCTCAAAAGGAAGAGTGCACGTCTTATTCGGTGACACGAATTATCCAAAAAATACGGTAATAATGTTTAGAAATATCGTAGGAACATACTCGGCCCGTAACTTAACCCGGACAAATCGCTTTCGTTCCTCCGGCAGAGAGAAGAGCGGAGATGAATCGTAGAAAAAGAGCGCGTATTCGGGCACTTCCAGAGCAACGGGCTCCAAACCACGCAAGTGCGTGCGACGAAATTGCCACCCGGTGAAAGTACGTGCCGTGCAGTCTGTCGAAGCATGTTCTTCGTGCGTGCCAACACGGGGTTTACCGCCTTTGAGGACGCCCTTGGAGGAATCCGAGACGAGAAAAGCGACAGATGCAGGATCGGGAGCGCAGGGGTGAGGGGAGGGAGGGCGGTCGGAGGGGAGAGATGGAAAGTGGAAAGAGAGGGAGAAAGGATGGAGAGGCGAGGGGAAGGAAAGTGCGAGAAAGTGGAAAGTAATCATGATTAAGAGGCACGGTTTCTGATACGGCGAGGAATCCGACACCTGCAAAACATCGTTCTTTGCGGCGGAACACGATTAGTACACGATAGAACGGTCACGTTGCGGAAGGGGGAAAAAGTCGCCCGAGCGAAGAGAGAAAAAATTCTCCCGAATTTCACCCTCGTTCGCGGTTTCAAAATTTTCGCGAAAGGAAAACTTTTCGCGGGATCCCTCGGCTTAAAATGGACGCGCTCCGTAATAAAATAGCTAATTAAAAAAAATAGTTTTCGCACAGGAAAGTAAAAGCTTATTATACCGCAACGACAGGTGAGAGAGAATAGATTAAATACTTTTTTTGGATCAATTAGTAATATCGCGCGAGAAACCGCTAGGAAATAAGAGGGAGAAAAATAAGAACAAAATTGAAACGCTTCCTGCAATACTATTTTAGCAGTTACATTTTTCAAAATATCACCAACAATTACAAAGCAAATTTTCTTTGTTTCCACAAAGGGGTTCAATAAGAATTTAAATCGAAAACTCCGAAATCGTTTATTTCAAAACAGGCGAACTACAACGAAAATAGGTGCATATTAAATTTTCTCTGATGAGGACAATACCCCACTCAGAATGACGCTAGTTAAAACAGTTCTATGGAAATCGGAGTAAAACCTCTACGTATATTATTTACACAAGTTCTCCTATATCTTACCATGGAGCACTACCAGGTGACGGCCTTTCGACGATTTATATTACCTTTCTCCTGAAGTTTTTCACGTATAAAATGAAATCGAATGTTATTGAAAGATTTTATAGAAAATATTATTTATTATATAAAACTAGAAAATATTGTTCTATCTTTAGTTTAAAATATTGTATCAAATACAAAAAAGAACGAAATGGATCTTGACATTTTCAGTGCATAATTATAAACTATATCCTTCCAATAGCCATAAAAGGTATAAGATCTACTAAATAAATCAATACTAATGATTCAACAATAAGCAACTAAGCATAAAAACGAAAAATCAAGTACTTATCTTACGTATCTCCAACAGCCATAACAAGGTTACGGAAAACCAGAACCAGAATCAATTCATCAAAAGTCGATTTTAAAAAAGAACTTAGAATCTACTTCGGTGAATCACCACTGAATGCGGCTGCTTTGTAGCCGAAATGCGAATCTGGTTTTTCATAACCTTGTCACGGATATTGGAGATACCTAAGACAGGTAAGTACATACTTCATTTTTCAATTTTAAATATTCAAGTGTCTAACCTTGAATTTGTTTTCGTACAACCTCGAAAATTCTCTAGTGAATTAACACTAATGATGCCTGCTTAGCATGCGAAATTTGTAGCATCTAATTTTCTCAGCATTTTTATGGCAATTGGAAAGACACAGTTGAACAATTCATTTGCATCCATAAGAAGAGTTCGATGATTCTCTGCCGAATTTCCAGTATCGACCAACAAAAAGAAACCAACGAAATCGTTCAGCAACATACACTCGACAACAAGCCTTAAGTTCCTAGACATGCGAGTGATGCATTTAAACGGCAGGCAAAGCAACTGTGTGTGCATTTTTGGCTAATCAACCTCTTGGATTATTATAGTCGGCAAAGCAACGACCCACTCATCCAGAGATACGGCGATCAGCGAGGTGATCGACTGCTCGGTCATTGAGCACGTGAATTTCGAACGTCGTTCCTCTCCCGCCGAGGAGAAAGTGGAGCCATCCGGCCGTAATCGGGACAAGGACACCCACCCCACCCCCCGAGGCACCCAGAGAAGCGGCACAGATGAAGAAGAGGAAAACAGGAGGTATCACAACCAAGAAAGTGGACCACACAGCGTATAAATCGCCCTCGTCGCGTTGAGGTGACCGCACAATAAAAACGGAAAGAAAAACATCGCCGGGTAAACGGGACGACTTTCGTTCTCCGGAAGAAAAAAGAAATTCGTTTGGAGAGTAATTGGCTCGGCAGTGACAGACGGGCATCGGAAGCCAAATGCCACCAGCAGGGGTACTATAGAAAGTGGCCCGTGGGAACATAACTTCACAGTTTCGCTCTAAGGTGCACTGATATCGCAGAAAATCTCATTTGATCGAGATATTTCCTAAAGAGAAATACTGTGATATAACTGTGGGAAGAGAATGAAGACAAATTTCCACGTGAGCAATGTCCTCATTACATTTCACCCTAATATAAAAGTTTAAGGTTGAGGGATTTTAGATTAAATTAATGTTTTCTATTCTTACAGAGCAACATCTCTCTCTGAAAGTAATACCGTGTAACTTCTGCACAAAAACATTCGTAAGCCATGAGAAAAACGACCATATTTAAAGCGTCTTCTATTTTGGTATTAAAAGATGGGAGAAGAGCATGGCAGAACGGAAAATCCAAACCCGAACGGAAATAACTGCAGCGTCAAACACGCAACGACTTGTATAGAAAAAATAATCACCCCTAAATCGGAAATGATCGAGGATTATTGGTAAAACATTTACATTGACCAGAAAGAAAAGTAGGGCACTACATACGTGAACTTTAACCAGGAACAAAATCAGGTTGACATAGGGGCGTAAAAGCGATTTGAATATTTTAAGCGAAATATATGCGCTAAATGGCAAAATATTCAAAGAGGCGAGGATTCGTTTAAAATGCGCTCTAATACGGTAGTAGTAATAATAATAATAACAATGTCTTTATTGAGAGCGATATTTGGGCGATCATGTCTATTCTTACATATAACCCTGACATGACGAACACAAACATCCATGTCCTACGCGGGATTCGAACCCGCGACCTTAGTTACGCGCCGGCATATACTCTAACCACCCTTCTACCCGACAATATGGAGCTATGATCAGGAAGGCAATTTAGGTTGAAAAGGCACAAATTCAAGTTCCATTCGAGACGAATTAAAAATTTCCACTTCATAACTTCGAGCGATCATTGGATGAATATGATCAAGTGACCAAAGATCCGCAGCACCTTTTATACGGAACGCTTTCCGTTCCACATAAACGTGAGGGTGAAATGCCATGCCAAAAACTTCGTCAGCAGAGCGTGAAATTGTAGTACTACGCGTATGAAAGAATCTGATTTCTCTTTCTGTCCCCTTTAAAGCGAGATGTTCTCCCTGGGTTAGAGGGGAGGGAGGAAATATTGGGAGAGAGTGACGCGGAAACACTCCTCTTCCTCATTCGCCACCGCCAAACAAATCCGCCCCTCGGGGCCTTCCTTCTCCCTCTCCATTCTATACGGTACTCACTCGGAAGAGTGTTGGCAGTCGAGAGTCAAGGTCAGGAGCCACCTTTTCCTCTCTCCGCTTCATTCGACAAAAAATGTCCTCTCCTCGACGGTGCGACTCGAATTCGAAATAATAGAAACGAAAGATGGCGTAAAAAAAACTTAATAAACGTTCAAACGATTTCTAAATCGGCATAACGTGAAGCGGAGGAGTTCCCAGAAAACGCACGAAAGAAATAAAATGATTTTAAGACAATAATAATCGATTAAAAGTAAAAAGTAATACGTTACAGGGAGGAAATATACGCCTGAATAAAAGATTTTAAAATCAGTATCGAAAATAGAAATAACGGGTTGAAAGTCGAAATCATATATTAAATATAAACACAATGGAATGGATGCGGGAAAATGGATTCAGAGAGGAGTAAAAGTATCAAGAGAGAGATGGAGAAAAATTCGATACTTGAACGAGAATCGAACACGGATCTTCCACTTGCCGTGAAAGTGGAAGACACGGGTTCAATAGAAAATTCCCCTCATCTCCTTTGGATTTTATATTCAGGCACATGCTTCCAGGCGGGCAAAACTTCATAATTATACAATCAACTAGGAATAAAAGTTCTATGCAGAAATATCTGTAATCCGAAAATTTCACTACAATACAAGTATGCCCGTTGCAGCTACGCTTGCAATTGATTAGTAGTTACCAAGTAGTCAGCTTGGAAGAGTATGTGAGGAGAAAGGAAACAGGGCCATTGAGAACAAATTGCAATCATTCACAAAAATAAAGAAATTCATTGCCATACATACGTATGCATGTCAGTGTGTTCCTGTATTACTTAAGCATATGCATAAATTTTGCATAGGAAAATAAAATGATTTACTGATTTTGAATCCAGCTGATTAGCATCTTGCCTTACGCGCGCAGCGGGTATCTAAGAGGTAGTGCAATGAATAGCTGGATTGCAAGGGAGGGGAGAAACCTGGTTCCAGCTTTTAGCCAGCTCTTAACGAAGAGCACCAAGGGGGCCAACGCCTTAAAGTCCCTTCCGAAGGACGGAGTGCTGATTGGAGCGCGCTCCTCATTTCTCTTATTCTCTTTGTCTCGTCCTCGTCTCCTTAGTTCCAACACGCACAAATAGGGGGCCGGGCGTCCTCGGAAAAAATCCTACAGGATTCGAACCGGGTGTCGCTTTAGCTAACCACTACACCACCGGTTCCCCAATGATTTACTGTTTTACTTACAAAACTTTATCAACAATTTTACAGAATAATTTTTTTGAACTGTATATTTCCTGTAACTCTCGTTTCGATAAGATAACCGATCTCAGAGCAATGTATGTCCTATGTTGTATAGGGAGTAACATAAAATTTGTAAACAACAACGTCGATTTAATTATGAAAAAATAATAGTTAGCAAAATGGACAGTAAGAAGAGTGACAGCGCCAACGGGTGGAGGGGAGGGAAACCTATATCAATATACTAATTTCTTCAAGCAATAGATAGTACATACATATGTGTTCACAGAGAGCGCACACTGTACTACCATGAGTTCTTTTAAATATTTTATCGCGAAGTCATTACAAAAATGGAAACATTTATCAAAATAAAATACATATTTAGAAATATTTCCACGACCCACCTCAAGTTCCTCTGCGACCCACTAGTGGCGATTTTAAGTAATTACAATATAGATTAAACAATAGATGCACTATAACTGTATTCGTTTTTAAATCAAATAACTTCACCAATAGTCGGAGAAAATTTGATTTTATCCAAAATTCCTCCAGAATTTAATTTAGAACTTCATAGATTAAAAAAATCTTCCGTTCTTGCGCCGCAATTTGTCTTCCCTTAAAACCTTTTGCACGAACGGAATACAAATGAAGACCCGCCAGGACGGGACGACGGCCACCCAAAAAAGAAAAAGGACACACCCCGACCTTATCGATTCGATCGCAGGTGCCCGCTCCGGTTCGCCCGACCGAGGTCAGTCCGCTTATTTTTTTAAATGTCGAATTTTTCGCGGACGAGAAATCCGTTCGCGGAGTTCCTTCTCTCCTCTTTTTTTTAATTTCCCGTCGGGAATAGTATTAATTTTTTTCTCTCGAGAAAAATAAGAAGTTCCTTCGCGGGGTAGAGACGTCAGTACTCGAGAATGCCGCCCACTTCACGTGGCGCCGCTTATCTCGCAGTCCACTTTTACTCCGCATCTGTTTGAGTGGAAAACTTTTTTTGAGATTAAACAAGCCACCATTCCACTGACCCTCATCACTCTATCTCTCCCATCCTCTTTCTCCGCCTCGCTCTCACCAAATGGAACGTTTCGGGACCCCTACGAAGTATACAAACATATCCTCTCCGTTAAAGAGCTTTCGACTTCGCGTGGTTTGTTCCGCCCACGTCGCGATGAATGGGAAGCGAGGTATTGACTCGTAAGCGGAAGGGTTGTTTTACACGGAAGACGCTGGGGGAGGAAACGTCGAATCTTTTTTATTTAGACCTGGATACAACAAAAAAATATTGTCGAGGCCAATACCAGTGATTCCCGAACCGGGTACCGTAGCTGATTGTCGCGGGTACCGCCAAAAATATCTTTATTAGCTGAAACAGTGTTTCTCAACCTTTTTGGCGTCGCGGACCCCCTATGAAGCCTCGCAATTTCTGCGAATCTCCTCCCCATGAATAGTTCATAAATTTTGCATTTATTGTTCGTTCTTTCTCTTCGAAATATAAATCAGAAATGTGCGTGGGATCGAACTAGTTATACATAAAAATAAACATCATATTTTACACAACTTGCGGACCCTCGATTGAGAAACACTGAACTAGAGAATAATTTTAAATTGTATGTAAACATTTTAGGAAAAATGGTGGTAACCGAGTAGCAGATGAACAAATACCCCTCATTGAAGCGTTAAGCCGCGTCAATACTTGGCGAACGAGCACGAACGAACATACAAACGCACATTGACGTGTCTTCGAACACGAACGAACAACGATCCGCCATCTGTCGGTGGATCAAAGGGAAATGTTGGTTCGAGGTCGTTCGCGATCTTATAGTGTGGACGTGTATTGGCTCAAGGGTTCACCGTATCTTTCGTTGCGGATGTAGAAGCCATCCGTCTTCTTGAGAGTTGTCATACTGTACGATCCAGGTGCGTTCACAATTGGCAAACGAACACGAACGAGCATACACTCACGAACGGGAATAGACGAACACGAACGACCATAGACGACGCATGCGAACGAACAATGACAAACGATGTTTGAGAGCATTCGTAGGTTCGTCGCATTGTTCGTTCATGTTCCAAATGTTTGCTGTCTTCAGTTCTTTCGTTGCCTTCTAGACACGATATAATGCGTAGGAAAACTGTTATTGTTGCAAGTGCGACCTTTATTGTAATGCATAAGTTGCTTGTGAAAGTAAAGATAAATAGATATCCGTCTTTATTTGGGCGAGATTGAGCCTAAGCGAAGTAAAGTAAGGAGTAAATGCCGCTGGTCGACGACTTCAATGTTTAAGAATAGGAGACTCTGTTTACTAATATGAGCTTCTATTTACTAATAGGAGTCTCTGATTTACTAATGGCTCTGAGCTGTGAAAACTGTGGACATTATGAAAACTTTATAACGAGAAACTGATACAAATTGTGGGTCCCAGAATTACTAAACATGACACTTTTTTATAGAATCAATTCCTGTGAAGGAGAGAGACTGTGTAACTTTACGAAACTTGGTAAGCGGAGAGTGAGTTGAATTATACTTGGATGCTTTTAGCATCCAAGCATCAAACTTATTCTTGCCCAATTTATATTGAGGGTTTTTGGTGTCCCATAAAACCATCTCCCGCGAATGACGAGGATTTGCTTCATAAAGAAAATTGTAAATTTTCATTGCAATTATGTTAGATAAGCTTATGTACGTTTTTAGCGCATTTTCCTTAAAAATCGCTTATGTATTCGTTTTTTCTATCCGTCTGTGCGAGAAATAGGCATCTCTGGAATCCTTCAACCTGGAGGAGTCAAATTTTCAGGACAGAGAACTAGACATGGTAAAAATTTGGAGAATCCAGTAACAACTGCTGGGGAGTAATCGGTGAAAAGAAAAATTGGCTGATGCAATTTGCTCTATGATTCTTCCCTTAATTGTATAAACGAATCAGCGATTTGTAAAAGTCGGTAGGTCATGATAGAAAATAATCTTTTCTCGAATAAGTTGTTGATAATCCAAAAGCAAGAGATGAATACGTCCAAACGTCCCATAAAAATATTAAACCTCGTTTCGAGGTGGAGTGGCGCGAAACTCTGTTGTCCTTAGGAATGATACCGCTTCTACATAAATGTTGAGAACCACTGGCATATATAGTTACGCTACGCTCTGATACTACCTTGAAATACGGGGATTAAGAAGATACCTAAAGGAACGAATAGAGATATATGAATTAAAAGAGCGTTAACAGAGCGTATCTTACGCGCCAATAATTACACACAGGAGTAAAAAATCTGCAACGGCAAAATTCCATTCGAAGTAATTATTTTCACAAAAAAAAACTTTTAGAAAGTATTATTTATACGACTGAACAAACAAAATACATACGCTTTCCAAATAAAAAACTTATCGACCACTTTCAATACATCGCCGAGTTTAGTACAAATCAAGAAAATTGTTCCCGAACAACACCCATATGTATCGTTTAAACAAACAACATAGTCTCGTGAATTTTAAACGCGCAAATTGAGCAATTTTGCCACGACTTTCGAGAGTGAAACGACGCTGTACAAACAGCGAACGCTGCCGGGACTCCTGGAAATCGCTAATCTCCGCGAAAGAAACTGATGCGGGAAGAAAACGAGAAGAAACTAACAAACTGCCATCCTTTTATGGCATTCCATAAATAGTTGTGCGAATCCGCGCATTCGCGGAGAAAGGTTGCAAGTACAATATATCAGGCCCGGCGAAACATATCGACATTTGCGCGGCACTGCGTCGAATTCCTGCAGCACGGACGTTCCGTCCGACCCCTCTCCGACCTTCCTACGTTGAAACAACATCGCGGGTTCACACGGTTAGCAAGTGCCAAGGCCAGGGAATCCCAATTGCGCAACCTATGCATCTTGCTCTTCCACGCACGATCGCCCGCCTTCTCAGATATCCCATGAGAGGAAATAACCGGAAACTATGCAAAAATGCGCCTCAATAGCCTTACATTTTGTTGAGCCTTTTTTTGCTTTTTTCCCCACCGGAGATGCGACGAGCAAAGACGAACACTGTCTCTGTAAATCTAAAATTACCCGTTCGACCAAAACATATACCCTAAGTAAATAAAAGGAAAGGTAAATAAGAAAAGTGTGCATCATTATCGCATTTTCATAAAAAGAGAATTGCATAATTACAAAACTCACCTGGCATAAATTTGAAGGACAGTTTAGGATGGTTATGATGAGCCTAGTCATAAATATGTATTTAAATTCCATTATAATAACAATGATACATATGTAGTTTCTACAACAATTCTGATTTCTTAGTTCCGTATAACAGAAAACGAAGTCTCGATCATATATTCTCCCCTCATCTTTCCGAGTTATTTGTAATGGCTATGTCACTCCAATAGTTATAAGGCTGGGAAAACAATAGGCGCATTCCAGATACAAAGCAGCCGTCAACAGAGGTGATTCACCGATGGTATATTTTAAAATAACGGATATTTTTAGTCTACTATCGGTGCGAAGCAGTCGTCGTCATTGGTGATTCGCTGATGACGACTGATTTGCAGCCGATATCCGCATCTGATTTCCCCAATTTTTTACAGCTATAGCAGAGAAACAGTAATTAGTCAATTTCATTTCACCCAGAAGGTGATAGATAGATTAATTTATTTAACACATACAGGAAACCCCCAAGTAACGTGTTGTAATAAATATCGAAAAATCTCTAACAAACTATTTGTATTGTTTGGGTCTGTTAATAAACCACTTATTTCGTTTCAGACTGAATAGCTACGCCGAAAGGGAAGAATGAAGCTGTTACAGGGAACATGGCTTCCGTTTCTTACGCTGGCGATAGCAACAGCGGCTTCCGCACCGTCAGATACGTTGCCCGGGGTTCCATATCCGGATCCTTCCCACGGTTACGAAGCAGAGGAAAGGAGTTGGATCGGAAGTAGGCGGAAAAAGAGCGGGGAAGAGACCAGGGGAGGACAAGGAGCTTTCGCTTTGGCTCCCGGGGAGGAATACTACAAAGGCAGCTGGTGAGGATAATCTAATTGAAGGAGGAATCCGTTCGGCAAAATGAACGGCGGAAAGCCTTGACCGCTGGAGTTTTCCATCCCACCAAACAAATCTAAAGAGTCACTTTGCTGCCTTGAACATTTTAAAACGATTACTGAAAAACTTGGTCCTCTACCGCGAATATTTTGGAATTCGGCTGAATTAAAATATACGAGACATTAGCGCTCACGAGTTGTGTAAAAACCTTGTGAATATCTTCTCTGAGCTACCTAACGAACAAGCTAAATTAAAATATTCTGAAATTGAAACATTATTGGTTGCAAAGTCCAGAAGTTTAAGCATAAATGTCACCTATTGAGAATCCATTTATCTTAAATTACAGCCAAAGTCCGTTTGAAGGTGGAGATAACAATAATTTTAAGTTAATATTATATTTTTCCATACATTCCGGAGGTTTTAATAAAAATAATTATTATTCGAACAGATTGTTGATTAACCCTTCAATGTGAGGGTATTAAAATCCCATTTAAAGCTTGATGTGGAAGCATTTTTGCTGGTGGTTTATTTATTCATATTCAAAGTCATATAAGAGACTTAAAATTATTTCTAAAATTAATCGTAATATAGGAGAATGATTAAGCATCGGTACGCTTCTAGTATCCTCGTCCCGTCCCGTCTGCTAACCCAGATAAAGTTTGCACACATGGTCAATTACCTGTCCCGGGCATTTCCTCCCATGACTTAATTTTTCTAGCCTACTCACTAAACTCTCCAAAATTTAAGCATAAATTTATCTCCCAACGAAATTTTAAAAACCTTGACTATGATAGTTTAATATCCGAAGCTGCGTGTCTTCCGTGGCACACTATTGAATATGCAGACGACATAGACGCAAAAATTGAAGCACTTAACACTTTTCTCTTACATCTACTCGATAAATACGCACCCATCAAAACCACACGCGTCTCTAAACCTCGCGCCCCGTGGATAACGGCCGATTTAAAACTATTGATGGCTCGACGCGATTCAATTTTTCGTCTCTTCAAATCAAATAAATGCCCAAATACGTTCAATACCTACAAAAATATTAGAAACAAAACCAAGCAACAGATTAGAAATGCCAAAATAAAATTCGCTTATTCTATATCCGCCTCCAATATTACAACATCCGCCTTATGGAACAATCTGCGACACCTTGGAATTGGCAAGTCCAAGGATTCTTCCTTACCTCCAAACATATCACTAGATTCTCTTAACGAGAGCTTCTCGACGAATCCAACAACAATCGACATAGAACGAAAACGCAAAGTAATTAGTAGTCTTACTGCAAAAGCGAACGAGTCATCCGGTTCTCCACAATTCCACTTTAAAGCTGTTTCGCAATTTAACGTACTTTCAGCAATACGCAGAATCAAAACTACAGCCCAGGGTGCTGATGGTATTCCTATAATTATTATAAACAAATTAATACATCTATTACTCCCCGTACTTACTAACATTTTCAACCACTCTTTATTACAGGGAAAATTCCCATCGCAATGGAAACACGCATTAGTCCGCCCAATTCCTAAGAAATCTCTCACCGCAAACAATGACTATCGACCGATTAGCTTTCTTCCCACTTTATCAAAAGCCCTGGAGCGACTTGCACACGAACAGGTAGCAGATTTTCTCGACATTAATCATCTACTTGACCCCCATCAATCTGGCTTTCGGAAGTCTCATAGCACCACCACCGCGCTAATTAAAATAACTGATGATATACGCAGACACATGGATGACAGAAAACTCACGGTACTAATATTGCTTGATTTTAGTAAAGCGTTTGACTCAGTAGATAAAGACATACTCCTAGCAAAACTCCGCTGCATGAGATTCTCTTCACCTTCAATAGAGTGGTTCTCTTCGTATCTTAGCAACCGTTCCCAGCAAGTCATCTACAACGATTCCTCGTCCTCTCGGCTTAATGTTAACCAAGGCGTACGCAGGGCTCAATTTTAGGTCCTCTATTGTTCTCTTTATTCATAAATGATTGTTCTCAATACTTAACTTACTCCAAGCATCATTTGTACGCCGATGATCTCCAAATCTACTTAGACACAAAACCCAATAACTTATCTCTTTCCATAGCTAACATAAATCATGACTTGGCCCAACTTCAAGAATGGAGCTACGATAATTTTCTCACCATAAACCCCTTGAAATCTCAAGCCATTTTAATCGGTTATCCGAAACTACTGGCATCTATAAACCTTGCAAAATCAGTTCCTCTGTCTTTGAACGGCTCAGTTATACCCTATTGCAAAATCGTAAAAAATCTCGGGATTCTAATTAATGAAACGCTCACCTGGAATAATCATATAATAAAAATCTGCAAGACGGTAAACTCCTCCTTACACACTCTAAGGCCTCTCGTTAACATTCTTCCCTCGTCACTAAAAATACAGCTAGTGACCTCCCTAATTTTTCCTCACTTCGATTATTGTGATGTTGTATACCAGGACTTATCAAAGGAACTCGCCATTAAGCTACAACGTTCTCATAACGTCTGCATCAGATTCATATTTAATCTTAAAAAATCTGACCATGTCTCAGAATACTTCCGTCGACTCTCCTGGCTAAAACTTGATTCCCGAAGAAACCTTCACCTTCTCTCTCTATTGTATCAAATTCTAAATAACAACATCCCTTGTTATCTTTCATCTAATTTTGTCACCATTAATACAGTTCACCATTGCAATACCAGAGGATGTGATAAACTACTAACTCCACTTCATAGAACAGAAATTTACAACAAATCCTTTACTGTCACTGCTTGTAAACTCTGGAATGGCCTTCCAACGTTAATAAAAAACTCTCTATCTCTAAGCACTTTTAAACGCTTGTATTACAAGCATCTTCTCTCACTTCCCATGCATTGAACCACACTTTATCTTTTCTTTCAGGTTGTCACAAGAATGCGCTTATTAGGCATAAATTTATAATTTTATTTTATTTATTTTTCCTGTATCATAATGACGATGTAATCTCCCAGGCATATCTTACCCTACAATCCCTGTTCCCCTCTCACCCCCTCCCTCATATGGATATAAATGTATGTACGTATGTTTGTATTTATGAATGTTTTTTTTTCTCTCTGTTTCTCATATAATTGATTTTTTTTCTTTTCCTTCCCCTGAACTATTTAGGAATTTTCGCGGTTTTTTACACCTCTCTTCTCTTCGTAGGTGTTTTCCGCAGTGGGAATTTTTCTGAGTTAAAACATAACCGATACACAGTTTTTTATGACCCACAAAACTAACATTCTTTGGTAACGCTCTGTTATCTACAAACAAATATATTAACTTGTAATTAATTTGTATTTTGTTAAAATCTTTATGTATTTAATTCCTCTTATTTTGTAAATATTGTAATTACTTATATGACGAAAGGGTTAAATGTAAGAAGGGACTACATAGTCTCAATTTCGCCCTAATAAAGTCGTTTGTCTGTCTGTCTGTCCCGGGGTATATGATAGACTGGTTGACGAGTATACTCGTCGCCCCGCGCTTAAGGGTAAGGATAACTGCGCTTCCGATTATTTTTCGGATACAAAATTGTTATGAAAATCTATTGACGCCCAATTTATCTTCCTTCCCGATAAAGGTCCGCCCCATACGCCGGTGCAGGCGACGTCTACAACGGCGGCGACGACCTTTGGGCGGCGCAAATGACCGACAGCGACTCCGAAATACACGGCGCCTTCTCGTCAGAGCGCACGCGATGGATGCCTACCAGGAGCCGATTCCGCCCCGCTAACCAGCCCCAAATGAGCGAAGCGGAACTCCCCATTCAAGAGCACCAGCTGCGGCAACAGCAACAGAGGCGGAGAATGCCGGGACTGAGACCAAGCACCCAACTCGAGAACCTCGGCGGTGGGATTCTGCTCGATGAGGAAGATGAAGAGGACGAGGAGGAAGAGACCGTCGCTTACACTCCTCCACCGCGGAAACGTCCGGTCCAAAGGAGGCCACAAGATCTGACCAGTGGAAACCCTTCACCAAAGCCTTCTTCACCCTTCGCCGATCTCAAGAGCATCCTGAAGGCTTCGGGTCCGCTGAGTTTGAGCGAGATTCTTCAACAGAAGAACCTCTCTCTGGAAGAACTCCTCAAGGGAAGCCGAAACGCACTCACCGCGATCACCTCAGTATCCGACGATGGAGGCAAGCCCCAGCAGAGGAGGAGGAGACCCGTCTCGACCACCCCCGTCATGAGGCCTCCGCTAATGAGGCGGAGGCCGTCATCCCCCACCACGACGACCACCACCAACCCCGTCTCCAGGGCAGTATATCATGACGCGATTCTCTCGACGAGGGAGAAGGAAGAATATTTCGAGATCCCGAGTTCCACCGCACCTCCTCGATCATCTCCGACACTTCCCTCCACGGGTGATCCCAGTCGGGACATCTTGGAGATCATCTGGCAGGACGGGGGCGACGGTCCGAGCCTAGCCGAAGTGCTATCCTCCAGGAACATGACGGTGGATGACCTTATCGAGCAGAGGAGGAGGGCGTCTGGAAGGGCGGCCATCACGGCTCTCTTCGGAGATGTGAAAAAGGAAGAGGAGAAGAAGGAGGAAGACCAGAGAGAGGAAGAGGCACGGAACTTTGCTCGTTTTGAAGTGATGGAGGCGGACTGGGACCATCCGCTGAACGAAGAGGAATTCGAGGAGAAGTTGCCAGAGGAGGACGACCAGCAGGTGACACAATCGAGGAATAGGTACCAGGTAGTGTCTTCCGTGGCAGTAGTGCCAAAACCACAAGTGACAGAAACGAGGGTAGCCCTGCCATCCGAGCCTTCACTACTTGAAAATTTGCCACATTCTGATGACCACACACCAACAATAGAACTGCACGTGGCAGAGACCAGGGTCGCTGATCCACCAGTACCCTCCTCATCTGAGAAGCCTCTATACCCTGAAAACCACAGACCGATAGAGGAAATGCAGGTGAAAGAGACGAGGATTGTCCATTTGCACGACACTTCCATGTCTGAAAGTTTGCATTACTCGGAGGAGACTAGACCAATAGTAAGATCGAGGTTGACCACACCTTTCCCTCGGGAAGAGACAGTGGATGGGAATGGCAACATTGTAGAACACTTTAAGAGGCCTTTGGCACCAAGTTTAGAAAACTTAGATTACGACTACAGAGACGAAGAATCAGAGACAAAGGGAGGACTCCCAATGGGTGTGACAGGTGCCATAATTGCAAGCAGCTGTTTACTCGGCATTACTCTACTGATTTTCCTCAGCATCTTTGCAGTATTCCGCTACAGACAATGGAGGCGCAGGGGAGGAATTGGGCCACATTTCTGTGTGGCAGTCTTGGAAGCTGCAGCAGGAGGCAAGAAAACCAAGGAGCCAACAATTGTGAAGAAGGATTGCGCCAAAGACAGTGGGTGGGGGTGACAGCATTGATTCTGCTCAAGCAAGGTTATGGAGGACTTTGAGAAGGGGTCGATGCCGCTTTTATGACCAAGAGAGAGATCAGATGTGAATTTGGCAGCTCTGACAAAGAGTTACTTACTTATACAAAGGACTCCTAATAGCAGTTAAGAACAATGTCTACCATAAAAGGAAGTGTTATTCAATATGAACTTAGTATGTTAGCTCTCTAGAAATGATAGTAAAAGAATAGCATATGTCACTTATCAACAATGCCAATTCCACACACAACTATTTAAATTTCAGAGAGACGGCAAAGTGTACTATTGATCATAGTTGCTCACAGTAGCAATTAGCTTCAGAAACTCTAGTGTACAAAATATTGCCACATTATATTTTTATATGATTTATACATAGCAGTCATAGAAAATCTTTTAAAATAATACTTTATAGCAGTTGTTCCCAACCTTTTCCATGTGGTGAGCAGCAATTTGTATTCTGGTACAACTGCAAACTATATCCTAAAATACTGAGCGAGCACCACTAAGCTTGTACGAAAAAAAATAATGATCACAAATAATAATATCAAACCGATTTCAATGTTAATAGTAATGTTCTTACATATGTTTAGAAAGAAAGCAACTGATCATATTAAATTAGTGATGTTAGGAAATGTGATTTAAGCATTGCAGAAGTTAACAACCAGGCTGCTGAAGAGCACAATCAAGTTGCCAAAGAGCAAAGCAGTGCTCATGAGCACCAGGTTGGGAACCTCTGCTGTATAAGAAAGGAAGCATTCCACTGAAACAACACAGTTTGCTAAACTATTTATAAAAATGCTTTTATTTATAAAGAGATGAATGTAAATAAATCCTACTAAGGAGATTTCAAGGAATAATATTTAATCATTATTTAATGATGCCTGAAGAAAGCCCACTATTCTAATGAAGGGAATTTGTAAATAAACAGACAATGAAGTACTAAAATACATTTATGCTGTACTTACCGATACTGCTCGTATGTGAAGACATTCCTGAGTAACAAACTGGCTGGGTCATCCATTGTCTATAAATGTGACATTTAAATAGGACTCAGTTTATGGCTATAGTTCATAAATAGAGCATTACAACTAGATCTTTAATAGTGAAAAGGAACAAAAAAGTCATACCTGAAACACCTTATGAAAGTATGCATATTGTCTTGCTATATTCCTGCACTGTTTGAGGGCTGTTTCTAAAATAAAAAAATTTCACAAATTTAAAAACAATATTATATTATTGATTGCCATGGAGAAATAATTTATGCTAAAATAAAAGTGTCCATAAAATTCCTCAATGGGTGCTTTTCCTTCATTTATTCTTTCGAAATTGATAGTTGCATCTGCATCATTTCAGCTTTATGAAATACTGTCAAATTTTCAAGGATTTATAATAAATTTATTATAAATTTAATTTTAATACAGCATTATCCATCAAAGTAAACCAGGAGTACAGTAATGTTTTTATGAAAATGTTGTTCTCACAAAAAATGCCTAGCAGCTGCAAATCAGATTTGCCAAAAGATAGACACATTTATATTTCATTAACTATATTTTAACAAGAATGAGCCAACATGCATCTGATAGTATTTATGATAGAATGAGATTAAAAGAAAATCTTTTGTAATCCATCTTTTTATCAAGCAGATGCCAAATAATATAAAAATGATCTTTTTTAAATTCAAAAACAATGAGACTTTCATACAAAAACAAACATTTTAGTATTAAAAGCTGAAAAAATACATTGCAATTCACAGGCACTATATTCCAAGGAGTTACAGGGGGAGTTTGAAAATTTTAGTTACTGCCAGTATAATATTGACATAACCAGGACAACAATAAAGGATGATAACCACAAACGAAAAGTAGATGCCAAGTCTTGAGTAAAATAAAATCCTAACAAACAAGAATAAACTGCTTCGATTGATTACATTTCCAAAATTATCAAAACAGTCAAAACATCACATTAGGTTTACTCTAATCCAAGAGTTACCATACCAAAAAACATCAAACATAAACATGACATGCTTTATGTTTTGTTCCATAGGGTCATTTAACATGCAAACACTGACAATAAATTACATAAAATAAAAATGAAATTGCTAAATGAACATATATCTCACAATTCTATCTTTCACTGCAAACCAACAAAAAACTCAGCCATGAAAACAGAAATTTCTAAGAAAGATTAAAACAAAAAAATCAAAACAAAGTTAAATATCATACATCTAAAACTAATTTGTTGTTGCTGCTATATCCGAGTAGATTAATAACTAATGTGGTGTGAGAAAGCTCCAATGTTTAATCCAAGTAGTCAATTTTCAAGTCAAAATAGTTCCTTAGATTTGCAGTGAGGATGACATCATCACCTTCATAACACTGTGGATTCAACAAGATGTATTTTTCAAATCTATCACTCAATGTCTTGAAATTGCATTTTTCTATGTTAAAACAAATAATAATTAAGTATTCAATGAATTCAAATTAATAAAAATTATACAAAATACAAAAAAAGGATGAAGCAAGTTTTAAAATGAACATTGGAAAATAACCTTTCATTGATCAAAAATTGTCAAAGAATTTCCTAAAATTGAAAGATAAAGAATAAATAAAAATAAACTTAGAGAATAATAACAACCTAGCTTTTGGACGGAGTGCTAAAAATTATTTGATATTCAAATAAGTACAAAAATATCAAACACTGATAATTAAAAATAAATAAATATTAAAATCAATGAATTCAGTTTTGAGAATGATAAAATTAATATTTTCTGCTTAAATATTACACTATTTTAAAAGATAAATGCTGATTATACAAAAAGGACAAAAAATATTTAAAAAGATTCTTTAAATTTCATCTTTACACTAGCTGCACTTCAATTAATAAAGCCAATTCAAATGTTATTTAGCATATGACAGTTGTTAATTGATTTACATAAAGAGAACTTCAACTGGTATTTTTTGTATGAGCAATATGATTTCAGACTAACAGCATATTCTAAATAAAACCACTTACCTACCACCAGCAACACAATAACTATAAATAAAGCATGCATTATTGTGTTTGAAAAGCTTTTTTTAAACTCCACATCATTTGTATCAGTAGCATTTCAGCTTCTTTTTCCAGTCCTTTGAACACTGTTAAACACAGGTAGGATGTCAAGAATAGTTAAATGAAACATTTTTACTATTAAGGTTGATTGAGGGAAGCTAAGCAATAAGCTTCAAAATAAAATGAAGAAAAGGACTTCAGAAACATGGCTGAAAACTTGGGAGCATTCTTAATGCCATTAAATAAAAGTTTTTACTAAGTAAGCCTAAATCAGGTATACTAAACATGCATAAGACATAAACTACTGAGCTTAAATGTTAATTTAAAGCTACTTGTCCTTTTTTAGTTATCACTGTAATTACAAAAGTTAATCTTTCTATTAAACTGACAAGAGAGCGGATAATTTTTTTACAGTTCTCTCAATGGAATTTAACTAATTTGTAGCATATTCATATCATCAATAAATCTTAATGAAATTGACTTATAAAATTTTGATCAATTTAAAACATAAGACTTAAAGAAATGGATAAACATGTCTAATGCTTCAACTCTTCATGTGTGCTATGAAATAAATTTGAGTCAGCATTGCCTAAGGAAACCAATCCGCCTGGCAAGTGGAAGACCAGGGTTCGATTCCCGGTCATAGCAGACTTTTTTCTCGTTTTAAAATTATTCCTAAGGAAACCAAATCAAAATTTTCATAACAATGGTTATTGAAATATTACAGCAGCAGAGAAGAGGAAGAAAACTTCCAGAAACTTCGAGAGTATATAATGGGAGTGATATGTACAGATCTATTGAAAGCTTATGGCACCTGCGCACAAACACGAATTCAGCATGGAAGAGTCCATTCTCAAAAGCGAGCTACGCGGGGGTGAGGGTATATATGCATTGGTCAATCAGTCATTCTCGTTTGAGACTGTAGCCTAGTGCCTTCGCAGCCGATCTTTCTGCTTCGCTTCACTGAACTTCAGTTGTTTCGTTATTATCCACTCATTATTTCTTGTTATTGTTCATTTGCTTTGCAGTTATTGCTTTTTGTTTTCATTCCCATTATTGCTTCTCGTTTTTTGTAGTAAGAATTGATTGCTGTTTTGTTTTCACGTTTTTTCGTTGCTTATTATCGTTGTTCTGATTGCTGTTTTGTTATCGTGTATTAGTTATACATTGTTACTTTTTGATTCGTTTTCCTTTGTTATTTTTTACTGTTAGCTGTGATTTTTAATCATGGATACAGTTCTGTCACCTTCCAAGTTAGGGAATAAAAAAGTGATCCATGGTCAAGCACTAGAAATCATTCATATGTTTTGACGTTTATGAAGAAAGAAGCAGCGGAAGGGATCATTATTCGTATTAAAAGTGTCCAGACACTGAAAGTGAGGAGGGTTAGTTTTAGTTGTGCAGTAGTTAGTGCTTTTTGTGTATTGTTTTCAGTATTCGCCGATTGGTATACTCATCGTGTAACACAGAATAAGTTGCTTCCATTGTAATGTATTGAATGCTTTCGATGTTGCATTGCAGGTAGTGCAAATAAATGTTGGCAGATAACCAATTACTTTAATTTTTGTCTTTCAAAATGTCCCTATTCCTCAATTTGTAACACATACTTTTCAATCGCGTATCTTACTTTGCATAAGTTCCCGCCATTTCAAATGACTTGCCTGTCTCGCAGAGATCCGCTCAATTGTTTCACTTTCCCCCTCCACAGCCACCTTCCCCTTAAGCTTTCCCCCTCCACAGCCACCTTCCCATACATCACGTGACTCTTCGTGCATTTAGGTGCCATAAGCTTTCAATAGATCTGTACATTAATCGCAGATGGCATTTGGTTGTAAAATTCATCCTGGTGATTTGTTGTATTGTTATAGTGAAAACCATCATGAATTGATAAATCAAAGGTGTTTTAAAACCTCATTATCATTCTAATTTAGTTTTTCAAATCTGTAGATAATATTAAAAAAGATAAGCTCATTGAGAATCATGAGAGAGAGCATATGATAAACTACACAACTTTCTACCTCAATAATCTTTAATTCAGAAAAACTACCACAAACAGGATGTTCTGGGTTCTTCTACGACAGTTTGCGAAATAAATCTGAGAGGTTCGCGAGAAAAATTTGGTAATGGAGTCTTTTTCACTTTCTTGGTTCTACAATTTTTACCAATAGTTTAATTTCATTCAAATTAGTTGCATGGTTTTATTTTAAATTTTTTCTTATGCTTCAAGAATTATATTAGAATTTTACAGTGCGCTAACTAGAAAGTGATGGCAATATCAGAGATTCTGACTTTATTGTGAACGTTTACATTCTATGTGCTATATAAATGTTTTATTTTTCATGAATTGAACGCCTTCAAAAAGATTTTTTTTGCAAAATTTACTCTCTTACATTCTAAGGGGTTTGCCGCCTAAACTGTTTCAACTATAGGGGTTCGCAAAGAGAAAAGGTTAATCCAAGCGGTTTGCGATGAGAAATAGGTTAGCTCAAGGGGTTCACGAAGTGAAAAAGGATGGGAACCGCTGTTCTACGCTATCCACTGAGAGAAAATTTAAATATAAGAGATTCAGGAAAATTAAATTCCTTACTTTTCTATGACTTCATTGCTGTATTATGTTAATGTACAAAATTGCAAACTTGATATAACATAAATAACACTATAGATATTTTTTCCAAAACAGATTTTGGAAAATGCTTGGAGTTACATTAAATAATGAGTTTGAGTCAATAAATTTTATATTAACTTACTACTTTGAGTAAAAAGCATATAATTCAATAATAGTAACTGTGTAGAGTTTACTTTTGTACTAGACTAAATACAAGTTTTTACCATACTAATAACTTGAAAAAAAATATTACCTTAATATCTGAATCATGAAATCAAATGAAAAGGTAAACATCGAGTTGCTCTTTACTAATTTTAAACATTTGCTTCAGTTTTTCCACACATCTCAATACATATCTATGCAAAATTAAAATAACTACTTCAGGTAGTAACTAAGCTTTTAAATGAGTCAAGTATCTCAAAGTTAATTTTCAACAGAAGCCCTTTCCAAATGTTAAAAAAATAATTATTCTTAAAGACATTCTTTCAAAGACTTACAATACTAACAATATT
The DNA here is from genome assembly GCA_028673005.1 of Tanypteryx hageni. Classification (NCBI taxonomy): domain Eukaryota; kingdom Metazoa; phylum Arthropoda; class Insecta; order Odonata; family Petaluridae; genus Tanypteryx; species Tanypteryx hageni. The sequence goes on along the minus strand of CM054113.1, from coordinate 199,297,206 downwards.
CAAAATACTGCTATGATGATATAGCGAAAGAAAAAATCAAATGGAATATGAGCATTTCAAGTTTATATATTATGCAGATTTAAGTTTAAAAAATAAACATTTACATAATATTACATCAAAGCATTTTTATATGCAGAAAAGAAAAACGTTAAAAATATTTTGAATGAAAGCCAACATTTTTCTGTTAATGCTATGATACCTCTCAAATGAATATTAAAAGCATTAAGGCGAAGTTAAAGTCACCTACTGTATCAATGACAATATTTAATCTCCACTTACCTAAAGTGGGAGATCCTTTCAGTTCTTGCAATTCATTTGGCTTAAAATTAAGTACAGTGGTGTACTTAGTAGGTAAGGTAGAAATGTATGGCTTCCAAAAGGAGTCAGGACTAAACTTTTCAACTAGCAATGTTAGAGCTAATGCTACATTTGGCATGTGTTGCAAAACAGCATCTGATGTGAGAAGAGATCCTGAAAATGCGAAAATGATAATGAATTAATGCACCTGTGGTCAGCAAAATAGCACCACGAATCAGAATTTTCAATGAAACAATACATTCAAGCCGTAAATTAAACTAACAAGGCAGCAGAAAATTTTAACCCAACGACCACATTCGTGTTTAAAGTATAGTTTGTAAAACTTACAATAGTCAGGTTATCTCTTTCGGGTAAAGAAAAACAAGTTTCTAGACAGGTTTATAATATTGGCAATATTATATTTACACTTCTCTTACCACGAAATATTTTGGTAAAATAAAAGACAAATCAATTCATCAAGAACTTGCGAAGACGTACCCAGAACCGATTCTTTCGCGCGTTCAACGGTTAACATCAACTTCCTCGGTACAGATAGAAGTAAATCTCCTCTATCAAAATCCTTCTCTGCCATAAGACCATATTCATATCCAGGAAATTCGGCGATCTTAATTCCATCAGTTTTCGCACCATTGTCTTTGAGCCACTCGCAAAAATCTTCGAAATGTGAACTTCTGTCCTCTGACTTAGGAGCAAGATGCTTTTCGATGTTTTGTATTTTATCCAGAAGTCTATTTATTTCCAAATAATTTTCCCAGTCTTTAACTGCGCCAGGTGAGGACTTGATACTGCTACTCACTAATAAATGAAGGTAATACATTATTTTTTCACGAGATTTCAATGTTTTAAGCATACGCTTCATTTATGACAAATTTTACCTTTATGCAGCGTTTCCACGAGTTGATTCAGTTCATTTTGTTTCCTAGGTGTTAGGACTCTTTTAGGAGTCTGTTGATTTGATGCCTCCCCCTTAACATATGTTTTACCTTTCGCAGCTGATTTTCCATGGCCCTTCTTACCCATATCGCACTACATGAAACACTGCATGTTGGGCGAGAAGTTTTGGTTTTATTCCAAATACTATTTATAGAAAGCACATATTCACTTCTACACTGTTCATCTTTGATACCATTTTCAGAGCTCTTTTGTTTATTTTCGCTACAAAAATTTCTTCACTCATTCATGAATTAGTTTGGAATTCTGACCGTTGATGTCACTACAGTATGAGATGATAGTGCTGCGATATGACTATTGTGGCAATTTTAGGAACCACAATGAACGAGCGGGACTGGTTATTAAAAACTTGTTATAAAAATAACCTATACATTTATTGAGCAAGTGATTAAGTCATGTCTTCGTACGTACGAGACGTATTGACTTAAAAGTTTACTCATAGTAATAAAAATGGTCGATTTAAGGATTTGCGAGAAATTAGTCGATAAAACACGTACCTAGTTAGTCACTTCATAAATTTTTTGGGTCTGAATTAGCCTCTAAATGATCGATTAATGAGATTCTTCGTAACTCGGTAAAAATCTTTGACAACAAATGCACCAACCGGTACATCATTCGAGAATAACGTTACCGCAGTCTACATTTACCGCGGCTTTCCTTTTCGGGGGCGCCAAAGTAGCTAGTCCGGATGAATGAAACTAGGTTATTATGCCCGGAATGATGGCGGAAACAAAGATAAATGCGAGTCAAATTCTTTGGGTCAAGAAGGTGAATGAGGTAAACCTATCTCGGTGGCCCGATCTTGTTTTCTAAATCGCCGTCCGGGAGTTTAGGGACTACGCTTAGGAATGCGTAACATCCATTGCTAGATCGCAATCGTTAGCATATCTCTCTGGCCGAGGAACGTAGTCTCTCGGTCAGGATGCCCCTTGCCCCGTCTCGTTTGACAGCGAGCCAAGTCCACTTCCTTCATCCGCCACCCCCGCTCTTCGCCCTCTCCACCAAAGGGATCACACACGACGCGGGAACCGCGCCCAGCGAACAGGAAAACATCCGCCGGTTTAAAAACGGCCTCATCCCACCGTAAACACTCCGGGAGGAGGTACTTTTTTCTTTCGTGTCCCTATTCTGCCCTCTCTTTTTAATAACGATAGTATAGTGTGTGTGTGTGTATAGTTATTAAAGAGAGAGGAAAGAAATATATGTTTTCATCATTCCTACGATTTGTCATTAAAAATGCGTCCAAACCTTACTCAGAAAAACTTTTGCCACCTTTGGGGTTTGATCCGAGGACCCTTGGTTTGTGAACCAGTCACCTTACTACCTACGCCAGTGGTTTCCTAACTGTGGCGTGAGACCCTCTGGGCTTGCGTGGTGGATAAATCGGGGGAGGGAGTGGGCCGCAAGAGATCTGACATATATTTATTGTAAGTTTAACCATCCTAATCGTAAGACCGTCAAATTATAGCCTTCAAGTGGTTAGGACGAAACTTTTGCACCCATGTTTTTCTTAAAATGGTTATATTAATATAAATTGTTGGTTCAGTAAATATTGATTGCGGACTTAGATTGAAATTATATAAATAGGAAGGGGGCCGCAAAGACATTTTTCTTAGATTATGGAAGCGCGGGTTTGCAACGTTTGGAAACCGCTACCGTACACCATCTCACCTCCCGACAATAAGCGAAGATAACATAGCCATTTATTAGGCTCCTGCTAATCACAAAATGTTTTTCGAAATCGTGAATCGAAACATCTCTAAATATTCGAATTAAATTGAATTACGAATCGAATCAACTGTGTGTAAATTATATAAACTGAATTAAATTCTAAATCAAACAGTGAATGGTTTATTTATAAATGCAGAGTGCCTCTACACACAATTAGTATAGAGTGTAAAAGCAAATCTTTCTGAGAACAAAGCACAACCTTATTCTTTCTAAGAAAAAAAATGATGTACTTGAATATCAGGAAGAAAAATAAAGAATCATTTGCAAGCATTTGGTTCAATATTGACACTACACAATAGATTTAAACTTTATCATATGTTCTAAGCTATCTAAACTAATCGCCTATAATTACATCCAAGTACATTAATTCCACCAAACATAACAACAAAACATATTTGCACAACCCTTCATTCACACCTAAATATGCAACCAATCTAAATAGAAAAGCCTATTCTATCTTTAGTTTAAAATTAAAATTAACTAGTCTATACAAACGTTAAACAAGTCTTACAGCAACACGAAGCCTGACAATATTACCAAATTCAACAGTACATAATTCATTTTAACGAAATTACACCCTTGGCCCTCATCTTATTTCTGTCTTTATAAGAATGCTTGTTGCAAGGGAAATGTGCCGTACCTTTTTCCTTTAAAAAATTGGGAAGAGCTTAAGATAATATTTTTTATGAAGATAGTTTCATGTTCTTCTCATGCGACGCTGTGCGAAATGAAGTTTAAACGGAAGTAATGCAGTTTCGAAAATATCGAATCGGAGTTCGAGCTACCGAATCAAAACGAATTATCATTTCCGATTCAAAATCGAACCGAATCTTAAAGCTTCGCACGGCCCTACTATTTATTTTAGCAAAGCGAAAATTTTGCTTGAAAGATTTTTCAACAGCATTTACAGATATAATACAGTTGTATTATTCTGAGGAGAAAGTAGTAACACAAAAGTTATTTATAAAAAAAATCGTTTTTTATAACCATTACTTGCTCATCTCGCATCCAAAAATCGCAGATCTCGCTCCGTCTTTCTTTCTTTCTTTTTTCTCTCTCTTTCTCTCTCATCTTAATAGTTCCGACTTCTTTTAAAACGCCCGTCGATTTCGATCGAAAATGGAATAAAAAAGATGAGCATCTCGACGAGTCTTCTCCATCTCGAGGCGACGAAAACAGAAAATTTTCCACGCACCTCTCGGCCGGGATGAGACGCCAAAAAAAAATAATAAAAGAATTCAGATGCTGGGGCAATTAATTATTCATAAGGGGAGTGGTAGAGAAAAGGGGTGTCGCCTCCCATCCGGGCCTTTTTTTCCTTCTTTGATGGCCAAGCGGCTTTCCGGGCTTTATTAGAGGGAATGAGGGCCGCTAACAGCTCCGCTGAGTGGCAAAAGGAGGAACATTAAAAGTTCGCGCCGTTTTTTTCCCGCCCGCTGGTGCGAACGCACCCCCGCCAGATACAATTATTTATGCAGGCGAGAACGCGCCGAAAGTGGTACATGTGATGCTAAAACGGTGGATCAAAGCTCAACATATCGGCACGTTACTCTCTCTGGATAGTTTTCGAGTAGAACGAACCAACGGGCATATTTCGTAACGAAATTGTCGATAAAATCGAAAGTCTGCTTTCGAATGAAGCTACACGTTTTATTCTTTAACGCAGTGGTTCGAAAAATTTGTGCCGCAGTTGGTTGTTAGGTGTGCTGCAGCTGGTTGTTAGGGATGTCGCAAAAAACTCTGTTTAGTATATGAATTTCACGATTTAGATTTGTTGATAGGTTATTAGGGCAGTAATTTTTCTCATATAAATTGATCATGGTGTAGTAGTTCCAGCAAGGGTTATACGTAATACTCGTATGTAAAAATATAAGAACCTTGTTTTAAAGCTGGGGTACCGCGAAATTTTATCTTCGAAAGGGTGCCACGCCAACAAAAAGCTTGGCAATCACTGCTTTAAAATAGAAGAGCGATTCCATAGTTATTGCTAGAGTTATTTTATGAAATGCTAAGTATTCAACAATACTGTTATTTGCCGCTCCTTTTAACTTCTTTAGTGATCGTCAATGACAAAAGTAGCTATTACTACGCAGTAAATATATTAAGGGATGTAAAAAAAATCGGCAATTGGTGAAAATCGTTATTTTGCGTTGAAATATTTAACCTGAAATACCTAGAAAAGCAACGGAAATAATTCCTATGATACGGTTAAAAATCAACCTTTACTAAAGACATTCATCACTCCGCACAACAAATGTTAGTCATTTTAATAGTGCATACATATTTAATTTTCTCATTTTCATGTATCGGTGAAGAAACATCTTGAATGCTTTGAAAATTCTTTACGCAAGATATTACCAATGGAAAATTATTATGATATCATATGAAGTAAAGGTACAGTTTTGCCAAACACGACATTGGTTGAATGTCAAGGTAATGAAGTAGAACATGCTATCTCCGAGCTAGAACTACCGTATAGAGTCTATACGGTAGGTCTAGCTCTGAGATAGCAAGCTAATGTTTATACTATAGACAATCTAGGCAAGTGCATAGGGCGCCATATGATTGGGAGCGTCTCTTTTACATTTTTTATTTTATTTATTATTTGATAATACGTAAAAATTAATTTAAATTATTGTTACAATAAGGCTCTAAATATAATATTGTTGAAGTGCACATCTTACCTAGGGTGCCAAAATACCTTGATCCGACCTTGACTATACCCTTATTTAAATATGTCCTCATAACTACGTCATGCTTTCTACAATAGGTATATCTAAATGCGCATTTCTGCCATTCTGCCTTTGGATTGGATATTTTCTGCAATAAATTTGAGATGGATGGGTCTTGTAAAATTTTCTACCTGGTATGCCGGAAAAAATAAAGGTAGGAAACGTTTTACCACTTCTTGCTTCAGCGAGAGTACTTATAATAGTAGCTTAAAATATTTACCACGGTATTCATGAATGAAACAATTCAGAAAATCTATAGAAATATGCTTAAAAAGAAGCAATTCAATGAAGAAAATAAAGAATATTTTACGTAAACATACTCGGCTTTGAGTACAAAGTTTTGTCTATAAATTGATTTTAGAATTCCTCGATCACGCCCAAATGATCCCGAGTGACTTGGTTCTCATCAGACGAACCGCGGGACCCAGAGAAGTCGGAGGTAGAGTTGCTGGCTATCCTTCGTTTAGGAATATTGTTCAATTTTTAAGCAACTTTTCTTCCTGTATTTTCAAAGTAGGCTGTACCATTATTAAAATTTCCATGATGCATGAACATGGTGATACAAAATAAAAAAAATTAATGCATACTAAAATATTGAGAGTAATAATTTACGATAATACCAACGTGAATCTCATCGAATTGTTATCGTCGGTAATATTTACGAGCTTTTATTTAGAGCTGCAAAAGCTGCAACGTATCAAAATTTCTAAAAATAGGATAACCTTGACCAAAACCAACCCTTATTATGTAACCTACTTTTCGTAAATGTACGTATAAATACTGTTACTTTGTAAATAATACCTTATTCATAAATGTGATGTTTTAATCGACGCTAAAGAATTGATTTTTTGAAAGAAAATGTTTTGCTTATGCTAGTTACGAAATTTGCTCTGTTAAATTAGCTGTATTGTAGCATTATCAGTAAAGTAAAAATGTCAATTTTTATACGTACACTATATTTTTTTGGTTTCTGTGAAAGTCTGTTAAATTTTGGAAAAATGCCGTGAGTTACAATTTTTTTGAGAATCTCTGCCGTGGAGGGTGCTCTGGATTTCTCCCACCACTTACAACTCCACATTTCTCCATCATTTCTATATATAGAAGGCAGCTGTCAGCGTCGCTCCGTAGCTATTAAGCGAACGGAATTCAATTCAGGATTAACGAAATTCAGATGAATAATTCGCTGAGATATCTAACATTATTTTGCATTTTTCTCTCTGAAATAAACCCTTCTTACCTGTTGCAGTTTAAAAGTACGGTAAATGTGCGTTGTCCGGTAAATGTGTAAATTTCCTGGTAAATATGCACAACTAATTAAACTAAATTTGAACACGAAGGAAAATTTTACTTAAGTTAGTCGAAGTGATTTTGATTCCTCCTCACGTTCACTGTGTTCCTCCCTCGAGTTGGGAAGCGTTCATTTTAATATATACCAGTAGAGCCAAACCCTCGATGATTTTTGTTATAAATTAACGTAATTAATAAAGTGTAGCATTTCTCATTCTTACTTATTTCCACATTTACCAAGGCACATCGGTAAAAGTGCACATTTACCGGGAAATGTACGGACATTACCTATTTCTGGAAACTTAAACTTACATTTACCGAGCTTGGTGGTAAATGTGCACACTTACCAGTAAATGCAAACATTTCCCGATTACGTACCTTTGCCGTAACACACACACACACATCTATATATATAATCTATATATATATATATATATATATATATATATATATATATATATACACACACACCCTTTTATTAGGTCATATTCCTCTTATTTTTTGCACCTCAGATGTTAGAGAACAAATCTTTCAATTATCTCCGTTCCAGAAAGGGCAATTTCCATCCGATGTGTGGCATAGTAAACGCAGCTATTGGCCTATTTACAATCTATTATCTTGCATTCTATTTTTAACCTCACTCAAACAAAAAAGCGAAGTCAGCTAGGGTGCAGTGCGGCATAAATGTTTTGCATGCTCTCATTCAGTATTAACTCGGATATAGACTACATTTACTCTTTCGCCGTCGCTGTTCCATGGATTTACATTAGAGAAAATTTTACTTAATATCTCTATTGCGCTGATACCATTACCCTTGACATAGCGAATAAGATCATAATGGTGCCATCGTGATCTTATTCGTAGTTGATGCAAACAAAATAATTCTTTACATGTTGACAGGAATGGTTCTTTTATGTAATTTGGCGCATCTTGTACATTTCCAATATGTTCACGCTTTATCTAAGGTCACTGTTTGATTTATTCGTCCACCTCTCCTTTCTTCATCTCTATTGGAGGAAATGGATTTTTAGCAGTTGTTTTTAAATCCGCTTATGCGGTCGGTGCGTCCGTCTGCCTGTCTGACGCGCTATCCCCTCTGAAACGAAAGCAGATAGAGACTTCTTTATTTCGCCAATCGATTCTATTCTGTCTCTTTATGCACGTTTTCTTAGCTTGTCCGTCTGTCTGTCTAAATTAAAAAACGCCATTTACAGTCTGAGTCAGCTATTATTAGATTCTAGAGCAGTGGTCGTCAACCTATGACCCGCGGGTCAATGAGTGACCCGCCATCACGGTTTGGGTGACCAACAAAGGTAAACATGTTCAGAAGGGTTTACGTTTTGAAAATAAAAGAGCAATTCAATTATTATATATATCTTATATAAACATCGATTTTTCGTTCAAATTTTTTAATTGGCCCATCGAATTTCCCCAAAACCTTTTCATTCGCCCGCCTTCAAAAAAGGTTGCCGGCCACTGTTCCAGAGCACGGGCAGGAAAACTTTTGACGAGACAGGCCGCATAAACAGTTGCGGTTGCTTATGCGGGCCGCATTAACAGGTGCAAACTAAGCAAAGGACTCAGCAAATTTCACCGAGCAGGGAAAGGAATTTCACGCCTGGAATCACAAAATAAGTTCGTCGATCTCGCCCCTACCAATCCGGATCTTCCATTTATCCGTTTCAAGCGTGTAATGGCATTTCAGTGTATATAAATATACATATTACCCTGTATTTCAATAGACTGTTTAAATGGTTTGGTCCTCAAAAAACATGGATTTGAGGGAGTAGAGGATTCCATGCATATATAAACATAAAAGAGTGATGAGCATGAGTCCCTACTTCTACCCTACCTACCCTACTTCTGCCCTCTGAAGAAATCCCGAGGTTCTTACCGACGGCTAGCTTAGATAAACTTCTGATACAGAGGTAGAACACGAGACCAAGAAAATGCTACGCAAGAAAAACTAATTGGAAATTAGGAATTCCAAAGGGAATATTTGCCGATAGATACGGCTCGCCTAATATGTCTGCGAGATAGGGCGATCAGGAAGCGATTTTATTCTGAAGAAGATACAGAAACTTAGCGAGTTCGTTTGAATAAAAATGTTCTGCGTTAAAACATAATCTAAACTTTTATGTGCATCGCAGTTTCTGAATTTAACATCGCCAGATTTTGAATTTTGCTAAATATATTATACAGTTAAATAACGTTTTATGTGAAATAATTTCGTTTTAGAGTCTAGTTAAGAGTTTCGCCTCGTATTATTCGGATTTCCGCTTATCAGCGTCCTAGCCAGACTCCAGCCGTACTCATAAGCGAGGTTCTACCTTGGTGACAGTGAGGCGTGTTCGCCATTGAGGCGTTCCTCCATGGCGGTTTATATTATCTAACTTACATTTTCTTTCTGTTTTATTGTTAGACTCACGCGCCCATTTTGTAATAACATCATCGACGAGAAAGATACTCTCAGGAAGACATCACGCAACTGCTGATTCCCCTCCCCCCTCCTCAGGTCTAAAAAAATTCCTTTCGTGGGCCAACAAGACAACAAAGTACCGCCGCCAAATGTTCTTCAATTGAAAATCCAGCCTCCAGCATTGCAAAAAAAGACAAAGCAATCTCGGACGCCGTCGCTGCACGTGTCGACTACATAGATGACAACTGTTGTGCGCCTAGAAAATGTCAACAAGTTGACACTTGCACGCTCCCGAATCGCGCCCGACGGCGATCACAAAAAATTGGCGGCAGAGAACAAACACATACGAGCACGTACGACCACATGCAATACTTAAATATATACATGAGTTCATACTCGTGCATACATTTAGAAAATTTCGATTCCGACAAACAAATAAAAATTGCAATATGTATTAACAAACAATTTAAGAAACAAGTGTTGCGAACAAATACACTTCGCTCTTTTTGATTTTATTGCAATTCAAGCTCTCGATTTTGTTATTTACCAATCAACGTGTCATTTTCTAGCTTTGATCACTGAAAATGGGCCATTTTAAGTTACTTATAACATTAAATGTTAATGTAATACTCGTTAGTCGTAAGTTTTAAGGGGTGATATAATGGATGGAAATGGACTTTATGATTAGGAATACGCTCCAAAGGACATAAACTATCAAACACAAAATTTCTTTCTTTCTGCAGAGGATTCCACATTTTCAGCTCGGAGAGATGTTTAAACCCATCCACAATCCCATAAACTAAAGATATTAGAGTTCAGAGAGCTAAGAAAATACAAGCGGCTAAAAGTTCGGCATTTCACAAAGGATTCCAGGATTGAACGCCTTTGAAGGTCACGACTAAAGGGAGCTCGCTTGATAACCAAAATGTCACTGCTTAGAGGAGAACGTTTCGTCCTTCAAAGAGTTTCCGAAATAAGGGCGCATTGCTGAAAGTAGGCTAATGCCAACATGAAGTTTCTAACATAGTTCCCTGTCGGCGACTGAGGATATCTGTTATTGGATCTTTCACGTGAGATGGCGTCAGGAAAACTGTTTGTGTGAAACTTTGAGCCAACGAACGAGCTTAGCCAACCGGACGGGCCAAATAATTTATCCGCGAAAATCGCCAAATAGAAGAAGACAGTAATGAAATTTCAAAAATGTTAATGAATTTTTCTTCCAGCATTGATTTTTTTCATTAAAGGAATTATATCAAAAAACAATCCTTGAAGCATCACTTCAACATAATTATTACTAGGTTTACAGTAACAGATGGCAGGGGTAAGTTCTATAGAAAAAAAACGGTCAACTATTCGAAAAATAGATGATATAAATATTACTGATTTTGATCTCTGAGGGCGGCTATTTTTCAAAGTATATTTTCCATTTGAAATTTTTAAAACTGCAGAAATGATCCCTATTTTACATCATTCTGCCACGCTGTCGTCATTGAGGGCAACTGTACTGTTGCTATCTTCATGGGACTAATGATAACAAATTTGACTTACATAGATATGAAGCAGCAGTTGGTTTTTAACTAGATAATTAACATGTAGTGTAGAATGGTATTTGTTGCGTTGAGCAGATAAAAGTTTAAGTAGCAATGAGTGTATGTGTCTTTAGACATGCATCAAGTTATCAGCGTATATAGAAATAAGATAATTGATACATATTCATCGTAATTTTTAAAAATAGTTCTCGGTCGAGCGTGAGGAACAAACGTAGGTTATTATTTAAATATTATACATAACTTTCATAGAACTTACTAACGAATGATTTGGTGTAACGGTTAGCCAGTTTGTCTATGGAGCTGAGGTTATAAGGTTTGTATCCCAAAGTTGAAAAATATTTTTCTTGGTTAATTTTTGAAAAGGCACGAAAGCAAACATATATATATGTGTGTGTGTGTGTGTGTGTGTACACGAGTTGTCGGCGCTTGTATACTGCAAACGTTCAAAAAATCACCATACACCAAGATATAAACTCATAAATAAATCAACGCGATAGCATTTGAACTAAACAGAGCCCATTTATATAAGATAATAGTCTTCATTTTCCGCGTAATTAAGGCATCTATCCGGAATTTCTTAATTCTCTGGCAATCGGCTTCGAGTCCAAAATTAGGATATTTTGTGTGTTAGGATTGTAGTTTCATCATCCGTGCCTTTTATTATGTATCTGGATAAAAAAATTAATTTAAAATTATCACGTCATCATATGTATACGTCGTTGGCTGAAAACAAATCGATTATAATGCAGTCTAAGCATTAAATCAATGCTCTTGAATCGTGAAAATCAATTCCAATTGAAAGGCATTGGAGTCGTTGCTATGGTAGTTAATATTTTTCATTGTCAAAGACCGAAATAATTTCATAATTTTCTAATTAAAATCAAATTTTTACACAAATTCAGCATGGATGGATGGTCTTCAATAAAAATAAACTTCATTCTTTTTTCCACAGTATGGTATATGTCACGACTTTGTATCTTAATTTTAAATAATTTAAAAAAGCAATTTTATATAGCCCTTCACAGTTTTCAATGCTTTTCTTATGGGTGTTTAAAATTGGACATTGGGGTCATAAACACCCCTTTAATATAATCTTTTCTGAAATTTAGGATTTTTTACAAAGGTTGTAACCAATTTCCTATATTCATGCCAAATTTCAGCTCTGTAGCACTTCTATAGGTACCTTAGGTTTTATATGATATATATATATATATATATATATATATATATATATATATATATATATATATATATATATATATATATATCAGCTTACGGAAAAGGAAAGGTAAAATGGATATATGGATGGCAACAAGATGTTGGGATGAGGAAGCCCAGTGAGCACTCACCAATCAGACGACTTCAGGTTGGCGAGGCCCTGGGGATGTCGAAGCGACACACGTAAAAGAACACTAAAACAACACAGAAACATCACAAACGTAGAAGCTTTCGGAGTTATTCCTTCATCAGCTACAGAGAGAGAACTGATGGCAGTGACACTGGGTGGAGGCATGGGGGTGGAAGGGTAGTGCAGAAAGGTCGAGGATTGGAGGATACGGAGGGGGTTGGGGATTGGTAGGGGGTTGGGAGAAGGCAGAAAGGGAGTGAAAAGCTATCGAAGGTTGAGGCCAGGGGGAGTGAAGGAGTTTAGGAGATGGATATGCGAAAGCTCCCACTGACGGAGTTGGGGAGCCGAAGCATTGTCGGGGAGAGCGCGAATGACTCTCACTGTGAAGCAGTTGTTAAACTTTAAATTATGTTGGTTCGCATGAACGGCCACCGGCAGCGGTCGTTTGAGAATGACGCTGTTGCGGTGGCCGTTCATGCGGATGTTGAGGGGATTGCTGGTGAGGCCAACATAAAAGGCGGGACATTGGGTGCATCTAAGGAGGTAAATGATATTGCGGGTGGTGCAGTTGGCGGTATAATTTATGGGGTAGGTGATGTTGGTTGTGGGACTGGAGAAGGAGTTGCAGGGGGTATATTGGGCATGTGAGACATCGGGGTCTACCGCAGGGGTAAGATCCGGCAGGGTGTAAAGGCGTGGGTGCTGGGGGTTCTTTCTTCCGTAGAATATTTACCAGATTACGGGGACGGCGGAAGGAGAGCATCGGTGGTCTAGGAAATGGAACCTGATGAGGGGAGGATGTGAGGATAAGGTGGGCGACTTTTAGGATATTTTTTCAGAATGTCGTGGATGCCGGGGAAATAAAGGGTAGTTAGGGTGAGTTGGGGGATGGAATCGGTGGTGGTGTGGGTATTGGGGTGGGAGTTAGGGGTGGCGGGTGCGACTGCCCACCGGATTTGGTCTCGGATCAGATCCGGCGGGTATCCGCGCTGTAAGAAGGCATGTTCGAGAGTGGAGCAGTACTCGGACAGTGAATCTCTGTCCGAGCAGATTCTCCGCCCTCGTCGGGCTAGGGCGTAGGGAATAGAGGTTTTGGTGTGGAGGGGATGGCAGCTGTCGAACTGGAGATATTGAAGGCGGTTGGAAGGCTTGAGGTGCACGCTGGTGTGGATTTTGTTTCCCCGGATGGAGAGATCGACATCTAGGAAGGTGATGTTGTAGGCAGAGGAGTGGTGGGTGAAGGAAAGCGTGGGGTGGGATGAGAGGCGTTGTAAAAAGGATTGTAGGGAGTCGGGTCCATGCGTCCAGAGAAGAAAAATGTCGTCAATATACCTCAGCCATAGGAGTGGTCTGGGGAAAACGTCAATAAAGCGTTCCTCCCATTCACCTAAGAAGACATTGGCATAGGAGGGCGCCATGCGAGTGCCCATCGCGGTACCTTTTATTTGTAGGTAGTGGCGCCCTCCGAAAGAGAAGTTGTTTTTTGGAGCACAATTTCAGCCAGCTTCGTTAGGAAATGGGAGGATGGTCTTGTGTCAGGTGGTCTGGAGTCCAGTAATTTTCTCAGGGCGGACAGTCCTTGGTTGTGAGGGATGTTGGTGTTGAGGGAGCAGACGTCTATAGTGGACATAATTGTGTTAGGTGGGAGAGGGGAAGGGAGTGATTTTAGGCGTTGTAGAAAGTGGTTTGTGTCTTTGATGAAGGATGGGATATGACGGACGAGAGGTTGTAGGTGGGAGTCAACAAAGGCAGACATGTGTTCCGTGGGAGAATTAAAGCTGGCAACAATGGGGCGGCCGGGGATGTTGGGTTTGTGATGTTTCTGTGTTGTTTTTGTATTCTTTTACGTGTGTCGATTCGACATCCCCAGGGCCTCGCCAACCTGAAGTCGTCTGATTGGTGAGTGCTCACTGAACGCTCCGTAAAGTGAAATTTTTCAAGGCTATAATGGGGGTTGACGGTAGTGTGGTTGTGTTGAAGTGTACTGCATGTAGGAAGAAGTTAAGAAATGGTGTGCAGTGTAGTATGTGTTGGTATTGGTATCATTTTAATTGTTCAAAAAGTAAGTTGGAAGAATGCGTGAAGGAGGAGTGGAATTGTGGCGATTGCGGGTTATTACGGGGCCAGAAGATAATGAAAGAAAAGGAGGAAACTATAGAGAGGCTGACGACGGAATTAGAATCCGCCAGGAATAATATTAAGAAGTTAATGGCGGAAAATGAGAAACTGAGAGAGGAAATTAAGAGGAAGAAAACGGGAGCAGAAAAACTCAGGGATGAGGTCCAAGGGAAAAAAATTGGACTGAAGTTGAGAAGATAGAGAGATCGGGGGAAGCCATCGTAAAACCTAGGGTGCTTGTATTGGGAGATTCGATGTTACGTTTCGCCGGGGCCGAATGCACCAAGGGAGGAGCGTTGGTGGAGTGTTTTCCAGGGATAAAGACGGAGCAGCTATAAAGGAAAATCGAGAACCACGGCAAGGGAGGTGAGGAGCGTGTGGTGGTGATTCACGTGGGGACAAATGATATCAGGATGGCAAAATCAGATGATCATGTTGTGGGGTTGATTTGGGATCTGTGTACTGCGGCCAAACAAAAATTCACGGGTGCAATGATTGTGATTAGTGGAATAATTAGAAGACGTGATATGGATAATGGGAGAATAGACTATATAAATGAAGGGATAGACTGGGTGTGCAGTGAACAGGGTCTGCTTTTTGCTGATCCTAATTGCTGGATTGGTGAAGGGGACTTGGGCCGTGATGGACTGCATTTGAACAGAAGAGGTTCCTTCAAGTTCGGTAGACTTATAAACAGTGTTGTGAAATTTTGCAACCAACAGGAAAACTAGGACGGGGATTTAGAGGTGTTTCTGTGGAAGCTCACGAGTACGAAGGAAAGGGCTTAAAAATCCTTCAGCTTAACTGCCGTAGCATAAGAAACAAGCGGGTCGAATTTCAGTCTTTAATTGAGGTTTGTAGACCGGACATAGTCATAGGCACGGAATCTTGGTTAAGTAAGGACATTTATTCTAGTGAAATATTTCTACATCTACATCTACATATTACCCTGCAAGTCACCTTGACGGTGGATGGCAGGGGGTGCCGCGCACCAAGTTCCTTACTAATTATTATTCACTTATCTATTGTGGTCACGTATTGTCCTAGGGAAAAAGGACTCCTTATACCTCTCCGTCCTACTATCTATTTCGCGAATCTTGTCCTCATTATCCCTCCGTCCGATATCTACATCTACATCTACAAGTTACCCTGCAATTCACCAAGTTGGTGGGTGGCAGGGGGTGCAATGCACCAAATCCTACCTAAGGATTGTCTAACGCAATTCGAAATTTCCTATTGTGATCTCTTATTGTCCTCGGAAAGAACGAGCCTAGATAACGCTCCGTCCTACAATCGATCTCACGTATTTTATCGTCTCGATCATTTCTACTTATATACGTCGGTGCCACAATTATTCCCACTACCTCCTCTTTTAGACATTCTGACCTATATTTCTCTAGAAGTTTCAACCTTGAGTGCAATCTACGGTCCTCGAGTGATACCCAGTTCAAATCGCTCAATAAAGAGGTGACGCTTTCCTTATGTTCGTACTTTTGTTTTACAAATCTGGCTGCTCTGCGCTATACTCTTTCTAGTTGAATTATGTGTCCCTTCTCGTACGGATCCCATATGCTCGCTGCGTATTCCACTTGTGGTCTTACCAGTGATAAGTACAGGTGCCGCGCACCAAGTTCCTAACTAATTATTATTCACTTATCTATTGTGGTAACGTATTGTCCTAGGGAAAAAGGACTCCTTATACCTCTCCGTCCTACTATCTATTTCGCGAATCTTGTCCTCATTATCCCTCCGTCCGATATACGTTGGTTGTCGAATAATATCCTTCATTTCATTTATGAATATCTCTGACCTATATTTATCTAGAAGTTTAAGTCTCGCCTGTAATCTACGATCTTTCAACGATGGCCAACTCAACTCTTCAATGAGTAACGTAACGCTCTGTTTTTATCGTAATTCTTTTTCACGAATCTAGCTGCTCGCCGCTGTATTTTTTCTAAATCCTTTATGAGTCCCCTCTGATATGGATCCCAAACCGCTGCTGCGTATTCCATTTGAGGTCTAACCAACGATAAATAACAGGATTCTCTCACATTTTCCGTGCCTTTCCTGACTATCCTTCGCACAAAAGCCAACTTCTTATTTGCCGCACCTATCACTCGTCTTATGTGGGTGTCCCAAGACAGGTCACGATTCAAGGTTACCCCGAGGTATTCTTGGTGTCTTTCTTTTAAGGCCGTATTTACAAAACATATGCCCGGAGATCATGCCAGGTTTAAGTGACCATGCGGCAGTGCTTATAGAATTAGAATGGCTCACGACCAAAGCAACTAAATCGAGCAAAAATTTTATTTGGAATTATAGAAGAGGAAATAGTGAAGGTTTTAGAAACCACTTAAGGGACCATTTCCCTATGTGGGCAGGTGAAGGGGGAGTATTAATGATATATGGAATGCATTCAAGGACATCATTTATGAAGGGCTAGTAAAGTATGTTCCACAAAAAATGCTTAAAAATAATAGTGACCCCGAATACTATAATTTAAACATACGTGAGCTGAAGAGAATAGTTAGAATTGCGCATAAAGAGAAACACTTAGGACCTGAGTACCTGGAAAAATATAAAATACTATTTAGTAATTTAAATAGAGAAAAAGCGAAAGCCAGGGATAATTATTTACTGAACATATTAGACAAGAAGAATACAAACAAATTCTTCAAATATATTAAAAGGAAAAAGGATAATCGCGAGGATATAGTAGCCATTGAATCCAACGGGGGTATTGTGATACCGGACGACGTGGGCAAAGCGAACGAACTGAATAACTGGTACGCTAGTGTTTTTAAGGGAAGTGATGGTACAAGTAGAAGAGTGGATGCCTCAATCAATAGAAGGGATTCGCCGTCAAAGAAATTTGAGGAAGACGCAAACAAAATGGACTATATAAAGGTAAAAGATGGTGAAATACTGAAAGTCATTAGTGAGCAACCAAAAAATAAGTCGATGGGGCCTGATAATATTTCTATTGATGCACTGAAGTTGGGTGGGGAAGCAATAGTTCCATACATAAGGACATTGTTCTACATAACCCTAAATAACCATGACTTACCATCTGATTGGAAAAAAGCAAATGTTATTCCTATATACAAGGGAGGGAAGAAAACAAAGGTTGAAAACTATAGACCAGTAAGCTTAGCGTCGGTCGTGTGCAAGTTGTTGGAAAAAATAATTGCGAAATATATTCGAAAATTTTGGGATAAAAGTAACTGGCTCTATAGGAACCAACATGGATTTCGAAAAGGATATTCGTGTGAGACTCAGCTTCTAGGACTCTGTCAAGATATTGCTGACACCTTAGACAATGGGGAGGAAACTGATGCAATAGTTATAGACTTCAAAAAAGCATTCGATAGTGCACCCCACGACCGTTTACACGAGAAAGTTAAGAAGCTAAATATTGACAAAAGGGTTATAAGCTGGATAAAAGAATTCCTCACCGGGAGGACACAAAAGGTCAGAGTAGGACAAGCATACTCAAAAGAAGTACCTGTCACATCCGGGGTCCCCCAGGGGAGTGTCCTAGGCCCCCTATTGTTCCTCATGTATATCAATGATCTTCATGAGGAAGTAACTTCAGAAATACGTCTTTTTGCTGATGACTGCATAATATATAGGAAAATAAGAAGTCAGAATGATAGGATCAACTTACAAGAGGACTTAGTGAAGGTGGATACCTGGATAGCAATTAATAAAATGGACATAAATGCTGAGAAAAGTAAGCTTATAACTTTTACCAAAAGAAGAGTTAAGGAATGTAGGCAATATCAGCTAATGGGTGACTACGTACCTAAAAGTGACTACTGTAAATACTTAGGAATAATCATTTCAGTAAATTTTGGGTGGGGCCAGCATATTGGCCATGTGGTAGGAAAGGCATATAAATCCCTACATTGGGTGATGAGGAACCTCAAGGGGAGCGGTACAGCCACCAAGGAGTTAGCGTATAAAGCCATTATTAGACCAATTTTGGAATACTCTATGAATGTATGGGATCCGTATGAAGTGGGGCAAATAAATAAGTTAGAAAAAGTCCAAAGAAAGGCTGCCAGATACGTGATGGGGAAGCATAAGAAGACTGAAAGTGTAACGGAAATGATAAGAGTGTTAGGTTTGGAATCATTGGAAAATAGAAGGAAACTCAACAGGCTATGTGGGATTTTTTAAATATTAAATAATAAAGGGGCATGAGAGCTGTTCCGGCTCCTTGGCTTATGTGGTTTCTTGGCGGACGTGGGGGTCTGTCAATCTCTTGTTTCGTCAGGCAATTCCTTGAACCCTTGATCGGCTTTGGAGGCCATCGTGGTATCTTGGCAGACGTGGGGGTCTGTCAATCTCCTTTTGGTATCCGCCAGAGAGTTTTGTCCTCCTGCACGGCTCGCTCGATCCCACAGCAACGCTCGACTGTATCGATCACGCTTTGCGATCGTCCTTTTTATTTACGTTTTTACCGTACACGTTTGCGGCCACGCCCGCACTGTCAGTTTTATCTTTTAAGCGTTTTATTCCTTGCTCCTATAATTTTATTCTATTCTTGACTAAGTTTTTCAACGTTGTTTACTTTTACTTACTATTTTATCGAGAGACATGTCACAGATCAGTGATTATTCTTTTAATTTATGGACTAAAGAGCTAAATCGGTTTCACAATTTACACACAATGATTAATAATATAGGAGCTGATATCAAGTTTTTAAAACAATGCAAGGAACACCATATAACCCCTAAATTCATGGACATTTTTAAGAAAATAACAAAGAACCACATCACACAGAAAGTACAGCAAATAACCACTAACACATGGTTGCAATTTGAAATTAAAAATCTTTATGCCAAAAGGAGTTACCTCGAAATAGAGGCCTACAACTAACATTTAAAAATAACCAAACACTTAGACGAGGTCGGCTTTGAAGCCTGGAACAACTTTGAACACAGGATGCATGAGACCAATAACCTTAAGTTTCACAAGAAAACATCAACACTAGACCATAAACTAAAGATACTACACCAAAAATACAATGTCAACACAAAAAATAAAACAAAAACAAGAGATAAAACCACACAAAGATTTGAATTTGTAGAAAACTTGTCTCAAACTTCCTTCTCTAATGAAGAACTGTCTCTCTTGAATTTGGGTTTAAAGTTTGCCTTTCCTCCAAGAAAACCTCCGATATAAGAAATAGTCACAGACATCGAGAGATCTATTGAATTCCTTGATGAAAATTCCAAAAGCTACATCAGACAAAATTGTGCCATACAATTAAAAGACAACATTAACAAGTGCACAACTTCCAATTCTAAACCAATTTACAAAACTATCAAACAACTTAAAGAAAAAGACTGCTTTTATATAAAAGCCGATAAAGGCAACAAATTAGTAATTATGGATAAAACACAATATTTTAACAACATTAAACTTATGCTCAACGATGGCCCTTATATCAAATTAAATAAAAACCCCTTGAATTCAATGATCCGAAAAACCAAAGAAGCTATCAAAAACTGCCATACAATTTTAGAAAAGAACCAAAGGTTTAAATTACATATCTCAAACCCAAATATTCCAAAACTATATGGACTCCCCAAAATTCATAAGCAGGACAATTCCATGAGACCAATAGCATCAGGTTTAAATAGCCCCACATATAATATAGCCAAATGGCTAAACAATGAATTTAAAAATATACCTTTCCCAGAAGACCACTCGGTCAAAAATTCTTTTGACTTGATAAAGAAATTAGAAAAAGTAACTTTACTAGATTCGGAAATTATGGTCTCTTTTGATGCAAAGTCTCTTCCCTAGTGTTCCTTTGCCTGAAACTTTCCAGATCTTAAAAACACTATTAGAAAACCAAAATTTTCCTGAAGATATGGTGAAAGAATATTTATTACTCACAAATTTGTGCATGAATCAAAACTTTTTTCAATTTAATAACGAATACTACCTACAAACTCAAGGTACATCCATGGGTAATCCCTTGTCACCCTTTGTGGCCAATACATTTATGTCTCAATTTGAAAATACATGCAAAAACAACTTTAGTTACTTCCCTAAAACATGGCTCAGATATGTTGATGACATTTTTGCTATTTTTGATTTAAATCTATACAACCTTGATGCCTTTGTCCATCAACTTAACAGCATATATCCTTCCATAAAATTTACTTATGAAGTACAACAAGATAACACTTTACCGTTTTTAGACTTGTTAATTATAAATAACCAGCATCAATTAGAGTTTGACATCTTCAGGAAAACAAAACACACATATAACTTCATCCCCCACAACTCCTTTCACCCTTCCAACCATAAAACAGCTGTTTTCCAGTTTTTAACCCACAGAATTGTTAATGTTCCACTTAACAAAACAAGATATGAGAAAGAACTTAAATATATTAAGGAAACAGCATCCAAATTAGGGTACCACCAGAATCTCATCAACAAGCTGGTTCAAAAACATGCCTCCAAAAAATTAATTTTAGACTCCACCACCGACACAAAAGATAATAAAAAGGAAAACAAATATATTAAATTGCCTTATTTTCCTACACTTAATAGGGGTTTGGACAGAATTTTCAGGAAAAAGGATTTTACAATAGCTTACAAGAGTCAACACAGTTTGAAAAATTCTCTGGGCAACACGAAAGACAAAACGGAAATTTTAGACAAGTCAGGAATTTACAAAATTCAATGCTCGCATTGCCCCAAACAGTACATAGGCCAAACTAGGAGAAAGCTGGTCACTCGCTTTAAGGAACACTTAGCCCACTATAAATACAACCGATTTGAGAAATCCAATGTCGCTAATCACATTTTCGAAACCGGCCACAGCATTCAATTAAAGGACTTACAACTGGTAATCTCATCTAATAGTTCTTTAAATTCCCTAGAAAACCTTCACATTTACAAAAATCGAGATACATTGATGAACAGCGACACTGACTTCAACAAGACACTTTACAGACGCCTCTGTTTTTCGTTTTTTTTTTTGTTCTTACTCCACCCGTGCTTTTCGTCTTTCTTTTGCCTTTCGGTCTTTCTCCACCCTTGGTCTCTCCAATCCGGCACAGTCGACTTTGGTCGCTGTCGAAGGAACGTCGCCCTTGAAAATGCCCACTTAGTGGGCGAAATGCATCGGGCTAATACCACTTGTTTTTGGCTGGAATTTTAACTTTCTTTCAGAGGAATCTGTGAATGGAATGAGCTACCGGAGGAAATCTTTAAGCCCTTTCCTAAATCGCTTAAGCAATTTAGGTCAAAATGTAAAGGTTTTCTTTTTTTTAGAGGGTGACGAGTGAGCCGGAGGAAGTAGAGTGAATGCTTGGTAGGGTGAAGTACGGTGGGGATTTCGTGGGCCACGGGACCGCTACGGTAACCGTGAAGGTCTACCATGAACCTCGAAAACAAGTGACCTTGATCACGCAGTACGTTAGATGATGTGAAATTTATTGACAATGAGTCATGTAATGTTGCCACCTGGCATGTAGCCAAATTGCAACTCATTTAGTAAATACAAAATCCCAACATCTTGTTGCCATCCATATATATATATATATATATATATATATATATATATATATATATATATATTTGTGTTCGTGTGTTTTACGTGTCTCTTCGACGCCCCCAGCAGCCTACCAGCTTGGTCCTCAACTTGGTAAGTGTCCGCTGGGCTTCCCTCAACACCTTGTTGCCACCCTCATCACTACCTTTTCTTTTCCTTTAGTTAATATATATATATATATATATATATATATGTAGTAGTACAGGGTGGTCATAAAGTCCTGGTGCAGTATAAAATTTTAATAACTAAAGTTATACAAACAATAGAACCATTTAGTAAAAAATAAAAGCTCAATTCTTAAAGTTTTTTATTTAACAATTTGATTGATATAACTCTTATCTTTATTTACCTTATATTGTATATATTGGATAAGCCCAAATGGCGACAGTTGAAGAAAAGGTTAAATGTGTGCTTTGGCTTGCGGAATTGAAATCGGTTACAGCTGTGAAAAGAAAGTTTGCTGCTCATTATGGAAAAGATGCACCCCATAAAAACTCAATAAATAGGTGGATTAAAAGGTTTAAAGAAACCGGATCAGTTAATGACAAACCACGATCCGGGAGACCCCGAATTAGTGAGGAGACTGTGACTGAAGTCGCGGAAGCCTTTAACAGAAGTTAAAAAAAATCACTGCGGCGCGCATCTAGTGAACTGAATATTCCCAAAACAACATTGCTACAAATTTTAAAAGTAAAACTTTATAAACACGCCTACAAAATTCAGCTGGTTCAAATGTTAAAGGAGGAGGACTACCAAGTGAGGTTAGATTTCTGTCATCAGATCAAATCAGAAATCGACCATTCCCGTGAGTTTCTTAACATGTTGACGTTTTATGAGGCAACTTTCCATGTCTGTGGCAAGGTCAACCGCCACAATTGCCGAATCTGGGGAACAGAAAAACCACAAGAAGTCTGGACACATGAGAGAGACTCTCCAAAAGTTAATGTGTGGTGTGCCATCAGAAAATCTCACATTATCGGTCCTTTATTCTTTGAAGAATCAACAGTTAATGGTGAAAGTTCTTGCCATGTTGCAGAATTTCTTCTTTCTCCGAATTGCAGAGATTAAATCTTTCAGAGAACATCATCTTCCAGCAAGATGGAGCACCATGTCATTATGCTTTGAATGTGCAACAGTGTCTAAATAACCTCGTCCCGAATAAGTGGATCGGTAGAGGCGGATCAATTGCTTGGCAACCACGTTCGCCTGATCTAACACCGTTAGATTTTTTTATGGGGCCATATCAAAACGCTTGTCTACTCATCAAAACCTCGGGCGGATATTCTACCATTGAACTATCGTAGCAGATCAATTTTCTCGT
This sequence comes from Tanypteryx hageni, assembly GCA_028673005.1. Taxonomy (NCBI): domain Eukaryota; kingdom Metazoa; phylum Arthropoda; class Insecta; order Odonata; family Petaluridae; genus Tanypteryx; species Tanypteryx hageni. Next base: position 199,273,852 of record CM054113.1, on the reverse strand, counting down.
TTCTGAACGCAGATCTTTTCTAGGTTGGGACTGAACTAGCCAAGCTAGTATCAAACTGCCCCAACGGATGTCCTCGAAGGGATACACCGAAGAAAGCTCCTCCCACTCAAATAATGAGATTTCCAAGCAAGAAATTGATGGAATAAAGCGATCTAAAGATCCTATGCAGACAGGCATAAGCTGTAATGTTGGGAATAATTTTGAAACGACAAAAAAGTCTGCTATGACCGAGAATCGAACCCGGGTCTTTCACTTTCCGGGCGGATGTTCTACCATCGAACTATAGTAGCAGATCAATTTTCTCGTTTCTATATTATATTATATTATATGTTATATTATAATATTTATCTATTTGTTTAAAATTTAAAAAATTATAACGGCCGCAACAACATATTCATCGAGATATTAAAATGTAAGTAAGTGCACTAAGCTCTAATTCACTTAAAAATTGCAGTACCAACACGCCATTCATTTTTTTCACAATTCTCTAATATATTCTGGTTTTGGATTTTGACGTCTTTTAGTTTAGCCGTAGTTTTACATCAAATGCATTATAATACAATCCACTGATTCTCCTTAGAAGCACTAAATTAATGCTAATATTATATACAGTTTATAAACCTCCATAATTGAAAGGAGTAATGTTCTTTTATTTAATAACATATATCGCGTTTTAAAATTATGACGTCATCATATGTTTACGTCTTTGGTTGAAATCAATGGGACAATAAGAATTTCCCTATTAAAAGGCATTAAAGCGATGATATTATAATACGGATTGCCAATTCCCATGGAAAAGCATTATACTGGTTGCTATGGTAGCTGAAGTTCTTTATTGTTGAGAATCTGCTTTTTCTGATAAAAAAATATATTTCTTCGTCAATTAGGCACCGATTTGAATTTAGTTTTAAAAAATAAGAAACCTCATTCTTTTAGCCATAGAATTGTTTTCGTCTTTAGTTTCTATTTTAATTATAACTAATTTAAAAATGCAAATTTATGAAACTTTGTACAGATTTCCATGTTCTTCTTATGGAGTATCGAAATGGAATATTGGGTACAAAAATACCCTGCTAAAAATTAAAAAATTTCGATTTTTCTGGTTGGATGTACCTAATAACCTAACATCCTGCCAAATTTCAGGTCCGTAGCATATCTATAAGTACCTTAGGTTTTATATCACATATATATCCTATATATATCCTCCGTAAGAAGCAGCAATTTATAATATATACTAGTAATAGGTGCTTGCATACTGCAAGCATTGGTACCCTATAACCTCCACACCAAATTTCATTCCTCCTACTTGATGAGAATTACCGTAAATTAATTGCCAAATATTGCGCAATGCTATTTACAAAGGAAAAATTCAAATGTTGGAGTGCCTGGAGTCGAACCGATATATCCTACAGGAGTAGTCTCATATTATCCGAAGCCCTACTCATGACATCTACAAACAAATTAAAAAATGGAATTATAAAAAGGCTTGTACGGATTTAAATAGCTTTCTAATGGGACTTGAAAATGAACGTTTTGGGGTGTAAAAGACCCCGTTGTAAGGAGAAATTTCGGAATTTTCGATTTTACCTGATGGTTTTGGACCAACACCAAGGTTCCCTCCAAATTTCAGCTCTGTGGAATATCTAGAAGTACCTTTGGTTTTTTATCATTATAACATTATATATCGACGTTTCTTACGGAGGAGGATATAACATATATATAACATACTAGTAGTTGGTGCCTGCATTCTGCAAGCATATCATCTCAACATAAAGAAACATTCATTTTTCATAATTCATCATTACAAATATTTTTTAAATTCTAAATATTTCACCTCCGGAGCATTTTCGTTTTTCCCTTATGTAAAAATAATAGATGAAAACAATCCCAAAACTTTGCAATTTTAAGAATTTTATACTTTCTCCATTATGGGGTGCTAATGCTACACATTTCTGCCAAATTTTAACCATGTAGTACTTCTAGAAGTGAAATAATATTTTTCCAATTGTGTAAATTTTAAACATTTTTAACGGCCGCCGCAACAAGTTTATGCAGAGATTCAAATATTTATTTGTGCAAATGCACTACTCTGTACATAACTTGAAAATTTCAGCTTCCTAGCTCATCCCGTAATGTCTAAACAGTAACCTATTTGTTTAAACTTTAAAAATTTTTAACTGCCAAACAAATTAAAATATCAAAATTTGTATAATCCCCATTTCGTTTTTTTACGAATTCTACTTAATAAAAAAATTTCAACTCCGTAGCACATGCGGAAATACATAAACCTTGAAATTTTCAAGGTTTATGCATTTCCGCATGTGCTAAGCAGTTGAAATTTTTTTATAAGTAGAATTCGTGAAAAAACGAAATAGGGATTACACAAATTTTGATATTTTAATTAGTTTGGCAGTTAAAAATTCTTAAAGTTTAAACAAATAGATAATTGTTTAGGTACTACAGGATGAGCTAGGAAGCTGAAATTTTCAAATTATTTACAGAGTAGTGAATTTGCACAAAAAAACATTTGAATCTCTGCATAAACATGTTGCGGCGGCCGTTAAAAATGTTTAAAATTTAAACAATTGGAAAAATAAATTTCAAATTCACCATATATGAATTGCGGCGGCCGTTAAAAATTATTTAAATTTAAACAATTAGTAAAATATTATTTTATTTCTAGAAGTGCTACAACTTTAAAATTTGGCTAAATTGTGTAGCATTAGTACCCCATAATGAAGCTAGTGTAAAATTTTTAAAATTGCAACATTTGTGGATAGTTTTAAACTATTATTTTTCATGTGGGAAAAACGAAAATCGCTGCGGAGTTGAAATTTTTAGAATTAAAAGACTATTTGCAATGATGAAATGTCTGTCTGAAAAATGAATCTTTTTTTCAAGGTGAGATGAAAAGCTTGCAGAATGCAAGCACCAACTACTAGTATGTAATATCCTCCGTAAGAAGCTGCTATTTATTATAGATACTAGTAATCGGTGCTTGCATACTGCAAGCATTGGGAGCGCCTGGAGTCGAACCGAGGACACCTACATAAGATGTCTCATATTATCCGAAGGCCTACTCATGACATCTACAAACCCTAAAATTTTCAGCGCAATATTCCTCTTAGTATTGTCTGCGCACCAAATATGTTTCCCTTTGCTTTTAAATGTCACGGTCTGAGTGTGACGTCATGACAGTAACAAGCTACTTTTCAGTTCGTGACACTAAGGTCTCGTTCAGTTTTATTAACACGTAAAATAAATTCCTGAAGAAAAGCATTTTCTCGTAGTCAAGAAAAAATATTGTGCCATTGTTATAAATTGTATAAAATCCCGTTTAAAAATCGAATAATTGGACTAATTCGGCACGGATTCGTGTTCTACTTAAGGGAAAATAATCTTCGTTCTTTTTTCCGCCTTTTAATTTAGGTTTGGAGTTTGTACCTTAATTAAAAGTAATTTATAAATACAATTATAAAAAGGCTTGTACGGAAATAAATAGTTTTTAATGGGACTTGAAAATGAACGTTTTGGGGTGTAAAAGATCCCGTTGTCAGGGGAAATTTTGGAATTTTAGATTTTTCCTGAAACAATGTGGAAACAATCGAATGGCATCCGTCGCCTCTTTGCCGCCGACGCACAAAATATGATGCAAGAGCAGCTACCAAGTTGTAACGGACTTTCGAGTCTTTTCCGACACCTTCGGTGGTGAATAAAATAAGCCATAAATCCAGGCGATTTGAAAATTTTCTGAGAGGGATCTTTGGGAAAGACGTCCTTAAATGTGAAAATATGTTACTTATAAATAATCAGGTGCTTAACTTTGCAAAATTTGTTAATATTCACAGCGAGAGGAGAATAAAACATTATTATCCTTCCTTTTGAGAAATAAAACCATATATTTTCATAATTATCCTGCAAGCTGCCGATGGCATTTAGAATGGGGTGTAATTTCAGTCAAAATACACTCTAATTAAAGCTTTTATTGGCCTGTCATCATATTTGAGAAAATAATCTGTAGTATCTCTCAGATCTAGCGGTTATTTCCGCGTATTTTCTCTTGTATGTACCCTAATCTACACGTATGCACCATTTATCTACGTCTATCTATATTTTAGTCTAGCTGCCAGTTCTTACATCACTTTGCAATAAGGTGAGGATCCCCTTGCAATATTGCCTGGTCGTATCCTAATTTATTTCTGTAAACACTAGGGCGATTTCCTATTATGAACCTGCTTTAGCAGTTTGCAATACCGTCTTTAGCGGTTCCCAAATTGGATGTCAAGGCAAACTGGGATTCATAGGGGTACAGCGGTAAGCTGGGTTTGCTAAAACAAATTGGTGATAATCGAATACCAACAAATGCATGCGTTCAGACGTCATGGAACCCGTATGTAAAAATCACCATAATAGGTAGTCTGTCCGTAGACAGGTCCGTGATTATTCATGGTTAAACCTGGTTCTCCATATACTCCTATTTTCCGCTGTCCTCTTCATATCTTGATAACTCTCTTTCACTTTCAAATCGTCTATCAGCTGAAACATTTTCCTACCTCTTTCCCTTTTTCCGTCTAGTTTTCCTTCTAACACGTCTTTAATCATACTATCTCTCATCAGGTAATGTCCAACCCAGTTTGCCTTCCTCTTCCTAATAGTCTGTATAACCCTTCGCTTCTCTCCTACTCTTCGTAGCACTTCATCGTTTTTCATACTATCTGTTCATTTTATCTTCATCATTCTCCCCCAAGTCCACATTTCAAAGCTTTTCAAATATTTGATGTCATTTTTCCTTAGCATCAATGTTTCTTCCCCGTACAAAGCTATACTCCATACATAGCATTTTATGAACTTCTTGCGGATATCATCCCTTATAATCCCCGTAAGTAGGTGTTTCTCTCTTCTGAAAACCGCTTTTGCTTTTCCTATTCTAGTTCTGATCTCATCTGTACATTTAGATTTTCTTGTTATGATGCTTCCAAGTTATTTATAGTCTGAAACTTGTTCTAAAGGCTTTCCTCCAATACTTATGTTCAGATTCTCTTCTTTGCACTATATTCGAATGTCCTTGGATTTTTCTGTATTTATTTCCAGACCGTATTTTCTACCTGTTATTACTAGTCTATTTATCATTTTCTGGAGTTCCTTTTCCTTTCTTGCTAGAAGTGCTTGATCATCCGCGTATTTTACTGTTCTTATAATCCTTCCTCCAATTTTGAAATCCCCTGTGCCTTCTAAAGCTTCTTGCATTAGACTTTCTCCATATATATTGAATAGGGTTGGCGATAGGCAGCAGCCTTGTCTTACTCCTCTACCGATATTTACTCCGTAGGTGTCCACATTCTTCAACCTGACCTTTACAACTTGATTCACATATAGATTACTGATCGGTCTCCTGTCTTACCAGTCTACACCTATATCCTATATCTTCATCGACATTACCCAATTTACTCTATCAAAGGCTTTCTGCCAGTCTACGAAACATACGCAGATATCTTGACTGTACTCTATTGCCCTTTCTGATATTATTCTAACTACCCCTATCGCATCTCTAGTTCCTCGTCCTTTTCTGAAACCGAATTTATCTTCCCGTAGCATTTCTTCTGCCTTTTTCTCCAGCTCTTTATTAAGAATCCTCGTGATGATCTTCGAAGTGTGTGACAGACGGCTTATCGTTATGTAATCTTAACACTGCATTGCCTTTCGCTTCTTCTTTAGAGGGATCATTGTTACTTCTAGGAAATCCCGAGGCCACTCTCCCGTGTCGTAAATCTTATTAATTATTTTCGTGATCTCTTTTAGTCATTCTGATCACATGACTTGAAGTACCTCAGCTGGAATTCCATCGCTGCCTGTGGCTTTCCCTTTCTATAGTTCCACTATCGCTTTTCTACTTCGCTCTCCATAATACTTGGTCCAAAGTTGTCTTCTTCAATGTTTTCCTCATCTTCCTGTTCTATTTTTTCTGATCCTGCCTGTATGCTGTATAGTTCCTTAATATATTATTCACATACCTGTGCTGCATCCTTTGTTTCTGAGACTATCTTCCCATCCGTATTCATAATTTCTTTACCCCAAAATCCATTCGACTTCATATCTTCTAATTCCAGTGCCCTAGCGTACATCTTATCGTACCGTCCGAACTTCTCCATTTGTTGTATTTCATCAAAATTTTCTTTCATCCAATTTTCTCTAGTTTTATCTGTTACCCTTCTCAACTCGTTGTTTATACGTTGATAGTTGACTCTACCTTCTTCACTGATAACGTTTTTCCATTTTCATCTCTCATCCATTTTCTCCAGCATTTCCTTAGTGATCCATGGTTTTCTGATTTTCTTCTCTTGATTTCCAATCTCTTTATCCAAGGTATCCTTGATACTGGTTTTAATTCCCATTCTATATCCACGATCTTTGGTTTGTTTTCCAAATTTCTTAGGAGATCTTCTAACTTCATGCTGACTACATCCTGCCTTTCTTTCAGCTTTTCTAAGTCCCAAGTCTGTCTTTTTCTTCTCGTTTTTCTATTTGTTTGAGCTTTGTGTGTGTGTGTGTATATATATATATATATATATATATATATATATATATATATATATATATACACACACACACACACACAAGGTGTTCAGAAACTATTTTCCCAAAATGAGAGGGATGACAGAAGGGACCAAAGGTAGTAATATGACAAAGGACCCAGAGTTCGGCGTCGCTTTTCCTAGGATCCAGAGAGCCTCAAAATGCGGCTCTGGGGCCTGTTAGATTAGACAACGAAACATATTAGTTCACTAGATGACAGCATTATCACACGCTTACTAAATGCCTGACCTTCTGTACGCACCAGTCATTCGCTTGTGTTATCATCTGCTGGTATGCTGGTTGTGCCGGTCCGCAGTCGCTGTGTTAACTTCACATGCAGCGATACACGTGGGCGGAAAAATCTTATATGCATCTGGTCTACGGCAGAGCCCGCTTTTGTGGAAGACGTGCTCAACGTATTTATTACCAAAGGTAGTAATATGACAAAGGTCTCAGAGTTTGGCGTCGCTTTTCCTAGGATCCAGAGAGCCTCAATGTGCGGCTTTGGTGCCTGTTAGGTTAGACAACCAGCTGGTCACTCAGCCACCTGGGTTGTGGTAGGAAAAGGTAAATGTAATAAACAACACAGTATCAATTACTCCTATAAATTCAATGTCTCAGTTGGGTCATCAGAGCAAGCGTTCGAAATGTCTCCCCCCTACTTCATTGCTGAGCCTCAATCGACGAAGTAGTGATTGACGTACTCGTACAAAAATTTCTGGCATGGTTCTAATATCACCGGCCGCGACGGCGATTCTTGTTAACAGATCTTCTTCACTCTGAACCGACGTCTCATAAACAACTCTCTTCATGTGACCCCATAGAAAAAAATCGATAGGAGTGAGATCCGGGGATCGAGTTGGCCAGGCAATCGGTCCATCCCGTTCTATCCATTTGCTCTGGAACTCAGCATTGAGGTACTCTCGCACCATTAGGGAGAAATCAGCCAGGGCCCCATCAGCCTGCAACCACATGCGCTGTCTGATTGCGAGAGGTACATCTTTCAGTAGTTCAGGAAGGGATTCCTCAAGAAAAATCCTGTAAATGTTACCGTTAAGGCGAGGTGAATGTAGGTAGGGTCCAATCAAGTCGTTGCCAACAATACCCGCCCACACAATGGGAGCAATTTCTTTTTGATTGCCATGTTGAAAAGTAGCATGTGGATTCTCATAGGCCCAGATATGATTGTTGTGAGAGTTGTACAATTCCTCAAGGGTGAATCTAGCTTCGTCAGTGAATAAAACAATTGATGGAAAATCAGGTTTTTCTTCTGTGCGATGCAAAAACCACTGCGCGAAATCTACTCGAGCGGGATAATCATCGGACCCCAGATCTGCACCTTCTGCTTACGGAAAGGGTGATGTTGATTTTCATGTAGCACCTCCCAAACTGTGGAATTAGAAGTGCCCAATTCCCTTGCCACGGCACGAGTACTAGTAGAGGGGTTTTCTACAAACCTATCAAGTAAAGCCCCCTCAAACTGAACGGTACGCACTACCCGGGGACGTCCTGTATCATGAGTGTCTGCCTGTAAAATGGAGTAAAAATTGGGTCACCTCCCCAAATTAGGGTATTCTCACCACTAAAATGACCAAGTTGACACCTTTCTAACTCTTACCTTGAACGCACCAGCTGCTCTCAGTTATCGGTCCAAGGAACTGAATGTCCAATGATCAGGACATCGCCGGTTAGGAAACATTGTCCTGTAAATACGTTGAGCACTTCTCCCACAAAAGCGGGTTCTGCCGTAGACCAGATGCATATCAGCTTTTTCCGCCAACGTGTATCGCTGCATGTGGAGTTAACACACCGACAGCGGACCAGCACAACCAGCATACCAGCAGATGATAACACAAGCGAATGACTGGTGCGTACAGAAGGTCAGGCATTTAGTAAGCGTGTGATAATGCTACCTTTGTCATATTACTACCTTTGGTCCCTTCTGTCATCCCTCTCATTTTGGGCAAATAGTTTCCAAACACCCTCCATATATATATATATATATATATATATATATATATATGTGTGTGTGTGTGTATGTATGTATGTATATATATAGTATATATAGTAGGCATGTTCATATTAAAGTTATTAATTAAATAAATTACGACAAAGAAAATAAATTTTAAATTCTGTTAACTGCATGCAGTTTTTTGTGAAAAGCAAAAACCAACCTTTGCTTAAAGTTTAAGCAAAACAGGTTAGTTTAAATTTTCTGAGTAAAACATCTAAGCAAAGACTATAACCACTTTATTTTTTATTCCAATAATTTAAAACTGTAATACCTTTTACTTACATTAATAAAAATCGTACATTCATGAGGAACTTCCGGAACGCCTTTTCAAAAAAGTTATTGAATCATTTATTGTTCTGGCATGTTTGGCAAGTTATAAAATTCCTAAAAATACAGCAGTGGTCAGATGATAATTTTTATTAAATAGGAACGTATCCTCGTTTTCAATAAATAAAAAATCATAGTCGCATTCTCGACCTTTAAATAGTACTCCATTTTACGCCCCACTCCTTCATTCCTTTCGAAACTAGCCCCCTCCTCCTCGTGCATTCTGCTGCCTCCCTCTCTATCTCCTTCTCTCCACATTGCACCGTCTCCTCCCGCCCTGCGCGCGTCACTCAATATTCCTCTCCCGCCGTCGCATCCCACTCACCTGTTCTAGCCAAGATTTCCTTGGCCGACCTCTGACTGACCATCCAATCTATCCACCACTCCGGAATGCATCCTTGTAGTCTGCCCGCTCATCGCACATTCTTTTCACACGCCCAAACCTCCTCAACATTCCTCTTCCGATCGACTACATTCCCTTTCACGCCTCAATCATTCGGGTTCCATACGTAGTTCTTTTTTATTTCGATCCGCGACCCCCATATCCTCCGCGGCCTTGCCAGGAAGCGAGAAAGTACGACTCGGGATCTGGCCGCGCCGATATTATTATTTTTTCGATTCGCTGGGTTCTTCTTTTCTTTCTTGTTTCTCCCCACCCCGACCTTTCTCCGGCTTAAAAAGCAACCATCCGGAAAAACTGAAGATCCGGGTTCGAGGCGCGGTCACGGATCGTTTCTTGGACTTTCCTCGGATTCGACTGCATGGCAGAAATGCCTAGGCCTCGCGGTAATTTTGAAACGTTCCGAATCAATCGCGCGTTATCGTGTTATCCGAAGGGCTGCAGTTTAGTAGAGATTGCGTTATCCCTCAATGCGACGATAAAGCGAACGTAAGCGAGGCAGAAGCAAAGGAATTGCGACAGAAATAAAAATAAGCAATACCTTCGGGACCAGGAGGAAAAAACATGGGAGAAACACGGATTCGCCGAAAAAATGGAATAACAATCAAATTATGATGAATCGGAAGCATGTTTTTGAGAAAAACGCCGCTGAAAAAACATTCCTGGAAATGAGTGAGAATATCCTTCTAAGAAAATGTTATCTTCTCCTTTCATACTGAGAAATACATAGTTACGATTCGCAGATATTATCAATGGCATCACTTGGGTGTGATGTGTTGATATCACCTTCTAAACAATAGTATGCTTAGGATGTTTTAGATGAACATTCAATATTTTTCTTCTAACGGTCGTTGAATGCATATCGTGCATTCCTCCGAACTTTAACCGTATATGGCGAGACATCACTCGTTACTTTTCATATTTACAAAACTTTCTCAAGCATAACGCGAAGTGCTGCCATTTTTCTGATTTATTTTTCTCGCTGAAATTTAAGATATGATCGGTTAATCCAATCTAAAACCTTCCGTGTTTACTAAATTCGAAAAACTATATCTCTCCAGTGGCGGATCGAATGGGAGGGGGATGGGACGATGGGGGCGATCACCCTCCCTTGCACGATCTCATTGCCCTCCACTGGATGCATTCTTAAATTCATTCTGCGCAAAATTCCTTGATTGTACACCGCAGACTGTCTGCATGGCAAGGGAAAGAAAGATTCTGATACGGGTGCGGATGACAATGAAATATAAACTTAGTGAATTCCACATAAATATATTTCACACGACCACGGTTTCGCTGCTGAGCGACATCACCCGGATGATGTTGCTCCGGAAACGAAACCATGTTCGCGTGAAATAAATTTATGTGGAATTCACAAAGTTTATTTTTCATTGTCATGAAGCTGTTCAACAAAGTGACGCCGGAAACTATTACACGGGCAGGGATTTAAAAAATATGTGATCGTTGGCAGAGGCGGATTCAAGGTGGGGAGGGACGATCGCTCCCCTCTCCCTGAGAGGTTTTTGGACCCGCTCCTGTATTTCTCACCAAAAGTTTTCTTTATGTAGAAATAAAACATCCAAGAACTAGCACTTAAAAACACTTATCTCAGGTATCTCCATTAACCACATGGTAATAAAAAATACCAGATGTGCATTTCGGCTACAAAGCAGTCTTCTGTGGTTATTCACCGAAAATATATTCTAAAAATTTATAACTTTGATGAAGATACCTGAGACAAGTATTTTAAAGTGCTTGTTCTTGAATTTTCTCAACCATAAGACGAACTTGATAATTTCTTGTTAAATTATAAATAAAATAGATAAGAACCATTTCCCATAATTCATTTTGGGCTATCACGATTAATAATACGGTCAATATTTTACAAACTTATGTTCAGTATCATAAAGTGTCTAAAGGTTCCTATTTATGATGCTATTTGTTTATCTCTGGTATTTTATTTTTACTTCAAGCTTGATTATTTTTTACTCTTCATGAAGAATTTATCAACTTCATCGTATTACACAGCCTTAAATTCAGCTCAAGTGTATTGATTCACCAAACTAATTCTACGTACAGAAAATACTATAAGAGATACCAAGGGAGTTACTTATGTTAGTAGGAAGTCTTTATCTCTCACAAGTTAGTGTACTTTCAACTGATTTTAGAATAAAGATTCTTAAAAAATATCCACTATAAATTTAAATCTTATCATTTCACAGTAATTTTTCTCAGTGACTATAACGTACAATCTTAATACGCTGATTATAAATATCCGTGCCCTGTCTGTATTCCTTAATTATACCACTAAATATCAAGGTATGCTATAACTTATTTTAAATATACCATACACTTGAGATCTTTTTAATGCTGCCAACTGATGATAAATTATCACACTGATCCCAATCTTAACTTTACTTTATCAGTTATTTCAAATCAATGGCTCATTTCCCGCTAAAATATTTTAATTCGCCTATGTGCAAAGAGATCATATTAAATTTTTAGAATTCTTTCAGAAAAAGAAATGAGAACAACGCAAAAGAGACTTTTCCTCAAATTTGATTGTTGCGAAAGAGGACAGTAAAATTATTTTCCATTATCAATTCAGAGAATTCGCTGGTATACAGTTTCTCTTAAAAAACAAAACTCAATCTATAATCAAAATCTTACTACGTAAAACAATTCCTTAATTTTATATAGTGTATAGCAGCGAACCTAGACATCATAAAGTACTAATTACAAAATAATCATCAAACCACAAGTATTAGTTGATTGAAAAAATATATTATATGTAGGCTTGGTAGGATCCGATTTAAATCGAACAACGTCGATAAACGTCGATTTTCCAACAAAATGGAAAAGTACAGGGTAGGGTGGGGCTATTTGGATCATTTCAAATTTGATCAGGAATTACAGTTGGCCAAATATTTTTTTAGAATTCAGTAATTAGTTTTAATTGCATTATGGTGTTTTGTATTAAAAATATAATAATAAGTTTTAAAAATCACGTTCATTTTAAAATACACTACAAAATACACAATAATGAAAAACATTAGTTTTAAAAATTTTGTGGGGCTAATTGACTCAAGCAGTTCAAGTTAAGAAAACTAGTTTTCTTCGCACACATGTTTTCTTACTTTTCTTGGCAATCACTCGATCTTTTGATTTATTCCTAAGTTTTTTAACCTTTGTTCCTTTCTCCAAATGTAACTTTCTCTTTGCTCTTGTCTTTTCAACGTTTTCAGGAGATGTCAGATGACAGGCAGAATGCTTTGCTTAAACGCAAATTGGATGGTACTTAAAATTTAATTTTCAGAATGTTTATATATTTTTGCAACAAATTCTTTCTTTATTTCTATACTGGAATATTACCTTTTTCGTGAGTAAAATCATTATTTTCTACATATTTAATGTTTATCAATGCAAATAGGTCTACGCATCAGTTAGCAATTTGATGATAAGGAGAATATGGGCCATTATTAATAGATGAAAAATAACACATTGTGAAGTACAAAACATTTGTTGGCAGCAATTCATGAATAAAGTGTGCAACGATAATCATTGGAACTAAGGTAAGGTAGATTTTAAAAATTTCCCTCTTTGAATATACCGAGATATTGAATAACTGTGACACTGTGACGACGGAATTATTTTAATACATTGCTGTAAAATCGCATAAAATTAAAAAAGGCAACGGGGTAGACTATGCAGATATCATTATTTTCCTCTCTAAGGTAAACTTTTAAAGCGTATGCTTCTGACTGACTTAACAAAATTTTGTGCGGGTACCACTAGAATGATGTGGCAAGATTTATACAAATTAATTGCAAGCGTATCTGCAACTGGCTGCTAGTATTTTAATGAATTCGTTATTGAGTGCTTTCTTTAATATTAACATTTAAAAATGAAGAAGTGTAAATGCGCATAAATAAAATAAAATCTATGAAGAACAATGTATTAATTCGATTAATTTTTTATAAAAACAACTTCCTATAAAAAGTAAATAAATAATAAAAGTATTGTAAAATAAACGTAAAATTTACGTAGAATTTCGAAATAAAAAGTAAATTTAAACCATCGAATTGAAAGACCAAAAACTGCCAGTCATATATAGTAATATAGTAATAATTATTTGAAGCGTCGATATTCGTCGAAAATCTCTCTGGAAAATACACGTCGATTTAAATCGTCGATTAAAAAAAATAAACGTTAAATTCTACCAAGCCTAATTATATGCAAAATAAAAATGTTCTTATGAACAACTGAGACGAAATATTCTAAAAATGTACTCATTCGCCCAATATTATAATGCTGCTTCGCTAAGTGAGACCCATGTGGAGAAGGTAATCCAAAATAATTAGAGATGGCTGAGCGAAGAGCAATGCGTTTTGTTATGTCGAAGTACGTGCATGTCGTTTCATTCCTTCTAAATGAGCTTGAGTGGAAAACTATAAAAGATAGGCGAGAGCGTTATAAGATGAAACTTTTCGGAAAGTTTGCAAATGAGGATGTCTAATGACGTAGCTAATATAGTCGTACCGATCGAATATTCCAATAGATAAATACGGCTCCATCGTAGAAGAAAGTTCTTGAAGATTACGCAGAGCCAGGACCAAGAGGTATTATTCATCCTCCCACCCTGACCTAATCAGAAGAGCCTAAAGGAATAATATAACCATTTAGTAGTGGGTCGGTGCCTACCAGGTTGGAGGTCTGAAGGGTATGAATTGTAAAAATATCAAAGAAACACAATGTAATCAGTATTTTGATGGTGTATAAATGTAGGGTAGCTGGTGGTGTAGTGGTTCGAGTGTTCTCCCCGCCAGCTAAAGATTCCTTTAGGACTTTTTCCGAGGACGCCCGGCCCCTTATTTGTGCATGTTAGAACTAAGAAAACGAGGACGAGCCAAAGAGAAATGAGGAGCGCGCTCAAATCAAAACTCCGTCCTTCGGAAGGGACGTTAAGTCGTTGGCCCCCTTGGTGCTCTTCGTTAAGAGCAGGCTAAAAGCCGGCACCGGGTTTCTCTCCTCCCTTCCTGGATACTCATTGCACTACCTCTTAGATACCCATTACGCGCGTAGGCAAGAGGCGAATCAGCTGGACTCAAAATCAAAACACCCTTCGAAAACTTGCTGACAAGAAAATCACTAAAGCTCAACTTTCACTAGAGACTTGTCGAGCTCGTCTTATGGCTGAAAACAAATTGGAGGTACCTACGAGAAATATTTACTTTTTCATATGCTTATTTTTGAACAAAATCCTTTGCTAAAAATATATTTTAAAATGTATTTATTTCTGGGTATAATTTATCTCATGCAAAAATACAACATATATTTAAATAACAATTACTTAAATATTGAATGGTACAGTATTTCAAGAACAATATAAAGCTGAAGCAAGAGGTGGATGCACGTTTCCTGAAAGATTTTCAGATTTCTGGATTGCTTCCCACTATGGGGAGGGGACAACCCACACCGTTGGAATGTAGATCCTTGCTAGACATTTCCACCCGTGTAAACTTTACTTCTCTAGTTTCAGTGGCTAGACTACAATACCATTTTAAAATTTTGAATTTTCCTCATTTGATGCCACCTAGCAGAGAATCTATGGATTACTTAGAAAATCCAATCAGTGAAAACTTCATAGATTAATAAGAAATATCTAATAAAAAATAATTTTCCAAATATCTCTTAAAACAAAAAACTTGATTGTTCACAGACGGGCATACAGCGTGATCACATTAGCACGTTTTTTCTTTCGAGAAAACGTGCCAAAAATAAATGCTAGGAATGGAAAAGAAATGATGGTATCAATTTAACTGTTTTAGGCGCCATTTTGTGGAATATTTCTATTATCATACATATCTTTTTACACTTCGTAATTTTCCACCATAAAATAGTGGAAAACTACAAAGTTAAAAATTTATTTCTGATAATGAAATTGATGATATTTGGAAGTCGCTTACCACGGGAGTAAATGATGCCCATATTTAAAATGTTTCTGAGGGACGTAAAGCGAACTATATTCATACTCGGCCTCATAAACATGCACGATTACAACGGAATTGAAATACAATGGAAAACGTTTTGTTGTGACGTCACGCCTCCGCACATTCCTGCAGGGGTGACGCCAGTGTGTATACATAGGTCTGCCAAATCTGCTGGGGAGAAGGGATGCGAGGATGCGTGGAGGGAGAGACGTAAAGGAAAGGGAAATGGAGGAAGGAAAGGGAAACGGAGGGAGGCAGGCAGCGGGAAGAGGAGAGGGAAAATATCGGACATGCGTGACGTAATACGACCATTTTGAATTTTGGCGCCTTCAATTTTCCAGTTGGCGGACGTGTAGGACTGGTGTAATTGCGCTTCCATGGCATCATTGAAGAGGGTAAGACAGAGAGTGTCGGGAGGGAACGGACACTCGTTGGTTGAGGCAATTTTCAGAAGTTAACGCTTAATCGTCCACAATAGGTTGTTCTCCCTTGACAGGAGATTCAGAAGTCTACTACGCATCAAGCGAATACTTTTTCGACTCTTTAATTAATGAGTTCGCTCAAGCCTGACCCAAAAGGTTTGTACATCCGCTTTATCCTAAAAATTTATTTTTAGAGTAAGTGTTTATAAATCACTTAACAGAAGAAATTGTTTCAATATAGAGAACCAGGAGACCAAAGAAATAAATTTCGTGTTAAAAGTTTAATTTATTCAAATAATTCATGTGATGTTTATTTAGATACATGAATTTCTATAGAGTGTTTGCTAAAATAATCACTTGAAACTATTTCAGTATTGTTGCAAATAAAATAAAAATATCTTAAACACTGCAATAAAATATAAATATTACGTTTACCAATCTTTTAAATATATTACAAATTTTTGCTTTCGCTACACTTGAATATTTGCCATCATTGTTCGGAAAAATATTTATTTTATGGAAAACCTCTAGTTCACTTCCATATTCAGTGTGCGGCAAATAGCTCCGAGTGAAATAGGTTTTAATGATTCGCTCCGAATCTCAATATTAAATTAGATTTAATTCTAGAAGACAAAATAGACTAATTCCAAATATTGGTATAAAAATTACAAAACATTGCAAAGTCAACAGAGGTAGTAGCGCTAACTGAATTAAACAGATGTAGTAGCATTAACTGAATTCTTCAATTTCTCATGTGATCTTCTTCATTAGAATGAGTGGATGTATAGATATACTGTCAAAGATCTTTGCGTAAAAATTTAATACGTTTCTAACGAGAAAACATATTTCACATGAAACAGGTAGATCATTATTTGTCCTTTCAGTCGGAATAAACTGTCCTACGAGGATATTCACAACAAGATTGTTTTGTAGACAAAAGTACCAAAGCATCATGGTCGTATCGTATCTAGCACCATATCTTGCTAAAATGTTTAATTTTGACCGTGACGATGGACCCACCGACGATTTTATCATACCAGCATAACACGGCATTGTGCGATTCTTCCGTATACACAAAGCTGCCGCTGAGGCATGAGTAACAACAAAGAGTTACGTAACTTACTGCGTGTCAACGACCAGTGAATTCGATACGGGATGTTGCTGCCGAATTTCAATGTAGGGTTGGCAATCGAGTTTGTTTAGATTCGCTTTTTGTATGCCATAGGCACGGTCTATATTTTTTCAAAGCTCAATGGGCCTTGATGTTTATTTTATTGAGGAAGCAATTTGTTTCAATTAATTTGTTTACTTCCAACTCTTAGCTGAAGAGACATATGTCTAAATTTTTGCGACTGTAATTGACATTAGTTTTCTAACTAAATTATTAAAAATTTTAAAATTACTTTTTCTCTATGTAATGAAACTTATAAAACATCAAACGTATATGTATATTGAATCAAAATGAAATTCGGTATTTAAAAAAATATTCAAAAATATTAATTAATTTCACATATGTAAAAATAATATGACACTTTAAATGATTATCGTTATTTGCTCGTCATGGAATAATGAACTTTTATCAATCGTCGACCAAAGTTAACGTTTTACGTTGATACATCCTAATCCTTCATATTCTTCACCCAGAAAATACGTATGAATATACTAAGGGATGAAATCTATTAATGTATCTTCTGATATAAGAAGTTCTCTGGCTCTAGCATCTTCAGAACGTAATAATGGCATCTAAACAAGTTCAGATCATCACTACTATCTGTTATTCACCACGGAACAGCCATTTCAACTCTAGTGACTAATACACTCAATTGACTTTAATAGATATTTAAGAAACATAATTAGCATATTTTTCAATCAGTAGGTTAAAAAAATTGCATTGTCGTCTATGAACTCTACCTTTATACGTTTCCGTTGCACCTAAGATAAGTTGAGGGGTCGATATAAATTGACAATTTATTCACGAAAACATTTCTTTTCTCTTTTTTGATAGTACTACTCAACACTAAAAAGATTACTTATGTATGTCTGCACAAAGTATTCTAAATCTCTACTCCGACTTATGATTTATGTGCCGCCTAACAATAAAGAGCTGAACCCTTTACTTCAGGGATGACGAATACGTGGCACGCGTGCAATTTTACTTGGCACGCGTAAGTTTGTATTTCTTGTATAAAATATGAAGTTTCTTAGAGATGAAGTTAATTTGTACCACGCGAAAAATTTCTGATGGTTTTCATTAATCTCTCGGCAGGTGATACAAAAATCATTTGCCACCACTGCTTTACTTATTGCACTTATTGAACATTTCTTGACATATCTACACATAGAAGTTTCTTCCCATAGTGCAGATTTTGCTAAGTAGCGAAATGTTAAAATAAAATACCATTTACAGATAAATATGAGGATAGTATTGCCTCAATTTTGTTTCTTTTAAGAAATAGCTATATTTATGTTTCATCCGCTATATGTATGTTTTCCAAATAATAATATAAAAATTATGTAAAATTGCTGAATTTAGGCGAAAATTGGCGATAGAAATTAAAAATTATGTGTAACACTCCAAATTTGCTTGTTATTAAAATATTTTCTCCTATAATTAATATTTCAATTGAAAAATGAACCGGAATTATTAAATCTTCCTAAATAAGCTTGCTAAATAAACCAAAAAATAATAATCCTTTATTGGATTTAAAATATATGAAAAACCATTTATGCCCAATAGCGCTTAATTTGTTGATAACGCGTAAAATGCATTTACCGAGGAATTAAATATCATTATAGAATACGAATGATTTAAGCAACAATTTTAAATGCTGTCAAAATTTTCACAAAACTGAAGTTGCTTGTTGGACTCTATGTATTTCATCCTTAAATGTACCTCTCGCTATAATCTTTGTCAGAATTAATGCCAGAAAGAGTATGGACTAATCCGTAAAATAAAATAAAAAACAAAATGTAACCAAGTTTATTCTACAGCAGATAAAGAATTCCTCTAATTTCTTGTCTACGATTACGGTAAAACGATGTTATAAATCATTACATCACATTGTTACAGCGATCTACCAGCTGATCGAGGTATCCTACGCGTGCTGCAACCCACCTGCATTGAATGGGAAGAATTTAGCCTATGCTCCAGGATGCGACCCAGTAAAAGGCAAGCCAATGAGATCACCACTCAGATATGACGCATATTACGTCGCTCTTGAGCATTACGCAGCGACCATCCCACCGCCGCCTCCGCATATAGCGACCAGTTCCTCCACCTCCTCGCACTAACGCCGCCCATCCCACATCCTTTCCGTATCACGAGTCTTTTACAGCGGTGACGTAGTGTAAAGTGCGAAGGAACTGTTCACATTTAAGACGTCACGGGTTGAGGGGACGATCGAGCTATGAGTAAGCGGTGGCGTAGTCACCAGAGGAGGCCATGGGTGGTCACGGCCCAACCCATATCTCTGAGAAAAACATTCCCACAAGAAAGCGTTCCCACCACTCCCCAGCATATGATGCTCACATCTTCCAAGAACTACGGAGTAGGAAAAAATCCGTTAAGAGACTTCTCGCTTATAAATTAATGAAAAACGGGAGTGACTATCCTCGTGATTTCTCTCGAATAATGGATTAAAACGCGGTGGCCTAAACGTTAATATTTCAGTACATCTTGTTTTGCCTGATTTTGCTAATGAATAAAATAGATACATATATAAAGAGCAGTAGTGGTTTTGATTTTAAACTGATTGTGAAATTTTTATCTTGCATGACATTTTAATAAACGTGATCGCTAAATAATATTATTTTTATAATCCAATATCTAACCCTTAATTTTGTGAGATTCCATTTAAAGAAAATAAAACAAAATCACTTTGTAAAATTTCACTCACTTTGGAAAACACGACCTAGGTTTCGATGTGACAACGTTGTCATCAGGATCACAAGGAATTTTTACAAAGTGATTTTGTTTTATTTCCTTAACATTATTCTTTTTGTTTTTTCTGTAATAAAAATATTTTTTAATGCGAGGCTTTGTGATAGCGTAATGTTATACTACGAAATAGTGAGAAATTCTTAAAATAATTTAAGAAAAAAGATTTATCTTTGCAGATAGGTCTGTTAATTTTTGTACTGTGAACAATGTATTATTTATTCAATCAATAACATAAAAATCTCATTCTAAGTCCTATAAAGTAAAGTATCAAAATTCTTAGTTTATTTTTCTCCGATTTTGAAAGCTGAAATCTAAAGTTAATAACACTTCATCGCTTGAACGAGATATTTTAGTTTATCTAATTTACGATTAAAAATTTTAAACATCTTGCTGTGAAACTTAATATGGGAGGACATTATAATAAAACCTGCTATTTTGTCGCAAATGACAAAAGCATGCTTCAGGTTTATTTAGCTGTTTTGCTTAGCATAATACGTACTACGGATAGTTTTGACGAGTATGGGTTCAGTACTTCTGGCATAATTCCTTACAAAGAATTTTTCAACTCAATTAAATGACGTATCCACCGCTTCTATCCTATCTTCAGGCGTTTCCCTTTCACTTTTCCGTACTTAATGCAGCGTTCCTCTCCTAGCATTTTATTACGAGCCATGTTAACACGATCAACTTAAGTGAAATTCTTTACAAGGAAAGAAAATCATTTATGTTAAAATGCTCGTTTTGCATGAAACTGACAGTAACGGCGGTTCGACGAAGATTTCTGCTAAAAAAAATGTCCAAAAAAATTTCTTAATGTGATAAAATCCGCATATAAGTTTCGATCGAAGCTGAAAGGTACAGTTATTTTGTGACTAATATACCTATCCTCTTAAACATTTGGTTTAAAATACAGTAATAGCTGTGAGTAAGCTGATATTCTTCGGTGGTAATTAGTCATTTTCTTAAAAATTTATAAATTCGACTTTCATCAACACGAGTGGATTATAGAGATAAAATAAGAACCTTAATCATAGATATTTGGATTTTAATTGTTTATTTGAGAGAAAAAGAATTTATCCGAACAAAATTCTAATCTACTATATTACTTGAAATCTATTCTCCTGAGCCAGTTTTTTTTTAATTTGAGCTTAATTTACTTTTAGCGATTTTTAGCCAAATGTAAATAATCTTGCGTTAAAGAACACGACACAATTTGCTCTCTACTTTCAAAAGCTTGAATCCCATCAACGATATAAATATTATCGTTTTATAAGCATTTCTGTAATTTCTTTGGTTTATTTAAATGGGCCTGTTATTTTAACATTATGAAAAACTTTTTCTAATTTATATTGTCATTACACAACAAGAAAACAAATTTCTTAACAAATTGTAAAACTTTATAAAAAGCTATGGAGTATTTTTGGATATTTATTTATACGAGTTGTTGGTGTTTGTATACTGCAAGCGCTTAAAAAGTCACCATACACCAAGATCTAAACTCATAAATAAACTAATGCGACAGCATTTGAACTACGCAGAGCCCATATAAATAAGATAATAGTATTCATTTTCCGCGTTATTATGGCATATATCCGGAATTTCTTAATTCTCTGGCAATTATTTTTCTTCGTGTGATAATACACAATCTAATTGTAATAGAATTATATAAAACATATGGTATCTATTATATATAGACTCTTCTTAAAGAGGAGGAACATATATATATATATATATATATATATATATATATATATATACAGGGTGTTTCAAAATTATGTATACACAATTTAAAAATTTATATTTCGTGAACCAAATATACGATTTGCACAATTTTTCTTTTATTTTAAAGCAAATTAAATTAATTTTTTAACAATGTTTGATTATTTACAAATATCCATGGAAACGATGGAGAACATGCAGGTGAGTTTCAATGAGAGAAAGTTAAATCTAAAATGGTATTGGAAATTTGAAGACGTCACAGACGTTCAGCGTGCATGGGAAAGAAAATATGGAACAAAAGCACCAACTCGTCTAACGATTACGTCTGCGTGATAAATTTGAGGAACATGGAAATGTGAACAATATCAACAAGACATGCTGTGGGCGAAAAAGAACGTCAAGAAATATCGAAAATGTTGAAGCTGACAGAGGTGCAATTACCCGCTCCCCAAGGAAGTCTACAAGACAGTGTTCACGTGAGCTACAATTGAGCCATACAAGTGTTTTTAGAATCCTAAAGGACATAAAATTGAAGGCATTTATACCTCGATTACTGCATTCAATCTAAGAAGATGATCCAGATTGACGAACACAATTTTGTGGGTGGTACATTCGAAAAAATGGTGAAATCGATGCTTTTAAAGATTCAATTGTATGGTCAGACGAAGCCACGTTCAAGCTGAATGGCCATGTGAATCGCCATAACTGCGTTTACTGGGCAGGTAAAAATCCACACTTCACATTGGAGAAAGATGTCAATCTACCAGGTTTTACTGTGTGGATGGGACGCTCCTCTCGTGGAATAATCGGACCTTACAGATTCAATGGCACTGTTAATGGAGAAAGTTACCTTGATATGTAAAAACATCATGCAGTACCTAATATCAGAAACATGTTTCCGGATACATTGGTGTATTTTCAACAGGATGGTGTACACCCACATTTTCATACAACTGTGCGGGAGTACCTGAACAATGAATTTCCTGAGCAATGGATAGACCGCAGGGGGAGTGCTTTTGAATGCCCTCCAAGGTCTCCAGACCTCACTCCTTTAGATTTTTTGCATGGGGATACTTGAAAGATAAAGTTTACGGTCAGAAACCGCAAACATTGGAGGATCTTTGGATGGTAATACAGCAAGAAGCACACAGAATTTCTACTGACTTGTGCACTGTAGTATGTAATTCTGTTAAAGAGAGATGTCGCTTATGTATCAGTGCTGGTGGTTGGACATTTTGATCATCTTACTTGAGTTTTGTTCATTGCAAACATTATTATGCATTTAAGCTTTAAAATAAAAGAAAAATTGTGCAAATTGTACATTTGGTTCACGAAATATAAATTTTTAAATTGTGTATACATCATTTTGAAACACCCTGTATATATATATATATATATTTTTGTCTTTTTGTGTTCGTGTGCTTCACGTGTCTCTTCGACGCCCCCAGCAGCCTGCCAGCTTGGTCCTCAACTTGGTAAGTGTCCGCTGGGCTTCCCTCAACACCTTGTTGCCACCCTCATCACTACCTTTTCTTTTCCTTTAGTTTATATATATATAATCATTATATATAGACGTCCCTTACAGAGAAGTAACATATATATATATAGGAGGATACTAATGTGTAGGTACTTCCAGAAGAGCGGCAGACTCGAAATTTTTTTATTGGTAGAACTATGCGCAAAACCGACTAGAAAAAACGAAAATCTCGAAAAAGTTCAACAATGCCGCCGCTAAAAATTCGAAATTGTTTAAACAAATTTTCAAGGTTTTTGTATTTCCGAATGTGCTAAGGAGCTAAAATATTTTTATTAGGTAGTATTTATAAAAAACGAAATAGGGATTATAAAAATTTTGATATTTTAATTTGTTTGGCAGTTAAAAATTCTTAAAGTTTAAACAAATAGGTAAATCTCTAGATACTACCGGGAGAGATAGAGAGCTGAAATTTTAAAATAATTTAGATCTTAGTCTATATAAACGAATAAATATTTCAATGTCTGCATGATATTGTTATTGCGACCGTTAAAAATTGTTTGAATTTAAACAATTAGATAAATGTTATTTCACTTCTAAATGTGGTACAACTTTAAAATTTGGCATAAATGTGTGGAATTAATAACCAAATGTGGAAAAAGTATAATATTTTTAAAATTGCAAATATTAGTGATTGTTTTACTCCATTATTGTTCCATAAGGAAAAAAACGAAAATCGGTGCAGAGGAGAAATCTTTTGAAATATTTCCAATGATGAAATATCTCTCTGAAAAATTGATGTTTTTTCAAGGTGAGATGAAATGCTTGCAGAATGCAAGCATTTCATCTCAGTCATTATATATAGACGATCCTTACAGAGGAGGATATAGCTATAGAACTGAACGTTTCTGTGCTTATAGATGTCATGGAGAAACCTCCAGAAAAAATGGGACTTTTCACCCAAGTGATATGAGTTCGACTCCAGAAATTCCGAAATTTGCGTTTTTTTCCATAAGAAAAGCATTGCGACATTTTTGTAAATTAATTTCGGGCACATGCCGATAAGCTGGAGTAATGAAATTTTGAGTGTTGCTAAAAGGCTGCAATACCTATGATGAATTGTTATAGGTTTTGCTTACAGTGCCCTGGGTTTGATTCCAGATGCTCCGGATAATCTCCCATAAGTGTTAGCATGGGGAAAATTATTCCAGAGTGTAGACCAATCTAAGAGATTTAGGGAGCTGAAATTTAGCAGGATTATAGGATTTTGCTCAAAACCAACTATACAAATATAAAATTATAAAATTGTTAATTTTTAGGGTTTTTTTAAAACCCCATTTATACATTTAAGTTTAATAATTTTATCTTGGAAACTATAAGTCGTAGGTTCGAGTTTTTGAAAACATTTTGTAGCAATTTATATACAGAAAAAACGTAAATTTTGAAAAAGTTCAACATTGCGGCCGCTAAAAACTCGCAAATGTTTAAACAAATTTTTAAGGTTTATGTATTTTTAAAAGTTCCAGGGGGCTGAAAAATCTTTTAAGGTAGAATTTGTAAAAAAAAACGAAGTAGAGATTATAGAAATTTTGTTATTTTAATTTGTTTGGCCGTTAAAAATTCTTAAAGTTTAAGTTATTTAGAGCATTGTCTATATAAACGAATAAACATCTCAATGTTTCCATTAAATAGTTTTTGCTGCCGTTAAAAATGATTTAAATTTAAACAATTAAATACTTGTTATTTCGCTTTTAAATATACTCCAACTTTAAAATTCGGCAGAAATGTGTGGAATTATTAATCCAATTTGGAAAAAGTATAAAATTCATAAAATTGCAAATATTAGTGATTGTTTTACTCTATTATTGTTCCATAAGAAAAAAAAACGAAAATCGGTGCAGAGGAGAAATCTTTTGAATTAAAGAAATATTTCCAATGATGAAATATCTCTCTGAAAAATTGATGTTTTTTCAAGGTGAGATGAAATTCTTGCAGAATGCAAGTACCTTCTACTAGTATCCTATATATGTAAGAAGCAGCTATTTATAATGATAAGTACAGCACATTGTTGTTAACTTCATGAAAAATGTTTTACGCAAATAGGCACAGCCTCGGTGTACAAGGAAATATAAATAAACGTTTTCTCCCAAAATATGACTTAAGGTGTGAGAAACGCAAACATTTCTGCCAAATTGTGTAAAGTCATCTTTATGGAGCTACCGTGATGGAATAAAGAGTAGGCATGAAATTTTTCATATAATCAATTTATCTTTTCTGCTTAAATCTATCTTTAAGAATTCACTAATTTCTCGGCGTTATAGACTTTAAATACCTACTGGTTAAGCAATGCAAACACATTCCAAACTTCGAAGGATTCCCCTTGAATAAATAGATAATCCTTGGCTTCCTGGATATTGATATTTCGGTAGTTTTGTATTTGCATTTTTGCGGAGGACATTTTTTCTTGCAGGGTTATTTCACTCAACGGGAAGTACAGAGATCCCAGCAGAGATAAAATAAATGCATTATATGCACTACAGTCTCTTTGTTTTTTGTGTTTTTAGCTATTTATACCGTAAATAATATGTAATGAAGTATGCATTCCATGTGCCAAACATTGAATAAAAATTGTTTTTTATTCCTATAATTAAATTATAACCTAGTTGTTCACTAAAATATTCCACTAACCAAAAATACGACAAACTATACAATCATGTTTATACTATCATGACACAAAATAAGATGAAGAAGGGAAAAATCATCTGTGAAGGGAGTGAGATCAGTAGGTGAGCAAAATATGTCAGAGCCGGAATCGATCTCAGGAAATGCTAATTCCGTTAGTGAAAGAGTTGTGCAAAATAGGTAGAAGTGGTGCATGAAATATATCGGATATCCAGGGTATGGAGGATGGTAAATTGAATTTAAAATGTAAATATATCATTTAATATATTAGCTGAACCAGAACTAAAACTGCCATTGTCAAAATTATAAATTCGTTAAAAATTTTTAACTCTTCCTATATAATAATAAAAATTGGAAGATGGAGACGCTTACAGATAAAAATATTACAATAAGTAGATCACTGTAGTGGGTAGGGTCAAAGTAGATTATACTGTCAGGCGATCTAGGCGACCGCCTAATGCTTCGCATCTCTGGGGGCCTCGCGCCTCTGGGAGCCTTGCGCCTCTGGGGGCCTCGTGCATCTGGGGGCATAGCATCTAGAGCCGTGAGAGAATTAGTGTTAAAAATGTCAGAAGCTGATTGCGAAAGGGAAAAGATGCACAGATTGAGTGTGAAAAATCCCAACACGAAGAAGCTATCATGTATCTTAAACCTAAATGCTGACGAAGATTACCGTTAACTATTTACTATATATGGCGAAGACCATTTCCACCTGACGGGTATCGTTGAAAAAATAATTATTTCGAAGACTGAACTGCAATCGGCATCGACTTCAGAGGCCTACCCACTTTATTGTAAATACATTATTAGAAATTATTAAGAATTTGACAGCCTGTTTTTCTCCGACAAATTTAACCACGTTTTCAGAATTCTCGAGTCATGGACTTCGCAAACCGCTATCGCCTAGGGATCTCGCACCCTCTAAACCCGCTCCTGGATAGGGTGACACCAATTATGATCAGGTTATGAAATTTATCATGAAGAAATAGAACGAACATCGCGTATTTATCTGGACAGACAGACAGACAGACGAAGTAAGGAAATGTCTTATAATTGCTTTTTCTTGTTCTTATCCGAGTTTTTCGCAACGCTCAGCCCACTTCGCCTCCGTGCACCGAATCTGGATGTCAACCGATTGAATTAGATGGGAAGGAATTCTTTATTGACTTTGAAGAGGGAACGTTTGCGGAGGCTATTTGCTCGGAGTGGGCAATTCTTAGTCCAATCAGAGAGAGAAAGCAATTTGAAGGACAGCTGCGTTCTCAAGAAAGCCAACCTGTTTAAACAATTTTTGGCAGTCTGCATACAAATGAATTTCGCAGGAGGCGGGAGGAATTATGTCAACTAAGTTATTTGTAAATAGAGCGAAACAGAAGCGGAGGAAGATGGAAGGCCATAAATCACAGCACGTTGGCTCCCATTCGTGAGGGAGAGAAAAATAAAATATAAACGCCTTTGGAAAAGTTTGCAAATGGGAGAATGGCAGCGTGAAAACTTTGACGTGGCTCGCGTTAGGTTGAAAGAGTTTCCTCTAAATTAAACGAATTAAACACTATCGTAGGAACAATCAAATTGGAATGAGTGGACGTGACAAATGAAGGAAGCGTATGATAAACTAGGGGCATTTCTTTGAGTTTGATTTGAAATTTCAATTTCCGTTTCCATTAAGGTGGCAATCCTGACAGACTGACAAGATTAAATAATGGCATAACCTCGTTGAATTTTTCCAATTCTAATTATCAAAGTAATTAAATTCTGTCATAAGAATCATCATCATCATAGGTCCGTTATTATTCGTGGTTAAACCTGGTTCTCCATATGCTCCTATTTTCCGCTGTCCTCTTCATATCTTGATAACTCTCTTTCCCTTTCAAAACGTTTATCAGCTGAAACCTTTTCCTACCTCTTTCCCTTTTTCCATCTAGTTTTCCTTCTAACACGTCTTTAATCATACTCTCTTCCTCAGGTAATGCCCAACCCAGTTTGCCTTTCTCTTTCTAATAGTCTGTATAATCATTCGCTTCTCTCCTACTCTTCGTAGCACTTCATCGTTTTTCATCCTATCTGTCCATTTTATCTTCAGCATCTTCCTAAGAATATCATTATATATCGACGACTCTTACAGAGGAGGATATAACATACTAGTAGTTGGTGCTTGCATTCTGCAAGCATTTCATCTCAACATTAAAAAACATTCATTTTTCAGACAGACATTTCATCATTACAAATATTCTTTTAATTCTAAAAATTTAACCTCCGCAGCGATTTTCGTTTTTCCCACATGTAAAAATAATAGTTTAAAACCATCCCCAAATGTTGCAATTTTAAAATTTTACACTTTCTACATTATGGGGTACTAATGCTACACATTTTAGTCAAATTTTAAAGTTGTAGCACTTCTAGAAGTAAAATAATATTTTTCTAATTGTTTAAATTTAAATAATTTTTAACGGCCGCCTCATTTAATATATGGTAAAATTGAAATGTTTATTTACGCAAATTCACTACTCTGTAAATAATTTGAAAATTTCAGCTTCCTAGGTTATCCCGTAATACAAAAACAGTTATCTATTTGTTTAAACTTTAAGAATTTTTAACTGCCAAACCAATTAAAATATCAAAATTTTTATAATCCCTATTTCGTTTTTTTAAGAATTCTACTTTTAAAAAAAATTTCAACTCCGTGGCACATTCGGAAATATATAAACCTTGAAAACTTGTTTAAACAATTGCGAATTTTTAGCGGCCGCATTGTTGCACTTTTTAAAGATTTTCGCTTTTTCTAGTCGGTTTTGCACAAAATTCTACCTATGAAAAAAATTTCGAATCTCCAGCTTATCTGGAAGTGCCTAAACATTAGTATCCTCCTGTTATATGTTATCATTATATATCGACGACTCTTACAGAGGAGGATATAACATACTAGTAGTTGGTGCTTGCATACTGCAAGCATTTCATCTCAACATAAAAAAACATTCATTATTCATATTTCATCATTACACATATATTTTTAATTCTAAATATTTCACCTCCGCAGCGATTTTCGTTTTTCCCACATGTAAAAATAATAGTTTAAACAATCCCCAAATGTTGAAATTTTAAAATTTTTACACATTCTTCACTATGGGGTACTGATGCTACACATTTTAGCAAAATTTTAAAGTTGTAGCACTCCTAGAAGTAAAATAATATTTTTGTAATAGTTTAAATTTAAATAATTTTTAACGGCCGCTGCATATCGTATGTGGTAAAATTGAAATGTTTATTTGTGGAAATTCACTACTCTGTAAATAATTTGAAAATTTCAGCTTCCTAGCTCATCTTGTAGTACCTAAACAGTTATCTATTTGTTTAAACTTTAAGAATTTTTAACTGCCAAACAAATTAAAATATCAAAATTTGTATAATCCCTATTTCGTTTTTTTAAGAATTCTACTTACAAAAAAAATTCAACTCCGTAGCACATGCGGAAATACATAAACCATAAAAATTTGTTTAAACAATTGCGAATTTTTATCGGCCGCATTGTTGCACTTTTTCAAGATTTTCGTTTTTTCTAGTTGGTTTTGCACAAAATCCTACATAAGAAAAAAATTTCGAATCTCCAGCTTATCTGTAAGTGCCTAAACATTAGTATCCTCCTGTTATATGTTATATATATTATGTTATATCCTCCTCTGTAAGAGTCGTCGATATATAATGATACATAACATATAACAGGAGGATACTAATGTTTAGGCACTTCCAGATGTGCTGGAGATTCGAAATTTTTTCATAGGTAGGATCTTGTGCAAAACCGACTAGAAAAAACGAAAATCTTGAATAAGTGCAACAATGCGGTCGCTAAAAATTCGCAATTGTTTAAACAAATTTTCATGGTTTATGTATTACCGCATGCGCTACAGAGTTGAAATTTTTTTTATAAGTAGAATTCATAAAAAAACGAAATAGGGATAATACAAAATTTGATATTTTAATTTGTTTGGCAGTTAAAAATTATTAAAGTTTAAACAAATGGATAACTGTTTAGGTACTACGGTACAAGCTAGGAAGCTGAAATTTTCAAATTATTCACAAAATAGTGAATTTGCACAAATAAACATTTCAATTTTACCATATATGAATTTCGGCGGCCGTTAAAAATTATTTAAATTTAAACAATTAGAAAAATATTATTTTACTTCTAGAAATGCTACATCTTTAAAATTTGGCTAAAATGTGTAGCATTAGTATCCCATAATGAAGAAAGTCTAAAATTTTTAAAATTGCTACATTTGAGGATTGTTTTAAACTATTATTTTTACATGTGGGAAAAACGAAAATCGCTGCGAAGATGAAATCTTTAGAATTAAAATAATATTTGTAATGATGAAATGCCTGTCTGAAAAATGAATTTTTTTTTCAAGGTGAGATGATGCTTGCAGTATGCAAGTACCAACTACTAGTATGTTATATCCTCCTCCTCTGTAAGAGTCGTCGATATATAATAGATAACATATATATAACATATAGGAGGATACTAATGTTTAGGCACTTACAGATAAGCTGGAGATTCGAAATTTTTTCTTATGTAGGATTTTGTGCAAAACCAACTAGAAAAAACGAAAATCTTGAAATAGTGCAACAATGCGGCCGATAAAAATTCGCAATTGTTTAAACAAATTTTTATGGTTTATGTATTTCCGCATGTGCTACGGAGTTGAATTTTTTTTGTAAGTAGAATTCTTAAAAAAACGAAATAGGGATTATACAAATTTTGATATTTTAATTTGTTTGGCAGTTAAAAATTCTTAAAGTTTAAACAAATAGATAACTGTTTAGGTACTACAAGATGAGCTAGGAAGCTGAAATTTTCAAATTATTTACAGAGTAGTGAATTTCCACAAATAAACATTTCAATTTTACCATATATGAATTTCGGCGGCCGTTAAAAATTATTTAAATTTAAACAATTAGAAAAATATTATTTTACTTCTAGAAATGCTACATCTTTAAAATTTGGCTAAAATGTGTAGCATTAGTATCCCATAATGAAGAAAGTCTAAAATTTTTAAAATTGCTACATTTGAGGATTGTTTTAAACTATTATTTTTACATGTGGGAAAAACGAAAATCGCTGCGAAGATGAAATCTTTAGAATTAAAATAATATTTGTAATGATGAAATATGAATAATGAATGTTTTTTATGTTGAGATGAAATGCTTGCAGTATGCAAGCACCAACTACTAGTATATATATATATATATATATATATATATATTCTAATAAGAATATGATGTTAAATTTAAAAATTTCTCTCCACTTATGTGGCAGTTCTGATTGAAAGATATGACTCAAGTGTCTCACTTTCTCTCGGCATCTTAGTATACATGAATATAGGTTAATCCAGCTGGGCGACATGAACCAGAGAAGCCATCACTCTTCCTTATTAAAATAAAAAATCACTTAAAGAAAACGCCAAAAAGGATGAATCCGCGTGATAATGAAAGATTTAGATGGCTACAAAACTATAGATCATATCAAATAAATTGTTTTTTAAAACAATTCCATATTTTGTTCTCATCTACAATTTCTATTAAAAAATTCTTTAAGTGAATATTTTACTAGTTGAAGCAAAAGATTATTGTTTCGTATTTAACCAATGTTGCAGTTATGATTTAGCAATTTATGTTCCTTATTTTCCCCAGGATTGTGGGAAGAGCACAAGAGCACTTCAATTGTTGAAGCATGGCCACTTCTCCGCTATTTTTAGAAACACATACGCCATCGCTGATCGAAGTATACTTAATGTATAACTATTGAAACTATGGACGCATATATTCCTGCCAACAAAAAGAAATTTCGATGTTAATCCCAAATTCCACTTTGAAAACAATTGTTTACAGAAATAGGTCCAGTAAGAATAATTATAAAAATTACAGAATCAAGGACTAAATCAATATTCCGGCGGTTAGAAACCTTGAAACTTCTTTTCGAATTGGAAAAGAACTGCACTTATTTCGATTCATTCGTCCAATCCTTTGGTTCTTCTGCCACTACTCGGATTTTCTCTAATGAGGACTGGAAGAGATTCTGCATAAGGTTTATATGGACATAAAAACATTTTTCTATTGGATTCTGTGTGA
Organism: Tanypteryx hageni; assembly: GCA_028673005.1. Lineage (NCBI taxonomy): Eukaryota > Metazoa > Arthropoda > Insecta > Odonata > Petaluridae > Tanypteryx > Tanypteryx hageni. The sequence continues at coordinate 199,242,185 of CM054113.1, read as the reverse complement.
ATTAGACGAGCGCAGAACACCAATTGTCAACTAAAGATAAAAAATGACGATAATTTACGAGAAAAGTCGTCCAGGTCGATGCAAAAAACGCCATAAGAAAACAATAGAAGGACATCACTTTCATAGATTGTTTCAATTTTTTGTATATATATTACCATAGTTTTTTGTGAGAATTGTTCCTAGTGTTAGGTTTCTCGCAGAATACGAGACGATTAATAATATGACATTTGGAACAGAAGCTGCTATCAATGCACTGCCACTTTTGTGAGTTTACTGATGAAAACATTTTTTTTTTAACTAGTGACAATTCTCTATCGTATATCGGATCGTGTAATAAACACCAAAAGAACCAAGAAATACAGCTAAAGGAGGTAAGCGTGACAGCACGCACGTAGATACGGATGTGCTTGGAATATGGTGTCGAGAAACATCGCAAGAGAATGTGAAACTCGAAATGCCTACAAGTGGTTCAGTGATAACACTCATGGAATACAAGAGAGCGTTGCTTAATATTCTACTAGTGTATTTTGTGTTCTAGTGATGTGCTAATGCTACGGGAAAAAATATATCTAAAAGAGTTCTTTCAGGAAACTGATATCCGAGAGAATAAGCATTCTCTTTCAAAGCTTTTGATATGTCGTTCGTTGTCCTCAGCAGTGCAATGCAAGAGCAATTGTATGATTTCCTCGAAAAAAACCAAACCTCAACGAATACCGTTATAACAAATATTCCAGTACGACGAAAGCATTTAAATTCCCCAGTCGACTTCTCATATTACATTTATTTATATTTAACTTGCTCATTAACAACACGTTTATGGCCTTTTACAATGAGCGCAATAACGCTAACGAAGACTAACACATACGCCCATGCCCTCGGCAGGATTCGAACCCGCGACCAATGGGAGCTAGACACGCTCCCTTCTAAAAAGGTCGGCAACATTGCACATCTCCAATTTAATAATTACCTATCCGAAGTTGATCCGTAATGGCGCAAATTTCTAGATTTTATTTATCTCCACTGAGCGTTTCTGCCCCATACAATGCTATACTCCATACGTAGCATTTTATCAACTTCTTGCGGATATCTTCCCTTATATTCCCTGTAAATAGTTGTTTCTTTCCCTGAAAGCCGCTTTTGCTTTTCCTATTCTAGTTTTGATCTCATCCGTACATTTTGCCTCTCGTGTTATGATACTTCCAAGGTATTTATATTCTGAAACTTGTTCTAATGGCTTTCCCCCAATAGTTATGTTCAGATTCTCTTCTTTACCCGATATTCGAATGACCTTGGATTTTTCTGTATTTATTTCCATACTGTATTTTCTACCTGTTATCACTAGTTTATTTATCATTTTTTGTAGCTCCTCTTCCTTTCTTGCTAGAAGTACTTGATCATCTGCGTATTTTACTGTTCTTATAATCCTTCCTCCAATTTAAAAACCTCCTGTGCCTTCTAACGCTTCTTGCATCAGACTTTCTCCATATATATTGAATAGGGTCGGCGATAGGCAGCAGCCTTGTCTTACTCCTCTACCGATATTTATTCCGCAGGTGTCCACATTCTCAAACCTGACCTTTACAACTTGATTCTCATATAGATTCCTAATCAGTATCCTGTCTTTCCAGTCTACACCTATATCCTTTAATATCTTCATCAACTTTACCCAATTTACTCTATCAAAGGCCTTCTGCCAGTCTACGAAACATGCGCAGATATCTTGACTGTATTCTATTGCCCTTTCTGATATGATTCTAACTACTCCTATAGCATCTCTAGTTCCTCGTCCTTTTCTGAAACCGAATTGATCTTCCCCTATTATTTCTTCTGCCTTTTTCTCCAGCTCTTTATTAAGAATCCTCGTGATGATCTTCGATGTGTGTGACAGAAGGCTTATAGTTCTGTAATCTTTACACTGCATTGCCTTTGGCTTCTTCTTTAGAGGGATCATTGTTACTTCTAGGAAATCCTGAGGCCACTCTCCCGTGTCGTAAATCTTATTAATTAATTTCGTGATCGCTTTTAGTACTTCTGATCACATGACTTGAAGTACCTCAGCTGGAATTCCATCGCTGCCTGTGGCTTTTCCTTTCTTTAGTTTCACTATCGCTTTTTCTACTTCTCTCTCCATAATGCTTGGTCCAAAGTTGTCTTCTTCAATGTTTTCCTCATTTTCCAGTTATATTTTTGCCGCTCCTGCCTGTTTGCTGTATAATTCCTTAATGTATTCTTCCCATACCTGTGCTACATCCTTTGTTTCTGAGACTATCTTCCCATCCATATTCATAATTCCTTCACCACAAATTCCATTAGACTTCTTATCTTCTAATTCCAGTGCCCTAGCGTACATCATATCGTACCGTCCTAACTTCTCCATTTGTTCTATTTCATCACATTTTCCTTTTATCCAATTTTCTCTAGCTTTATCTGTTACCCTTCTCAACTCATTGTTTATACGCCTATAGTTGGCTCTACCTTCTTCACTGTTAACGTTTTTCCATTTTCGTCTCTCATCCATTTTCTCCAGCATTTCCTTCGTGATCAATGGTTTTCTGATTTTCTTCTCTTGTTTTCCAATCTCTTTATCCAAGGTATCCTTGATACTGGTTTTAATTTCATCCCATTCTATATCAACGGTCTTCGGTTTGTTTTCCAACTTTCTTAGGTTATCTTCTAACTTCATGCTGACTACATCCTGCCTTTCTTTCAGTTTTTCTAGGTTCCAGGTCTGTCTTTCTCTTCTCGTTTTTCTTATTTGTTTGAGCTTTGTACTCACGTCAAGTATTAGAAGGCTGTGATCTGAATCAATGTCTGCTCCTTGCAATGCCTTGGCGTTCTTTATGCTGTTTCTGAATCTTTGTTTTACAAGGATGTAATCTATTTGGCATCTCATTCTATCTCCTGGGCTTTTCCATGTGTATAACCTTCGTTTATGGTTTTTGAACCATGTATTAGTCACTACAAGGTCATTATTGATGCAGAATTCTACGAGTTTCTCCCCTCCTCGATTTCTCTTCCCAAGTCCGTATTGCCCGACAACATTTTCTTCCTGTCCTTCTCCGACTATGCTGTTCCAATCTCCCATTATTATGCAGTTTACCTTTCCTCTTCCGTCTTCTTCGTAAATTTTATTAATTTGATGATAGATCTCATCTATTTCTTCATCGTCATGAGCTGACGTTGGCATATATACCTGGATTATCAGCATGTCCACTGGGACTGCTTTTAGCTTTATTGCCATCAGTCTATCGTTCTTTGCTATTATCTTTGTCACGCTTTTCATCATATCTTTCCTAAGTACCAGAGCTACTCCCCTTTCCCCACTATTTCCTCCAGAATAAACTACTGTGAATTCTTCCGAGTCCAACTGTCCTTCTCCCTCCCATCTAGTTTCGCTTAGCCCTATAATGTCAACTCTATTTCTTCTAATTTCTTCTTTGAAGTTCTCTAGCTTTCCTGCCTTTCTCATAGTTCTTACGTTCCAAGTCCCTATTCGTAATTTACTTTCGATAAATGTTTTCCTCAAGTCAGTCCCCGCCCGGAGATCCGATTGGGGGACTATTTTACCTCCGGATTGTTTTACCTCGAGAGAACTCATATTGTCCAACCATATAATCTTTACTAGGGATTGTAATGTGGTAGTTTCCCTCTTGCTTTCCACATCGCAGTACTGTAGCCGTTCAAATCGTCCTGATCACGCCGACAGCTGTATTGGATATAGACCCAACCAACATCATTTGTTTTCGGCTCTATACCATACTGACAGTACTGCTGCCTACTGCCAGGCACTGATTGAATATATATATATATATATATATATATATATATATATATATATATCATATAAATCATAAGGTACTTCCAGAAGTACTACAGGGTTGCAATTTGGCAGGAAGAAAGGTCAGTGGGTACAAACTGCGGAAAAAATCCGAAATTTAGGAAAAAGTTATATTTTTATTTTAGTTTTTCGATTTTCAACAATGAAAAATATTAACTACCATAGCAACCACTCCAATGCCTTTCTATGGGAATTGATTATCCATACTTCAACAGCATTGATTTAATGTTTAGACTGTATTATAATTTATTTTATTTCAGCCAACGACGTTTACATGTGATGACGTGATAATTTTAAATTAATTTTTTATCCGGAAAGGAACTAAAAGCCACGGATGATGTCGCCATAATCCTAACACAAAAACTATCCTAATTTTTACATAAATTTAAGCGTGATATAAAGGCTATTTTCTTAATGATGATTATAGCTATTGCAGAAACGGCGATCTAATCCATGAAACCGAAAATTCGAAAATTTGGACGCGAGCCGATTGCCAGAGAATTGAGATATTCCGGAAAGATGCCTTAATTTCGCGGAAAAAGAAAATTATTATTATTATGCATATATTATTATGCAACTGATTTTAAACTGCGAGGTAAATTTATGATGACGTCATTATACTAGCACACGAAATTCTGAAAACAGTGAAAAATATTTTAATGCTCTGTTTCGAAGTTCTTCGGTAAATTTTAACTCTTTTCAATTGTTAAATATAATGGCGTCATACCTAAGTAGCGATTTTTTTATCCGAATACATGCTAAAGGCACGGATGATGCCATAATATTAACACAAAATGTCCTCATTTTTTCCATAATTTTAGTGTATTGGGTATTGTCTTAATGACGATTATTCTTATTGCTCATGCAGGGCGATCTGAGTCACGAAACTTGGTATACGAAAACTTGGACGCAAGGCGATTGCCAGAGAATTTGTAAATTACAGGTAGTTGACTTAATTTCGCGGAAAATTGTAAATATTCTGCTTGATGAAATTTATTCTCAAATACATATAGGCTCCACGTGGCTGAAGTTCTGTTGCCCTGGAGATCACGTCGGTTCATTTACGAGTTTAGATCTTGGCGTATGGTGATTTTTAAGAGCTTGCAATATGCAAGCACCAACAAATCGTGTGTGTGTGTGTGTGTGTGTATATATATATATATATATATATATATATATATATATATATATATATATATGTATCATGAAGATGAAGAAATCGAGGATATTTATGAGCAAATCAATGACATTTACGAAGAAGACGGAATAGGAAAGGTTAACTGCATAATAATGGGAGATTGGAACAGCATAGTCGGAGAAGGACAGGAAGAAAATGTTGTCGGGCAATACGGACTTGGGAAGAGAAATCGAGGAGGGGAGAAACTCGTAGAATTCTGCATCAATAATGACCTTGTAGTGACTAATACATGGTTCAAAAACCATAAACGAAGGTTATACACATGGAAAAGCCCAGGAGATAGAATGAGATGCCAAATAGATTACATCCTAGTAAAACAAAGATTCAGAAACAGCATAAAGATCGCCAAGGCACTACCAGGAGTAGACATTGATTCAGATCATAGTCTTCTAATAGTTGACCTAAGTATAAAGCTCAAACAAATAAGAAAAACGAGAAGAGAAAGACAGACCTGGGACCTAGAAAAACTGAAAGAAAGGCAGGATGTAGTCAGCATGAAGTTGGAAGATAACCTAAGAAAGTTGGAAAACAAACCGAAGACCGTTGATATAGAATGGGATGAAATTAAAACCAGTATCAAGGATACCTTGGATAAAGAGATTGGAAATCAAGAGAAGAGAATCAGAAAACCATGAATCACTAAGGAAATGCTGGAGAAAATGGATGAGAAACGAAAATGGAAAAACGTTAACAGTGAAGACGGTAGAGCTAACTATAGACGCATAAACAATGAGTTGAGAAAGGTAACAGATAAAGCTAGAGAAAATTGGATAAAAGATAAATGTGATGAAATACAACAAATGGAGAAGTTTGGACGGTACGATATGATGCACGCTAGGGTACTGGAATTAGAAGATAAGAAGTCGAATGGAATTTGTGGTAAAGGAATTATGAATACGGATTGGAAGATAGTCTCAGAAACAAAGGATGCAGCACAAGTATGTGAATAATACATTGAGGAACTATACAGCAAGCAGGCAGGATCGGCAAAAATAGAACTGGAAAATGAGGAAAACATTGAAGAAGACAACTTTGGACCAAGCATTATGGAGAGAGAAGTAGAAAAAGCGATAGTGAAACTAAAGAAAGGAAAAGCCACAGGCAGCGATGGAATTCCAGCTGAGGTACTTCAAGTCATGTGATCAGAATGACTAAAAGAGATCACGAAAATAATTAATAAGATTTAGGACACGGGAGAGTGGCCTCGGGATTTCCTAGAAGTAACAATGATCCCTCTAAAGAAGAAGCCAAAGGCAATGCAGTGTAAAGATTACATAACGATAAGCCGTCTGTCACACACTTCGAAGATCATCACGAGGATTCTTAATAAAGAGCTGGAGAAAAAGGCAGAAGAAATAATAGGGGAAGATCAATTCGGTTTCAGAAAAGGACGAGGAACTAGAGATGCGATAGGGGTAGTTAGAATAATATCAGAAAGAGCAATAGAGTACAGTCAAGATATCTGCGTATGTTTCGTAGACTGGCAGAAAGCCTTTGATAGAGTAAATTGGGTAATGTGGGTGAAGATATAGGATATAGGTGTAGACTGGTAAGACAGGAGACCGATCAGTAATCTATATGTGAATCGAGTTTTAAAGGTCAGGTTTGATAATGCGGACACCTGCGGAGTATATCGGTAGAGCAGTAAGACAGGGCTGCTGCCTATCGCCGACCCTATTCAATATATATGGAGAAAGTCTAATGCAAGAAGCGTTAGAAGGCACAGGAGGTTTTTAAATTGGAGGAAGGATTATAAGAACAGTAAAATACGCGGATGATCAAGTACTTCTAGAAAGAAAGCAAGAAGAACTCCAGAAAATGATAATAATAATAATATATAATAATATAAATAATAATAGACTTGTAATAACAGGTAGAAAATACGGTATAAATACGGAAATAAATACAGAAAAATCCATGTCATTCGAATATAGAGCAAAGAAGAGAATCTGAAGATAAGTATTGAAGGAAAGCCTTTAGAATAAGTTTCAGACTATAAATACCTTGGATGCATCATAACTGAAGAAGAAAAATGTACGGATGAGATCAGAACTAGAAACACCTACTTCCCACTTATAGAAGGGCTAGAAATCTAAAATTCGGGATGTTGGTAGGTCGGGTGACACAACCTATGGGAAAAATTGAAAATCACAAAAAAAGATTATATTTAAGGGATCTTTTTAACCCCAATGTTCCATTTCAATACTCCATAAGAAAAGCATGGGATTCAATGCATTTTGAAATTACTTTAAATTAAGATCGAATTCAGCAAAAGCATAGTTGTCTATCTGAAAGAACATAGTTCTTAATTTTTGATAGCAGAATCCAAATATCTACCGAATTAGCGTAAATATCTGCTTTTAATCGGAATAAGTGGGAATTTTAAATACCATGGCAACGACCTCAATGCATTTAAAGGGATATGATATTATACGTTACGATTGAAGTGATTTAATGCTTTTAATGGAGATTAATGCCGTCATAACGAATTATTGTTGAAGTTCCATAACTCGAATCTCAAGGAAAAGTAATAATTATTCGAATATAGAAAATTCAATTATGGAAATATATTTTTAAATATTTGTATATATGCAGTGGAACTTCTATAACTCGAATCTCAAAGGAAAGCAAAATTATTCGAGTTATAGAAAATTCGAGTTACGGAAAAATATTTTTTCATTTTCCTTTAATTGAATTAACATCGAGTTTATTCCCATAAGCATATAACTCTAATTTTCAATATCAGGCATATTATGAAAACATCATCACCAATATTTTCTTCCAATAATACATATGTATGATTTTACTCTATCCAAAACACTAATTGCATCACGCAATGTGATTAAGGGTATTATAGATAATTGCAATTCTCACGCACTACTGAAAGCATAAACATGACGATTAAATTTGTGTTATCGACTGTAGGAAGGAGCGAATAGGTTTGTTTCTCCAGGGCTATAAGGGATCACAATAGGAGAAGCAACCCTGATAGCGGTGACGGTAAAACGTGAAAAGTATTTTAATGTTGTGTTTCGTAGTTTTTCGAGAAATTTAAACTCTTTTCAATTGTTAAATATAATGGCGTCATATCTATTTCTCGATATTTTTTATCCAAATACGCGCTAAAGGAATCGATGAAGATGCCATAATCTTAACAGAAAATATCCTAATTTTTCTATAAATTTAATGTATAGGATATTTATTGTCTTAATGATGATTCTTCTTATTGCTCATGCATGGCGATCGAGTCACGAAACTTGAAATACGAAAACTTGCACACAAGCCGCATAGTTGCCTTAATTTCACGGAAATTTATAAATATACTGATATTATTCATGGAATTTATTATTTAATACATATAAGCTCCACGTGACTGAAGTGCTGTTGCCCTGGAGATCGCGTTGGTTTATTTACGATTTTAGATCTTGATGTATGGTGATTTAAAAAAATATATATATATATATATATATATATATATATATATATATATATATATATATATACAGAGTGAGTCAAAATTATGTATAAACACTTGGATATGCTGTAGCTCAGAATTTTATTGGGTAAACATGAACCAAAAATTGTTTCAAATATATCAGATACATAGAAATATGATACATTACAGAAGTTACGTCAAATGTTCTAAATGTCTGCCACCAGCACGCATACATGAACGGGATCGTTTCTCAACAGTCCGACATACGGTGGTGTACATGTCAGCTGCAATTTTGCCTGCTTCCTGTTGTAACATCATCCACAAATCCTGCAATGTTTGTGGTTTATGAATGTACACTTTTTCTTTCAGATATCCTGATGGAAAAAGTCTAGGGGATTGAGGTATTCAATAGCATTCCTCCACCGTTCAGGAAATTCAGTATCCAGATAGGCACGGACTTCAGAGTGAAAATGTGGAGCTGCACCATCCTGTTGAGAGTACACCATTGTATCTGTAAACATGTTTCTTTTGTGAGAACTGCATCATTCATTAACAATTCAATATAATTCTGTCCAGTGACAGTATCATTAAATCAGTAAGGTCCGATTATCCCACAAAAGGAGAGTCCCATCCATCCTTGGCTGGTTAACATCTTTCTGTAGAGTGAGGTGTGGATTGTCACTGACCCAATAAACACAGTTGTAACAATTCAAATGACCATTTAATTTGAACGTGGATTCATCTGAGCATACGATTACATCCTCAAAATCACCAGCGTCACCGTTCTTCTGACAAAATTTTCCTGAATCGCATGCAACAGCCGAGGTATGAAAGGTTAAAAGGTTTGAACTTTATGTCCTTTAAGATTCTCAAAACACTCAATTGACTCAAACGCAGTTCTCGGGAACACTGTCTTGTTCACTTCTTTGGTGAATGGTCGTATGCACTTCTAATGGTTTTGATATTTTCGGCACTTATTGACGTCCTTTTCCTTCCACAACTTTCCTTATTGATGTTGTGAACAGTTCCATGCTCTTCAAATTTATCACGGAGGTGGGTTATTGTAAGCTGCACCTTTGTTCCATATTGACATTTCCATACACGCTGAACCTCTTTAATGTTTTTATACTTCCAGTACCATTTTAAAATATACTTCCTTTCTTCAAATGTTAGTTGATTTTTTCCATATCAATGGATCACCAGTAAATCTGCTACATATTGAAAAGCTAATTGTTTATTTAATCTTTAAAACGTACAAAGTTTATTAAAATTAGTCATGCTGTCTACAAAATATGGCTATTTAAAGTGTTTATACATAATTTTGACTCACCCTGTACTTTGATACTAGGATTTTTACTCTGACTTTTATAGAATGGAACAATATCCATCTCTAATAAACCGTTTTCAATTCCTTTTTCGTCCATCATTTGCAATACGTTTTCAAGAAAAGAGCAGAAATAGTATCCAGAATAAGGCACATTTTCTGCTGAGTAATGAAATAACTTCTCTCGGTTCATTGCCCCCTCCACCCCTTTTCCCCCGCCGATTTTTTTTTAAATTGTTAGATATAGTACATAAATTTCCAACATACGTATCGTCCCGAGTACTTTGATACCTATGAATAGCATGCTCCAGAACAGAAACCCCTATCCTCCCCACCTCCTCCTCCCCGCCAATTCGATTACCCCCTCGATTTATCGACATTTATGCTCGCTGTTAGTTTGTAGATGGATTTTTACATAAAATATAATACTACCTACGGAATAAGGCGAGGAGACGGCCATTGCAGGCGAATCCATGACATAATTAATAGAAGCAATATAAATGAATGAATTCAATTACCAATGAAATAACGTCTCATTATACTTAGCCCTAAAACTATCTATATCGGGATTTCGTGTTTCTGAATTATGGAATTATCATTTATCACATATATTATATCAGAAAAATTGTTGCATAAGCTGCAATGACGTTAAATATATGTTGCTGGTATCGAATGTCACGGGTGACGAAATGTCGCAGGTACCAAACGTCACCTGTGACGAATTGTCGTAGGTACCAAAAGTCGTATGTGACGAAATGTTGCAGGTGCCAATTGTCCCTAAGACCAAATGTCTGTGACCAATTGTTGCAGTGACGAATTTTCTGCGACGAAAAGTCGCTAAACCGCAGACTATATTATATCTCGGTTGCTCGATCTTTCTTTCAGATTCCAAGACTATGAGTGCCTTTTAGGTGGGAAGCGGTTACTCGTAAAACGTTTCTTCGTGAATTGCGCAGGAAGGACTCCCTCGGAGGAAACTTAAAAGACCTCTAATTGACTCTTCTTTACTGGATAGCGCATGAAAGAATAATGTCAGAATTTTATAATTCAACGACGGTCATACCTTTATTGAATTATCATTACCACTTGAGCAGCACTCAAGATCAATTCAAATTAGCCAAGTAAGAACTAACACACCCACCGCAGGAATGAAACCCTTGGCTTTAGGATTGGAAGAGTTAGTATTACTTCTACCGCATCATACACGCCAAAATCCCGTTTTTTGCATAGTACCGTTTTACCGAAAATGTCGGTTTACGGAATGAAAAAAATCAGGCGGTCGAATTTGAATTTGACCGCCTTTAGTTTTAAAATTGATCCCTACTATTGAACCTCCGATATTTGTGCAATAATGTTGTTTGTAATGTAGTTATTTAAATCTATCATCGTAATTAAACAATCATTACATTCCAAGGTTATTCATATTTTAACGTATTTCGCTATAATTCTGAGTGCATTACCCAATACCGGTTTTACGGAAAATTCTTTTATACGGAATGAACTCGGTCCTAACCCACTCCGCAAAAACGGGATTTTGGTGTAATCTGATTCCGGAAGAGAAATTCACTCGATAAATTAAACCCTACTCCGTAGTAAGGCAACACAGTCAACCAGAGTTAAAAAATAGCTTAGATTTTTTTTATTTATGAGAGATCTTACAATGTCAAATGCACTTAAATGCAATTTGATATGCAAGAACGGTGAATCTGAACAAATTTCGAAGCAGAGACGGAGAAAAATTTTGAACTTGACCGGGAATCGAATCCGGGTCAAATGCCCACCCGAAAAGTGAAAGGCCCGAGTTCAGTTCTCAGTCAGGTTGAGAACTTGTCTTCCACTCAAATACTAAATCCTTAGTGCCTATGACTTAGTTCGCTTACAGACTGTACGCAATTTTCAAAGACGTTAGTTTTTAGGACAATTTGGCGATAATGTAGTCACCTGCTAACAAGAAACACGCTCAGACTGTTCCGAGGATTTAATTAGAATTAACACGCCCACATAACCAAAAGTAGATGGAAGCACTTCAAGTACATACCGTTATTGTAATTGAGAACTGAGGTCTCAAAAGGATTTTCTTGCTCCCACTTTCTTGCTTGATGCTATCTGTATAAAAGCAAATAAAACACCAAATACTAATTAGATTCAATACAATAACTAACGTCGTGATAACCAGTGCTGTAGTAGTAAAAAACAAAGGATATACCGTATATGGAAGTAAAACTTTGAGAGGAGGTCTTACCCAGTTTTTTTAATAACAAAGTACATGACTATAATTTTACGATGGCAGAATAAAACTTACTTTGAATTTCCTTGTAAATTTTATTTCAATTATGTTTCAGTGATGTATATACAAAATTAAAAAATTAAAAGCACATAATTTATTTTCAATTTGATCGAAACAAAAGTAATATCAGAATATTGGTATTAAATCTCTTCGTGGGCCGCAGATTTTCAAGAATTGCAGGTGCAGCTTCAATATTTGGGACCACGGAAAATTGAGGAGTTAGCTGTTTTTTTCAATCTACCTGTATAATTCCTCATAAAGCGAGGGTATACGCCAGTTGTTAGAAATAGCAGAGGGTATACCATATTCATTCGAAAAAGGCAGAGGGTATATGGCGTATACCACCGTATATCCTCCACTACAGCACTGGTGATAACGCATTTCTCTCACGCTGTATGAATAGAAAATCCTGCAGAATTTATTTTAACGGCGTATTTCCAGATGAGAATTGTCTTTAAAAGCGGCTATCCACCAGATGTGGCTTACAAAATGGCACTGCGTTATTCCTTTTATAAATCCAGCTAGTAAAAACTTATTGCAATGTCAGAAGTAACTTAAAGATGTCCCTTAGCGACTGGTTTTTTCAGGAATCCAACATCTAAAAGGCTATTTTTCCTTTTAATCAAAATGGCCCTAGAGTTCAGTATTAAGATAATAAATTTGGCCCTTTCGCCCGGGACAAAGAGACACACCCCCATGATGGTGTCCTTGCGTTCCCACAGGGAAAAAAACGCAGCGTCCGTAATGGACAAGCTAAACCCTTCGCACACACACAAGAGGAATCGGACGTGCCGGATGATTCACGCTAGAGCCATAAAAGTCACACGCGGAGTAGGTAAGAAAAAACCAACTTCTGAATCAACGAGTTTTTCCTTTCAGCGCGGAGAAGAATAGTTAGGCATGAGAGACACGTGGATATGGGAGGAATGAAGGACTATGTCGCCTGCAACTTCGGAATTCAAAGTGATAGAAGTCTTCCCATTGTTGTTTTTCTCGAACAATTTTAGCATATTTCTGAACAAGCCTTTTACGGCATTTTTATTTCGATTTATAGTCATATTGCTGCTCGTGAGAATGGTCTGATGGAAAAACCGCAATTTCACAGAGCGCCAAACAGCTACAGGAAAACGAATCGGATATATTACGTATCTTTTCCAGGTCTGAATGTCAGAGCAAGATGTTTCGTGATATCCTTAACGCCATTGAGATGAGTCCGTCAAGAAATGTCGGTTGAATTCAGCAGTGATAAAATTTACACGTTTTCACACCGACCGTTTGTGAATTAACTTCGCAATACATATTTCCATGCGTGATAATGAAGCGAAATATTTTACCGTTGTGAAATCTTATCTTTTTTATTATCTTCAAATGCATCCGTGTTTGTCTCAAGTGACTTATGGATAACCTTGAGGGATTTCTTGAAATGCTCCAAAGTGCACAGGAAACAGAAAAATCAACCCGTGGGTTTCGAAACATCGTAGAATAAAATTGTTGACATTTTCAAAATTTTATATTTAGAGAACTGGTTAAATAAATGTATTATAATCACGGCTGGAAAAATCTCTGTTACTTCGATATTTTTTGAGCGAAACAACCAATAATCGGCTAAGATAAATAAATATATTTCAAGAATGATTCACTAGAGCTGGTGTCCCCAAACTACGGCCCGCGAGCCGGATCCGACCCGCGAAAGGGGTTTATCCGGCCCGCGGAAATTTTATTAAACATCATAAAAATAAAATCAGTGTTTCCAATTTATAAATAGGCGCATTGTTCGCATTAGAATTTTTTCTTAGATTTATTCACGTTTACTTATAGTTATATATGCATGTATGCTTAGGTAATTATAGATTATAATATTTTAAATTTTGAAACTTTTTTTCGATCCGGCCCGCCTAGCACTTTCAATATTCCTATGTGGCCCTCCTCTCAAAAAGTTTGGGGACCCCTGAACTATATAATTATCGAGCTCCTCCTACGACCGAAAACATTAAAAAATCTGTTTGGTGTATTCTATGCTTTCAAGGCTATCAGAGCCAACTTTATCAATCATTGCATATGAATGGCCTCTTTGGCTTAATATTTTCTCAGATGTTTTTGTGCACATTCTGTGAAGCTACCTGGTATTATTTTCTATCTATTTTTACCGATTAAGAACAGTATACGTAAAATATTTAATCAACAGGAAAAAAGGATGGATAAAATTAAAATTTCTGTACCTGTTCCTGACAAATATTTTTTTAAATTTTGACAAATTTTATTTTCTTGTAATATATAAAATGAGGATAAAACTAATTTAAATTTAGTTTTACTTTTGAGTATGCTTATACAAAGCATATAGCCTATATTATTTTTCATTCTAAAACTTACATGAATGGGGATTGTTCCTTGCAACACTATTGTGTGAAAGGACGGAGATAAGAACAACATCTCATAACAATCCCAATGGAGTAGGAAGGTGTGTCAATGGCGCAGTGTTCATGATTATTCGCTTTCGATAGCAACTCGCACTCCAGGACAAGCTTGTCAGCCTGTCACTCTAGAGCAAACATTCTCCTTTGCAATCTCACGTTTACTGTCCTTCACTGCATTCACGGAAATGCTCATATGCATATCTCAGTCTACTCTTGTTATTCCTCTTTAGATTGTTAGGCGTTGCTGTCTTCGTTAATTGAATTGTTCCAAATAATAATCATCTAGTTCCGCTTGCGGCTGGAATCCAATCGATAATTTAGATAGCTCGAATCTTTTTACGGTTATTTGATCTTTGAAATTCATGTAATCGTTTGATTAACTCTCTGATGCTAGTCGAATGACAACGCAATAGATGCGAGAATAATTAAATTATTTTCAATAAACCCCTTACATGATAAACAGCTTAACTGCATCAATTGAATTCACCGTTTTTCTTTTTGACTAGATAAGAATAAACTTTAGAAGTATTTGAACAACGAAGAGAAAAGAAATCAAGGAAATAAAAAACTAACGATGATTCATTCCTTACATTCGCCGAAGAAGTTCCGTCGGCAGAGCTTTAACCTAATCGGAGGCAAAGAATTGGAAACATTTTGTTGCAGACACTTCATTTTTTGGGAATAATTTTGAAACGAGAAAAAAGTCTGCTATGACAGGGAATCGAACCCGGGTCTTATACTTGCCGGGCGGATATTCTACCA
This sequence comes from Tanypteryx hageni, assembly GCA_028673005.1. Lineage (NCBI taxonomy): Eukaryota > Metazoa > Arthropoda > Insecta > Odonata > Petaluridae > Tanypteryx > Tanypteryx hageni. The sequence goes on along the minus strand of CM054113.1, from coordinate 199,226,926 downwards.
CTGAACTATCGCAGCAGATAATTTTTTTGGAATATCCGCCCGGCAAGTGAAAGACCCGGGTTCGATTCCCGGTCATAGCAGACTTTTTTCTCGTTTCAAAATTATTCCCAACTTTACAGCTTATGCCTGTCTGCATAGGATCTTTGGCTCGCTTTATTCCATCAATTACTTCATTTTTTGCCTACCACATTCAAATAGCAAAGATTGTATTTTTAGCAATTATTCCTGGATAAAAAAATGTGTGCATGTAACACATAAGCAGTGCCGGCTCACCACACAAAATTACCAGTTACTTCCTATCATTAAACCCACGAAAAGTTTTTTTTATTTGGACTCTCAGGAGATCCAGGCTCACACGCAACCGCAATGCCTGAATACATACGTAGTACCGTAGTTACTCCACCGATCATAAGCCAAAACTCTCAAAATACATCTTGTTTACATACCCATCTTCAGGATAAATTAAAAAGTTACCAAGAATTGAAGAGGGATGCGGAGAGTGGAAAACTTCGCTTGGCAAATAATCGTTTCCACCCCACGAAGTAATCTAAGTGCATAGCAGGTATACACTAAGTCAGGGGTCGGCAACTTACGCCCCGTGGGCTAATGCGGGCCCTGAGAGCGCTTTATGCGGACAACGAAGCTCCGATGAAAACGTGGTTGGTAGAATTTAATATAGACAACTGCATATTTTTCAGTAAAGTTATGGTCTCAAAAGCTTTTCTGGCGAAATTTTAACGCTAGTAAATTATTAAGACACAATCTTCAATAATATGAGACCGCAGAATCTCCAGGTAACTTCTGATGCGGCCGTCCGAAGGAATGACAACTACGATAACAGGTTGCCGACTCCTGCACCAAGTGAACGATTATTTGCGCGACAATTCCAATTTTCGTATAAAAATACTGGCTTCCGCCAGAGCGCTAATTTTTATCCAGCTATCTTCGTAAATATCTAAATCAAGCAAATATTAAATATGTACATAATATCTGCAAGTCAACAGACAGGTTGGTGGCAGGGAGTGTAGCGCGCCATAATTCCTTAAAATCTCAAAATCAGTCTAACATATCATACTATGATCTCTGATCGTCCCAGGAAAAATGAACCTCGATATCGCTCCATCCCACAGTCTATTTCTCGCATTTTATCATCGTGGTCTTGTCTTACTAAATAAGTGAATGCTTCAGTTATTCCGGATACTTCCTCAGCTAAGTTTTCTGATCTATATATTTCTATAGAAGTTTCAACCTAGCGTTCAGCCGGCGCTCCTATAACGGTGCCTGATTCAATTTCCTAAATATGCATAGGGTCGTAAATTTGTTTTCACCATCATCTTGCTCTTCTACGCTGCGCTCTTTCCAACTCGAGTATGTAGCCTTTCTTATGTGGATCCGATATAATAGAAGCGTACTCGACCAGCGGTCTAAGCAAAAATAGGCAAGTTTTTCGAAGTTATTCGCTACGATTTAGGACCGTTCTTCCTGTGAACGCTAGCATAATGTAGACTGCATCGACCACCGGACAAATATGTGTATCCCACGACAGATCGCCACAGATTGTAACTCCTAGGTATTTCTAATCCAAAAATTTTATACGAGAAATCCATCAACTGATGATGATTCCAGATTCCAGAAACTCATAGTTCTCACACTCAGACTAGTTTTATTTTTGGATCGTTTACGTGACCCGCATTAGTCCCGTTTTTAGCGCATTTCATTATTACTGAAATAATATGTAATTCTTTGTGTGCCCCGTATCCTCAATGCCAAAATCTGGCTACTCAATATTTATACGAGTTTTAAGGTTAATCTACCTTGAGATACCTTGTAGAAGGCTTTCTTTAAATCTTTAATTAGGGCGTCGGCCTTAGTATTTTTCTCGCAAAAATTCAATAAATCCTGTGCGAAGAGACCCAACTAGTTCCTGAGACCGTGCTGACCAGAGATTGATCCAGAAGCTTCCCAAAGGGGCGATCGCCCCTCCCCCTCTTGAATCCGCCTCTACCGACGACCCTATATTTTGATAATCTCTACTATTATCAGAATATTTCTTTCCCTTGCCATACAGACCCAATCTGCGGCATAGGGTCAAGGAATTATGCGTGGATGAATTTAAGAACGGACCCATTGAAGGGCAATGGGGTCATCAAAGGAGGGGGAACGATCGCCACCTCCCGTCTCGGATTCACCACTGGGGCTGAAACCAGTTAAGTAGGCAACGGTTGTCTAAAAACCGCACTATGGGGCTTGAGGTGATATGCTCTAGCATAGCGTTTCTCAACTTTTTTAGTAGCACGACCCACTTAGGCTTTGCGAGTTTACCTGGTGATTGTATTTTTTATTTGCATTTTAAAGTTGTTTAAAAATTGTACGGCATTGGGGATTGAACTGATGAACGTCTAAAAAAATGATAGTTCATTTCCCCACCGTCGACTTTAAAATGCGCGTGAATTTGATGCGCTAATTTATTTATAAAGTAAAAGTTTTGCTTTTGAAATGAAAAATTTTTGCCGGCAAGGAAAATCCGATTTTTGCTGATTTAACGAAATTAAAAACAGTGTATTGCATCATATGTAAAATGTATATATAGTTATAATACATATAAAAGTTGTTTATAAAAATTATTTTATGTTAAATAAATTAGTCGTGCATGAATTTTGAATTTGAAGTAAACATCAAATAATCAATTGTTAAATAAATTAGTCGTGCATGAATTTTGAATGACTCAAACGCCCGATAATACCACTATTCCTATTAATAAAACCAGAAAATATCTATTTAAAACCATCGTTATTCTAAATAGAGGAAGCGTCCTTAATTACTGTAATTTTTAACGATGAATTAAATAGAAGCAAAAGTAGCGCCGTTACCTAAAAAGGAAATCATTTCAACAGGAAACGATTTATGTAGCTAAGTAAATAAAATCATCTCCATTCATAAAGGTAATACTCAATCAAACACCCCAGTAAGGTTTGGGATCATAATTTCACACCACCGGCTAATATCGGCGGGTCGCAAGTTATCACGTAGAAGAACGCCTAATTATCATTCATACCTATAAACATCAATCGAAGTCAAACGCAACCTATTCCCACCTATTTCCACGCTCATAACGTGGAAAGGATCCTTTTAGGGCGTGGACGTTTATCGAAAAGGATACCTTATAAATAAATTTGGTAATAGGGGCGTGACGCGCTTCGTCAATGCCGACAGCATAAAAATAGTAATTTCGAGAGATATGAAGAGGACGCGTGGGCGGGAATGTGCAGCTTGAATAATGTAGGCGACGGAGGGGGGAGGGCAGAGGAAAACATTATTTTCACTATGTTGCGCGCGGATTCCCTTCCGAGCTTAGCTATAACCGATGCGCACATGCTTCTTACACTTCCACGTGTCCTGCGATGCCCACTATGTAGAGAGCCTCTAACCACCTTCGACGGGAATACCTCGGTTCCTTCGCCTCCGCTATCTATTTCCACCCTATTTTCCTCGTCCTCGCTCTCTCTCTCCCTATCCTCTATCTCTCCCACAGCTCTCACTACCCACCCTCCCTCTCGTCTCACCTCGGCCCGCGTCTCCCGCAAAAGCCAACATTTTTCCCCCGCTCTTTTAAGTTGGGCGCGCTCTGGCCGGAGGACATCTGATTTACAGCCATAGTCGACCACGAGCGCACGACTTCGACTGCGACCTTCGCAACCGTCTCTTAGCTACGCACGTGAAAGCTTAGGTCTCTTTCCCCTCCCTCTCATCGTCCCCTTCCACACGCTAAATCTCCCCACCCTCCCGAGCTACGCACATATTTGCATGCGTTGACAATTCCTTTAAGATATAAAGTTCCTCTCTCTTTCTCTCTCCGTATCGGCAAATATAATCGATGGAAAAAAATGAAACCGCGACGACGGCTCGGGTTTACGACTAGAGAAGGAACGACGCCGAGTTTTACGACGGAACCGAAATCGCTTTTACAGTGTAACGTGAAGAGCGATCTTTAATTGGATTGTCGAAGTCACTTATGCCTAGTTACATATAGGAGAAGGAGAGTCATAAATCACGAAAGCATTGGACGCGCCGGAGAGCGAAGCGGGAGCAGGTGCAGAAATGTCGAGGTCATGGCGACAAGGAGAAGTTAAAAAAAAAATAATTATAGACTTGTGGGAAGACGGCGTACGTAAAAAGAGCGGCAAGGCAATGAGAGTAAAAGGGGGAGTGAAAGAGAGAGAGATAAAGAGATGGAGAGAAGAGGGGGGAGGCGATATTAAAACTGGCTGGAGCGTATTCGGGATGTGGATGGAAAAGAAATGAGCGAAACTTTAGGTCATTAACTATCTCACGAAGGAATCTATCCCTAATAAGTCACGGAGGGAAAAATATGACCGTCTCCGCAAGTAGGTCGAAATGAAATGTGTTTCGCGGGACGGCCATTACGGACGAACTCGAATACCTTGCGGGGAGATGCGATGTAAACAGCGGCCCGCGATTGGGAAATATCGCTCTCCCCTCCCCCAAAGCCCCCCGCCTCGTGGTATATCGCTTACATTATTCAGATGTATCTTCATCCCTTTTAAAGAATCCGAGAACTTTGCAAGACCCGAACGAGATGAAACGTGTTTCAGCAACTCGTCCGTTTTTTTATTCGCATCTTTTGAAACCCGCCGATATCTTGGGCACCAGAAAGTGACACGAGACGAGATTTTGGATGAATGTGACTAATGCACCTCCCTCCGCAACGCAATGGTGGCACAATTTCTCAATCGCCGCCATTAACCTTTTGTTTGGCGAATATATTTGCAATTGCGGGGACGGCACTGGCATAACAAATATCACCCACATCCTCTTGGCAAAGGGACAAGTAGAGACACGAAAGATTTTGCTTCAGGGCGGACACGCGCACGACTTCTTTAGTTTTGTTTCCAGACGCATAAGATTACCCAAAATTCGGGGTCTCTCTCATTTAAATCCACATCAATGTTTCAATATTAGGAGGGTTGATAAGACCATTTGATGGAACAGCAAGTGAAATAAGCTACAATATTCTGTTGTTTTTGCGCGTACTCATTCCGGCTAAGACGCGAGCGGTGTATTATTCTCGATTGACGGCCTCGAATGCAGAAATCAACCGCAGAAATGTTCAAACTTAACAGGAACCACATCCAAACTCCACAGAAGTCCCTATTGTTATATCGCGAGGGGAGAAATCCATTGCAAAAACTTCACAACTCTTAGATAAAACTGCTTTCGCCAATTTCGTGATTTATGGCAAAATTATACAAATTCAAGTAAAGATTCGACGCCGCCACATAAGAATCAGCTTCCTCGTAAATACTGCCTAAGACAGTAACCACGGTGCAGCGGAACGCATGCATTCAAACTTGCCGCTTAATTCACGAAGAAAAATTAAGAAAAACAAAGGTTCGATATTTTTATTTTATCAATGAATCAAAAAAAATTACGCCACGCAGCTCCACCCAAACATTCCATCCCAAGGAGGACGAAGGAACCAGACGCCGGCGTGACAAGATTTCCCTCGTTTACGAGACGAGGTGCATACAACCACAACAGGAACAAAAAGAGCGGGGGGAGGGGAGAATTAAGGTGGTTTCATTTGCCGCCGCCACTTTGGGACATGGCCTTGGGGGGTATACCCGGGGTAGGGTAGGGAGGGAGACACCATAGTGAAGCTCACTCCCGTGCCTGCAATACCAATTCCAGCCGTAATGGCGACATGGAATCTTCGGCGGGCGGTCGTAAATCCGACGGCCGGGGTTGGATGGTACACTCTTTGAGATGCAGCGGGAGACGGAGTGAGGGAGGAGGAAGGTGGGGCGGGATGAGGTATGGGAGCGGCGAGGGGGGAAGGGGGAGATAGAAGGGGAGGCGCTCGTGAAAGGCTCACGGTTATTTATTTTCCTCGGCGACATTGAGCACCACGGTTGAATAGCCATGAAGTGACGTACGCCCCCACTCCTCGCGTTGTCACGTTTCCCGAGACGACGGCCGGAATGAGCGTATTCGCTCACGAACGATTCTCGGGATGCATCCTCTCTGAAAGATTCTCTCCGCCAGATAAAAGCCCATCCACGGTTCTATCTTTATACGCACGCACATATATATCCTGGTAGGTATCAACACACTTAGCAACACCTGTGAGGAGAATTGAACGCCGTATTGGGACGACAAAGCTGGGAGTGCACCGCGACCCTCATTTGATTTTACGCAGGCGACTCGAAAGTGGCGATGGTGGTGGTGGTGAGTGGGGGAGAGGAGGGATGGGATGCAGTTACGCCATGCGTGCACGCGCTATTGTGATCTCCCGTTGCATTCGCCGCCGTGGGTGGAAGAGTCGAAGCGATGAAAAAAATATGGGTAGGGAAAAATCGAAATGCATAAGTTTGCATCACGTTGTTAGGGAAGTTTCCTTATGAAGAATTTCCTTACATTTCACGAAAGGTAAAGTAAGCATATCAATTTATGCTCGTATAATGAACTTTTCCAATGAATAAATTAAGTTTTAAGATTCATTGTAACAACAACTTATCTAACTCGGAAAAGACTGATATTTTAATTTTTTATTCATTCTAATGAAAAACGAGATTTAGGTAAGGTCAGAACTAGAACAGGATTCATGCAACTGGTTTTGGTCGCATCACTTATAAACTGATAACCAATTATCCCCGTCGTCTCTAAATAATAATGTCTCCATAAACAATTGATTTCCGTATAAAAAATATGTTTTCTAATGATTCCGGAAGTACGATACGGAGTGAATCAACTCAAAAATGCTTTCACCGACGAAGAATGAGCTGAAAAAATCCAAGGTGATTTATCTAAGTCGTAAATTTCAACCGTGAATCATTAACGATCCTCAAACTGTGGTTAATTCGAGGAACTCTTAGAATGGCTCCAGAAATTTCGCAATCTTGCACGAGGCACATGAATGAACGTTTGCTTAGCTCTGCACGGAAATGTGGAAACATCGTGAGATACACTATAACAGTTTCTTCCGCCTTACGCTTTAACTATCTGTCATTTTTGTCCCGGAACAACGTATCCTTAGTCATAATAAGCTCCTTGATACTATTTTTAAGTTAAATGTAATGGTATCGTTCAAAGATGGTTATTAATTTTCATTAGCGTTGTACCGACCCTATTGCTATTAATTTGTAGATAAAATTTCTCGTTTGGTTTTGATAAGAGAACATCATGAAGTTTATCATTTTTAATTCAAGTAAACTTCATCATCTGCTCCATATTTACTTTACACAGTCATGAGTTATACTTTCCAAAATTATGGAGAAAAACCAAAGGAACTAACAGCAAGATGGAAGCTTCAGATTACGCGCTAAAATACGGAAATTTTCCCGCCTAATTCCTGGGTGACCGTCCACGAACGGATAACAAATAAACTGCCAATTGTGATGCCCCCCCTATTCGACAGATAAGCAGTTGATAAAGGCGAGATGAGAAAATACGTACAGAGACAGAGCATGGAATGAAAATTGCCCACGTGAATGATGGGAATGGAGAGGCGAAGCGGAGAAAAAGATCGACAGATTGATTCTTTTTTTACGGTCGCGGATTACACTTCCCGAAAGGTCAGAAGACGAAGGAACGGTGATTATGACGGATGCAAAACGTATCTCCCGAGAATCTTTTTCGTCCATTCGAGCCTCCTACGGCCTCGAAAGACCTTAAAGTATATAGCACGTGGGACCCCCCAAGGCAGGAAGAGGAAAGAATTAGGAGACAAAGAGGGAGAGAGAACGAAAGGAGAGGATGCGTGGAATTAGGGCGAGTGGGAGGAAGATAGAGGGAGGGAGAGAGAGAGCGTAGAGAATGGTAGGGAGGATAAAGACGAAGGGAGATTTGCGAGGGCAAAGCACCGCGGAAATTGGGAGTGGGTGAGGCGAACTTAAAGGGATTTTGATTGATAGGTAAGGAGTAGGAGGAGCGGGAAGGAGAGAGCGTGGGTGGGAACGAGCGGAGGGAAAGCATGGCAGGGCCGGGAGGATAAAAAAGGAGGAGGAGCAGGTGGTTTATGAGAGAGTCGAGGAAGGGAAGGAGAGGGAGGAGCGGAGGCGCTCCGGTGAAAACTGATGGCGGTCGAAACGCCCACGTGTCCTGAACCAGGTGAGACGGACCACCTCGAAATTTATCTTGATCCATCATTATCGCCGAAGACATCCAGAAATGAATAAAAAAATAACTCGAGGGGTTCGCACGAAACTCGCCTAATTTATCTCGACTTCTGCCAACGCTAGTTAGCGACGAGATGAACATTTATTACATACAACGATTTGCATTAAAACGCAAAAGGCAGTGGAGTCGCGTGTCAGGGAATGCCTTCTCGTCATAAGTTCTCCGAAAATGAAACCGAAAATTCGTGACTTCATGAAAGAAACGAGGTCTTTTATGCTAATCACGACATATTTCATCCTAAAATGCAATGCATTATATATTCTTAAGATAATAAGAGTTTTTAAACCGAACTTCCCACATTAATCATAAAAAACTCCTCAATCCATAAAAATATTTAGTCAATCGTATAGTTCATTGAACGAGAGGTGAATGACCTCTGAGGACGGCTGCTCTGCACCCGAAATGTGCTTTTTCCAATCTTTTAATAGCTATTAAAGAAATAGTTTTTAATGTGCTTTTAGCATTAGATTCGGATGTATTTGAGCGATTGAGGATCCAATTCGTTCAACTGTTCCAATAGGATAATTTCAATTCCAAAACATCCTTTCCAAGAGTAATAGCGGTCTTCATACTTATACTTCTCGAACTGGCTACGGATCGCTCAGAACTTTCCTCACGAATAGTATTGTAATCTATCCAAATGTGTTTACAAACACTTGAGGAAAAGCAATTCTGTGATTAGTCGACCCGAGGAAGACGATTTGGCATTGGTGAAAATACTGAAATTCCAGCTCGTAAATCCTGAAACGCTTTCCAGTTTCGAGATGGCCGATGCAGTAAAGTTTTAACACTTTGTGACAAAACTCTTTTTGTGTATTTTCTTGCGCATATCTGGCAGAGGGTCCAGCAAGTGAAGAAGCACGTAAGTTACCGCAAAGCATTATGTGCCAAACACAATTCCGACGAAACATAGATCTTGACATGAATGTATTTTTAGAGCATGCACGATCCGTCTTAACCGCCTTCGCTCTTGCACCATGAAATGCTCATAGAAACGAAGTGCTGCCCCTGCCACTACCTTTGATTATTTATGTTCAAGACCGACAAAAAATAAAATCACTCGATGAGATTAATCAGCTGAAATTTAAATAGATCAAAATAATCTTTTGAATTAATTGTAGTTTGTGTTCCGCTATAAGAAAATTAGCCCTTAGTAAATGTAGCTATGTAGACAAATTTCATTAATTAATATTTTTGTAGAAAGTCATTGATTTTTAACAACCAAATAAGGTTACAAATATATTTTTTCATTCAATTCGGATCGAATTTCACTAAACATGGAATCGTGGAAGAGAATTTTACTAAGAAGATTAATATTTTTCCTTTAAAGAAGTAAAACTATATGACTAATGATATTTATTTAACACTATCCAGATAAAATATTAATTTTGTGAAAATACCATTTCAGTATATGAGGATAGTTTTTCAAAATTAAATACGGTCGAATCTTTACAATTGGTGTGCTTACAACACATACTTTCAATAACACCACGATGATATTTGCTAGCGTTTCTTTTTGAAGCTCTGTGCCCCAAATTTATTTCGTGCTTAATTCTTTTCAACAAGGCTCAAATTATGGCGCAGCGGTTCTCAAACTCTTCGACGCGAGATACGTAATGATTTCTATTTAGGAGAGCTCTCTTTAAATAACGATTGAGAAGCGCTATTACAATGTTTTGCCTCTTCTTATAGATGAAAGGTTTGACATGCGTTCTTTTCACATTTACTACTAGCTATCAGATATGATACAAGAAGTCGCATTTATTCGCCTCTTAAATGTGACTGTTTCGAGAAACACTTTAATACATAGCGCAAATGAGTTAAGTTATAGCCGCTGTTTCTCGACCTCAAAATTCACTGCCAAGTCAGGTTAAAATTGGAATTTCCAATGATTTCATAGCTTCGAGCGGAAGAGTGGTATAAATTTTCGAAGTTGACTTTCGTTACATTTTCCCGGCGTGGAATGTTTTTTGAAAAAAAAAGACGATTCATACCTTCCACACAAATTCAATTGTTTAGTGGTGTCATCAATATTATCTGGGCGAAGTAATTTTCCCAGAACCAGGTATTTCTACCTTTTTAGCTGCTCTAAATTTTTCATGACAATACCATTTTTCTTATTTCCTAGGATACCTTTTAGAGGTTTCCCTTTCACTCATACATTACACAAATGGATGGGATTTATCCTACGCTCAATTAACTTACATATTTCCCATTCTTCTTAAATGCCATTGACAAGATTTTGATCGAAATTTGATTACAGTGCTCCTGTGTCCTTTGCATAGTACTCTCATTTGACGAATAATCCATATATAAATAGAAATAACACAACAGGGAACTATCTAGCACGTCTTATGACTGAAAATTTCAAGAACAAGCAATTTAAAAGTATGCTTGCCTCAGGTATCTTTTATATTTCTTCTTCTTGAAGAAATAAAACAGTTTTGGTAATTTCCACTAAATAAGGTTTACTAAACCGAATTCGCCTATTACAGAATCGCCAGATAATAGGCAAAACCAGTCGAGTAAATCTTTTTTATCAGAAATTACAATAAGTGTTTTATTTCTATTATGGAAGCTTTCCACAAAGTGGAGCCTTCCCAAATGAATATTAATCCATTCATTGCCGAATAGGAGGCGATAAGGTTTATATAATCATGATTTTCACCAAGGTTTGATTATATTATTCTTTCAATCTTTACACATGGGCTACAAAGTATGTTAAGTAACCAATTTTCTGCCATAGGCATAGGTTATACTATCAGCCTTCTTTTATTTTCTAACGTCGCAAAGATTCGCTCTCAGAATTTAATATCGCATACATATTAATGACTTGCCACGTCGAGTGGCTATAACGTGTCTGCGGACCATATATCTCTCTATGCTGAAAGTACTTTATACTGATGACTAGGTACACAGGTGAATAGAAAAATAAAAAAATAATCCTCATTCACATAATACTTCTCAGAAAACGCGGATGTTTTATTGTTTAATTGGTAAGAAAATGGCCTTCAAGAAGCTATATAATGCATCGCATTATAGTTTGGATTTTACCTCGAATTATTCCGCTTTTTTTAAAGCGTCTCGAAGAGCGTCAGCCGTCAACTATTCCAGTGTTCCGCAACCTTTTTAATAACATGGAACGATTCAGGATTCGCTCGACCCTCGAGGCACGCCGAACCAAATACCATGAGATACTATGAGATTGAGTGTAATATTTATATCACTAAATAGTCAACGAAAGCGGGTGAAAATAAACATCTTACCTGCAAAAGTGGGAAACATTTTGGACAAAAACTTAATTTTAATAACATTTGAACATTTCAGTATGATTGCCTAATATTTCAGTGGTAAAAATTTCTCTTTCTCCTATTCGAAAGTAACTTTGTTTCAGTTTTAAGTGATTTAAAAAGGTGTAACTAATTCAACCATAAAGTATAGCTCTTGATAAGAATTTTCCATTACCGTGAATAATAAAACAGCTATATTCTTCCCTTCACTACGATTCCAAATGTACCGCGGCACACCGAATACTTTGTCAATGAGCACTAGTTATTAAATAGATTAAATAGTTCTTTATCTAATAAATACGGTTTAATGAAAGATTTTTTGGAGAGATTGCTTCAACTTATATGCAACAATGAATCACATGCAACAATTAAATACTTTCAGATTATTTATATAATATTATTTACTGGACGAGGATTAATAAAATTAACGTTATTTTGAAAATTACATTATTATGCATTCTTTAGTAGCAAAATGCTTTATGGATAAGTTTCGTTTGTCTGTACGTCGCGTCTTTCATCTCCTAAACCGCTTGAGAGAAAATTATTATATTTAGAGTGAGAGATCCACATTAATTTATTAATTAAACTTTTTCAAATGCGTATAAAGCGACATTAACGATCCCATATTGTTAAAACTTGACAGTCGCGTTGCTAGAGGACGGATTGTTTGCCCTCCACCCACAACATCAGGATATTTTTCAGCCAGGTGAAAACATGAACACCGCCTTATACCTTAGGAAATTTATACAGTTATTGCAGGACAAATTTAAGGGTAAGAAATTAAATATTTTTCATTGTTTATACTTAATCTTATGCTCGAGCAACGCCGGGTACTTCTGCTAGTGTTCCTATATAATATAGTAAAGAACGTCTTTGAAAACTTTTGTGTATTCCATCTATAGAACACACTTCCATCTTGCTGCGAATTACGTTATATCGAGATTTTACTCCATACGTTTCTTTTAGGCAAGACTCCATAATCGCGATATTATAAGCGCCATGTGCCAAAACCTTCTCGCAGAAATCTCCCCAACTTTCGAGAGAAGGTTCCGGAACATAGCGCCATAAGAATTCCTCTCCCTAAAAGATCCCCTCCTCTAACACTTTCATTCCACTCCGAATTCCCTGAATTCTTTCGCATTCTCGGCCGAATTTCGCAGTCTTGATGGGGAAGAGGATCGAGGATATGATAGGAATGGAGGAGATGGATTCGGAGGGGAGGGGTCAACGCGTTTCGTCTCTCTCTCTCTCTCTCTTGGGGATGAGAGAGCGAGAGAGCGAGAGAGAGAGAGAAAGGAAGATGAGGGAAAAGATGGGAACCCTTCCGACGTGATGGCCTGACCGGGTTAGGATCATTACAAAGAAAGAATTTACTTCACCAGAAGCGGGAAAAGGAGCGAGTACTTGGAATTGCGTCAGCGTAGCGAGGATGTGGTTTTTACTGAAGTGAGCAAGGGCGGAAATATTTTCGGATCAGGCGACGGGGTACGAAGTCCTCAGATAAGGGAATTCCGCGAATGACTCGGGCGATACGTGTGGGACACACGCAACCGGAGGGACGCGACGGCGGGACAGACCGCTAGGCGGCGGCGGTCGGCGTTATGGTCGGCGTTATCGCGATGAAAGGAGGCGGTTCGGACGCGCACGGGTGCTTTGGAGGAAAAAAGAACGATGCGAGGCGTCCCGATCGCCGCGGGCGCTTTCACGTCGTTCGACCGTCTGAATTGAAAAACGCCATTTGGAGACTGCAAAAAAAAACGAACGGCTGTTGGCGAGGTGCGAAGAATGCCTGCCTTGGGGTGTTAATTCTCTCGGCATTGTCGCGTGTCCTCGAACCTTAAGTCCCGGAACCGCTGAAGGAAGAATCTTTTAAGCAAACACTTCGCATCGAACGTAATCTGATAGTATGCTTTGGTTAGTAAGATGATAATAAGATTTAATATCATCGATATCCGTACGAGCCTTCGTATTCGCCGCTGTTTCAATGAAACCTTCACGGTAATGAAATATTTAGAGCACTTACTTGTCCAATTTTGCTTAGACTACATTTCTCCTCTTTAGTCAGGTGAATTGATTTTTTTACTTGTCATTGGCATAGTTAAATTGTGAACGCAAGCGAGAATGAAGAGTAATGGAAATCATCAGACGCATCAATACTATTACGAATATGTTGAACTTGGATCGGCAACTTAGGCTCATAGGCCGAATCCGGCTTGTGGAACTATGATTAAAAAGCGAGCCGTACAAATATGTCGCATCCGTCACATGACACGAGTCATAGAATCTCTCTTCTCAAGTTTTCTAAAGAAATAATTAGTCTTCTTAAAATGACGGCTGAGGGTGGAATTCTTGAGTAGTATGTAATCTAACACCAAATTGGCTTAAAACAATTAAGGATACGTACTTCAGCTACAGAATAACATTAACGGTAAAGGAAAATGTCAACTTTGTGCCAGAGATATATCAGTAGTTCCATAAAGTGATTTTGACATTGGACAGAGGAGTACTTGTACTTCCAATTGCCGATCGTACGTACGATAGGCATTGCTCACAGTAATTCCACTCACTGGCGGTGTAATGACAGGTTAGTGTATAGTATTTCGCTTGTACGCGTTTCACGATTAGCAAAGTAAATTGGAAAAAAGGTGTAATTCGAAATAAAACAAATTATACACTCTTCTGGAAATATGCTATCCAGTTAGTCTTATTTCTCCATACAAAGCTTCATTATCATATTCCCTCTTCTGCTCCTCTTAATACTTTCTCCTGATTCTGCGCAGGAATTCATGATAAAATTGCGAAACGATTCAGGAGGTGATTTCTTATGATATCAAAATGAAATAGACATGGAGTAAATCCCTTGTCATTGTTAAATTGCTTTGCGTATAATTTTATTTGTGACCATTACATACAAACCCGCACATGTACGTGCGTGCATGTTTTTGTACAAAGCATTTCACCCTTGCCGTGGTTTATTCGTTAGAAAATCCAGGTGAGGGAGGGGCGCAAGATGGAAAACATCGCCCTCCTGTTCTCCCCAACGACTTAACAGCAGGTTTGTTGAACGCCGAATCCATTATATGACGTCATCTTGATCCTTTAAGGGTACGGGGTCACGAATCAGACAATGCTCCTGGAGTCATTGTTCGCCAACCATGCCACGCCCAGATTCTCGGTGGGTGCCGGGTGTCACGAAGAAGGACCCCTCCCCTCATCCTGCGCCCCTGCGAGATTCCCGTGTCACGAAATCAGACACTATATTCCCGAAATATCGTGTGCATGTGTGGTTCATGGCGTGACAGCGTCCTTAGAAATGATTGACAGTGCGCGCTGCGTGAACCGCCGTTAAAATCGAATTTGAATATCTAAAATATTCACGGATTTCTATTGATCGATACGGAATACTCTGTTCAACCTTTGGATGCTTAAAAAACTTTCCTTTTTTAAATATTTCTTATTAAATCGCTCCTTATCGCCAGTTAATTACTTCCAGTAAGAAGAGTATCTTAGTCTTAGGAAAATTTTCAGGGATTCAAAAGGAACGTTGCTTTAAGTTCCACTAACTATTGCTTCAAATCATGGGATAATAATCCACGACTCTTTTTTTGTAAAGTTTTCTATCTCACGTTCCATTTCTTTTACATTTAGGCGTTCATTTCTTCTGCATTCTATCATAAATTTTTCTGTTGTTCAACATTTAACCACAAATCCCTTCGTATTTTATCGGGATAACTTATTAGCTGAGGAATGATTACGGACGATAATGGCGATTTGAAACAAGTTGTTTTCACGACGAAGTTGAATAGATGATTCCCGCGGCGCCGAAACCTCCAAAGGGATCCTTTTTTCACTCGCCGTCGCGCAAAAGGGTTTCCCTATGAAAAGTCTGAAGCGATTTATTCTCCTTTTTCTCCAGCGAATAGCTAATAAATCCATCACCGGGCGAAGAAGGTTCCTGAAGGGCGATTCGTAGAGCTCGAGAAGACGCTTCGGAATCCACGTAAACACGCGAGGACTATTATTTATTACTGTCCACCAATTTAACCCGACTGAGTAATGGATATATTGCTAAAGATAGAAACGGCCGGAGCTTGAATTTTTTCCCTCTTTAATTTATTAAATTTACAATTCCGTCAATCTCTGGAAACTTTTCCGAGAAACATACGTCGCAACCGCTGAGGAAAAAATCGCCCGACTACCGAGTAATTTTTTCACGTTCTCAGCCGGTAAATCTAGGTTTCTTCCGTCGACTTTGATGAGCCGACGGTATTGGGGTCTGAGGTGGTGCCACCACGCGGCAGTTTCGGCGATTAGGGCGTAGCTAAACTAGACGGATGCGCACTCATCATTTTTAAACGCACGTCACCATTGTTATGATACGTGCCGCCATGGACTTTGAGCGGTGGACGTCTGAACAATAGTCTAGTTTAAAGCGGGCTCATATTTAACGTCAACTTATCAACCCTTTCGATCACAATGAAATCCTCGGACATATGCTTGAATAATGGCCCTACGTGTACCTGGAAGGCTTTATACTATATTCGATGAATTTATGCATATTCTGCTAGCGGCCTTAAATAGTTACTTATGCATATATTCTGTGGGAGAGTGAGAGAGTGAATATATGTATAATTATTAAGAAACCATGGCCAGTGGTTAGTTAGTGTGACAACTTTCATACCGTAGTATCAAGTCTATTTTTGTCAGTTGAAGTTTGCATCATCTGTGTATTAAAACACGGCAGAATTTTTTTATGTTAAGCGCTTCAGATGTTCCGACTGTTGAAATTATTTCAAGAACAATACTGCTGAAATAGGAGTAAAACTCAAATGTGCTTCAGGAAAAATATCCAAACGCCCTTTAAAAACTACCACTAATATAAAGTCATTAATTAGTTAATTCAAAGCTGTTATTGAAAACATATATGAGTAAGATTTACCGAACAGAGCAGTGGTTTCCGAACTGAGTACCTCAGTTAATTTCTAGGATTGCCGCGAAAAACTTTTAGTAAATAAAGCAAAGATTTGTAAATTTTAATAGATTATAGCAATAAGTTTTGCTCTTATAAATTGATTATGGTGTATTACAAACAAATTGATACCTTCAAAGGTTGTGATAGCCGTGCACATAAGTAACAAAAAAGGAAAGATGCACACATCATGCGTGCATACATAGAGGCAGAGGCGTTCTTTACGATTTATGCAATCATGTCAAAAAGGATAAATATTAATGGCTTAGTATAATGTCTAAGACCTGGTATGCCAAAGAAATTCCGAATTTTTGATTCGCCGATTTCTTTCCTAATCGGTTGTAATTAATAACAAAATCTACAATTTAAAACTTACTTTACTCGAATAATAGTTTTATAACCATTATGTTCACTTTCATTCCTTCATTGTAAATTACACATTTCTTTTCACTTACAAGCGGTGTGTATACGTAAAGAAAATAGACGTATTTACGTTCATTTCATCGTAGTAGGTAATTCTAATTTCCCATCATCATCATTTATCAAATGTAGCGTGCGCACGAAATAAAATTACACGTAATTTGGTATTTACAGCAGATATTTACTTCAGTTGTCACGAAGATTGTTTTCGTTGACAACAATTAAAAAACAAAGTGAATTAAGACACCCTCGTTTGATTTTCTTGAAATCGGCTACTCCTTCGATAAAATTGTAATTAACAAAATATATACAACTTGATTAGTTCTACAAATTTAGTTTAAAGATTTTTTGTTATAAGTATTATTTTACGAGATATAAAGAAAAGTTCATTTTTGTCACCAGTCAAGTGGCACTCCCGATTATGCTGCGTGAACCATGTATATCATTTTCTTATTTTCTTTGTCCTTATTTCCTATATAACAAATTTTATGAACATCCGTCCAGTAGTTTCGTAGATGAAACATGCGGACGGCCAGACGGACCGACAGGACGGGACCATAAGGTGTTCTTTTTTTACGATTTGTAAAGAACGCCTAAAAAGCCTTGTTTCAATGTCAGGATGCAGCGAAATCCAGGTTATCATTGAGAGAATACTGCGCCTACATGAAGTTTTGGAACCCCTGGAAGAAAGGTATAGATCCGTGCAGCGTCGCATGCACGTCTTTTATAAAAGCCGCTTTGTAAATTAATAGACCCAATTCGGTAGCTATAAATTCATTAGGGGGCGTTTGATGGTAGATCCGGCGTTAAATGAGTGGATAAGTTGCAATAGGGAATGAATTTTACGGAGAGATTATATTTATGAGCTTATGAACCCAAGATGGGGAAAATAAAAACAAGAAGAAATGCTCTCGGAAATTAAAACACGGACATTTCGAGCACAATTAGAGCAGGAATTCCACTTCCTTCCTCACGCAGCAATGATCCTTCAATAAGATACCTACTTGGAAGAAAAGCTTTTAAGTCCTCGACGAAATAAAAATAACTCCCACGGGCTCACAGTTTGCACCCGAGCAATAAACTTTACATTTCACGGGAAAGGCCGCGACAGCCGATCGAAAAAAAACCTCCCTACCGATGTCTTTCGCGAATAAAGACAATCTTGGATTGGACGAAATGCCAAATATGTGAATTGGCACGTAACGGATACGAGAGGAACGACAGGTGTCTCTTCTCTCTCTCTCTTTTTTATTTTTCTTTCTTTCTCTCCGAGACGAATACGTAATTCGGCCGAATCCAAAATCCCGCCGCCTTCAAAAGAGTTTGCGTGGCACTCGCAATAAAACGGCGTAGCGTGATCTCTTGCTGAGGGGGGAATTCATTTTCTTCGGGGCGGGGGAAAGGAGAAAGGGGAGGGAAGTAGGAAGAGATTAAGGCGGTATTGTTACAAAGGGAGTGAGAGAAGGTCCGCGTGGGTAGAATGTGCTTCGATGAAATTTGAGAGAAAAATGAAGGGCTGAAGAAGGTATGCCCGCACGCCTCCGCGAGATGTGTGCAGTAAAGAGAGACAGATGGAGAGAAATAGGGAAGGGTCAGAGGAGAGAAAGACAGTGGGGAAGATAGGGAGATAGGAAGGTAGAGAAGGGAAAGAAAGGGAGATAGAGATGAAGAGGAAAGGAGAGGGATATGATAGGATAAAGGGAGGGACGGATAGAGGAAGGAAAAGAGGAGATGGAAAAAGGGAAATAGAAAGGCAGAGGGAAGGGAGAGGGATGGGGAAGGAGAGAGGGGAATGAGGGAGGGGGAGAGAGGAAAGAGAGAGAGAAAGGGAAAGAGAAGGAGAGAAGAGAGAGAAAAGAGAGAGGGCGGACGAGAAGTAAAAGTATAGTGAAGTAGGTAGAGATAGAATAAGAGGAAGTAGAAAAGGGAGGGAGAGAGGGAGAGAAAGAGAAGAGAGGGTGGGAGGAGTGAGGGAGAGAGGAAGAGAGATAGGAGGGGAGGTTGGATGGATGGTGTGGGAGTGAGAGAGAGAGTTGGATAGAAGGGAGCGAGAGAGAGAGAGAGACTGGTTAATAGTGTGGGAAGAGGGGTAATGAGTGAGGAGATGGAGATGAGGTTCGTAAGAGTGGGGGTCAGCAGGAAAAGAGGAGGAATAGAGGACCGTTTTAAAAGGGGGAGAGGAGAAAAATGTAAAGTTGCGGGAAGGAGTGGGAGAACGGAGGAGGAGGGAAAAGAAGAGAGAGGGGCCAAATAGGAAGGGCAGGAGGACGAGAGGCCAAGGAGGAACGCAGCGGGAAAAATAAAGAAAAAGGCCGAGAAGGTGCGAGGGAAGGAGGAGGGGCGATGGAGAGGGGGAAGTGGGAAGGGGGAGAGAAAAAGGAGATTATAAAAAGATGGTAACGGGTGAGAAACGGGAGGAGCAAAAAAAATTGCGAGTTGCGAGGAAGTCGGTGAAGACTAACAACAAGAAGGCGTTTTAGGGCTCACGTGAGCATTGGCAGGTGAAGGGGAGGATGATATAATGTAGGCGAATCGAGGCTTTGGATTGAATTAGAAAAGACGAGAGAAGGATGCCTTTTTAATCGTTTCCCAACTTTCACACGAGATCGAAACTCGAATCGGGTCAGTAATAACACTGCCCAGAAGAAGATTCGTGTGAAAAAAACTGATGTGTAGACGGCATCGCCGTAGCCAAAAGGGATGGTCGGGATTCGAGACCGCGACCTTTTAGGGGGGAGGGAGAGCCAGACCATCTCATCGTCTTATGATGGGAGAGCGTGAGGGGTTTTTTCTTTATTTACGGCGTGGGGACGTACAAGGGGATGAAGGGGGAGCGGGAGAAAGGGTGGATATTGGAGGGAGAAGGGGGAGGGAAGTGAAAGAGGAAAGGGGGTTGTTTGGGTGGAGGGTGAGCAAGCGGACCATGTCGCTTATGTGGCTCATTCGCTCCTCCCCCTTCTCCTCCCATCCCACCACATCCCTCTCCTCTCTCTCTCACTCCCTCCAAGCCGAGAATTGCGTAATCGCTAAACTTGGCGGTTTCGAGATCAGCTGTGGACTGCGGGAAGGAACGGAGGGAGAGGGGGTGGAGACGAGAGAGAGAGATAGAGAGGGGAGGGAGGGAGGTGGGAGATGGGAAGAGGGCGCGGAGGTGGGGAAGGACCCGTTGTTGAGTCTCATCCACGCGCTATCTCTCTCTCTCTTCTTCCCTCTATCCCAACTTCCATCCCCCATACTCCATTCTTCTTTCTAATCCTCCGCTCCCTCCACCCGCAATAGCCTGTCTTTGGGAGAAACTCCGTTAACTAGCCTTTAATTTCGACCATTACTTTTTCCTCCTCTCATTACATCCCTCCCGTTACATCCATCTTCTCTCCTCGTCTTTCTCTCTCTCACCTCTTCCTTCGTCATTCCTTTGTTTAATCGTTCCCGCAATTATTTTCCTTCGTCGAGTTCCCTGTTACTTTTACTAAGTTCTCTACCAACTCTTTATTTTTCTCTTTCCTAGCTATCATTCTCTCTCTCTCTCTCTCTCTCTCTCTCTCCCCAACTGTCCGACTCAAACGTCTTTTCGTATCCCTTCCTGTTTGTTCAAGTGTACATATTAATCCACGTCTCTTCAAAAACCCCTCTCATCTTCACCTCTTTTTCAAGATTCATTTTTTCCTCTTTTTACTTCTTCTTGTACTCTTTTTCTCCATTTTGCAGGATAGTTACATGCGCTTTTGGGTGTGTGTGTGTATTTTTGGCTAATCAAACATGCGCTTTTGCATTTTACTTATATCCTCCTTGAGAATCTAAAACATACAGGCATTTAAAGTTCGCATAAAAGAAAATAAAGACTTTCACCATAACAAAAACAATCAATGCTCTTCGTCGGTTAATTTTTGCCATAACAGTTCGAGCTCATAAATCTACTTATTTTTTCGAGTCATAATTTTCTACTTCGACCAAAGAGGAGGCTATTATAAGGCATGCCTCGATTTTATATTTATATTTTAATGATGCTGTTTTGTTTTGACAATTAATACTTTGGGCATTTTATTAGGAATTATGTTAGGCTCCTAAAGTAAACCCATTTTTTACTTTCTCCATATATGTACGAAGTATAGAGAAAGTATTGTTTTCATGATAAAATCTGATGCGATCAACGCGACTTTCTCCATACCTGAAATATTTATAAAAATTCCAAATAGGTTAAATGATAATGAATATTTTAAGGAACTGCGAGAAAAATTTAAAGACTTTACGAAGAACAGAAATAGACATACCGTGCCAATCTGATATTGGATATAGCCAAGAATCTCCAACAATTAAGAAAATAAAAGGGTGCGTTACTAAGACGTAACTAAGTGTAAATTGTTAACAAAAGTCACCGGTAGGTGGTGGCAGCTAAAAAATTAGTTTTAAAAATATCTCTTAAACAATGCATTATATGGGAAAATGTTTCAAACAAAGGTTGTAGAAAATTAAATTTCCTACAAAATTTATTGCAATATTTTTTTACATTAATCAAATATTAAAGCAAATACTAAAAAAACGGATGTGACAAGAGTAAACACCCACTCCCGGTTGACCGATCTTTACCAAAAACTAATCAATCAGTTCTTGTGACTGTCATAAAAATGTTAAATATAAAATTTCGCGTTGACCTGATTAATAGTTTTTGAGTTCGAGCACCCACAAAAAAACTGTCACACACACACACAGCACGCACATCATCGAGAAAATGATCAAAACCTGTGCAGGGAACCTCAAAACGTGTATTTCTGTTGAAATCTCGAAATCGATTTTTTTTTCATGAAAACAATACTTTCCCCTATACTACGTATGGAGAAAGTAAACAAGATGATCCAAACAGAACTTATGATGCCTACTTTCCATTTAATCATTTATTTAATACTTATATTGGCTTTAATAGCTTTAAATTCATCGTGGATATTTAGCTCTGTGTTCCAAAATTTCATAATTTAGCGTAATAAAATACTACAAATACATTCGAACGAAATGTTAAATTGATCACGCGTATTTGTGTGGCAAAAATAACGCGTGTTCATATTAGGATATACCGAATCTGAGTTCAACAATAGTTGTTGCTATAGCAACACTCTCGTAACGAATGATAAAAAACTGCAAAATCGCCAGTATTTACGCGAAATTCTAAGAAATACAATCGATAATCAACATTCTACGATAAAAATTAAAATCTTCATCCCTTTCCTCAGAGAATAGTACAAAACTCGCTCCGATATTACAATTATAAGATATTTTAATGTGCACGAGAAAATTGCCATGCACGATGGATTTCAGATTTTCCATGTAAATGAAATGGGAAGGATAGTTCCTGGAATCGAACCCGTAACTTCAATCTTTGCAACAAAAACTATCCTCGGGAGCTCGGCCCATACAGCAAGAGATTTCCACCAAGTTTCATGAAAATCGGTCTATTGGTTCAAAAGTTAATAGGGGCGGACAGACAGACAGACACAAGGACAAAACTATAAGCCTATTTCCGTTATTGAAAGTAAGCTAAAAATCGAATCCGAAATTTCAATGTAAATACATGTTTTATGATCCCCTAAACACGTTTTGACTATTTCCTCGATAATGTCTGTGTTTCTGTGTGTCTGTGTGCATGTGTGGTTGTCTGTGACCGGGATTTTGTGGGTGTTCTAACTCAAAAACTATTAATCAGATCAAGACGAAATTTTATATTTGGCATTTCTGTTAAAGGTGCAAGAAATGATCCGTTTTTGGTAAAAATCGGTCAACCGGAAGTGGGTGTTTACTCTTGTCACATTCGTTTTTTGAAATGTTTGCTTTAATATTTGATAAATGTAAAAAAGTACTGAATAAAAGTTGTAGGAAATTTAATTTTCTACAATTTTCCCATATAATGCATTGTTTCAGAGATATTTTAAAATCTTATCTTTTAACTGCCACCACAAAGCTTAGTTGTCTTAGTAATGCTCCTTTTTATTTTCTTAATTGTTGGAGCTTCGTGGCTATATCCAATATCAGAAGGCTATGGTTTGAGTTTATTTCTGTTTTTTGTAAAATCATGAAAATTTTCTCCCCGTTCTTTAAAATATTTATTACCATTTAACCTATTTGGAATTTTTTGAAATATTACAGGTATAAAGTCCTGTGGTGGCCACATCAGATTTTTAGCCTACTTTCCAGAATGGAAATAGGCTTATAGTTTTGTCGTTGTGTCTGTCTGTCTGTCCCCCTATTTACCTTTTGTACCAAAATAGACCGATTTTCATGAAATTTGATGGAAATTTCTTGCTGCATGGGCCGAGCTCCCGAGGATAGTTTTTATGGCAAATATTGAAGTCACGGGTTCGATTCCAGGAACTATCCTTCCCATTTCATTTACATGGAAAATCTGAAATCCATCGTGCTGGGTGATTTTCCCGTGCACATTAAAATATCTTATAATTGTAATATCGGAGCGAGTTTTGTACTATTCTCTGAGGAAAGGAATACAGATTTCTTTGATGAATGCTTTTTTCAGAGGAGTTCACAAAACTATCTGCAGTCAGAAATACGAAAAAATTTTATTTTATGATGAATTTTATTAATATTCGTAAACATAAACGTGTTTGACATAATTTTCATGCTATTTATTATTCAACTATAACGACTAAATACCTTGTAACTTAAGTGCACGAAGAAGAAACCTTTACAATACAATTCCACTCACATTTATGATTTCACTCAATAATCTTTATGAGAGCGATCCCAATGGGGTTTTTATGATAATACCTTGAAAAGGAAGAGTTTTATGGAATAAGCTTTTCATATTTATTTTATCATTACTCCCTTTTATGTTTCTCTTCCTTACTGCTTCCCTAATCCTCTATTTTCTTCACTTTATGTTTATCTTAGGTTGTGCTATGCAGCCTCCGTAAATTTTTATAGGCGAATCTTGTGCTATGGATAAGGTAAAATAAAACGTTTCAGATAATAAAATCTCAATGCTTACGCGGATTTCTTTTATTTTAAATCCTACCTAGAGAGTCGAGTACCCATCAGAGATTTTAAGATGTCAAACTTATCTTTTGTTTTTGCTGCCATTTACTACGATATTGTCGTTATATTTTTACTAAGCATATTGGAATAAATTCTAAAACTGCTTCATCTCTATTTTCCTAATCTCATTTGAAAATATATCTGATAACGTGCTATATAAAAACAAAAAGTCCGTACTTGCGAATATTATTAAATAGTTTTCCAAGTCTATAAACATCTTGCGCGATAGTACAACGAATATATATATAATTGGATGCTGGATACACAATATAATAATCCTGAATGATATACGGTTGGGACTTTGACAGCCTTGTGGCCTCTAAGGTAGCTGTGAAGGCTTACCTCGAACTCTGAAAACGCTAATTTCGAAAAATAATAAATAATAGAAATTATAAATGACTGTACAACCTGGCTTCCAAATGTAATTTGCTCATATAAAACGACAATAAATAAATTAAGAAAGTTCGATGAAACATTCCTTTTTAACAGGATAGTAAAAACACATAACGCAAGTAATGTACTTGAATTAGAAGGCTTCAATCATGTTTCAGATTATAATCAACATAACACCATTTGTAAAAATAATAAAATTATACCAATAAGCTTAGACCTTCCATTTAATCACTTCTAACGCCTAAGGTTTGCATTTCTTCCAATAAATAAGATAAGGGCGTTTGATTCTGTCATAAACTTTATTGCTTTTGAAAAATAAAAGATCATCATTCTCCTGCTGCCATTATTTCCATCCTTGAGCTTCTGTTGCGTTAAGTAACAGCACCCATTTCGATTTTCTGCTGCAGTTATAATACCTGATTGCCTTTTCCCACGCATAAACGTGCCTGTATTTCCATCCCTTTGTTGCGTAAAAACAAAATGAGACATTGGCTCGTAATCCGTCAATTAAGATGAACGTAAAACTACGAAGATATAAATTTCATTATCGTGATCAGTTAATTAACTTATATGGACTCATATTTTTTATTCCGACAAAAGTGAGATCATCTTTCTGGCAATTTATTAGCTCCTCGTAAGCTCACAATGTAGGAGGGGAGCATTTGTTTTACGGTTACCGAGAATAACTTTCTCGCTGATGGTATCGATACAATTATCCCCTTTCTTCTTCTTATTCATTCATTCTGTTTGTATCTAGCAACGAACCTAGTACGCATCTCTAAAATGCTGACAATTTCTGTAAAACCATTCATATAAAAGCTTTGGTGCAAATATTTTTTATTTGCATCTCTCCTCGTTAAGTTTTGTCATTTTCCCCTCTTTTGATTAACCCATAGGCATTAGAGGTTAATATATTTAAACTAAATTTATCTCCCAAAATTCATGTTACCCGAGCAATCTTTTTTATTTGCATTACGTTTACAGTGCATAAAACTACATATTCCAATTAATTTTTGGAAGCAAAACATGATGGTTATGCATGAATCGTGAGCCGCATAATTTTTTCAAAGTCCTGAAGTCGTAATTCGAAGAACCTGTTTGCATGAATACATTCCGTGAACAGTTGGTCAATCGAATTCCCAAATTTCCAAGAGGTTGAACCATCAATAAACAGAGGAAAGCTCTTTCGAAAGGATCTCTACAGCAGAAAAATGGAGGGAAAAGGTAATTAAAATAAGTCATGCTCCAAAGGACACTTGACAAATGGCGTGGATATCCGCTCTTCGTAGGCGTGAGAGCTTGTTAGTGAAATCACACGAAATTCTCAATAATGGGCTATTAGTAATAAATATTGCGTAATCGCCATTTTTCTCGATGAAATTCCTGTTTACTGTTCCCGTTATTTGTTTGGCAGCACTTAAAATCGTATTTAATTATTTTATTCAATTTTTACGTTTCACTGAAATGAAATACTTGCTGATATCGGTCTAAAGTATTACAATATACTTTACAGTGACCGGTACATTTACATCTTATGGATTCTAATGCATAATAATACGTTTTCGCAATCTCTGATAGTGAAAATACGGTTTATTTTTCTTTGAATACTTAAGGAAACAACAATCTAATATTCAGACAGTTACATTAGATATTTCGCTAGAGATTCTTTCAGCAAGAATATATTCTTCTTCTTCGTTTAACAACTTTATTTACACAAACTTCAAATAACATTAATAGACGACATCTATTTGCATATATGTACACAACAAAATTTCAATTTATATAGAAAGTAGTTAAATCTGTTTAGTTATGATCGTGGGTAATAGAAATGTCAGCAACGGTCAGCTCTATCAGGATCAATATTAGCTGCACGAATTTGTCTGCAGAAGTGTCTTTCCTCCTTTTGATGTAAACCAAAACAAATTTCAAATACTTTTATCAGGATTTTAAGAGGTCGGATTTAAATTTATGGAGAATTAGGCATTTTTTATCTATAACTGATTTATTTACTTCTAATTTTGTCTAAAAACTGTTTTACAACATTTTTAACAAATGAACACTATTTGCCAACGATATGGCAAAATAATTTATATTAAAATATCATAGTAGATGTAGTTTTATAGTATGAATGGTATCTTTAGTGGAAGAATAATAAAATATATACTGTTGCAATGATTTAGCACCTTTTAATTACTACCCTAAGACATCGCTCATTCCTGCCCGTCATTTTTGACGGGCAAATATATTAGTATACAATTGAACCTCTCTAACTGGATGGTTCGGGACCGGAGGCGTTTCGGAATATAGAATTTGCCGAGGCGTAAGTACTTAATATATAATGACTGTGCTGTTACTGTATATAATACCTAACCCATTATTTTATACCTTTAGCTCAAGGATAGGAGTAAATAAAGCATGGGAAGATAAGATAATATAAAAAAATATATGTCTATGGATGAGATTTCTCATGCAAGCAGTATGGTTTATCCGATCCGGTCGGTATCATAGATGGAACGGAATGTTTTTACGTTTTAGGAATGTTTCTGACATTTTAAAATTTTTCTTCGGCTGTGAGAACGCAGTGAAAGGGGAACAAATCAACATCCATGCCATTTTTACGGACCAAGGACTTTTTTCCGGATTAGTAAAAAATCCGGAACACAGAATTCCGGATTAGAGACGTTCAACATTATTTTATATTACTGAAAACTCTCACAAACAAACTCGCACAAAGTGAAAGCTCATACAACGCACGATAGGTTTTTTTGACGATGAAAAAATTCTCCGTCGGAAACTGCAACGTGATTTTGGTCAGTAAAAATTTGGCATCGTTCAAAAGAAGGGAACTGTATGCAATGGCACTTTCGGCGAATGAAATTAATAATTTTTCGGTTAGCAACTTGAACTTTTCGTCTAGTTTTTTTTGTTGGCAAAAGAAGTAATCTGTTACACGCCCATAAAGGGGCGGCGCGAGAAATAGGTGTACGTGACTCCCATGTTGAACTTTTAGAGCTCTTAATGACGCTGGCAGCGGAATGGTCGGGGGTTGATCGGATGCCATTACTCAAATCGCTTCACCCTCCTCCTCATCTGCCGTAGGAGAGGGCATATTAGCAGAATGATTAGTTCCGATGCGAAGAATCTTTATTTCTTGCTTCGGTGTACACTTTTGTTGCCTCTTTTTTCTTCCTTTCCAAGAAAGACACACCGCGGAGGAAGGATTAAACTCCTACGTGGAACGTTTTTCTTGTAACGCGGAATAACAATAATTCTAAGAAGTTATTTTTTAATTACGTCCAAAATTGTTTTTCGCGTATGATTCATTTGAAGTCTTCTTATTTTTCATGACACCACTACCACAACGCAAAAATTTGACTAGAAAATCTTTTTTTAAACGCATATTTTTTATGATGCGCCGTTCGCGCATATTTTTATTCGAGCCTAAGAAATGTTTTTATGAAGGATCATCATCAATCACTGTCATCTCCAATGTCATACTTCGAGGTCACAAGAAAATATCAAACGATTGCATTCATAAGCTTCCTAATGTTTTACGTCTATTGAACGTCAATTCGATCAGATAGGAGTTCTTAATTAGTCGTTCATGGCCTAAAAGTAAGTACAAAATTAGAAAAGATCTTGCTGGTCGGAGGTTGCTTATGCAATCCTGTCAATGCAATTGTAATTACTGCAATCACGGCTGATTTTGTCATTGTCCATCATCGAGGCCTTAAAATGTTTCTGTTGATGAAGAATGTTTCATAAGACTGCCTAGCCTATCTTTATGCTTTTAAATGTCAATTAAATATTACGCAGGCGTGGACGCAGAAAATATTAGAAACAAAGCATTTCCACGCTCCCTTAAAAATACATTCGACCAAAAGAATTATCTTGATTTCCTCTGGCGAAAGTTCTTTTCGGAGTGAAAAAATACATTTTTAAAGACCTGGTCGTCTTTTCCGCGTTTAAACAGACTAATTAAGTAACCTCCTTTCCAGTATTTAGGTTGTAAATGCATTTGTTTATATTTGCTTTAAAAATCCTCAGTTGAAAGGGAGGAAAAACAAAGACACGTTCACGCTGCCAATCTTCTCTCAAAGCGTGGGCGAAATCTTGAAAATAATTTTGGCAATGGATAACAAGAGGGTGATTCAGAGGTCGCATATCAATCATTTATTAATAGCAGGGCAAAAATGCGTCATGAATAAAACGGTCAGTATGGATACCTAGTTCAAAGGTTGCATCATAAATTTAAAACACAAGCAACACATTATATCTGATATTTGTTTCGACGCAATACGTACTATAAGATAAAAAGGAAAAATTACAGGAAATAATTTTTGATGTAATTCGATCATTTTGTAAAACGAAAAAGAAACATCCATCTATTGGATCTTCAGATATTTTTAGAAACTTTATAAAGGATTTTTTTTCGTCACTTTATCAAATTTGGTGCAATAAATGCTCAAGTGTTCAAGGCGGTGCGGAGTACAGACGCCATTTTAAGTGAAACTTAAACCGAGGATCGCTCGAAAATCTTTTTATTGCCTTGTCCAGAGCCGGACAAGCCCAGGCGCCCGTCCGCAATTGGCCGCTACAAATCGTACAGTGGGGACTGTACTTTTTAAATATTTTAT
Organism: Tanypteryx hageni; assembly: GCA_028673005.1. Lineage (NCBI taxonomy): Eukaryota > Metazoa > Arthropoda > Insecta > Odonata > Petaluridae > Tanypteryx > Tanypteryx hageni. Next base: position 199,197,983 of record CM054113.1, on the reverse strand, counting down.
CAATTCAGTATATTTACTAAATAGATATTTTTAAGTCGTCTTTATAGTGGATATGTAAATTTATACAGTTTTAATAGCTCTGATTCTAAACGGCATACAACTGAAAATTATCCTGGCCCCTGGATTTTAAAAGTGGCTCCTAGATTTGGAACAGATTTGTCCATGCTCGCCCTTGTACCATTAAATTCGGAAATTTAAAGATTTCATGAGAGTTTTTGATTTCAACGAAGGATCAAATATATAGCAATGAATAGCAATTATGGCTATCAGAAACTTATCGCGTTTTGCATCTCTGACAATCTGTCGATACGATCAGACCCACGGTGCCTAATTATGTACAATGAACTCTCAAAGTAACTTTGTAATAAATTTCGGACCATTTCCTCATCGTGAATCGATAAGTGATCCTCAAAATGGCGTCTTTTACGGTCGAATGGCAAAGAATGAGAAATTAAGGTCGCTGTCATACTTGTCAAGATTACATCTCGAGATGACGCCACCTCCGAGAGAAGAATCCCAAAAGACATCGTCTCGTTTCTTTTTTTTGCCGCCTGAGGGCGCTAGAAAGAAGGGTTGAAGAGTGGCGATGACTCAAAGGAGTTAGAAAATGAGACCGCAACGAACGGGAGGGAGGAAAGGAAATAAAAAGGAGCACTACGTTACGATTAATTACGTCAACGCCTACGCGCTGAAGATGCAGTTGTTCTCCTTATTCCTTGCTTTAAGGAGCACTTTGAGAAGTTAACCCTACGAATTACGACGCATGAATGGATCCCGCCGTATGTTTTCACGGAAAATTTAAAAAGCTTTAATACCTTTTCATACTTGAGATGACTTTGTGTCGTTAATTGTATCCCACGATTCCGAAATGCTTTCTCTTCATCGCAATTTTCAATTTAGACTCTCTGAACATTCTTTTTATAGAAAGCTAGAAACTGACGTCAATAGGAAAGCTCTCAATTCCGTTGGTCAGTGATAGCGACACTTCTCAGGGAACGCTAATAGAGTGGAATAATGGCTATCATAGGCATAACGCATTTATCAACGCCGTTCTCTTAACCTTTCAAGTATGATTTGAAAACTATTTTCAATATATTCATGGAGTGCGTGAATGCTAGGAATGACAATCGGTTCGAGTTTTAGCATTGGAGGCTCGTGAATTCATGTGGACATTGAATCGTTTTATAGGTTAAATAATGAAATTGTTATGTATCTATATGGAAACATTAAAATATGTTCATGCCCAAAAATCGTATATAAGGTAATTTACATAGCATAATTACAATTAAAATATATAATACTTATCTAAAAAAGTATACAATTTTCTCTATGAAGTAAACGCACCATTCGCGGGAGATACGTACCGCGAATACTGACACCAACGGTTTTTGGGAAAAAGGAGGATGGTTTTCCGGCACACAAAAATTGCTAATTTAAAAAATAATAAATTATATTTCTAATAACTTCAAAAATATATCACGCTCAGAAACATGCATCCATCTAGATTATAGAGCAGATCTGGGCAGCCCGTGGCTCGCGAGCCATATGTGGCCCTTTGCATAATTTTTGTGTCTCATATAATGCGGCTCTTTTGATTTAGATTTGAAAAAACAAAATCCAAAATCATACATTTAAAAAACAGCCAAAATGAAGAACAAACAACAATACTAGCAATGACAAAGAATAAACGAAAAGAAGAGCCTAGCGCTGGAAGAACAGCAGAACGATTAAATACGTTGTATTACAGTAACTAAAACACCTTCAAATGCTTCTTCCAATATCTTAAACATGTGCATAATCCTCTCCACTTCGTTTACCCGCATTCCAAGGAAATTGAGAAATTTCTTTTTATGATAAATATTTAAAAATTTTCACAAGCCCATTTTACATTGGTGCGAGTTCTGTTTCTGATGAATATCAATTAGAATTAATAGATTTGCGATGCAATAATGAGTTGCAGAACATTTTTTCAGCAATGGAAAATAAAATTGAATTTTATAACAAATTCATAACAGCAGAAAAACATCCAACTTTAAGAAAATATGCATTAAAAATTGTTAGTCTTTTCAGAAGTACATATCGATATGAAGCTTTTTTTCAATATTAAAATTTGCAAAAAATAAAAATAGAGCTTTGATAACTGATGCAAATTTGAAAAATCAATTGAGAATCGCTGCATCTGAAATTGATGTCAGCCTATAATATCTCAGCAGAAGTATGGAAATCCAAATTGTTCATTATAAAATCTATATATTTCTTTTTAATAATTTTTTCTGTGGCTCCTTAATTTTTTTTTTCAAGTGACTTGATCACTTGATTTGGGTTGCCCGGCTCTGTTCTAGAGAGTTGGCATACTGAACGAGCTAACGCTTCAATGAGGAATATTTGTTCCTGTGCTTTTCGGTGACTGCTATTTTTCCTAAAATGTTTATATACAAAGCAGATATTGTTCTCGCGCTCTTGCAATAAAAAGAACGAAGTACATCTGAGGTAAGAGTAAGAATAAAGCACTCGGGCGATCGGCGATTTTTCGACTGAATATTCCAAAGCTTCGAAGTAGCGAATATTTTTTCATAAGAAGGTCAGCGATCAAAGAGTAATTCGTTATATATTTATATGAAATGGAAAGATGATGTTCTCCTTTCTCTAATAAATACACTATAGTTTAAATTATTTCATCATAAATTAGATAATGAATGCGTATCCTATCGGAAAATCGCTGGCTGTTTGAGTGAAGGCAAGTTTAGACACTCGCGAACAGTCAAAACCACGAACAAATAGACCGCTAATAGTGAGAGTCTGCTATATATCCACAAGTAAGAATGTATATAAATTTTTAGTGAACGATGATTTGTTAAAAATTTTCATTATCACAATTTTAATTATTAATCATTGGTATACTCTGTATAAAATTCTACTTATACATACGTTACTGGATCAGCTAAAACAACGCTGCAAGAACTGAAAATATTCAGAGAAAAACTACAGCTTAGTGAACCTCACTTTGGCCGAAAGTCGTCCTCATGATGGGGAAAGCAAAAGAAGTGACTGGAAATTTCGTTCCTATCGTTCCAAGCGGATGCGATAGCATGGCACAATGAATTCCTTCCCTTTCTTCCAGCCGCTGCTTAAATATTCATCACCTGCATTAGGATCCGTAAGAGAGAAAGAGGCCTTTATCTCCTCCGAGATAGAAATAATGCATCAAAAAGAGGGCGCGGCTCTTGAAACGTCGCTATGACGAGGAGATTAGTGTCACGTCGCTTAATAGGCGAACTATGGTTGGGAGAGTCGCACATTAGTGAATATGTCGAAAGACTAGGAATTAATGGCCCAAACGGGAAATTTAGAGGGGAACAATTCGTATAATAAGTGTCGTATTCAATCCGGAAGTGACCATTAGATGGATCGATAAAGAATGATTCAAGCATTCAAAGAGATTACTAAAAAATTAATGAACCCAAATTACGACATGCATCAAATAATTGGTCCGACATAGAGTCATTAGGCGGCTGAGTAAATCGCTTACTGGCTTCTTTGAAAACTTTCTCCGATAAACAAAAAAACGTTGGGCTAGAATCTACAATCGGCGGATCACTACTGATGGCGGCTATATTATAGTCGAAATGCGTTTCTAGTTTTTTCAACTTTTTATGGCTTTTGGAGAAACAGTTTTTCAGTTCGATTACAGATATGGGGCGAGCATTTGTGCGCGAATTCGCACGGCAAAGTATTATAGTTGCCCTCAAAGACACTTCAGCGATCCTGAGTTATAATAGTAGAAGAATCTTCTATCAATTAGTTACTACTGAGGAAGCATAGTAATCAAATATTCTTAAATGACTCGTCCAATTTTTCCGGGTACCCCAGTGCATATTTCATCCGATAAGAAATAAATCTTTTTCTTGCGATTATTCGTGCGCGGAAGAATATGAAAGTCAAAGAAAAGGCCGACGAGTTTGGGTCTCGTCGATCATCTGCCAACTACCACGCACAGGAAACATGCAGGGTATTAATGCAGATGCGTCGGACACAAGAAGAAGACGGCCATCGGCGGCTCCTTGTAATAAAGGAAGTCATTCGAGGGAGTTATTTTGCGAAACTGATGCTTTTTCCCTCGTGGAGGACGCGAGTTAAAAAGAGTCGACTGTCTGGAGGGTATTCAAGGCTTACCCCCTGCCACCGTCCAATCATTAATTTTGTTACGACCCTTTCTCGTAGGCTTGGATTATGATCGCACATGAAGCGATAATTCAAACGCAAAAGTGGCCATGACCATCCACGCACAAGGTTGCTCGAGGAGCAAGCAACTCCTTATGCGCCTGCTTCAGAATCATTTTTCCTGCATCCGAAGCGTTGAATTTTTATCTTGTTTATTTGCTGTTTTAACGGGGGTATGACGAATAAATAAAATACTCGGATAGTTCGAAGGAATTGAATGTGAATAATGTCTAAATGTGAAATTTCTACCTCTACTAATGGTATTAAAAAATTTACGAAGGAACGTATTCTCTATCCCTTGGTCGTTTAAGCTTCACTCCAAGTAAATTGTAATTCCTTGCATTTGCAAGCATTACTTTGAGATTTCAAGAACGCTACGTAGATGAAGGCGTGCGAGATCGCATAGCTCGCGCATCTGTTTATTATGTATAGAAAATATTCAAATTCTGAAGAATCTACAGGCAATTTTTTCTTTATAAGAATACGTGAATATGTAAAATAAGAATTATCGTTCAAGCTATTTTTAATGATAATTTAATAAATTCTTAATTTTTTTACATTGTTCCCGTTTGATAAATAATGAATTTAATGATATGGCAGAAATTTAAAAAAACTTTGTGGGATTGATTCATGATAAACAGAAAAATAACAGTGTCAAACTAAGGAATCTAGCATTTCCAGAGTTTTATTTGAAAGTGATTTACCAGTTTTGTAACTACAGACACGTAATCGTTTACAGTATAGGTTAAAATTTTAAATAAAAGCGTATTTTGCACCACTGTAGCAAGAAAGTTTAGCGCTCGGGGCAATAGTGAAAACACCATCACATACTTCGGTAGTTATAAAAATAATAATTTCATTGTGAGTTAAATAGAAAAATTAATAAATTATCATAAGTACAAAAATTAAAATTCAAGACTGATATTTTTGGAAATATTTATTTACTGATAAAAAAAGGCCAGAGGCTATTTTTTTTACCAATTCGCCCGCTTTCAAGTCCCTATTAGCCCTTGATGATGGTTACATTGTAACCGAAATACGTATCGTCTTTTATCCGGTTTTAAACCCGACTTTTTTATCCGGTTTTTTTATTCATTGACTGGCTTCGGAGATTTTTCCTTCGCCTTACGCAAATACGTCTATTTTACTTAGGTATACGCAGCGTTCGTAAATGAAAAGAAATGGGTAATTTACGATGAAGGAATAACCGTGAACATAAAGGTTTTATTACAACTATTCGAGTGAGGTAAGTTTTAAAAAATTGTCGATTTTTTTATTAATTACAGCAGATTACGAAATAAATCGGTAAATCAAAAACTCGATATTTCCTTAGAATCACTACTGGCCTATCAATCCGTAGACATTATACTACGCCATTAATATTTATCTTTTTGACATGATTGCATAAATCGTAAAGAACGCCTCTGCCTCGCATGTATGCACGTATGATGTGTGCGTCTTTCCACTATTGTTATAAAACTAGTTTTCAGAAGAAATGATCAAGAAGATAAACGTTTTAGATTTTTAATACAAATTATACGTATATAATATAATCAACACATTATTGGAAATTTATTGAACTTGCGTTTTATATCATACTAAAATTTCAGAGTCATCTTCATTAAAATCTGTACGGGTTAAATTCATTGTATTACTAAAATTTTAGGTGCGTATTATAGATGGTGATAAGGCAATTTTGATATATCACTCGTGAAAACCTAGGTGAGTATTATAATCGAAAAATTATGGTACTTTTAGTTTTTTGGTGCAACTAATTAAACAGTTTTATTATCCGGATTTAAACAAAATAAATAAAAATTAAAGCAAGATTATTAAAGTCAGAAGAGAATGAGATACTCTTACAATTAGCTAAAATAAAAAGGGGGAAAATTGAATATTTTAAAATCACCGCGATGTCGCCACATTACGACTTTTTACAAGATAACCACACCATTAGTGAGTTTATGGTAGAAATAATGAAAGGCATAATTGCTAAACCTTGACATTTTGATTCACGTTCTTCTTCACTTGATACAGTATGCGTACCACTGCATTGAAACACATATAGTTAATGCTGTCTAAATTATGGTAAATATATTTATATTAAACTTGGGTAGGAAAAGGCAATGGAACATTATCTTCATAACAGTCATGATTTCATTGGTACAATTTTAATATCCATTACACCACTCTTCACGTTTTTTATGTAAATAGAAACGTCTGTATAAAATCCGTTTATTACTATAAAGAAAAGGAATTTCTGGTCTTAGTTACTTTAATAGAATGATATAAAATTTAAATACGAAGTTTACGTGCATACAGGGTGTCCCCAAATAGGCACACTCTCTCTATTCACCTACATAATTACTATAAAAAATAGATAAGCGTCTTTCTTCCATCTAATCCATTGTCATTGTCAATTATAAAAACAAAGCTAATTATAAAGGATATTTGTGGTGGTACATTATTACAGCACCTAGTTTGAGGAAGCAAATGCCCAAAATCATCATCAGTGCATTGTTGACAACATCGCACAAAAGCGTGGTACAATTGTGCACATGCAGCTGCTGAAATAGGAGTGAGAGCTAATTCAATCTCATGCCTCAACTCCTTCGGTGTTGTTGGTTTTCTAGCCTAAACTGAGTTATTGAAAGTACCCCACGAGTAACATTAAAAATTATTTTTTGCCAAAAATGTGTACAAAGCATTCATGAAATTCAATACGACGATCTGGACACTCTTCACTCACAATACAGATCAGTCCTGGTACATACGGTTTAAATTTGAAAGCTTTTAAAATTCAATGCATACAGATTTTGCAGGTACATATATTCTAAGTATAAACTAATAATGAATAGTCAAGATTTACTAATGATAAGCAGGGATAGAAAATTTAAATTTAAATTTTTAACTCTTTTATTCGATCAAATTTTAAAGCTTTGTGTTATATTCTAGCAATGACATTGAGAGACAATAATAAAATTATATAAATATTTAGAGAAACAAGTAAGATACCCTTGCTAATGTGAGAGGTGGAAGCACATTATCTTAAAAGTTTTCAGGGTTCTGGTTTGTTTCCCTCTAAAAGAGAGTGGACAACACGCACAGTTGAAATGTAGATCCTTACTAGACCTTCTCATGCGTAAAAACTTCACTTCTTTAGCTTCAGTAGTTTGTCTACAATTCCATTTCAAAAGTTTGAATTTTCCGAATTTGAAGCCACGTTGCGGATAATCTATGAACTGTTTGGAAAAACCAGTCGGTTAAAAACATGGATTAATAAAAGCTATCTAATTCAAAAAGGATATTTCAAATATCTCTTTAAACAAAAAAGTTGATTTTTCACAGACGGACAGACGGCGTGATCACATTAGCACGTTTTTTAAAGAAAAATAAATGCTATGAAAGGAAAGGAATTGATGTTATCAATTTAATTGTTCTAGGCGTCGCTTTGTGGAATATTTTCATTATCACAAATAACTTTTTACAGATCACATAAGCACTTTTTTGCGCTGAAATTAGGTTTACATCAATCAGAAGTGGAAATACAAATTCCGCCAGCATTTGTGCAGCAAGTAAAAGTCGCTTTAAAATTTAAGATAATTTTAACTCATATATCCAGTTGTTTATGATGAAAATCATTTAGCAATAAAACCTAACACAGCATAATGAATGGATAAAATCCGCTAGCGATTACAATACAAGAAAGACGTATTTGAATAAAACTCATTAAAAAAGATAATCATAAATATTTCCGAGCGGTGAAAATTTTAGCTCATTACAACACTTACGTAATTTTATTTCATTTTAACAACAAGCATTAACGTTATATTAATATAAAACGAGTAGGTCTAAAACATAAATTAAGGAGTTTATTGAAGAATACAGATTTATGACACGATGACCTTTCTGACCCAAATAAATACTTTCAGAGTTGTGGACCTTGGGTGTTCTAACTAGCTAATGCCATTTAAAATCTGAAGAAAAGGGAAATTCTAGTTTGGCCACATTCCTATTCGTCAACCGTCTGTATATCACAGTATTTTGGCATTTTAAGTGAGAACCGACCTCTGCATGTCTTTGTAATATCGTTTTTCCTTTTTTTCTCTGATAATAATCTCACCGGGCTCACCTTTAGGACGCTTAACCCTTTGCGTAATCTGGAGACGCGTTCGAAAGGAAGCCCTTTATCCATTAGAACCACGAATTCCTTTAAGAATCGCCGAAGAGCGATAACTTCCAAGAGAAGCATAAAGAATTCGAAAGGAAAATGTGCTAGAAAACGATTATGAAACACCCAAGTTATTAAGGACAAATCAAAAGAAACGTAAATAAAAATTTAGGAAAAATGTGGTGCTGAATGAAAGAAGAGCATCATAGTTCAAGCATATAAAAAAATTGCGCGTTGTTGTGCCGTAATTGTATCCTTATTATACCGAAGGGATATGCCTTTAAATAGTTAAAAGTAATGTTATTACGAAAGGAATGGTCAAGTTAGATAAACGAGTCTCTTAAAATGTAACCGCAGCGTTGAGACACAGATAACCGAATTAAAATATTAGTAAAATTTATTAATATTCATAGATGGACGTAGAAATAAACGTGAGATATAGAGCAATAATTCTACGCTCCTAGTATAAAGAAAAAATATTAGTCTCGGTAAATGTCATTAATGAAGAGGCAATAGTGAACATTTGTAGCAAATTAAACTTTGTAATAAAAATATGACTGCTTTTAGTACTTTTATTTTTATTAACAATATTAGACGCACCCACACAAGTACAGGGATCGTTAGAAATATATTTCTGTAGATGATTCATGAAACAATTAGGGCAACGAATTAGGTTAATAGAATGGAAGGCCTAAATGAAGATAAATGAGAAAAAGACAACAAAGTGACAGAGGGATAAGAAGGGGAGTGGGGTACAAGATGAACGGATAAGGAGATTACAACAGCTTCAACATTAGAGAAGACAAAGAATGCACATTAATGGATATGGGCAAAAGAACTGCCACTATAATGTATATCCAGTGTGGGTGGAAGAGTTTCGTCGTCCTGGAGAAAATTAAGATGACATCCTAAAAATTTTTCTGCATCGTACGTATGATATGGTAGAGATAAATATGACAGCCTTGTTTTCTCAGTGCCATAGATCGTTACAGTCCTATTTCACCAGTTCTGTCTCTAATGAAAGTTTATCTGGAGCTGAACTATAAATTTCGAAGTCAATATCCGCCGTATTGTTAGAAGCAGTAACTACAGCAAACTATTACCGATTAAAATAAAAAACAATATGATCGAAAAGGAACTTATTATGCCTACTTTTCACATAATTATTTTAAATTAAATGTGTGTAGCAATAACTTATACTGGCTTTAATAGCCTTAAAATCACCGCGGATGAGTTGCTCTTCGTGTTCCTAAATTTCATAATTTACGGTTATAAAATATTACAAATACATTCGAACGGAAAATTAAATTTATAATGCGTATTTGTATGCTATAAATAACGAGTGTATATACTAAACTATATAGAATCCGAGACCAACAATTGTCGTTGAAATGGCAACACTCTCTTAATGAGTGATCAAACTGCCAAAACGCCAGTATTTACAAGAAATTCCAAGGAATATGACCGATGAGCAACATTCTACAAGAAAAATTAGAACCTCCATTCCTTTCCTGAGAGAAAAGTAAAAATTTCGCTCCGTATTACAATTCTAAGTTATTTTAATGTGTAAGAGAAAATTACCCTGCACGATGGATTTCAGATTTCCCATGTAAATCAAATGGTAAGGAGAGTTCCTGGAATAGAACCTGGGGCTTTCAATATTCGTAAGAAAAACTATCCTCGGGAGCTCGGCCCCAGTGGCAAGAGATTTCCACCAAGTGTCATGAATATCGGTGTATTGGTTCAAAAGTTAATAGGAGAGACAGACAGGCAGACAGATACAGCGATGAAACCACCAGCCTATTTCCATTTTGGAAAGAAGACTTAACAAGTGGGATGTATTAAGACACACTGTAAGAGAAATAAAGACGTGAGAAGGTAATTTCAATAAAGGCAAAATTCCAAATTGGTCTACACTAGGACGAAGCATTCCAGTTACCACGCCAAGGCACGGTCCGCACGGGACGCCATGGCTCAGTCTATATTCTCTTTAAAATTGTTATAAAATACAATATAAAACCTAAATTATTTATTTTTATGCATTAAAATATTTTTATATTTTAAATCCAAGAAAAAATGGCGATAGGTAAGTTGGATTATTCAATTCGATCACAGGAAACTTAATTATTCCTTCCGTATCTCACAGAAAAACACGCTTCGGGCCATAAACCCTTACGAAATTTCTGGATGAAACTTAAAATATGTCATTCACTAAAAATATTTAGGAGCTACACTAAGTAGCAATATGTCCAGTAGGTAATATCTCAGAAATATTATAACATCGACTAACAGGGTTCAAGAGCTTTCTTATCGAGTCCTGCGAGGATGCCCTTCGAGTGTGAAGGAATCCGACATATCGCTGAATCATTTTTATATATGTAGATGTATAGATACAGATGCACAGTCTGGGATACGATGCTAGCGTATCAGAACTTGGGAGTGACAGACAGATAGAAGAATAGCGTGCAAGCTGAAACTATTCTAAAACTTTAATATCTCCGAACTCATTGACTTGTATACACTGGTGCTAATGATTTTAGGGGTAGACCTGAGTAAAGCAGAAAAAGCGATGAAATGATAGCTAGAACCATAAGATATTACACATAATTTTTCTCAGATGCGATAAGACAGGTCAATAAAGGCATAATATATGTTTGGTGTAACGGTACTCCCTCCCGAACGCCATTGGCGGCTTGCCGAGTAAAATTGTAAAGGTAAATATAAGTAGATTTGCATGTCACGTACAGAAATGATCAATTTTGCTTCAGCTAGAATTAGGGTTAATTATCCAAAGAACGATTCTCAGTCAAGTGATTGAAAATTTTTCCTTTCGACATTCTGTATCTAAGTTTTGATCTGTAGGCTTTCACAAAATTATCTCGCCACGCAAGCCCTATATACTGAGCAACTGGATTAAAGAACACTGCAGAGAAATCCAGGTAGGAGAGATTGAAAAATAGATAGGAAAACACAGACATTTGTTTCATAACTCTGTATAACTTTAGTAAGCGATCATGGTTTCGTTGAAATGCAACATCGTAAGCCAGATTTTTTTCATGATTTGAGAACGGATTATAATGGGCGGGGAAACTTTAGAGGATTTGAAGTCACGAACCTAAAAGAGAGTCATCAGAAACAAATTTTGAAGGGAAAGATAGAGAGAGATGGGATTACCCAAAGAGGTTTAGTAGGAATCGATGAAGGAAGAGATACAAGAAGCGGTAACATATGATGGGGACGCCCAGGTCGGAAGAAAATTGAGGAAAATGTTCTCAAGAGGCCGTGGAAAAATAGTAAAATGAGAATGCAGAAAGATTCGAATTTCGTTCCTAAAAAACAACAACATTATTGACGGTAAAAGGTTAATCACTGTATATAATAATGAACGATAAAATAAAATTTTATATATTCTGCTACGAGTGTGTGTGAGCAATAGATTATGTTAAATTTTACGTTGATGCTTACTGTGCATGAACGATTTATGCAAGATAATCTGATGTTTAATAATTTTCAGAAATAATGGTTTATTTCAAACAATGTGAAAATAAAATTAGCCCAAGTTCATCTTATGTTTAATACTGAACACACAACTTCTTAAACTTCAATTGCAAAGTTTTAGGACGGCCTATTTGATTTGGCAAATATAAAAGAAACTATTCTCATACTGCATCATACTATCGCATCTCCTTCATAGGTGAACAACGGTGAGATAATTTATTTCTTGAAACCAGTTATGAGTGCAACTTCTGTAATATTATCTTTTAAATATTGATCCAAACAAGCCAAAAATAAAACGTAAAAGGTCACAACGTTGAGAAGTGGTCCTGATGATTAACCAAGCATTTCTGCGAAACGAGAATCGATTTCGCACGCATACGTGTGCGAAGACAACTGTTGCGCTAATTTATAAAACGGCAAGCATGTGTTCAAAATAGGATCCGACTCGGGAACCTCCTCAACATTTGATCCGACGTATAATTCCGCCACTTAATGGGCCAGGTCGGTACCAGCATTTGCCTTTCGAGCCACGACACACCCCATTTTGAACCATCCGCCGATCCATCCCCAAAAACGCAGCCACGGGCGCGCAGTTATAAAACTAATGAAACCCCGCATCTGGCTCCAAATTTCAGGAAATGGCCTTTCCTCCTATCTCCCTCCCTACATCTCCTCAAACTCTTCGGTTATCCCTCCCTCCGCCCACTCCTCTCATTTTTTTAAACATCCCCCTCTCCGTTTCTCACCCATCTCGCGCTCCGACCACTTGATTGACTCAAACGGTGCCATTATATCTTCACTCACCCATCCGTGCGGTGGAGATTGGGGGAAAGAGGAGTGAGGAGATAGCAAGGAAGGAAAGGAGGAGATAAAACGTGGCGCGAGCGAGGCGGGCAGCGCGGCTTGCGACCTCTTCCCTTCGTTCCCGCCCGCATGGCAGCACCCGGAGAGAAACCATGGCACCCAGCCACTCCTAAACTCCCTCCCCGCCTCCACCTCCCCCCTCCCTTACAAGCAGCCCGCGTTCGAGAGGGATGTCCGTCTTCCTGCCTCACTGTTTCGTTCCCTCCCACCCGTTCGCGTCCCTTCTCAAGCCCCCCTCTCCTCCACCTCCCCCTCCACACAGCTGTCACCTCATAAATGAATCAAATTTTTTTGAGCTTTCTCTCTCCATCTCACTCCCCTTTCCCCTCCATACCATCACTTCTCCTCCTCTTCCTTCACTCTCTCTCTCTCTCACCCAAACTGACAGCTCACGAACTATTGAGGGCCGTGTCGAAAAGGAGGGGAAAAGAGATAGGGAATGAGAGAGAGAGAGAGATCGAGGAAAGAAGACGCGGGTGGAAAGGGTTATAGCGAGTTCTTTTTGGAATCGTTCAGCCGCCAGCATATTATCTCCTTGAATCCTACCTATAAAAAAATTACGGCGCCGTTTTTGTAAAGGGTTTTATATAGTGAGAGAAAGGTTAGACGAGAGAATTGAATGGTTTTTTTATGGGGGAGATGGAAGTTTTTGGAAGAAGGGGAGAAGAAATAAATGAAGTCTCGGTCTTCTAATGGAAGGTTTGTTGGTTTTGTTACTCTCCCGTCGTCACGCGAGGATGGAAAATGGTTCGGTAGTACCCGAAAGAGGGGGGAGGGGTAGGAGTCGTCGAGAAATGGGCAAGCGAATGAGAGATGGTGTGTGTCTATTGACGTCCTTTCTCGCTTAAACTCAAAGAGAGGATGCGGTCGAGCGCATGCCGAATGTTTTGCCCCTTGCCGAAAGCGATGACTACGGCGAAGAAAAACATCACTGGAGAATAGACCTTCTGTAGGTGATTCGTACGATCAAATGTTCATCCGACAAAATGCGTACCTTTCCCAAACGATGGACTCCGATAACAGCTGAGGAAGACCTTCGGGCCGAGTAGATTCGCAGGAAATTCTCGCCGACCAAACAAATATTATTTTTTAAATAAGCACTTAAATATCAAAAGTTAAAAAAGTAAGTATTTACGAGACTTAGGCATCTATAACTTGTTATGGTTAACGGAGATAATTTAGATAAGTATTTACCTTTTTAATTTTTTGATAATCGAAGTGCTTATTCTCGAATTCGTCTTCACCCATAAGACAAACTCGATAAATCCCTAGAGAAATTAAATAGTTTTGAATTAGGACGACTGATCTTCCGATCAAGTCTTAGTTTGAAGTCATGAATTAAATCCACCTGAATTGAGTGTTAAAATAAAAGGAAAAACATGCTCTGCGTCGCTGTAATTTTCCCAGAAGAGGTGAAAAACATTCTTTGCGCAAGGATCGTTCGTAATCTTGCGTTGCGATGCACGTCTTCACTTCGGGACGATTTTTCAATCGCATAGTTTCCACGGATTCACGGCGGAAATATCGTTGCTTTGATTTCCAAAGTATCGTATTTTGCTCCAACCGTATGAATAGTCACTCACTTCATCTGAAACAGACAATTTATGAGGAAAAGTAAGCGAAAAAGTGACACATCGATGAAATTATGCCAGCTCGCATTAGCATTACCAGGGAAATGCAGGTCAATGAGGAAAACAATTGGAGAGCACACTGAAATACACGCCTTTCCTATCTGATCAGAGAAATCGAGATAATGGATTCTTGTTAATTTTACGCGTAAATATTCATTTGAACGAGACGTCAAATTGAAAGTCCACTTTTCACAGAATATTGAAAGAAAATACTTTTTAAACAACCGACAACTACTGGACTTTTTAAAAAATAAGATGGATCTACACATGCTATGTCCTCCCTGTAAGCAAATTTGCGTCTTAAAACATTGAAAGATCGTGACGTCCAAAAAACACTGTGCGATGATGATAACGCAGCGTGATGTGGGCTTAAACAGAAATCAATCAACACAAGTTGCGTCAGAGTTCGCAAAACTTCGCCGGCCACGAGAGGCACGCACGGATTAAAGCGACTTGGCAAGAGCTATCGGAGGAGTATCATTTACTGAATCACTGCCTATTCTCTCTCTCAATGCCGTGACATTGAAGATATTCTGCTTTTGTAAGGGATATCAAGCTTTTTCGGATGGTCCCAAGAAAAAGAATCACGCCTCAACGCTCGTGCGTTTTTCAATAGCTCTTAACATATGGATTTCTTTTTGCATGACACGCAACATGTCCTTGTGTAACTTAAACCAGCAATAATATAGAAATTCGACTGAATGCAAGCGAAAACGGGATTTTAAACTGCAATCCAAATTGTATTACATGATAGCTACTTTAAGAAACTAATAGTGTTGTATATAAATTGTATCTACAGAAAAAATGGCTACCTTTATGTTCTGAATGAAAGAAAATTAATTTGAATTGAACAAATCCATTGTGAGAACGCTGAGCACTCATTACCTCAATCATTCATGGTTGAAACCCTTGAGTTAAAATGCGTTCTTACGTGATAACTAAGGATCCATTAGAACTAAAATCAACTAATAAACAATAGGATTTTCTAAGGAAACATAATAATTGAGTCCAAACACGGAGATTCAGGATCATAGAATTTATAAATTCATACTACTTAAGTAAATCTGACATACGACTAGTAGCACTTCTCCATTGCATAAAACTAGTAATCAGTCGTAAAAGATTCAAACTGCACGTCAGATGAAAACGGTACATATTATGCACAGGCATTCGGAATGAATTTGGTCGATAGTTCCAGTGGCAATTTCGGTTCCCCTTCCGTAGCAGTTTAGTATTATCTACTAGCTTCTCAATGCCTTTTTGTCTGCATAGAGAATATACCAGATGGAATCCGCGCAGGGCAATATAGTTTTATTTAATATATATCACTGAGATACTGATTCGAAACTCGGACATAATTCTTTGTATTATTTATTATTGATAAGGTGTCGGTAGTGTAGTATTTAGCATGCTGGCCTCCTAATGCTCGCCTACTGCTCTAAGCGGCAGCTGGCACGAATCCTGCGAAAGATTGTCCGGCCCCCTATTTGTATGTGTACGAACTAGAGGAACGAGAAAGAGAGGAAGCGAAAAAAATGAGAACACAAAAATCAGCAATCTGTCCTTCGGAAGGGACGTTAAGCAGTTGGCCCCCTTGGTGCTCTTCGTAAGAGTGCCGGCACCAGGTTTCCCTCCTCCCTTCTAAGTATGTATCGGGTGTAGAAGGTAACGGAAAACCACCATACCATGTGTGTATATTCCCTGGACAATTAAACCAATCTAAGGATTGGGAACCATTTATTACTATATTTGTTGTTTATACTATCTGAAAAACTTTTAAAATATGCTCCAAACACCTCATTAACGCATATTTTTTAACCTTTGTTCATAGAAGTCTAACAACAGTGGCTTAGCGAACCGGTGCGATGAACCGGAGGCCATACAACAAAGAAGCATTTCATCAAAAAATATTTCTTTTATCATATTAATATTTTGACTCGCTATTTTATGTAAATTATTTTGACCATTACAACTCGTACGTCGGAGTCTCTTCGACATCGTAATTGTTTTCAATTATCTTAAAATTTCTGGCGAGATTCTCCGAAATAAAATTATTTGCCACCGTATCTCACTGAAAAATGCATAGCACTGCTTTTCTCGATGGATAGTAAGTTTGTTTCTGATTGTAAGGTTTGTATATTTTCTATTAAAAATTAATTATACAACGCACCAAAAGGGGTCTTGCAATGGGACCCCATAAAGTTTGTTATGCCACTGTCTAACGATCGCGACAAATCCGCATCCACGTATTATTCTTTTCATCGAGTCTGTCGGCTAAATTAGTGCTTTACAGATTGAATGCATTAATTTCAGTCTTAAATGGGCTTCAATAATTGTACCAATATTAAAAACTCGTCCATTGTTTAAAAATAGACAGCGAGGCAGCACTAAAATAACCATTCGGCCAAACTATCCAATCTAAAATACGCCTGTTCCTTGCACATAGCGTGCACCGCACCAAACGGCGGGCATTCCGTCCATTTTCGCTGAATACGGAGTCCAGACAAGTCAGGCTCGAATCGACACGTTCCGGGACTCCCGAGCGTGTTTTCGAGCCGTAACGAGTAGGCGCCGACCCATTAGGGAAAACTCTCTCGCCAACAGCTTAATTCTAAGAGATGAATGAGATGAGACGGGAGGTGAAGTCTAGTAGGGGGAGGAGGGGAGGGAGAAGGAAAAAGAGTGAAGTCAGCGACATTTATGCGACATGCTATATAGCGCGTGCACCACTCCATCGTTTCTTCTCGGTTAAAGAGCAGTGCCGTGACTATCTTCACGCACTATAACAAAAGAGAACCTTTACTATTTTTTCTCGTAAAAATTCCGGAGGCAAGAATAGGTTCGAGAGAATTGAAAATAAATACTGGAGAATTTTTCCCATTCTTCTGAATTCTCTCTCTCCCTCTCTTTTCACCCCAACGTCGCACGTAAATCACTCCGTGGCACGATCCGTGAATGGCGATTCTCTCCCTCTCTCTTTCATTCTCTCTCCCTCTCTCGTGCCCGACAATCATAAATCGCGCCTTTCAATTTGAGAGTCGGACTGCGCGGAGACAAATGATTCTGTGATCCCATCTTCTCCTCCGCGTTTTGTTCTCACCACTCCCATGCAACTGCCGACGCCGCAGCGTACGGGTTTTTCGAGCGAGGAGTGACATGCTCTCTCACACGCCTAGCCACGGAACATTTCCGGGAAAGCACCTGGGCGGCGGTACGTTCCTTAAGAAATATAAAGAATAGCCTTTATACCTATGCCCGCGTAACCGTTTTCATTGTGTGCTCCTCTTCCCGTCCTTAATCCTGCCTCCCACACGCTTATAAAAGTAAAATTTAAGTCCTTTCGCCGATTAATTTCCAAATCCTTTGAGCGCGGCTGAAAAATAACTTGCCTCCCACACGCAGTGTCTCGATGAAATCTGTGCCCTCTTCCGCAAACTTTTAACTTTCGATGGTAATTAATTTTAAAAACCTCGCCTATTTCTTTAGCGAAAAATAAATTAAGAAAAGTAATTTGTAGGGAATAAAAGAATGCAAGTAAGGAAAGAGCTGGGGAATCAGATATTAAGGGCGATATTTTTAATAAAAAAATATAGGTAAGTATACGCTATAATATCACAAAATATATTTTTTCTTTAATCTTAAAACTAAACACTAAACGTAAATTATACTTAAATCGATAGGGTTCATGACTATCACCAACCGAAACTACCCTGAAAATTTGTTTTCCCTAATCCAAACGTTGTAGTAGTCATTCACTAATTTAATATTATATTGGTCATTGTGCTTCCCACTACACCCCCTGCGGTGCTCCTGGTGTCTCCAAATTTCAACAGCGGGAAGAACATACGGTCATGAATAATCTCTCAAAATTTGGTTGCTCTAACCTGAACGGTGTAGAGATAGTTCACCGGACATGGAAGTGTGGCGGACGGACAAAACGATTGCATAGGCGGATTAAAATTATACCTTCATACATTCCTATTTATCATTTTCAAAATATCATGGTTTCATCATATATTTATCTAATGGAGTACCAGTGCAGTAGAACGAAAGAAGAAAATTAATACACGCGATTTAAACAAAGAGGACGAGATTATTACGATTTAGAGAACAAGGGGAATTCCGAAAAACGTTTTCCGAGGAAAAAAATAGTAAAGAAGAAAATAAGCATTCTAATTTTCTGGTTGGGGATAATTGAATAGATGTAAGAAGTAATGAGCGTGGATGTGGATTAGCCGGTTTAGTGATGGACAAAAAGAAAAGTAGAAAAAACCTCAAGTTATACATTTACTGCATATTCTTCCATGGAGGCTGCTTTACACCGATTTTCTTAAAGTTAAATGAACTTAATTCCTTTAATTACTGTAACTAGAGATAAAATGACACCATGAAAATGCCTACTCTTGTTAAATTAACATTAATGCCACGGAAACTACCATCGTAAAAAAGCTTCAACACGTTTTCAGTTTTTTATACATGTGAAACACATTGGTACCAAATAAATTCGCCAAAAGCTATTTTTAATTTCAAAGAATAATTAATTATTTGATGATTCTTTCTTAGATTATTTCTCTAACGCGAGTAATTTTAACTATCTAAAACGATCCCGGAGGCTATGATAAGTAAAGAGAACTCCAGATTTTATCATATTTGAGAGAGAGAGTTCGATGTACCAATTTATTTATTAATCTAAAAGTTTTGGGAAATAGAGAACCTAGTATTATATTGAGGATCGCAAACCCAAAGCCACGAAAAGAAGTTATCCTCAACAAGTAGAGCGTTGCGCTAAGTTGCTCTGAATGTTAAATTTAGCCAAAATCACGAGTCTTCTCTCGAATGATTCTAAATTCCCTCCAAGTTTTTGGGACGCACAAATAGGACTACTATAATCAGCCAACCTTCAAATGATTCTAAATAAAACTCGAAGCGATAAAATACTTGCTGTAATCGAGTCGGATAATCAAAGAATAACACTTGGGACAGTATCTACATCTACATCTACATATTACCCTGCAAGTCACCTTGACGGTGGATGGCAGGGGGTGCCGCGCACCAAGTTCCTAACTAATTATTATTCACTTATCTATTGTGGTCACGTATTGTCCTAGGGAAAAATGACTCCTTATACATCTCCGTCCTACTATCTATTTCGCGAATCTTGTCCTCATTATCCCGATATATCCGATATACGTTGGTTGTCGAATAATATCTTTCATTTCATTTACGAATATCTCCGACCTATATTTATCTAGAAGTTTAAGTCTCGCCTGTAATCTACGATCTTTCAACGATGGCCAACTCAACTCTTCAATGAGTAACGTAACCCTCTGTTTTTTATCGTAATTCTTTTTCACGAATCTAGCTGCTCGCCGCTGTATTTTTTCTAAATCCTTTATGAGTCCCCTCTGATATGGATCCCAAACAGCTGCTGCGTATTCCATTTGAGGTCTAACTAAGGATAAATAACAGGATTCTCTCACCTTTTCCGTGCTTTTCCTGACTATTCTACGCACAAAAGCCAACTTCTTATTTGCCGCACCTATCACTCGTCTTATGTGGGTGTCCCAAGACAGGTCACGATTCAAGGTTACCCCGAGGTATTTCACGGATTCCGAAACAAGAATGCTCTCACCATCTATCGAGTAGGTAAACACGGACGATGGGCTTCTAGATTTCCAAAAGTTTAGAGCGTTACTCTTTTTCTGATTGATTTCTAGCTGCCATTCCTTGCACCAAACAGATATCGCATCAAGATCATCCTGAAGCTGACGATGGTCGCTAGGACCGCAAATTTCTCTATAGACTACGGTGTCATCCGCAAAAAGCCTGATATTACTTTTCACAACTGAGCTGATGTCGTTTATATAAAGCAAGAAAAGCATAGGTCCGATCACACTACCCTGCGGCACTCCAGAGACTACATCTGCCACACTCGAGGACTTACCATCGACGACTACTTTTTGTTTTCTATTCCAAAGGAAAGCGCGAACCCAGTTAATGACTTTAACATTAACGCCAAGATTTCCCAATTTTAATAACAACTTACGGTGGGAAACCTTGTCAAAAGCTTTTCTAAAATCAAGGAACACAGCATCGACCTGCTTATTATTTTCGCCGCATGATAAAACATCATTCACAAACAGACCGAGTTGGGTGTCACAGGATCTATCTTTTCTGAAGCCATGTTGACAGCTGACTAAGAGCAATCTATTCTCGAGATAACGCATTGTGTTGCTAACAATTATGTGCTCCAAAATCTTACATGATAATGATGTTAGAGAGATCGGCCTATAATTTTCGGGGTTTTCTTTGTCACCTCCCTTATGAATGGGTGTGACGTGTGCTAGTCTCCAATCATCGGGAACCTCACAGAGGGTAAGGGATTTCTCGAATACTATCCGAAGGAAGGGAGCTATTTCTTCTGCTAGTTCTTTTAATACACGCGCGGGAAATCCTTCTGGTCCTGGGTTTTTGTTGGGCTTTATCGCACTCAGTTGCTTCGCTATTCCTGCCTCAGAGATTTTAATATTATCCATCCGAGTACATCCATCGGGAATAAGATTATCTTCAAGTCTATCTCCACCTGCCGTGAACGCCTTCGCGAAGTAAACGTTTAGTAGATTAGCTTTATCCTCCCCATCGTGAAGGATGTCTCCGGAATCACATCGCAGGGAGGGTATTGAAGGACCCCCTCCCTTGACTTCTCTTACATAGGACCAGAACGCTTTTGGATCCTCCTTCAATTTTGTATTTAATACCTCATACCGGAAGGTGTTAAATGCGTTACGCATGGTTTTTCTCGCTAATACGCGGGCACTGTTATACTCATGGACTATAGCTGTGCAATACTCATCGGAAGCGGTGGTAGGTATGTTTTTCAATTTTGCGTCGTCGTCTTAAGGCAATCCTGACTTCCTTATTAAACCAACGAGGTTCTTTCTTATCAGATTTCAACTTGCTGGGGATAAAAATATTGATACCTTTTTCTAGTATATCCTTAAATAATAACCATGATGGCTCCATACCTAATCGTTCTGTCTTTTCATGATAACTGACAAAGGTACTTTTGAGATGTAAGCTGAAACTTTTAAAGTCGGCCTTGGCGAAAGCGTATACATTCCGAAGGGGCTTAGGATGTCTTTTGAGCTTTAATTCGCACTCCGCATACACAGCTCGATGGTCGCTAAGTCCCTCCTCTGTGGATACTTTAGTTATCCTATGCGGGATGTTAGAAGCAAGCAAGTCGATAACATTGTCCGAACGCGTGGCTTTTCGTACCATCTGGGTTAGGGAATATTCATGAAACGTGTCAATTAAGGCTTCACACGATTCGCGTTCTTTACCTCCCGTAACGAAACATAGGTTTTCCCTAAAATCGCCTCCAATTATCACGTAACCGTCGTTCATAATAGATCTAAGCTCGGCTAATTGCCTCTCTAAACTTAAAATATAATCAACTTTGGCATTAGGTGGTCTGTAAAATGAGCATAAATATATCTTTTTCGAATTATCCTTACCTAGGCGGCACCACACGCTCTCGGTCGTTTCATCGATAATAGGGATCTGACAACTATCGTACTTTTCACTTATTGCCAAAAATACTCCGCCACCTATTCTATTGGCACGGTCTTTTCTGTATACTCTATAGCTTTTCGGAAAAATTTCTTGGCTAGCGATATCTTCGGTGAGCCAACTTTCCGTACCTATAACTACATCCGCATGCAACGTGCGAATTACGTGTTCGAGTTCGGCAGACTTCCTACGAATGCTGCGGCAGTTTAAAACTATAATATTTAATTTCTCGTTATAGCCCGAAGCATTAACTGCTCTATTACGGCTTTTGCAGGTGGACTCTCTCACTTCGCGACCAGAAACTGTATTACACTCGATGCCCCTATGAAATCTCCTATTACGCCTACACCCTACCCTACCTATCTTATCTTACTTAGCATCTGAAAGGTACGTTAATTCCAAGAATACTTTGTATAAGATGTATTAATCTCTAAATAGTTAACAATATTACTGTATTGCAAGGAATATGTTTTCTACTCTATACGAAGTATTAAAACGTTTTATGACATGATGAGGCGTAAGAATCGTTTCTCAAGTGATATGTCGTAAACTAAACAGAAATCAACAACACTAGTAGATGTTCTGTCCAATAGACAATCATTTTCCGAGTCTTGACCTAGGATTGCTAACACACTTTTTATAGCTTTACATCACCATCACCGATCAATGTCATGTAACGAACATGCTCCTAACGAGTACAAACGTAATTGATATTCCCGTCGGGGTGGTTATTAGAATCATAATGCCAGTGCTAGCTGTACTACAGCGGAAGAATTCAATCGTAATTGTTATGTGTGGAAAGAGGCTTGCTATTTTGAGAGCGAAGGAAAGCATTGCTAGTGTATGTCTGAAATAAGAATGTAAGTTGAAATTTTTCTATTAAAATCAATTGAAAATGGCACTCATTGATTACGTTCCATAATAAATATCGTTCCCTTAAGAAAAATAGAGATTTTCAATTAGTTACAATGACAATGTGGTTCATATATGACGAAATGCATGGACTTTCTAGTTTTGCGTTGCTTATAATTTACTTCAGGCAATCTAATAAACAGCATAATTTAATTTTAATATCACTTTTTGTGCAGCATTGGTGAAATAATTCCTTTCCAGCCACATCTGGAGAGCGTCATGTGAGGAAATCCGTGATGGAACTAGAATGGTGCTTTGGTGCGATAATCTTCCACGGCATAAAATGAAAACTGATGCTCTATGGTGTTGGGTTTCATCAACGTGAGGCATAAATGACTCCGCAGAGGTCGCGCGACTGCTTAGGGATTTTTAAAACGTTCTTGTTGAGTGCCTTTATGAGTGCCGCCATTTAGAGAAACTCCATTTCGCCCCAATGGCGGAGGAATCTTCTGTGTCGGTAATGGAATACTAGCAGATCAGCCTTCTTTTATAGCGAGTATTTTCAGCTGTTTCAGAGGTTGGAGAGATTTGATGGGGATTTGGAACTCCGTGGGCACCTATTCCCATGCAAGATCCTGACCACCTGTCGCAACACATAAATCTCGAACTCGTGGAGCAAGGAACTATTTTTCAGATGAAACTAGTTATTGTCAACATTCTTCGCATTTTTCTTCGTTGCGCAAAGCATGAGTAATATTTTATTTACGCTGAAACGTCTTCTCCGCTCCTCAGAACATATATTAAATGCCAGGGAAAAATTATATTCAACTGTTTTAGTCTCTTTTTACAAACGTAAGGCTCTGCTTTTGATATGTGTAGTCACCAACAAGGTGTGATCACTACTAAAACTTTCACTCCTTTCCAGGAAAAAGATACTTTTCCATCACTGGAATGGTATTCATTCATGCGCTTGATTTATTTATCATGGCAAATTTTGCATTATTTTATCTTCCCTTAGTATTTTCCAAAGAAATTACAAGAACATGCATCCGCTTACCCAAATAGTTAATGTTTAAGCCACCAGAAAACCATATAAATGTAAACTTTAAAAAATCTCCCATAAAAAATTACGGGTCGTCTTTTTTGCGAAAATAAAACCTATCTCCGGCGATAAATTGGAAGTGAAGGGACGACCAGAAAGGAATGCAATTAGGGCGAGATTGAAATGGTGCACAGAGCAGCCTTATCTGATGTGGGTGTTAATTGAGAACGAGGGTAACCACGCCCTCGCGAACGCCACCACCACTCTTAGGAGTGCTCTAATCAGATCCCTATGAGCAAATCCCCAGACAGCGGAAACTAGCGCGGACGATATTTCATGGACTGTTTCGACTCTGCCCTTAAAAGCGCGTGCAAACTCCACGCCCCCCTAATGAACGCACGTTTGAGATGACCATGATCTGAGAATTCTCTAGTTACGTTTCGTATCCTTTGGAGCTGACCTCTGGAGATAATAAATCTCAGAATTTGCGCCTGCAAAAAGGCTTTTCGAATTAAAGAATTTCCACAACTTTCAACATTTAGTATTTAGAAAATGCGATCAATGGATATGGCCGAAAAAGGCGTAACTTTATGGACTTGCATTATAAAAAACGAAAAGCAGAAAATTAACATAACGCAAAAAAGGCCTATAGTAATTTAGGTTTTCGTGATACATAACTAAAGTGACCAACCATACTGAATTTGACGATATTGTACTGATCGACTTTCTGCACTGATTTATTTACCAATTTACAAATACATTATTATAATTTCTTATACGAAACATTTCCTTAGCACGGTAACTTTGCCCTCTTGTCTGCATTTTAATATCCTCGATTTATATCATACACAACTATAATATGTTTTCGTATCTATATGGTTACCTTAAAATGATACTCCGTGATAGGCTGAACTTTTATCGTAAAGTAATCATAATAAAAGCAATATAAATATTTCTATATATTGCAAAGTTGATACTCGAAATGTTAACAAAAGAATTTTATACTGATATGCCTCGTTTATTCAGACAGTAATCCCGAATTCGGTGTTTTTTATGGGCAACAAATGCTAATTGTACTGATTTGGGCTCGAAAAAATTTGTCACTTTATGCGTCACATAATCAGACAAAGATTATAACCCCTAAATCTTTCCCAATTTCATCCTGATATTTTGCTCCTTATAAATACATAAATAATATATATATATATATATATATATATATATATATATATATATATATATATATATATATACTTCGCTGATGATACAACATATTAGCAAAAAATAGCTAGTCCCAATACTCTCTGTTTTAATGTCATAAAGTTTTATGCAGAAGAGGAAGGCTGCGGGAGGTATTCGCTGGAAATACGGAGAGGGTTCCTTTATTTTTGTCGAGTTTGAAACTAAAGGGGTGGAGAGAAGCGAGAGGGAAAAAAAGAGAAGGGGTGAAATATTTGAAAAAGGGGAAGTAGAACTTGGAGAATACTGCGTAGGGGAGGACGAGGGTTACAGGGAGGAGAAGGAGCGACAGGGGAGTGAGGAGGCAGGGGAGTGAGGAGGTTGGGGAAGGAGGAAGTGGAGGTGGAATAGGTAAGTCGGCGTGAAGACTATGGGAGCAGGCATGAGAGGTGATGAGGAGTAGGGAGAGATTGGGGGTCAGGCGAATGTCGGCGGTAGGGGATAAGAGGGAGAGGATAGGGAGAGAGGGAGGGAGGAGGTGTTAGGGCAGGAGGGAGTAGGGAGGAGGCCAGAGAGTAGAGGTGACGACGGAGATAGAGGAGGAAAGGGATGAAGAGGGAGAGGGGGAGGGGGAGAGTGAGGGGGTGGGAGATGCGAGTAGGGGACCTTGGCGACCTCCTCTTCGGCCTTAAACATAAGTGGTGGGTTCCGTCATCGGTAGATTTGGCCCAGTGAGAGGGAGAGAAAGAGAGGTAGAGTGAGAGGCAAAGACGGGGGAATGGGAAGCTCTGCCTCACACTACCGCCTCATTCTCTTGAGGTCTCTCCGGCGTCTAACATTTCTATATCCCATAAAACGAGCAAACCAGTCCACTCCGCTACGTGTGGCTTTCTCCTACACCCGCCCATTTTAATTGTGCCATCGCTTTCTTTGATAAGAAATTCAAATTTCACGGATCAAATTATAAATTGCTACACTCGTGGATTGATAATTATGTAAAATCTACACAAAATAACTAATATTTGCATGAACATTAATGGTCCTTAATGACAGGTTTAGAATAATTTCGTCAAATGATGAATACATAATTGGCGTGCATTCAATTTGTGTTTGAAAAGTTAAATAACAGTGTTCAATCCATAATGATTAACCGAAATCAAAGAAAATAAAAATATCCAACTGAAGGAAAAAATAGATTTGATATGAAAATTACATTTGGGAAATTTAACCGCAGAAAATAAGACTAAAATGTACCTATGTAGGCAAAATCTTTGCAAACCTTTTTTTCCGACATAATTAAAATTAACTTCACAGTTTTTAAATAGACCAATTACAAGCTACTGTTGGCCAAATTAATGCATATATTTTATTTTTTTTGGGAAGCCGCTGGATTTTCTTGGTCATAAAATTAATATCAATTGTAAGTATCATTAGTTAATGTTTAAATAAGGAATAATTTAAGTTATAACAAAGTAGAATATGGAGAAAGGTATAAATCCTCGTACCGTTGTTTTTATTTGTTACCGGGATCATAATTGAATTCCCATCCGGCTACGAAAGACATCATTTTTGAAATTGGGATGGTGAATCAAGGCGTTATTCCGTGGACGAGAGGCGTGATCGCTACCCTCTGCGCCCTTTTCACGTTCTTAGGAACAGAATCACGATTTCCACTCACTCCGAATGCATCACAGGAAGTGACTCGTCATTTGTTTTTCAAATAACAATTATAACACCTTTCACCC
Source organism: Tanypteryx hageni (assembly GCA_028673005.1). Lineage (NCBI taxonomy): Eukaryota > Metazoa > Arthropoda > Insecta > Odonata > Petaluridae > Tanypteryx > Tanypteryx hageni. The sequence goes on along the minus strand of CM054113.1, from coordinate 199,171,208 downwards.
GATTCAACAGAGTCACTTAGAAGAGCATAATTGATACTAGGTGCGTCGGTATAATTTAAAGATTAATAGATGCAATTCCCTGCAAAATTTTCGCTTAAACCCGCTCTTTAAGCTTGATTTCTCTCAATAGAGAATTCGGACTATTACTTTCAAAGTGTTAGCGTTAGTGATATTTCGACTTTTGGCCGCTCGAGGTATTTTAGCGCCCCAGAGAGAAACCGCTCCATCGTCCCCTTCCGTAAATTTTTGTTAAGATATTTTTAAAAGAACTTATTCATTTATTAATCACTCCGTGAAATAATTGGCAATGAAAAGTAAAAAGGAATTTCATCAAGATTCTCACCTGTTCCGCAGTATAAGATGATATCCAACATTTATTCCCTTGCAAGTAATGGATAGATAGATGATCGAGTTAGCGCCCCCAAAACATTGGCGCCCGGGGCAGCCGCGTGGCTCACTCGTACCTCGGGCCGGCACTGAATGGAGATGCGACATTTTCCAAGCATAATCTTTTGTGTTTGAATTAAAAGATCAACATCAGAATTTTCGGGCCGGTAACTTGTATTTACATTTACACATACACGAGGCGGAGTATGTGCATATTAAAATCTGTGGTATCATTTCTAAAAACACCCTTCTTGCGTTGATCTTGAAGAGGGAACGTTTTCAAATCGCATGAAAACTAAATTCTGCATTAATTGATAACATTTGTCCTGCAGAAGAATAACGTTCGGGAGCCGATTGTAAAATTCATACGAATGCGCAGGATTACAAAGTAAATCGACGCATTAGATCGACACAATTCCACTAGCAAATGCTAACCTCAATTTTCTATAAAACGGGAACAGTGAGGTGAGGCCAAATATAATGGCCAATTTGGGCGTAATTAGAAAGCTTTTAAGAGGTTTCATTGCTGAAAATTAGCTGTTGCATATCACGTAGGCTATAAGACTTTCGCAATTCGATTGTTACCAACGCATAAATATGTCACGAGTGAAATTCAAACTTAATTTATGGGTATTAATTTCCTTCGAAGACAGCCTTTACCTTTCAAAAAATAAAACAATGAAGAATTTGGCTTTTTTAAAGGCTCGGAGTTATTGAATTCGTTACTCAATCCATGATTTTTCGTCATTATCCTCAACAAAAAAATAAGTTTCTGCAATTTCTCTCAAAGATGATGACGAACGATCCCCAGAAAATGTTTTATTAGGAAGAAATATGAGACTGACATCTTTGACAAGCATTAATTTTCAAGAACGCGTTTCCTTCCAACCATTCCCAAGCGAAAGGAATAGCTTTTCAGACAAATTTCTCTAACAATCATGCATGGATTTTATACTGGAATTGATATTTTTTCTAAAAATATATAGCAATGAAACCCAAGTAAATTCTAAGCATTTTTTTATTTAACCTATTTCATTGCTTATAAATGTTTCATCAAAATTAATAATTTTCTGCAGTAGAATAAAAATTAATATCGGTGGTAAGGTTTTACTGATATTATATTAAACAAGAAGTTTGCTGAAAATTTTCAATAAATAATACGAAAGTAAGGCGATTTGGGAATAAGAAGCTTTATTAAAATATTTTAGTTACTGATAACTGTTTGTATACACTGAAAATATAAACTTTTCACGGACTTCATGATAAAATGTAAAACTATTATCAGATTAACCTGAAGATAATTATATATTTTTAATCGCGGTTGAATAATTCAGCGAATATCTGACTTTATATTCCAACTGATGAAATAAATTACTTACTATTTTTGTGTAGCCGGTTTCAAAAGTAATTTTCACATTTTGTGTCGTTTAAACTAAATTGAAATATTATTTTTTAATTTAAATAATAATTAACAATTACGAAAACACCTCATAGCTAGATGTTTTAAATCACTTTGAATTTTGCTACGCACGAAACATTTGTACGAAAGTATGACAAATTCTTAGACGGAAATCCGTATAGTAAAACGGTAAATGTGATTTTATGATACTTTTTCAATGATAAAAAATAGCTAAAATATACATGAAATCTCTGTCAATAATTTTTCGAACAAAACTCTTACGCTGGCTGAGGTTTGGAATTCCCTAAGTGCAGCTGGAAGTAACATATGACTCGCAAGAATTTAACTTAATCACTGAACATTATTTTATTCCGATTTTCGCTATTATTTTTGCATAGAAAACTTAATTTCCAAGGATTTATCAAAAATATTATTCAATACGGACTATACTTAAGTGGCTCAAAATTTGTATTGTTCTATCATCTCCTCCATCGCTGCAATCAATTTCTCGTTCACGTCCATTTCTTCGACCTCTAGTTTATTTAAACTTGCCGCATTTGAAAACAGCACTCGAGTCCGAGGACGAGTAACAGAATTCGTAAAAAAAACTCTTAGTCCCTTTGTCTAAGATCCGTGCGAAGAATGGCTTAGTGAGTCTACACTTGCAGCAAATAACGAGGAAATCAATAGGAGGAACTGTCAGGGATGCACTTACACTCCATTGAACAGAAACGAAAGAATCGTAGGAAACCATAGTTTATAGTGGGACGTGAATGTTTTTGATCTCATGTAATGCATGCAAAGATGGAAAGCATTTTGCTACGGTAGGAATTCGAGATTCACTGTCTCCTTCAGATTTCTTTTACTCCAAACTATTTTTATAATGCAGAATTGATTTGAAATACCTATATAGAAACGCTATACAAAGGCGGCGGTAGCCGAGATAAGAAAAACAAGAATGCTCAATCGTCTCTGGCGAATATGGAATGCTCGCTTTAGAAGAAAATAAACGTTCTAAAATTTCTATAAAACTTGGCTGGGATATACTTTATTTCGTAGACTTCAGTGTATCATTTATTAAATCACCACGATACTCCATCGCCTGAATATCAAATTTATAGCAAATTTAGATTCTTTACAATATTATTTGCCAATTTTAGCGCCCTCTAACGGCGAAATTTCAAACTATTGGAGGATTCACAAAATTGTAATATTTTAATAGTACCTGCACAACCAAAGAAGAATTTTTCCTCTGTCTCTTTAAAAAAGTAGTAGTAGTAGACGTAGTCTAACCTGAGCTCTGATATAACACAGTGGAGGGGGAGACGAAAGCTCACACACAAAAAGGGACCAAAGGGGAATTAGGGGGTTCGGTTGTGCACGTTGCGGCTAAGTTGTAGTTCAATGATTGACTGGAGCTCTTTTCTTTATTTCCCCTGCTCTTAACTTTTCTTGGTTGTCAGAGGTAAGGTTAGACAACGCTTACTATAAATCACATTCAAATAACAGCCTAAGCAGAAAGAAATCTACAATATTCTACAACAGCATCGTTTTTATTCAAATGGGAATGTGATTTTGTTTAACTCCTTGTATTTACAATATCACTCACTCATTAAACATTTTAAACGCCATTCCAGTAGAATTGCTAAACGAAAGCACAAGGTATTTTCGTGGATGCGATCAATAAAAGTATCAAACGAGATTTCTAAAATGCTCCTCTAATGAATTCGTTTCCTACGCATGTCTTGACCCCCATGGATGTGGAATCCTCGCTTTGGCGAATCCAATGACCAAGATAGCCTTCAATAACAGCTCCTTCTGTAATGGTTTATGGACAAAATTTTCGAGTTCCATCTAAGACGCCAGATTCCAAAGCAGGTGACCTCTAGTCTGAACCGAAATCCATTTTTCATAGCCGCTCTCTTGCCAGAATGATGTTACAACGTATGGACCAAGGTTTACCAGGTGACACGTATATTTTTAAACTTTAATTGAAAACTTCCGAATTTATACCTTTGTTTGCGTGCGCGTCAAAATATGTCTGCATTCAAAATAGTAGTGAAGCAAGAAGAGTTTTTCCAAGGTTGAAAATAAAAATTCAATTTAAAAAACCTGTTTTGCGAACTTTGAAACTATCTCAGTAAAAAATTATTTTTGTCTGAGAAATCATAAAATCATATGACTTCATTAAGTTCGATTAAATCTAACAAAATCTTGGGATCACGTGATGAAATGTCTTAACTTGAATGAATAATTGACCCGAGTTCGAGCACCAGTGATAACATAAACATTATCACCTCTTCCCTCTCTACCTAATAGAGATAATTCCATAAAAAAATTTCATCATTAATTCAACAATGTTTACACCTTTATTGGAAATTTAATATTCAACTAAATTTAACGCAATATTTTGTATAGCAGAGACAGTAGTAGGTCATATCCCATCCGAAGGCCGTTCTCAAACTAAGATATATATTCACATCATCACCGAGCAAGATTGTACAAGATTGCGTCAACACAATACTCACCTTCGTATGAAATTACAAGTTAAGATAACTTTTGGATTGAGCAACGCGATGTATACAGTTTCCGATCTGTTAGAGTAGATAAACGGCCGCAACTTCTCTTTTGCGCAGCGCAGGTAGTTTGCTTTGAAAAAAATACGTTAAAAACAAAACGCTGCGCTTCCGCATATGAGCGACGCTCTCCAGACTCCAAGCTGTTGACATTATGTCGTCAGTACATTCCCTGCTGCGTTTAAGGACTATTTCAAGGGAAACCATCTTATATGTAAATATATTATGAGAACTCCTGTGGTTGATGGGTTAGAGGGTGGGTTAGAGATGGTCCCCAACCGATTTAATCGGCCAAATTATCATATTTTTCCTCGGGTTCGAGGCTTATTTACGTCGCCCAAAAGAAATAATTTAAGGATCCACGAAAGGTTTATCTTGTTTTTCTCAAATGTTGTCTAACGCGTCCATTCAAAAGACACTTTAATCTTTTAATCATTTGCCAAGTTTAAGTTACATCTGTTGAAGAAAACGCAGCAGGATGTAAATGATTGCCTACCTGCAAACATTTTCGGAACATTTAGAAAAAGAAATTTCTCTGTTTCCTTTTACTATCTCTAAATCTTTAGTCTCAGTAGTTTATTGTCAAGTTCCCTGTTGAGCTTCCCTATTGTTCTTAATTCCCTCGTTAAAAAACGCTTTCTGACGCTAGCATATGTGTGTAGATTTTTCGTAGATGAGAGAAATTCAACTTGTGCTTTTCTATTTCTTCCTAATTCCCACGCGGTGGACTAAAATGTAAAAAGATATGAAGAATAACACATATTATTAGCCTGTGGTAGTTGTTTTAGCGTTTATTTCCAATATCACGCAAGATTTGCCATTTTGTAGCAGTCGTATCACATCTCACCCCATGTCGGACGATTTTGATGCATTTTTTTAAGTTTAAATTATTTACATAGCCAAATTATCTTCTAGAAATATCTTGGAGATCACTCTAATAAATGATCCCATAAATTATATATTTTAATCGAAGTAATACATATTTGGACATGTCATCGTAAGCTTAATTAAATGAACTTAACACGAATAGCGAAAGCACTTGTTTGAAAAAAATTTAATTTATCATTCGGGTCGCTTCCATAAAAAAACCAACCAGCAATCATTTCTTGAGCATCGGTATAACTAGCATTTTTTGTACAAGTTGACGGTTCCTTCCTCAAGACATACTCTGCCACAGGTGGGACGCTAAAATTTATCATCGAGATGCCGTGCATACTTTCTCTTTTTGACACACCCTTGACAAAAAAGTCAAGTTTGACCAAGTTAAACCGAGTAATGCGCTATAAAAATTAAAATCTACAGCATTTTTAGGTTGAATGCGCGGATGCCGGCAAGCAATGTTATATAAAATAGAGAACAACTTATATTTTTCACTAAAATCGATGTGAATAACACAAACTCTCGAATCTTAATTGAGAATCTTGCATGTTATGCGTAAACAAACATTTATAAAATGCGTAGGTTTCGTTTTTCAATGAATCTTCAGGTGACCCTAAACACGCTTTTTAAAAATGAAGGAATTTTTTGATTAATTTTAAAAAGAATCATCGAGATTGCCTTATGGCTGAAACTAGGTAGCTCCGATAGCTGTAAATAGTTCGGAGAAACCAGATGCTCTTTTCGGCTGCAAAACAGTCTTCATCAGTGATTCACCTCTGGAAGTTTTTAAATACGCGACTACTTGTCTCTAACTTTTTACGTGTATTGGGGACGCATAATTTATCAACTAGTATTGGCTTTATTAGTTTTAATACTCATTATCATTTTTAAAAAACTCTACAAATCATTGTTTGTAAATAATATTTTTATTTTTAAAAATTTTACTTGATAAAATTACCAAAAATGTTCGTCCACGAGTAGTTTTATAATGATTTAGTATTAATCGCTTTAACATTAATTTTAAAATGCCTCATCGCCAAGAAATGCAGTCTGACGAGAAATCATTTGCGAATATGGCTATTGATTTATTCTCTGCATCATGAGCAGCTTTCCATCCAAGGCTTTCGTTTCGTTTACCAATTTCTAACGATTTCGATTATCGAAGGTGACCACAGCATCCTTCGCCCCGCCTGTTCTCTTCAATTGTCTCCTTAAAACTCTCCTCGATTTTTTCCATCGATCTTCCCTCTCTTTCCCTCCTTGCCTCACTCGAAGGACGCCTAATATCCTTGCACTTTCCTCCCAAGCGTATTTACTCTGATTTGAGCATGCTAGAATCCGAAAGAGGAGAATTCGGACGCTGAGAAAACATTTCGAAACCCGCCGAGTGAGCGTACTTGTTCGTCGAGCCACATTATGAAATACCTTCGACGAATTTCGCCAACAAGTGTTAAATATATACATATTCGCGCTAGAACCTTGGAAATAAAGCGGTGTTACGTGAGGGGAAGAGTAAAATCCGCACGGGTGAAATTAGATGCTCGCCTCCCTCACGAAACATGGTTTTACCGCGGAAAAACAGTGGAATCGACACTTCTAGCTATGAGAGCTCGTGCAGTTTTTACCTCATAACGGTGTTTAATTGATGCGACTGTAGCACGACATGGGTTATTACTGTATTATATTCACTCGAAATGGAATGCGTCAATAGAGCCAGCTTATAATTTAATTCTTCAGAGTTGAATCGTCTTTGCCAAAATTTAACCATTAAGCTTTGTGTGTGTGCGTCTTTTCTTCCGATTATCACGTTAGCGTACACTGACATAATTCATTAAAAGGATTGAGTCGTTAGAATCTTTTACGTATGACATTTGATGCAAAGATGACGTCCATAATTCCTGCCATTGTTATTTTTACCATTAGCATTCTGCGCGCATCAACTAGTGAACAATTTTTTATCAAGTTTATGTGCACGGTAACCGCCATCGAGCGGACAGGTGCAGTTTGTGTCTACAGATAAATGCTTTTTACTGCTTTTCGTCATTGCTGAAAAGCACTATTATCTTCGTGATGTCCGTCCGTACGCATAAAGCAGAGAAGAATGGGCTTAACCGATTTTAACCAAATTTGGTACATAGAGTCTCCACATAAATAAATGACCAAAACGACATATTTGGGTTGGATCGACTGAGCAGAGGTGCCACAATTGCAGAATAAATCTTTTCTGTAATTATGAATTTGAAAGGATTTCAACGGAATTTTGTGTGACGGAGGTGTGCAACATATAAAAACAACATAAAGATGTTCAGTATAGATATAGAAATCAGGGCTGCCACAATACAAGTAATAAAAATATTTCTTTTTATAAGTATTAGTGTTGAACTGTGGCATAAATTTTAACCAAGTTTAATATATATAATACACACATACAAAACGATAATAAAATATTTGGCTAGTATCAATTAAACAGAGGTGCCACAATTAATAATTAAACTCTTTCAGTAATTATGGATTTTGAAGGAATTTGCTGGATGGATTTCAGCTAAATTTTTTATATATGATTTGTACAACATACCATCATGAAATCAAGATGTTTAAAGAGGAGATAAAGAGCAGGGCTACCACAGTAAAAGTAAAATAATATTTCGTTTACACGTATTTATAAAGAACCGACAGCATGGATTTTAACAAAATGTGGTATATATAATCTTCACGTAAATAAATAACAAAAATAGCATATTTCAACCGGTCCACTAAACAGGGCTATCACAACATCAAGATTAGAATTTGTGTGTAACTATGAATTTCAAAGGTATTTGCTGGACCTGTTTCAAAAAGTAATTTCGTTTGTAGGAGTATACGTATAGCTATGTTGAAAGTTTACGGACCATGCGCAGAAACCCATTTTGTTCTCGAATCGCGGACTGCGCGGGGGTGACGGTAAAATTCTACGTCATTCTCCGCTGAGACTCCACGTAGAGCTGAATCCCAAGGTCATTCATTTCCCCTTCACGTTCCCTCCCCTTAAACGTCTTCCCATGCAACACATGGAAGTTCGCGCATTTAGGGTCCGTAAGCTTTTAATACACCTATACATAGAATGGCAAAACGAAATGAACATGTTTAGAATGGATCTAAAAAGCAGGGCTGCCACCATATAAGGAGAAATAATTTTCTAATTTTAAAGCAAAAACATTAGTATACGATTATACTACGGTAAATTTGATGAAAAGCACTTCTGTACCACAAGAAACCTGTGTACATCCCTACTTGTTTTATATCGCAGGAAGCTGTGAAATTTTTCGTCCAGGATCCCCTGCAACATCCTTATCTCTGTATGCAATTCATGCTTTTACGAATTTCAGTATAGCTGAGACAATAGTTATATAGGTTATATCATCAGATTAATACACAAATGGTAATGATAAAAGCGTCGCTACCTTCAATCGAAAATTTACCTGCAGCAGTTATAAAATATTTCATGTCTCACTCGAAACGATTCAAGTCACGAGCTGCACCTGCTAGCAAGATCAAATTCTGTATGTTATAGGTAGACAGATGTTTCAACAATTCGAGTCGTGTTTACTCCCGCATCCCACTCAATTGTGATCATAAAAACTTACCGGAGAAGAATTCCTCTATGCGTTTAGCGAGTAAAAATCATCCTGAATGGCACTGACTGTGCAACAATAAGACCACCAATTCCAGAAAAGAAATTTTACGTAAGAGTACGATTTCAACTAAATCTCTTAAATAAAATCGATACAGGTAAAATACAAAATAAAAAAATACAAATATAAAGATATCAAATACTGCTAGCTAAAGGCAAATATGAACAAAATGTTTCAATCCCCATTACATTGTATCTACCGTGAATCTTTTTACAAAATTTTCTATAAATCAACTTTGGGAGCAATTGCTCATTAGTCATGATTCATGACAAATCTATCATTCGTAATATTAACAGCAACTCAGGAGGTTCTCAGCCTGTGATCAACAGATTTGCTGTAAGTGGTCCAAGATAGCGATTTAATAAAAATGGGTTAAAAGGTAGAAGCGATCGTGATGAAAGCAGGCTAAACCTGTATATGCGATCTTAAATAGTTATTATCTGGAATCCGATGATAAGCTCCAACCACAGATGTACCATTGAAGGACGTACATGGTTAGACTCCATTCTGGTGAGAGATACGCGACTTCGAAAGGATTAACTACCCCTTCGATAGGGGAAAATCCGAACTAAGTACACGGGCATGTTAATACAGCTGTCTGCAAATAAGCCGTATGCTATACATGCGAGCGAAAATAGTAACTATTTGACGGTCCATCAGACCTGTCCCGACCGGAGTAAACTTATTAAGAACTGACGTGTACTTGTCTTTCTTTGCAAAAATATTGCACCATATTGGAATATACGGAATCGGAAGGAAGTTTTTACTAAAAACCGACATACACTCACCATTTTCCGTACTGCAAGATGTCCATCGTTGTCGGACCTCCGTTTTTCCACGTCGAATTCCTCTTTAAAGTACACGCACGAACACACTTCACCACCACATCACGCACTAAACACACATCACTTCACACTTCACTTTTAGGACAGGAGAATTTCCACGCACTTCACTAAATCATTGAATCGGCGCATAGCTCCACAATGGAGGGGTCTTGCAGAAAGGGAGACTTCCATGAAAGGTTATCAAAAGGGAGAGATAGGAACGGCCGAAGGGGTAAGAAATAGCGGCATCTTTTTCAAAAACCGAATGAAGATTCAATCCTCGAGAATGGTGGATTAACCTGATAACCAGGACTTCACAGTCGCGATGATCCTGGAGTGAGAAAAAAAGATTTAGTTAAAGAAGTTGTCTCTCTCTTTATAAAGGGGGCATCCGACCCAAATTGCATGGGACTAAATCTGTTATTTCGAAATATACGGCAGGCCGCATGTCACGGTAACGATAAAAAATACTTTGTTGAAACTTACTAGTGCATACTTGATTTAAATTATCCTAAGATTCACGAATAAACATTTTTTTTTAGATTTTGCCGTTATGCCACCTCATAATCTTGTCCACGTTATTTTCCGCCTACTTGAATTAATCGCAAACTAATAGGATGGCCACATTCACTCGACTGGGGGTGCGTGTTTGGGGCTTTTGTTTTATGCTATTTACAGGTCGGGTATCGGTTACATGGCGGAGGTAAGAAAAATATTCCCAGGTGAGCACGATCTCTCATAGGAGCACTTGGCCGGGTGGAAAGTGTCACTATGCAAGAAAGCGGTCTTCATAGAGTTATGATAATATAATACACGCTAGACCAGAGGTTCTCAAACTGTGATCCCTGGAATTGCTGCCGGTTTTCGGCGTTAGTTATTACGAAAAACGAATAGGGGAATAATTTGAAATCGGGATGAAAAAGTCTGCTGTGACCGGGAATCGAAACCGGGTCTTCCACTTGCCGACAGACTCCCATTTCAGATGTTTTCTTAAGAGAATTAGTCTATTACGACTGTTCAGTGGTAGAATATCCGCCCGGCAAGTGGAAGATCCGGGTTCGATTCTCGGTCACGGCAGAATTTTTCTACTGATATCAAATTATTCCCATATTCTAACTTATGGCACTTGCATAGAAAACTAATGCTCCATTGTTTCCATGAATTTAAGAAAAACGAAGTTAAATACTAGTGGCGATTGTGATGAAGGTAGGATTGTAATCGCATTCCAAAAGGTCCAATTGCCGGGGAGCGAAGATAGATCACAACTACGAAAGCACGATTGATAGCAGTCCCTGGTTACATTACGTTCTAGTGGGCGAAAGTGAAAGGTTGAGAATTCCTCCCCTTAGCGAAAATGTATTTTCAATTAGTCGAGACGTAAATCTATCCCTTGCTGACCTCAAAGCTGCAAATTAATATGCCTTTTTGAAGAGAAAATCTCTCCCCTCCTGAGGCATGATTATCGTAAACAGCATAATTTCACCGGAGCCACGGTTAATTATCGCCCTTTCTTTGAAGCTTATAAGTTGTTGTTACTCACGGCCCAATTGCAACAGGCTCTCCAATGCGGCGCAAAACACGAAAACGCGATCTTTTCGAATTCGGATTTACGATACGGGAGATCTTATTTACAATCGCGCATTGCAAACATTTTACAATTAATTACTTCCAACTTCCAAGTGGATGGAGAGTATTGCTAGTTTTTTTCGGTCAACAGAATGCAGATTCTGCACATCAACCGATTTCCCCGATGCGAGAACGTAGTAAATTGCCGGGTAAGGCGTAGGAAAACGCCCCTTTTATTAGTAAATTAAATATTTACATTTTCACGTCAGTTGAGGAGCGGAAAAAAATATACGCCAGATGACTTTTTTTACATGCTAGAAAGCTAGATTCTAATCGTGCTGAAAATCAGGGGAAGCGGCGAGCGGTGTGGTCTCGCCGAAGCACGGAAATTTGCATCGTTAATCCAAAGTGAGGAAAAAACGTTCCGTCCGCATCCGATAAATTACGTTTTAAAAGTCTCGGTGTTCTCATTAAAGATGAATGTTTAGTTAAATTCGACCGTTTCCATTGATTTAGGTCGGGGCTTATTTGAATAATGGGAGGAGGCAAAGAGTGATTAAAGATGACGTTTTGACGTATCTTCGAATCAACGTCCTCGCGCACGTAGTAGACGTTCTTCCTACTCGGCGAACCGAGGACAGCGTAATTGGTTTTGTTTGAGGGAAGGCAAATTGAATGAATATACATGGTTCAATTCGATAAGATTCATGAATATTTATCCCACGAAGAACACTCTGTGATACCCCAAGTTGACGATCGATTTCTGCTCCGAGGAGATGTTTAAATTACAACATAAAGGTAACAGATCCGTCGTTTCCATGGGAAAGATAACCTAAAAGGAATGTCATATTAGTTTAAGTGGCATAAAGAAGTGATGGAAAGTGGGCCGTTGCATCTTTACATCTTAATATGACACCATTCCTAACCCTCTGCACTCCATCATTAGATTATTCAAAAAGAGTCTAACTTCCATTGAGGCTGAAAATGCTGCCACGAGTCGTCATTTAGACCTTCGGTTCTCAGCCATGTCCAAAAATGTGATTTCTGTTATAAAGAATATTGCGAAATCGAAAATGAAACATAGAACAAACACGACGTACGAATAAGATCCAACGAGTGAAAGAAAAAGTACCAATTGATTTAAAAACCATCCTCGATCACAAAGTATTCCTATATACATATGACTTTTTTTATTAATAGTAACTTGAAGACGTGTTTCACTGTAAAATATCCAGCCATTTAAAACTCTGCTAAAGGATTTGACTCTGGTAAGTTATTTATCAAATGACAGCAATTTTTACGTGCCCGTCTCTTGAATTACATAATAGGCTATGAAGTGGCATCTTGCATGCGGCTAATGGTAAACAAGAATACTAATGAGGTATTATGTAAACAAAAGTCAAATGTTTAGCATTTCATTCCGTAGTGAGTGAAATTAACGAAAATCATTCACTGTCGCTGGAAAAGTTCGCAAGAAGTTCTTTTCTGTCATTGTTCACCTGAAGTGTAAGCTTAGTTAGAAATGTAAATACTTTAAATGCATTCAAAATGGTAAAAACCAACACAGCATCACAACCTCGCCATCTATGTTAAAAAAATTCACGCGAGATAGGAAATGTCAGATGTTTTTGCTCTATCTTTCTATTCGCATCCGTTTACCAAGGGACCTGTACGATTATATCCATAGAATGCGAACCGTTAAGAAATAATGCTCTCCTTCGCATTCTTAACCTGAATACTGCAACCGTTATTTTCATATTGCAGCTGGCGCGAAACTAGTTTTCACTTCCTTTTTATTGTTCCAACTATCTCTTGACTGATACACTTCATTTCCTCTCGTAATTTCCTTTGCGATCTACTGTCAGCTTTTTCATTACGTATTTGGGAAAAAGTATACATTAATCATTAGGTTGTCCGCCAAACGGATCGGCAACCGGCAGGACGGATTTTTTAGACTAATGGCAAGGGCGAGCCAACGGATGAATTTTTTTACTAGCATTGTGTAAACGTGCTGTTTTTTGCGTGGCGGCATATCTGAGAGGCAAAGGATTGAGATTTTAAGGTAAGCGCTCCACTTCTGCGTGGAGAATATTGGAAAATGCGTGTGACCTTGAGAGCGGCATAAACATACATCACGCTCACGGACCGTGAAATTATGCCACCAGCGTGCATATTCATGAGGAACTTGCGAGGCTAAGACTCGGCGCGTTTCGCACTTATTGGAACGAATGAGTCCCGTAGCGTAGCGCAATTCGGCATGCCAACCATGACCTTCGCCTTTTCACGGATTATGGGCGATTGAGTCAGAAATTGGATTTCGAGTTTTCTTTTTTGGGAGTTTCTCTCCACTGGTTTACTAAAAAGCGTGCATGTGTACATATCCAGTACCCTAATACAATAATTTCGAATGTAAGTTCGTAAGTACGTAAACTTGACTGAATTGTAACCAAGGTTTCACACATATGTAGGGTAATATGTAAATGTAATAATGCTAGGAAATCTATTTTTCCAGAGAAAGAGAGAGAGAGGGGGAGAGTGGAAGTGAGAAGGAGGAAGAATGGGAAGTGCTTTAAATTTAATAGTTAATTCACGCATACCCGTCATATTTGTCGGGCAATTGCCCTAGTTTAATTATAACATACAATCTTTCGAATGTATTGAGTTATCACTTTTTACTTAATCTGTCCTTTTGTCACTTCGATTTTATTTATAAATTTATATCAAAATTCATGAAATAATGCGATTAATAAGCTCGACTATCAAACGCCGAAGTACTACTAGACGTATTGAAAGTACCAAGAAACATCCTTGTTCTTGGAAATTTCATTTCTTTCCTTGTCCTTTAAACTTCTAATCCCAAGAATCGCTGTTCTGCATAATCCCCTCAAAGATTTCCTCCTTAGTCTCCTCAAATCTATTCCAATAGCCGGAAAATATTTAAATCGACTGCAAGGTTTTATCAACCGATTAACCGACTCTACCTGTAATAGTACATTTATAATAAGTAAGCAGTATTATTTGCAAAAATCATCGGTTTTTCTGGGCTGATAAATAATAATAAAACAACCCGGGGCTCCCAACCTGTTGCTCGCGAGCGCGACTGTGCTTTCGAGCAGTATGACGATGCCTTTCTGCAATGCTTAAAATCTTTCTACTAAAATGTACTAAAAATTAGCAATAAATTCGATTAGGGTTTATTTTTATTTATGATTGCTTCTAATTTTTACAAAAGATATAACGGTGTGCGTTTGATACTCTTTAGAATAACTTTGTGTTCGTCTCAATTAATAGTTTGGGAATTACTACAGTTTTTGTGAAGCAGGTCATCGCCCTATCAGACAGCTTAATGAATCACTGTGGGAACCTACCGTCCGAAAATCGATCCGACAAAATACGAAGAAAGCAATACAACCGCCTCGCCCATTTCCTTTGAACACTGTACCGAATTCCGTATCCCAATGCGCTCAGCCACCAAAGTCAACCCATCCTTCACATTCCCCATCCCTCGGACCCACCCAAACCTCCTTATCCCTGTCACACATTTTTTCCTTCCGACCCAACCCAACCTTTGCCTTGCCTTCGGGTTTCTACACTCACAGGAAATACGGGAAAATCCTGTGTTTTGGCTCGCGTCCAGAAGTATGTACCAGGAAAAAATATTTTCGTGGCCGACATTTGTCTCGGATTTATTATTTCACGCTATTTAAAAGATTCGCTCCGTACCAATTTTTTAAATAGATGAGATAGTATTACACGTGCTTGACCTAAGATATCGCCATGTCGGGTAAATTGTTAAAGAATCATAATCCTGAAGACGCTCAAGCGATTTTTTCCTAATGATTTGTAATGCTAACTTACTATCTTCTGCCATAGCTTTGGTTGGTATTTATATTTTTCGGTAAACTTAAATACTTAAAATGTTTAAGCATAAATGAGCAATTACTTAAATATGTCGCCTATTTTAAATAAAAACTTTCTTCTTCTGGCGTTAATCACCGTGTCCTAATTTCCCTAAAAAAATAAAATATTACTCATACATTAGCCTCACCTCCGATTAAACTCAATTATACTAAGTATCCCTAATCGAACTCAGTCTCATTCTTAGCAGAATTACCTATATTTATTCTTCCTCTAAAGCAGGGGTCCGCAGCCTTTTCAATGTGGTGAGCACCAACTTACATTCTAGAGCAGTGGTTCCCAATGTTTTTTAGAATAAGGCCCCCTTATTAAATTAAAAAAATGTCGCGGCCCCCCACATGCTATAGGCTTCGGTAATTATGAAAATACATAATAACAAAAATAAATTTTTATCAACTCAGTAGCCGTTATAAATAAATTCACATTTTATTCATTAAAACAATATATAAATTTAAAAAATAGGCCCTTATCATATGCAATATATATATATATATATATATATATATATATTACAATTAAGTACATAGATATATAGTCACTCAATGAGATGGCTGGCGCTGTTTCGGAGATGTCCGAGTTTGAATATCTAGTTGAAACGGTGATAGTTTCAATCTTAAATCTGGTTCCACATCCAGCTTGTTTCTGTGCTTTGATTTCAGCGCAACAAACGCAGAAAATCCACTTTTACAGGTTTAGAGCAGAGCAAAGAAGCCAAGTGCCGCATGCAAACAGCTGATCGGCCGTAGTAGTGATAGAAGTGACTGTTTCGGTGGTTTGACTAACTAATATCGAAGGTTGGAATTTTAAAATTGTTGCGTGAAAATAACGGCCTATCGAGTTTTTCCGATGAGACTTGATCCTCAAAGAACAAATTTGGGCCAGATTGTGTTGAAATGTAAAGCAACTTAAGTAATTGAAAACAATTCATAATAATTTCATTAAATAAAAATTATAATTATTTCCAAAATAAAATAACTAAATAAAAATTATTTAAAAAAATTCACCTTTAGATTATAGACCAGTGGTTTTAACCTTTCCGACGCCACGGACCACTTTCAATGAAACAGGTTTTCCGCGGAACACCAAACATCTGTATAACCTTATAATGTCATTAAAATAATGAATATAATTGGGTACTTCTCGGAATATTCGGGAACTATTTTCATTTTTAGTATATTGATCTCTAATCAGCTGAAGCGGATCACCCGAGAAATGTTCGCGGATCACAGGTTAAGAAACTGTTTTAGACAATTCTCGCGTCTCTCCTAGCAACCCGTCGCGCCTCCCACTTGAGAACCTCTGCTCTACGGTAATCTAGCGAGGCGCGGAGAGAAACAAGCTCTTGCTTGGCGTGCCAAATTCGAAGATACCTGGTTCTCAGCAAATAACCAATAACCAAGCGCCGATTGGAGAAGGAAGACATGCTACGAAGTTATGTGAATTCGCCGATTCTAGAAATAACCTCGCGGCCCACAGGTTGGGAATCACTGTATTAGAGAAAAACTGTTACCCTAATTAACTATCAACACTTCCAAAATATTTATTTATTTACTATACAGTTTTTTGCGGCACCCCTAAAAATCAGCTGCGGCACCCTGTTTTGGAACCACTGCCCTGACGTTTACCATCACTTGAATCCAGTGTTTCCCAAACTGGGTGCCGTAGCTAATTGTTAGGGGTGCCGCAAAAAACCTTCGTTAAGTAAATAAATGGATATGGATATACGATATGGAGATGTTGGTATATCCTTCGTGAAAAAACTTTTCCTCTTAATAAATTGATAATACTGTAGTCCCAGCAAATGAATGCGTCCAAACCTTGTGATACCTATACGCATAAATACGCAACCTTTTTGTCGAGGTACGGATGCCGCGCAATTCTGTTTATCTTTGAAATGGTGCCGCGCCTACAAAAATGTCGAGCACCACTGACTGAACCCAATTACTCATCTCCGAACAAAATCGCGTTTCTTTCTTCTTCCCGCACGATCCTTACTCATTACCTTCCGATGCAGCCGAGCCCACGTATATAAACCCCCGCACATCCTCCAAACCCCACCCCCTCATTACGTACTGCCGCTAGTTATTTTTTTCCGCCCCCTTTACCTTTCTCTTCCACCCCGTCCATCCCTTATCTTCTTCACTCCCTCCCCCATCTCCCTCAACGCGGTAAATAAGCTCTCTTATAAGTCGGGCGGGAGGAGTTGGACGGTGTACACACCCACCCACCAACCTGCCGCACTTCGAGGGTATCGGATCCGGTTTTGTTTATGTGAACCCACGATACGGAGGGAAGGAGGAAAAAAGGGAGGGATTACGGTGAGTCCTCTTCTCTCTATCCCCATGCCACTCCTTCCGAACCCCATTTTCTAATTCCTTCCTCTCTCTCTCATCTCCCCCTCCCCTCTTCTTGCCCCCTCCTCTCCCACACCCAGACCCCGCCCATTTTAGCCTGCATTTCCGCATGTTTCAGTGAAGTCACCCACCGCACCTTCTCCGGTTTTCTTCTTGCCCCCTTTAGTGAACTTTTGTGTGTGCGTGTGTGTGCGTGCCTCCTCTCTGCTGCGGTCAATCTCTTTGGAGATGAAGAAATAAAAAAATGAGAGATAGAGAGAAAGAGAAGTATCATTAATGCGCTCTCGTCCCGTATCGATTTCGAGGGATATCACGGTCGATCCCAGTCCTGAGATGAGTTATTCATTTAATCCCGAGAGAACGAAATGTCACGCTTCAAAGATGAGATGAAAATTACCCGCTCACCTCGACGTTTTGAATCAATTTAGTGATGCCATTCGCTCACTACCTTAATGTTCGATCGCTCGCAGCCGCTCGCTTTATGGAATCACGTGGGATTTACGGCATTACGCCATTAATGGAACGTTATAAAATCAAAGGATCCTCTCCGGTGGACGCCAAAACAAACATATCCTAGGTTGAGTAACAAATTCAACTGCAAGTATAAGAACATATCTGTGTGTTCATAAAAGCAGGAGGAAATGCAATATTATAGAATATAACAATAGGTGCATGAATTAATTCGTCTTTTCAACATAAGACTTTCTTTGTAAATCTGAAACGTTATCATTTTCTTATATTTTCTTCCATTATTATTATAGTTCCCGTATAATCCAAATTATAATTTTCACTTATTCACATCATGATTACGATTATTCGTTGTAACCGGTCGTATTTGTTTTCGTTATGTTTAAATAGTACCAAATTATTATGTGAACTGCTACATTTATTTAGCCAACGACTATTTCTGGTAAGGAGTTCACCAAATTGACGGCCTCTTCTTTGGATTTTATTGCAGTTAATTATTAGATCTTATTAAGCCTCGGAAAAATATCTTTTAAATTAATTTAAAAATCACTCTTCGAAGGAAATCGCACCCGCATGTGATTTGTAAGTCCCAGGATGTTGAATAAAATCCTTTATCTATGTGTGGAGTTAATCTACTCGGACGAATTTAAATAATTTCACTTTTTCACTCGATACATTTATGTTGGTTAATCATTCTTGTCGATTGTAAATAACAGTCGTCCTTTTCGTTTTAACTACTTCATTAATATAACTGAATAATACTATGGCACACATGAACGAATATGGTAAGAGTCATAATCATTTATAAATATTTTAATCTCCTTACACTAAAAATGGGAAAGATTTCAAAGTATTCGCTTATACTCTTGAGTCGCTGTTATGTTGAAAGATTTATTCTAGAAACTTTTCGCTCAATATTCAATAATGCTGCTAAGATTGCACGCCGATAACGTTCTCACTTACTCATTTGATATCAAGGTAACTTGTTTGTCTATGCCATCGTATTAATCTTTTCTCGTCAATGGTCTCCATGTAATTGCTATATTTACAGTGTTGTAGCAGACAGCTTTGACCATCAAACTGACCCAATATACTAAGCAATGCAAATGGCATTAAAATCAACTCTAGGACATACAAACAGACGCGCAATAACAATTTTTTCTTGGACATTATTCAATATCCCTTTGGTTTTCTTACTTTTATGAGCAAAACTATGCAACTTTCCTCTTTTGCAACTTTTTATCTCATATCTTCATATTACATCGCTTTCACAGAAAACACTGATCTCTTTTTAATGGGAAAATCAATACCTATTGCTTTGCTTTTACCGTACATGTTTTTTAAGGTCCGTTTCTCCTTGACGTAACGCTGATGTTACCGTCTATTTCTGGTTTACCAAGGCAGGTTTTATGCGCTAACGACTGTATTTCCGCGTAGTTTATCTCATATTAATTCTAAATTAACTAAAGTAAGAGTTTCTTCTCTCTGGAACTATTATACCATACCAACGTTTCGTATCCTTATTCTGTGGCGTATGAGCTCACCTTTATTCCTTGGTCATATTTTCTGTCTCGCAAAGACCATGTCAAATCGTCTCCAATGTTGTAACACATTCATTCATTTGCAAGTTTCGTTAATTTATCTTATAGCAGAGATAAATCCTACAAGAAAAATTAATTTGATTTTTAATGTCAGTAATTTCGGCTACTATAAATGATTGAAGTCATCATTACAATGCACACTGAAAGCAGCGCGACGATAATTAAATGTTGTACCAATAGCTTCGGTAAATCTCTTTTACATCCTTTATCTATATACCCATAGTGTTATTAATTCTTATGTGAATTTGAATACACATTTATAAGCCAGCATGCACAGATAGAATAAGGCTTCTAACATTCGTCCTTCATCAGCATTTGAATTCTCACAGTATAAAAAGGCAGCTCACCGAAATCTCTTCCAAATCGTTAATTCTTGTCAGTTGAAACGTTTGAGTTTCTACCGATTCATTCCTATCATTTGCATACTCTTTTTTGCTCCATCATTATAATTAGCCTTCCTCCTGCTTGCACACAAATGACGTTACCTTGATTTTCAATTTGTTTAAATAGCAAACAATTAATCCGACTCATGTATTATTCCTTTCCAGAAGCCCTTATGAAAGGCAGCGTGCGCTGTTCACTTATTCCTTCGTTTCCGATACCATGGCTACGGCTGACAGGAAAATAGTCCTCGAATTTTTTCGTCCGCTGGATCATGAAGAATTTTAATCTACTGATCGGTGAGTCGTGACTCCAGAAGATGGAGAGCACTCCGTCAATGGGCTTTATTTACACGGCGGAGGGCAAATCGTTTTCTCATTCAAATGAGAGGTTTGAACGCGAACGGGGAGAGCGACGCCGAACAAAAGCTTTATTCCACTCCGTCATTTCAAAAGGGGGATCTTTTTTTGTGAAAATACAAAAATGCGGAAAAATCATCGAACCCTGTTGCGACGGCACGACGTGACAGCGGGGTCACTAAAAATGAATAATAGATGACGTAATGCACTCTCAAGTCTTCGGCACGTATTCATTGGTCACAATCCGCGAGCTCACGCTCTATTCATTAATTGCGTCACTGGCTTGTGCCCACCGGCAATCCGATAAAACGGCATCCATTCTCTCCGCCTCCTTTTAATTTCCTCGAGGTTTTTCAAAATTAGGACGCTATAAACTGAAGACCCAAATGACTGTCTGGTTCCCCGCCGTTGAATCCAGGGACGGAATTCCGCTAGCGTTGATGTCAAACCATTTTCGATGATTTTCAAGTTGCTCTATCATGCTTTATTCGTAGGAATTAGCGTTAATTTCCGAAAGTTAAATACTTTAGCGACTAAGCGTTTAAAAATTTTTAATCCGACGGGTAGATGAGGAATTGAAATAGTTCCCAATCCTGGCAGAATGCCATGAACCCGAGAAATAGGGTTTTTTAATGGCATTTGTTTATGCTAAAATCAATTGGTACTCTATTATTTGCTTACTACGTAAAAAATACACATCCTTCTTCTGAGGATTACTATCTTGTGAGCACCATAAAAATTCAGTTTTCGTCTTACTTGCAAATATTAAAAGACCATTACGTCACCGGATATCGTTTTTATCCTATAAATGACGTAAAATTAAAACACACAGCAAAAAGAATTCGTTTACTTTCAATGATTTTGATTGACGGTTCATTCTTTTTGCCGGTTCTTAATTATAATTTCGGTTGAGGCCAACTTGAAGAAGTCATCTTAAAAAAGGTACCATCATCGTTTGTTAACTGTCTACGGACAGATTCGTGACTATAGGTTAAACGAGGTTTGCCACATCACTCTACCTTCAGTAACCCTATTAATTTCTTGATAACTCTCCGATTCGAGTTCCCTAATAGCCGAATCTTCCTCTTTCATCTTTTGCTTTCAGAGTCTAATTTAGTCTCACCTTTTAATCACATTTAAGATGTGGTGTATGTCCGTGATGTCCAAACTACAGCTCGCGAGCCACATCCGACACATCCGCTTTTCGTTTTAAGCCAGATAGCTGCGAGCTAAATTTTACCAGTTAAAGAGCACAGTGTAATGTAAAATATAAAATTATAAAACCATATAAACCAAAATCCCGTAAATGCTGGTGTCACGGAATGAAAAAAAAACAGGTGGCAGATTTTGAATTTGAATAGTTTTAAAATTGGCCCCTACGCGGTGGTGACATAAAATGTCTGTGCAATAATGTTGAATAGTTTTATGTACTGTAGAATTCTTTAATTTACCATCGTAATTAAACAATCTTTACAAGGTTGTTTATATTTTTGCGCATTTCACTATAATTCTATGGATGCATTACCCACTAAAGGTTTTACGGAAAATCCTTTTATGCGGAACGAACTCGGTCCCAAGTCACCCCGTAAAAATAGGATTTTTGTGTATTTCGTCTTTTACCATATATTTTCGTTATATATAAATACATTTAAAACATGCAAAGCAAGACTGATACCCAAACTTAATCCTTTGGCTTCCTTAAACTATTCTTCAAGTGTGTCGCCTATCATGTGTGGCGATTAGTGACAAATGGACTATGTGGCCCTGGAGCCGAAAAGAATGAGCGCACCTGATCTATAAGAAGAAAATTCTCCACATTTAGAAATGTACAGCGTTGCAGCCGTTTAATGGTAAGAGTAAATGTAGCATAGATTATTGAAATGGAAATGAGGTCAGGTTGAATTATATTCCTGAGATCATGCTCGCTTAGGAATATAAGCCTCCAACAACTGAATTTTTCAAGGTAAATACTTCGTTGTTGTGTAGTAAAATAATTAGGCACGCAGAAACTAAAGTTTTCCTTAGTGTCTTGAACAAATTTCTTTTCAGAACGAAAGATAAACTTTTTGCCACCCAGCAGGTTGAAAGACATGTTTAAATGTAATAAAGAATAAAAAATATTAACAAAAAGAAAAGAGGCGATGGCGCTTTATACTCTGCTATCGATGTATCTGTACCAATAAAAAGAGCCCTTAAAGCGAACGTTCACTCTGTACCAAATGGTCCATAAAATGGATTGCCATCCTATTAGGAAAATTCGGCGAATTATTCCTTTATGAACACAGGCAACAGATTTAAGACATATTTAAATTTAATACTTCGGCTAAAGCAGATACGAGCCTAAGTTTCGCTCGTTTAGTACTCCGTAGATTCAATCAAGAAACTCTCCAAACCTGTTTCTTTTCCTCAATTAGACTACTACTCCGCGGGATCATTTTGAAAAATCTCAACAAAATCAGAAACTTTTTATGAAACAGGATTCTTCACATTTCCATACGGTATGCTTTATTTGACCGGCTTGGTTAGCTATTAAGCTGCCAAAACCTTAAACCTAGTTCAACAACGGATGATTTTGGCCACATAAGTTCCAAAGTTAACCAAAATTGCTTTCACTTTCTGAAGTTCCACGCTCGGTAAAACCCAATAATCGCTCTGGTTGGAAAAATGTTTATGGCCAAAAATTATTGATTTCTCAGTTTTAGACAAAATCGGGTCTTCAGATCCTCCTCGAAGCCGAGATCGTAAAGAAAAATTTGAGGAAACAAATTTTTTTAAACAATCCCTATTACTCAATGTAGCTCCTGAACATTATGATTAAGCCAGTGGGATGATGATATGCCAAAATACGCGCTTTTTATCTTACAGAATATCACATAGATGTTCCTTATGTGAAATAATTGAATATATCTCGTTCTACTTCCTTACTCTCTTCAATAGAATCCAAAGCACCTGTCTCATTCGAATAGCTAATCCTCGCCAAGGTTATTCAATGCATATATTTTAACAACGAACAATAGATTATACGTAATAACCCAGATGCAAACTCGCTACTCAACCATGACCGCTCCGGTTTATCAAAAATCTAGTCGACTTATAAGCTCGGATGAATTTGCATTCAAATTAATAAACATGCAAGTCGCCGAGGAAGTTCGACTGCGGAGCCAAATTCTCCGATCATTTCCCGCGAATGAAAATTTTCTATTGGAGATTTTCATTACTCCTACTTGTTGAAATATTAAGGAACAACACTTCATTCAAAACGGCGGGTTAACACTTTTTATGCATTCTGTTCACATAATGCACAACCCGATCGCTTGTATGGGAGGTCTGCTCGTCCGCCCGCACAATTCGTTTAACTCAAGAGCTGCATCCATCACTTGTAACCCTTATATCCCCTCAAAGGTTGCGCATGGTGCTTAAAATTACTAATAGAAACATTTAAGTCCCCCATAGTTAAAATAAATCTGGGATTTTAAAAGTAATATCAAAATCTAAATGTATTTTACGTCGTTGTATCGGATTTGTTTGCAAGTCAATAAAGGAATTTCTTTAGATTTGGTATGGGAGATCGACAGTAAGAGCAGTGAAGAGAATTTCACTGTGGTTTATATTGACTAAATAGAACATCCTCTACGCAAAAGGGCCTGAATGAAATTTTACGTTCAACTCGTTACTTACACGCGCATAAATTACAATGAAAAACATTCGATTACCGCCCTTTCCTAAAAAAAGACCATTTCCGAGTTTTGACAGTAAATTGCGAGATTTATCAGAAAAATGTTGACATAGAATTAAATTCCACTCCAGCATTCATAAAACTAACGATTTTCTGCCAAATAGCCAAGAACACATTCGGAAACTCCGAAATGCATTTCGACCTTCTAACCTTTTCAACTAACATAAAGCGCTTATCCGACGTGACCCCAAATACCGAATTCTTCAGCGGTCGCTTGAAACGCGCCGAACCGCCTAATTAAACCCCGAGCTAACTCGCGGCAATCTTTTAGAGAGACAGAGAAAAAGAGAGAGAGAGTGTGTGTTACCACTTCGAACACGTGCGCCGAGAAACACAATACATTCGTGAATATCCCAGTTATGAAAATGGAGTGTGAAGGCGGCATCCATAGAGACCCGAGTGAGACCTTGGGGAGGGGAGGCACCGCACAATGGGTGACACATAATCGTTTGGAAATTATGAGGTTGCTGGAAGGGCTCCGAAATGAGAATCTATCCGTCTCGAAGATATGGGTCATTGCCACCGACAGCCTGCTCGGCGGCGTAATCGAGATCCTACGCGTTCCAAATCGACCACACGCTCGAGTGATTTTCGGCGAAGGATGGAATGCGAACGTTGGAAAACGTGATTTTTTTCAAAGCCCTTGTTTGGAGACGCCAATGTCGCATGACTCGCCAGGTAAACTATACGAGAGGTGCAAATATGCAGCGAGCAGGAAATGCAATCAAAATAACGCGAATCCTCTCGTGTTTCTCCGCGAAACAATCTTCTCCGGCGTGTTTTTATTTAAGCGTAGTATAACCTCTCTCTCATCTCTTTCTCCTCCTCCTCCACCTCCTCTCTCCCTCCCACACCTCCCGTACTCAGCCCGGCTCCTTCCCTTTCTGCTGTTTACACACTCGAAGATCCGCGCACGGGCGGCTATTACTACGGTGAAAGGGAGAACAGGAGAGGAGGATGGACATCTTAGCTTTTGACAGTCCTTGGGGGCAGGAAAGGACGCAAATGTGATAGGTGGGAGGAGTTGCAAATCTAGGAGGAGAGGGGTAAGAAGTGAGGAATGATTGGGAGTGGGGAGGTGGTATCAAGAAGTGAGGAGGAAGCAAGAGAGGAGAGATTAAGAGGGAAGAGAAAGAGAAGGAATGAGAGAAGAGAGATAAGGAGGAGGGGAGAAGAAGAAAGAAGAGGGGAGAAGTAGAAAGAAGAGGTGAGACGAAGGGAAAAAAGGTGAGGAGACAAGGAAATTTAGTTGAGCAGTTAAAAGGGGATAAATGAGGACAGAGCGTGAAGATATGAGAAAAGAAGGGAATAGGAAAAAAAATGAGGTGAGAAAAAGAGGGAGGAGGAAAAAGATGAGCTGAAAATGAGGTGAAAAGAGGAGGGAACAGGAAAAAAGAGGAAAGTTATGAGGTGAGAATATGATGTAACTGAAAAAAGAGGAAGTAATAAGAGAAGGTATGAGGAAAGTGGTGAAAAGTTGGAGAAAGTGGAAAAAGGGGCGGGGAGAGATAACAAAGAAGGTGAGAAGGGCAAGGAAGAGGAACAAAGGTGAGCGAAGAGGGAAGAAAAAAAGGGGAAGTGTTAAAAGGAGAGAAAAGCAACGGTATGAGAAACAAGAAGTCCAAACCAGGACTAACGCAGGCTGGTTTCCTTAAGTTGGCATCCCGAATTGACAGGAAATGTTTCATTCATTTCATACTCATACCATAAATACTACTTGTAGTTCATAGTTTATCAATGATAGAGAAATTTGGAAAACAAACTAATAGAGCACTATCACGTTTAAAATGCTAAAAACAATGTCAAAATCTCTTTCTGTCATATTTTGCGTTTTTTTTAATAAACGAATTTACTGTTTATACGCTAATATGTCTGGAACAACTGTCCATTGCTGAAGGATAGTCGAGCGAAAAAGAAAATAACCCATTTGTTCACTCGTCTATGTTCAAACCGAGTTCGGCAATAATCGTCTCCATGGCAACAATCCGATAAAATGCGATTTAAATCGCAAAAACGCTGTTTTAGTGGAAATTCAAGAAAATACAATCATTTATCAAAATTTGGTGATAGGAATTAGAATCTACATTTTTTTCCCCTTGGAAAAGTATAAATCTCGCTCCGATATCGCAATTTTAAGATATTTTAATATATTAAAGAAAACATCTCTGCACGATGGATTTGAGACTTCCAATGTAAAACAAATAGGGAAAAACGTTTCTGGAATCAAACCCGGAACTTCAATCTTCGCCAAATAAAATATAGCCCTGTTAGCACGAGCCTCATACCAAGTTTCATGAAAATCGGTACATTGGTACAACAGTTGTTAGCAGGGGACACACACAGAACCATTTCATAAGGCTATGTTTCCTTTGGGAACCAGCCTAAAAAGAAGTGAAAAAAGTAGGTAAGAGGAAAATGAGCGGAGAAGAGGGAAGAGAAAAAAGAGTTAAGAAGAAGAACAAAGACGTAAGAAGAGGAGGTAAGGAAAGAGGTGAGGAAAAGAGGAGGGATACGCAAGAAGGTAGAATTTTTGAGGAGGGCTACAGAAGGAAGAGGAAGAATGAAGCGAATTGAAAAGACAAAAGAATGCGGTGCGGCAAAGAGGGAGGAAGATGGAGGGGGGAGGAGGAAGAAAGAAAGAAAATAAAAGGAGAGAGGTGAATTGTGTGGGTGTATATGTCGAAGGGATGGGACGAAGGGCCGAGCGAAGTACGGTGTCACGGCCGCGTTGGAGTCGTCTCCGCGCCGTGAACTCGGCGACTCCGGGAGCAGTACAAGCAGCGGGAGGAACCGCTTTCTCTCTCCCTCACTACACGGCACCTCTTCTTCTCTCACCCCATCCTCTTAACCTCAGGCTATATCCTCTTCCCCTTCCACCCCCTCCCATCCCTTCACCAACCTCCCCCCCCCTCTTCCTTTCCCCAACCAACACGCCGCATTCCCCTCTCCGCCCCCCCAGGAAGAAGGTTTTTTGTCCTCGGGCTCATCCATAAGCTCTCCGAGCACAAGCAAGAGGAATCGCTATCCAGGAGCACGCGTGCCGTGAAGAGAGAGTCGAAGGTTCCCTTTCCCATATCCTTTGGACTTCTTGGAACACGCACACGCTAGAGTGAGTACCTCTCTCTCGCTTCCTTTGAAAAGATTCCCCGCGCGCGCACGCCTATCTCAGGCACCGACGCACGGAATTCGAAAATGAGACGTGGCGTGCTTTAAGGCTTCGCAGATTCCACAAAAAAACCCGAAGCCTCGAGGTTTCTTCTTCTCTTTTTTTTGTGCCGTCACGTTCGGATAAAAAACGCCGTGTTTTTGTTTCCCGCGCCCATTCCTCCTTCCTTGCCTTACCGTTGGATTTCGGAAGGGACGTGATGCCGAATTGAGTGGGACGAAACGCTGGTATTGTTTTTGGAAGTTGATTCCCAAGTGACTCCTCGGTGAGGAATGTCGTGTCGGATCGAAAAAAACGAGTGATTTTTGGGACTTAATTTTTATTTCCTACCTGATCAAACTTCGAAGTAAATCGACCGTGAATCGCGAGAAAAAATGGTGCGTTGAATTGTAAAGTAATTGGTAGCGAAGGATTTTAAGCGTCCATACGACCATAGTAATTTATAAATCTTTGTTTTATTGCTATTGTCACCAATACAAAAACAGAGCGAGTAAATGTTTTGTAAACTTATCTATCGGATTTCGTTCTATTAGTCACTCGTCTATACATATTATTGCAGGAATTACAATCTTATATAAAGACCATTGGGATTAATTTGTTTTCTGTATCATGAGCTGTAATTTAATTTTTAAGTACGAATGTTGGGGGAGGGGGTAGTTAGCAAACGAGAATAATTACGAGATTCTGTTGTCAAAAATCATTATATATGAATATTAAATGTCTATCCGTACTTCTGTCCGTCCGTCCGTCCCCCCTTTTATCTCTTGAACAGTTTGTCATAGAGAAATGCTGTAAATGCCATTTTGTTTCTGCCAACTAGGAGACCTCGGAAAAACTATTTTCGTTTACATAAGTGTCCCGGATTCGACTCCGGGAGACGATTACATTTTCCCATATGTTTACACAGGAGTTTCAATTTTTCAAGGTGCAAGGTTTATTTCCTTTATTCATTAAAATACGTAAATAGGGACCGAATTTCTCCGTTTTTACTTTATTCGACGGCTACAACTATAAAATAGCTTATTCTTGCGATGTTTAGACGTTACACGGAAGACATTGTCAGAAACAAGCGTTTCTTTTCGAAATTTTATGGCTTTTTCGTGCTCTTTCCGGGTGTTGCCAAGGCGACCCGCATTGTTGCATCCGATTGAATTAGCGTCTATTAAGTCTTCAAATAGACAAAAGAATTGCGTTATTCGCTTCGCGCTTTTTATGGAGCATCGAAATTTTAGTTGTAGCGACATCAAACTTAATAGATTGCAACCTTAATAATTGCAGATTATTATTATTCAGTAAACTGCGTGTGGGCTGTGGGCATTTTTAACGATGATAATTTTAAACATGCAGATTTCTGACTGACTTCGCAAAAGTTTTTGCGGGTACCACTAGTATAATTTAATTTGAGATAGCTGAAGATTTTTGGTGCCGGAGAATTCACATCTGAATTATTTTACGAAAACTTTCCGATGCTATAGTTCACAAGCAATTAAACATTTAATAGCAAAAAGCTTCACCCGACTGCCAAAAATAGTTCCTTAAGCCTTCCAGTCACTGGGCTCAATACGGCGGACGAAAAAATAGATTGATTGTTATTGCATATAATTCGCCCAATATTTCCATGAAACAACCACAGTTTTTCTACCACATTAATCACAGCTCTTTTTCAATGAATGACATGCGTTCCTGAAAAATATTCGTTAAAGGAAGATTCCCTGAATGATCGTGATATTCCCATTGACTCCAATGTTAAAAGCTAAGATTCGTTCCAGCCAAAAAATTTTCATTCTTGAATTTATTTTATACTTTTTAATCGTGAAAAGTTGTCCGTCAAGGCATCCAAGATATTGTATCAGCGAGACGACCAAAACAACAACCAAACAAAAAAGAAATGTCTTCTCAGGGAGAGCAACCACAATGCAAGTGAGCACAGGACTAGCTTGTGAACAAATCCTCGTAATGTAACAATCATAAGGTCCGTAGAATGAAGGGAAACCCCCTTCATGGCAGGGGTACACAACCCGAACTCGTGAGCACAGCTGTGCTCATTGGAAGTCTGATTGTGCTCTTTAACGACCTGTCTGTAATATGGTGCTTAAAATCCCGTTTCTAAGGACCAATAATTTAATTTGCTCGGATGCTCTCTTTCTAAACGTATTCAAGAATATTAAGATAACTTTGACGTTAGTTTTATTTTAATCATGATCATTTCTACTTTTTTAGAAGTATAGTGGTGATCGCTTAATATTCTAAGATACAACTTGGTTCTCGCCAAATCTAAAATGTTGGGAACCCCAGCTTTATGTTTAGACAAAATGAGTATCTCCGACTTTCTGTAAACATATGAATTTCTATGATCGAAGTTGAATATTCGTTATCGTTCGTTGAAAGAGAACTGCCTGTACTAAGAATGATCTCATTGGCTTCTCCTTGATGCCAAAAAATGTATTTAGGCCATCGGCTTTCAAACTGGGATTGTATTTATTTTATTTGTTTATTATTTAATTTTATGCATGGATACATTTACAAATAATATTCGTTTTTGCGAAAATAGAATAAATAATTATAATGTGATGATATTAAAATAACGTCTTGTATTTACTGGCAAATGGGAGTGGAGGGGATCGCGATAAGGTCGATTGTCATCAGCGAGAAGGGGGTGTGGCAACTGCGTCAAGTTTAGAAACCGCTGAGTTTGATCGTACTAAGTACATACTCGTATTATTTTGTTAGCAAACAATAAATTTCGAACATGGTGATTTTCAAAAATATTGAATTATTATCTATTTCCAAAATGTGTTTTGAACTCAAGATACATCGTAGTAATAAATTAACCTAAGCAACGTGAAACTCGTTTTCCAACCATATACATTATCCATGGGGAAATTCTTTCAATAGCTGCAAGAATTGTTATACTTTTTTATGAATGTCTTCAAAAGAATACGTCGGAGCTGTTCAAATCTGGAAGTTTGAAATTTCTTGATTTTTTCACAATCAACCTCATCCCGAAAGTAAAATTTTATTCGATCACAAATGGGATTACCGATACCCACGATTAATAAATAATGTGTTACAAATGCGAGGTGTCATCAAGCGCCCTCATACTTTCAACGTTCTCAACTTTCTCCAAATCCGTACCCATTCGAAGTTTTTTATCCTTCTTAATAAATCGGTCGATTTTCAAAGCACAAGGTTTGGAAGTTTTTTTTAATAGGCTCGCTGAATCTTAACGCCTAGATGTGTATTAAAAACCGGGGTTTGTTCATATAACCCATATAACGTAATAATAAAAATCAAATAAAAGCTTATTTTCATTGTTATTATAGAGATTCTGCAAAGCATTCGGTCGAAAAAAATCTGAAAATCTTCCCGCCATCGAAAATTTGTATTAGAGGTTACGTCGAATAAAAGAAAATTCTTTATAGGTCGAGGAATGTAACCGGTATACATATTATTGATAAGACTTTAGTGAATCGAGTCACACTTCTATTACGCGGCCATCGATGATCGTTCAGATGGGTGGAAAAGTTACATTTCCCTTGGGGAGTCCGTTCTGAGAACAATTGGTCGTGAAAAGGGGTGGTTGCTAAGAGAAGTAACAGCACTATTAAGATTTTAATCCTTGGTAGAAGGTTTATGGTGGGTGGAGGAAATACTGAAAACAGAGGGTATATCTACCGTTAGCATGCGTATTAAGACGTTATACTTCGAGGTGCTTCATCAGAGATGTTACTTTAGATTTTTGCATATAGGTGTCATATAACCTAATGTTAACATATTGAGCTTAACGCCTTGTTTTATAGCCTTCTAAAGCAACCTAGTAGAAGTTTCCGCTACATGGCCTCCGAGCCCTCGAGCATCTCTAGGCCGCCGCTTCGTATTCCGTCAAGGACATTAAAAATATCTGAATTTTTATCCCACAAATTCTCGCTTATCGAAAGCCTAAGACTAAAAGATTAGTCTCAAAAACGAGCAAAATTACAAAATTATAGTTTTTTTATCGTAGATAATTATGTCACAAAAATAATACCATCATTTAAATGACCTGACATAAGACCTTTGAAATTTTCTCTCTCTCGAGATACATGAATAATGCATAATGTTTCCGTAAAATTCAAACTATGAATGATCATTCAAGCTGGACAAAAGGGTTGATTGATGAATATAATGTTAGACTTGGATTCGGAATGATACGACAAGGAAAAAAAGAATATCGGTAATCAAATCATTGGTACCTCTTGTAAAAGAATTTTATTAAGTGCGCAAGGGTGCGATACAAATTTATTAAAACAAGTTAGGAAAGTGTACAGTGTACCACAAATAGGCGCGTTTCGTGCGATGTAGTATTTGAAACTATACGATATAATTTGACCAAACACACAACATAAAACAGCAAAACACCACGACCCGATTATATCTCTCTCTATTAAAAATTTCTTCCCTCCCCCCCTTAGTTGATGCATCAATAAACCTATTACGTAATTTTAATGACTAAATGTTGCAACGCGATGCGAAGATGCCAGAGAAATATTCAATTTTTATTTACCGATTTAATTTATAGTCAGTTTTAATCAACCAAATAATCGAAAATATTTCAAATATACCTCACTTGAGTTCAATAGTTGTAATATTTTCGTTTACGTTCTTTTCTTCGCCGTAGATAATCCATTTCCTTCCGCTTGCAAAATCTGTCATGCACGCGTAAGGAATTAAATGTATTTGTTATTATAGCAGATCTTATTTACTTCAGTAACCAACAAGATTATTTTCGTTGGCAACAATTAGATAGCTATGCATGAATTTTTCCAAGTTCAAAGCGAATTACTACTTTCTTGTTCGATTTTCTTGATAACGACTACTCCTACGATAAAAATTTACAGTAAAAGAAATACTCTACCAGTTCTACAAGTTTATTTGAAAACTATTTTGGGAACAAGGTTGATATAAGACACCCACAACCGCAGCACCTCCTGTGTAGGAAAAATGAACTACTGTAACACGCGCTTGTTTAAATGTTGCCCATAGAAAATGGAACGAATCCAACCCCAACCACTTAACCCAACCAGGAGGAGGAAAATGGAACGAATCCAACCCAAAACCACTTAACCCACACTTGGAGGGAGGAAATAAAACGAATCCAACTCCCAACCATTTAACCCGACCCGGGGGAGGAAAATGGAACGAATCCAACCCCAAACAACTTAACCCAACCCTTTGTTATTTGTTTAATTTGTACTTTTCTTTCTATTATAAAGGGGACTACCGCCCCCTTAAATCCCCGCCTTCTTTAACACTAGAACGGCCTGGACTTGGTCTAACCCCTAAAACCCCCGCGGCCGTCAATTTGGCGGCTATGTGATCTTTCCTTTCATGTGGCATGTAAGAACAAAAAAAGTGCAGACGTGTTCTTTTTCTATAAGTGAACTTTATGGAAACTTCTTTATAATATTCATCATGTATTCGGGTACAATAATCAAAATTAGATTATTGTGCGTTTCACTTGCGTACTATTAGTAATAGTTGGGTAATATGTTCGTATGAAATGATGATAAAAGATTAAAGTTATTTTTGAAATTGGAATGAACTTAATATTTTCATTGGGTTTCGAGATATGGGATTTTACATTTGAGCGCGAAAAACTTTTGTCGCCTCGTAGGAACTTTTTCACATGCCACGAAACGTTGGCCAAAGAGATTTTTCTTTTCCAATGTTCTGTTTGGGGATTTGTCTACACCGATGAATCATGGGTGAATGTTGGGATTTCAGTAAGCAAAGCTTGGAAAGAAACGAGAATTCGGAGTTCTTGACAGGCGTTTTTGAAGTGTTTAAGCAGAGGACTTAATGAGCCGACGGGCCGCGAACCTCGTTTCGCATTAGTTCACGCTGGAAACGAGAATGGCTTTATAGAGGGATCCTTTCTTCATCGTCTTCTTCATCTCAAAATATTTCATCGGAATCTCCGGTCGAGAACCCTCAGTGCGATCAACCAGGTCCTTCTCATTTACCCAGCAGTGGTTTGGCTGAAACTCCCTATCAGCGATGATAGTGAATAACTGAGGTACGTATATTTATTTCTTTGTTACTTTATTCAAGAACAATCTGTAGGAGCCATATGCGAATAACTTTCCATCCAGCAAATGTTCGTTTTCCAGCGTATGCATTGAAGCTCATGTGTAAAGTAACTCCCCAAACAGAAGATAGGAAAACGTTTGGTAGCACGCGAAAAAGTTCCGACGAGGCGGCAAAAGTTTCTTGCGCTAAAATGTAAAATCCCATATCTCGAAAACCAATGAAGATATTGAGTTCATTCCGCTTTCAAAAATAACTTTAATCTTTTATCATCATTTCATATGAACATATTACCAAACTATTCCTAATAGTACGCAAGTTAGCAAGAGAGTGAAAATTTCGTGCACTGATGCAGAATGTGAGAGCCTCGTTCGGTATTATTTAATTTTTAACAATAATTAATTGCACTATATGATCCTTTTAATGGTACATGTGACTTATGAAACAATTTCAAAAGCTACAAAAAATGTTCGTGTGTTTTCAGCCAATAGACTGCGAGATGTGGCCGTTCAAATATGAATGCGGCGGAAGAAACTCGGAAGTTTCGATGAAAACGCGGGAACTATTGTTTAACCATGCAAAAATGGTGATTTTTCATTTTAAAAAAGTATTTAGTTTATTTTATTAGTCATTTTGTTAATTTACATCCTTCGTTGGGTGTTTAAGTGAGTAATTATGCCAAAAACGACGAAAATCTGGATTTTGCAAGAATTGGAAACGCCGAGAATTAACAGTATAGAGAATTTACATGGGATAGCGATTCTCCCATAAGAACACGTAGTGCACGGACAACGTGAAACGCACAATACTAAAAATGCAGAATTGGTGTAAAAGTTTATCATAATAAAATTATACTGTCTCAGAGGAGTTTTCTTTTCGTTGTTGCCAATGCCGAGCAGCAATACGTTCTATTGGCCTTTCCCTGAAAAATTGTGTGTGATGTCACCATTATTCAGAATTTTCCAAGTGTTTAGGCTCACGCATTTTTTCACGGTGGCAGGTATTTCCCTCCTGGGTTCACCATACCCATTATACTTTTATCCTTTGTTTTGAGCTTTGCGGCTAGTTCAAGTGATGCAAATAAATTGTCCGTGGTGACAATTCTTCCGCTGTTTATGAGAGGTACCAGGAGACGCAGGCCTATGAACTCGGATAGACGCTGGTCATCCTTACCAAGGTATGGGATAGCATTCAATAGATACTTAGCTTCCACATCTACAGCTAAGAAAATTTCCTGACCAAATTTATTTGGTTTTTGTGCTATGAATTGCGTAAATGGGCATGGTGTTTCTTGGAAAAAGCTGCTCATTAAATGTAAGAATGGACCTTATGGTCTAAATTTCGCCTAAATAAAGACGATTATCTATCTATCTCATCAACTGTGATGTTTGCTCCAGGTCTGCAGCAGCTTTTACAGCTTTTAGACGAGCTGCACGTGTTGCCTTCCCATCAAATCTCAGAAATCTCGTGATTTCACAAAACTTGTTGGGAGTTATTGCTTCCTTAGATAGAAGGACAGCCCCCAGGATTCGGACCATAGTGACTGGAATTCCAAATTATATGCTCTATTTACGCTCCGGGCGTACAGAATAGAAATACAAGCTTTCAATTCTTCCAGCCTTTCAATTCTTCCAGCGACCTAATTCAGATGTTGTCCTGCAGCTGTCGGCGCGCTTCCACCTCTGTGCATTTCTGGCTATGCTTGAGCATGAAATTGTCGATAAAAAGCCGCAAAGCCTTGCTGTCTTCGACTACATTTCGCCCCGCATTTGCTTCTGGACCCGGGGCCTCCCTCACAGTATTTCTGCTATAACTATTATTTCGGCCGGTGCCACGCTTACGCGCCATTATGCTGTACGTCTGAAGCAAAAATGCAGCGAGCAAATAGAAGACACGTGACACACGCAGAATGCGACAAAGTTCACTACTGACTGGCAGGAGGGAGTGAGAGAGGGTACAGGAGAGTAGCGCCGATGTAGGAGAAGGAAGGGGGAGAGAACTAGACCAGAGGTCTCAAACTCGTGGCCCTCGAGCCGCATGCGGCTCGCGAAATAGAGTGGTTTACACGAGACTGCCAAAACTCATATTTATTTTTTATAAAATATTTCATGTAAATCTACAAAATTTAAGAATTTTATTACTTCTTAAATATACGCAGTTTATTGCTCATTCAGATATATAAAAATTCTGCAAATGTGGGATACGAGGTATGTTATTCCTGCTGCCCATGTGTGTTTTGCGTTTCAAAAAACCTAATCCTCGATGCCAAAAACGCATTTTTGCAATTAATGGGTTTAAGGTCGCATCATAGGGTTCGGACGATTACTTCCTTGGGGAAGGGTAGTGTGTGTATGATACGGTGTGAGGACTGGGAAAATTCGTGGCCCGCGGGTACGATGGAAGGCCTTCATGCGGCCCGCGCATCGATGTGAGTTTGAGACCCCTGAACTAGACACAAAATGCGATTTCGTGGAAATGAAATTCGTCGAAAACAGTACGGTCGTCAAATTGACGGCTCCGGGTGTTCTAGGTAAATCCCCTTTTTTCTCATTAACAAATGTCCCGAGGAATTAAATTTTTCAAGGAATAGTTACCCTAAAATGATTAAAAGCCATGGCGGGGAACCGTCCTGCATTGGAAAATGCCGAAACAGCAGCGAAGAAAAATTTAAAAACCGACAAAATGACGGTATTGGGGTTCTAGTGTTAACCCTTGGGTGTGCGGCAGCACCTGTTACGGGTGTCTTATATCAAACGTAAGCCCTATTTTGATATGACCAAAACTTTACGAGATATAACGGAAAGTTCATTTTTGTCACCAGTGAAGTGGTGCCCCTGATTGGCTTACGTAATTTATTTATGCTATTTTCTTATTGTATTTGACCGTAAGTTCTTAATATCAAATTTCATGAAAATCCGTTCGGTAGAAGCCGAGAATGAACATGCGGACGAACGGACGGACAAACCGAAGCTAATAGGAGCGTATGCTGGAAGCGAAACGCGTCTAAAAACATACATTTAAGATAAAGTGCGCATTGTGTACGACGATATAAAGCTGTCCGAAACTACCTTCAGTCCATTAGGAGCACTTATCTGTATGTTCGAGACAGAGGAGAGTCAGTTATTGTTATGGTAGCCTGTTCACAGCGTTACTGAGGAATTGGCAGATATGTGCTGGGGAGAAAAACATTTTCTCGAAAACATAAAAAAACAACAGACATGGTCAAGAAATGTTTTAAGTGAGATGGGAGGAGAGAATCCAAGGGCAAGACGAGGTAAGGCAGTGTGCGAATTTTGAACGTTCGAAGAAAATAGATGTTCATGAGAACATTAAAAGAAAAGTTTTGGAGTAAAAAATATGAATCTAACACTGCAAAACCAGGATAAAAGTTGTCGCTATAAAGCCTTTGAGCGGAACGGATGCAGATTCCAAACAAAATGTAGCAATTCTCAATGCTAATTCATCGACTCTTGATTCTAAAAAAAACTACGATCGTTTAATTACCACTGAGGAGGGTTTTTTTGTAGCTGAGATGTGCATCCTGTTTGCCAGATATTTTCATGGCTACCTATATTACTTATCCATCTATATCACCGATCGGTTTCGAGCTGTAAAGACATCATTCAAGCTTTTAATTTTATTAAATTCCTTTCTGAAGGAGTCTAGCAAAGCACAATGAAATCAAACTTGAAATTGATGTTTTTTAAACGCAGGTGTAATATTTGACATAACGTATACAGATACTTAAAGCTAGTGTCCTAACGCGAAAAATTGTTTCGATTAACTGCTTGAAAGTAATTATCCAATGCTTTGAGGAAATTAACATCTACGAATTTCACAATGTCTTTTTCTCTTCAAAGAAGCATGAAAAGTTTCACTTCAGACCCGAGAGTGTGCATTTTACTTAAGGATGTCGAAAAGGCTGGAATAAAACAGCTTTATACGAAAAAATGAGAAGAGTTATTTGATGCATCGTGAGAAGATCATAGCCAATTGTATATGGAATATGCGAAAGAACACGTGGCTGGAGAGTGTTCAAGAAAGATAAACACATTGACAGTTGTATGGAGGAAGGATGTTGGACGATAGGAAGGAAAAAAATGCCAACTGTGCATCAGCTGATATAAGATACTCGTCACAAGGAAATTAAACGTATCAAATTGAAACTATGCCTTCAAACGAGTTTATGATATTGAGGAAAAGCGTAGGGCATGCAAATACAATTGAAATCATTCTACATAGAGAATTTTCTATTGGTGCTCCATTTACGCATATAACACTACAGTAGTTCTTCCAAAACTATATATAAGATACTTTCACAGAAGTTGCATATTTCTCTCCAGCAGTTGTAAATTGAAGAGGTAACTATAAAAAATCCTCGGACTTAGAATTATTACATTAAAATTTATACTAAAACTAGATAGCAAAATCAGAACAGCACTGCATACTTTAAATTCATAAATATAGCTCAATTAAATGGTATCTGTTCAGGGAGTTGTTTCGCGATGAGCACCTTTAATAGTGCCAAGTATAACGTGCTAGCAGCGATTTACAGTTCCGTCATATTTCCCATCATGCGTCAGAGGGTCTGAAACGAATTTTAATTTCAATCTAGAACATAAAATAAAACCAGTAATATGCGATTTTATAAAAATTTTATGAAAATGTGTTATTTTAAAAATCAATGGCTCGGTATTATTTACTTGTGTAAAAGTCCGTCAATATGACGGGAAGAAATATATTTACGTATACAGTATAAGTGCCCGTCAAAAATGACGGATATCTCTCCCATCATTTTTCTCCTTACCTTCATCTTTCTCCTTCCCTTCATCAAGTCCCGTATTCATATCGCAATTCTCTGTAATTTAAAAATGCAAATAAATAATACGCTACACCATATTTACTCTTATATCATATAAAGAGATCTCAATTCTCCCGCTCTTTAAGAGAGGCGCCACAGTCGAGCGTTGAAACGGTCAATCAAACAGACACTTGGCTTTTATATAAGAGAATTTCACGAATGATTCCAGGGGGCATTCCGGTAACACAACGACACCTCTATTTCAATGAGATGTTTTTTATGCGTTAACTTTCAAGAGGACGTGAGAGATTTGTGAAATTTTACCTGACATTTCATCGCCAAAAAAAATCAATATTTAAAAGGAAAGCGATTCATTTTAGTGCCTTCGATAATATTTTTATTAAACGCCGTCAACTACATATCGAGCGAGAAAGTCTAGTTTTCCGTCCCACTTCTCGAAAGGCATGAAAGATCCTCTCAGGGCAACTTTCAGAGATCCGGGAAAAAATGGCCGCTGGCGGGGTCAAGGAATTAGACAAAATAAATAGCGAGCGCTCGTAATTACTCTCGCTTTGAAAAAAATCAGGAAGCTATAAACCAGTTGATTCTTAAATTCTCGAACCGTGTTCGGGTTCCCTTGTAACCCGTTTATGAACGACGCAGTCATCACGAACCTGTTCATTAGGGAGCGCGAGAGTGAGAGGGAGAAAATATCGAATTTGAAAGTGGCAGGCAAATCGCCGAAACTTGAAAATAGTGCGACGCGCTCTGGGGCGGCCTTCCTCTCCGAACCACGAAAAATCGTGTAAAACTTCCCCGGTAACTCGAAAATAATCATCCTTTTTTCGGGCAACTGTTATATTAATTTTTCTACATGCGTGCGTGTGTTCCAAGAGCTAAAAATATATAATTATATATCTTTTAGAAATATTACCCTCTCTGGATTAAAATTGGACCATTTAAACGCACGAGGGTTTGGATCAGTCGAAGAGCAATTAACATAAAGATTTAGTATTTTTTATATTTTACAGTGCGTAATCTTGAGAGATTTTTTTACTTTTATATACTTTTTTTATATATCAAGGAAAATTGCGAATAGTAATATATTATTATAATTATCCTGCTGAATAGTGCGCAAAACTTATTCGACAGAATCAAAAATTAATGAAAAACCCGAGCTTATAAGTGAACAGATGTCTAAGAAAACAAATTAAACTCACGTCCACAAGTCTGATAAAAATATTATTGCAATTAATCAACTATTTAGATAGCCAAGGGAACGAAAATAAAATCGAATCTAAAGGACACGTACGTCAACATTCACGCCACAATAGATACGTCTAATGAAGAATTGTGTCTTTTGACCCACCGCGGCTATCAAATACTCCATTTTACTTGCGCTTGCATAAAATGATAATGAAACGAGTTATTCAATGACATGACAGGTTTAATCATTGTTACAGTGCTAAATTCAATGATGAGTTACGCTATTTCTCCTGAAGATAGCAATACGTTATAATTCACTTTACAGAAAAACAGCAAAACGTTTCTCGTATGATTATTAACAGTAACGCTTTTTCCATCTTCGAGCGAAAATTTTTTGATCGCATTTCTTCAATAACTATCAAATTTAATTAGATAACACGCTTTTCCTTCCATTCGAGGTTTGTAAAAAAATGACGATCTATGTTTCTTCAATAGCCATAAAAAGATCAGGAAAACCATAAACGTGTTCCAGTTACAAAGGAGCCGTCGTCAGCGTGATGCACCGATAAACAGATTCAATTTGTTTTCAACCCTAAGATAAGCTCGATAATTTTCTCTTGAATCGAAATTTTTGATCAAAATTTAAGCATAAAATTCACTACATTTGTGACGAGTTATTCGGTTCTAGCATCATCACTAATGAATATCTGTTTACTTGCCGGCACAAATAAAACAGTGACCATAAAGTGCTTTAGAGAACACTTCGAAGTATATTAACAAAAATAAAATATTTTGCAAGTTTTATTTTATAAATTTATGGTGATTCATTATAATATTACAACTAGCACGCACTCCCTTGACTTTCTATAATTATTTATAAAATCAAGGCAGTTAAAACTTATTTAACTAAATCTGTATGGGACGTGAAATGCAATGTAAAAGGGTCATATTACATTTGGACATTTTGCAGATGTTTTATTTTATGGTTTATGTATGTTAAGATATAATATATTCATTATAATATTACAACTAGCAAGTACGCCTTTGATATTCTATATTTCTTTATAAAATCAAGGCAATTAAAACTTATCTAATTAAACCTTTATGCGCCGTGAAATGCAATGTGAATGGGTTACATGACATTTGGACGCTCAAATATCGGACTCCCAGCTGTCTGTTGCCCAGTCTTTGGAGTCCAATCGTCCTGATCCCCTATGTAAAAGGACTACGCTAGATTATGATATCGCTTGCCGCGGATGAAGTCATATTGCGCAAATAACTTCACTAGTATTACGTCGGAAAACCTTATCGGCTGATTTCAAGTGCATTCTCTAATACGTCAGCTACGAACCTAATCACTTTTCGAAAATGTCGCGTTCCAGAAACATGACGTGCCTTAACTATTCATGCATCGAAAGTGATTGTATTCTAAAAGAAATCTTTGAATACCTTCATAATCGTATTTATGAATTAATAACAGGATTTTCATTTACTATTACTCCCGAGTGTCAACGATTTAAGCTAACGTCAACGGAGACGGCTTGAGTAAAACAGCGATACGGACCGATTTCAGATTCCATAGTCACAGCGTTTTACACGAAAGTCAAGAAGGTGAAAAACAGAAGAGTTTAGGATTCCTTCACGACGAGGAGCAATTTTTTTCTCTCTATCAACTACTCTCATCTTTTTTAATCATTAGGTAGCCACAAACTATATAGAATTTGTAACCATCCATCCATGCACCTTGGCCGATGATAAAGCCCAAATCAACATAGTTTGGATACCAACTCGGCCGCTCAAGTCTATGGAAAAACAAGATTGAAAAGGTTTACTCCATGTCAGAGTACACCGAGTTTCCAAATGCGTTCTTTCAGATTTCACATTGTTCTCAATATTTTTTGCTCAGATGAGTATTTAACGAGAAACTAGCGAGGTACGATGTAAAATACAGGTCTTCATGTAAAGTAGTCGTGATTATTGTTCGATTTTACCCGAAATTGGAATCAGTCGACCCATTTTAGCAAAACTCCCTACTACCAAATTTCATCGAAATACGTCCAGCGATTCCCGATTTGAAACAGAGAAACATTGTGAACTACAAGTAGGTCTTCATGCAAAGTGGTCGTAATTGATGTCCGATTTCAACCGAAATTGGGGTTGATTGACCAATTGTATTAAAACTCCCCAATACCAAATTTCATCAAAATACGTCCAGCGGTTCCCGAGTTGAAATAAAAAAATATTGTAGGTCTTCATGTAAAGTTATCGTAATTGTTGTCAGAACTGTTGCAACTCCAGGGATTCGCGAAGATAAAAGGTTAATCCAAGGGGTTCGCGACGAGAAATAAGTTAGCTTAAGGGGTTTGCGGAGTGAAAAAGGTTGGATGCCGCTGCTTTATATCTCCGTTAAAATATAAATCAACCATTCTCAGATCTGTATTTGGGAATTGTACATGACGGAATATCCCTCTTTCAAATACCCCTGTAGAAGACTAACAAGATCATCATCATGACAATTAAAATATAAAATTGAGCTTATATTATTCGCCAATCTTCCTCTTGATGATATCAGTTTAACTTGGATGGAATCGCAGCCAATTTCGTTGAGCGTGAGTCAGCAATTATCCGATCTATTATTTCGTTTTTTTTTATCGGTGTGTGAAAAATATAGAATAAAAATTTGAATTTCAGCATTTTATCAACACACAACCGAACTTAATCTGAGCCCAACTTCCTCGGAAGCTAATCTTTATTTTTCCTGCATGAATCACAAGGTAACACCTACTATCCAATCAATTCGCCATTACAAACATTATCACAAGATTCAGATTTCAATC
Organism: Tanypteryx hageni; assembly: GCA_028673005.1. Taxonomy (NCBI): domain Eukaryota; kingdom Metazoa; phylum Arthropoda; class Insecta; order Odonata; family Petaluridae; genus Tanypteryx; species Tanypteryx hageni. The sequence goes on along the minus strand of CM054113.1, from coordinate 199,129,013 downwards.
CGTACACAATCACACCAAACATTGTCATATAACCATTTCCTTCTAATTTTCCGGCCAAACTAATTTATTACGAATATTACTAATCCCATATCTACATAATATTCTGACCTAAATTTGAATATATGCACTGAATGTAAGCTTGGTTTTCCCCATATCTACTCTTACATATAGTTTTCCAGTTCTGTCCTGTCTGTCTGTGTGAGACGCTGACGTCATCAATGGTACATTTTAACGCGTTTTCAACAAACTTCCCGATTAGGTGGAAGGTTGAAATTTCGTATGAATGTTTCAGTCAGATATAAAAATCAAATGAAGAAAAAAATACGAAAAAAGATCTGGGTTCGACTCCAGGAGGCGATTTCTATGCCCCGTAAGATAACACGTAAAAAGCGACTTTTTAAAGTGTATGCTTTTATTCTTTCGGAAATTAAAATTAGAAAAAATTGACGTACGATCTTCGAATTTGAACTATTTTTAGGAGAATTAATGAAGTTTCTTATTATATTCATTCTTTTTCGCCTACCTTTCGAAATCTCTCATATTAAACATTTAAATCACATATTTTGGGAAAATATCGGCTTTTAAACGGGATGCTGCCTTGCCAACAACGTCATTGTTAAACTTCGAGAATCAATTGTTGCCACAACCTGCATACGTGTAATATATACGAGTGCATAGATTGCCTGAAATTACTGTAGGATTCTTCGCGAAATTAAGTAATCCTAATGGGACTGGGATTTAGTTTGGTTAGAGGGGGGTATATACGAGTTCAAACCTTCAAAATTCACGATTTTTTTTATTTTAGTTTTCGATAGCTAAATCATTTTTCTACAAAATTTTGCAAACCGCATCCAAAAGTTCGAAAAATTACGCTGCCAGCAAATATTTATCTCTCATAATACGCGGTTGTCTGACTAATCAAGTACTTCGTCATTCGGCAGCTGTCTGCCAAGGGGATTTGTGAAAGAGAGAAGAGGGGAGTAGAAGGTATAGGAGGGTTCAACATGTGACAATAGACTGTCGAAGGTCATTTTGTGTATTTTGGATCAGTTTCGTGAATGTTCTGCACGTATTTAAACCTTTTTCGAGGTATTATTTCGGCATTGTATCTATCACAAGCTATATTGCTGAAATGCATCCGTACCGTCCTCCTTGGGTAGGCGATGAGAGAGGGAGCAAGAGACGTTATAAAAAACGAAGATTTTACGGAAATCGATTTACGAAAAAAGTAGATGAAGCTCGTGAAGAGAGAAGTTCGGCATTGAGTCGAAAGCTACAGCACAGTAATCCCAGCCCTTCCGCTAGTTATGTCAATCAGCACTGCGTAAACAGGAGAACGGTTCTTGCAATGAGAATGCTGGGACAAGGGCAATCAGGTGCAAGAACATTCTGAGGTATTATGGACCTACCATCTCCCATACGACAGTCGACCTATGATAGTATCGTTAAAAAAATATGTGATGCCTCAGAAATTGTGAAGGAGGAGTCGATTGGACGTGCTGCCATAGAAGAAATTGCTGCTACAATAACTGACGCAGACGAAGTTAAAGATGGCATTGCCGTTTCTGGAGATGGAACTTGGCGAAAACGTGGATTTTCATCATTGCAGAGTGTCACTACTGTCATTGGCATCAAGACAGGCAAAGCCATTGACTTAGCAGTAAAGAACAGCTGCTGCAAAGAATGCGAAGTTCGGGAAAAGAAGTCGGGTACAGAGGAATATATTATAGGTCCACAAATTCCAACCCGCAACATTTCTTATGTCCCAAGGGAGAAGACAGTTGGTGCAGCTGGCAAAAAGCACGAGCCAGCAATGACTCTGACTTTGAATTTTCAAATGAAGTCGAAACAGCAGTAATGGATGCCCTTTTGCATGTATATACCGCATTATCTGATAAGGAGCTACTAAAAAATGTATCGGTGGTTATAACCAAAATAACAATGAGTCATTAAACAGTAAGATTTGGAAACTCGCACCGAAACTTTCATTTAGCGGCTTAAATACTTTATTGACTGCTGCAAATATTGCTGTTGTAACTTTCAATGACGGTGGAATGGCAATTGTTAAAGTAATGGAGGAATTGAACGTCATTCCTTGCAACCGTGCAACCACTGCCGCTGTAGAAGAGGACAAGCGGCGTCTGTCTGTCGCTGCATCAAAGAGAGAACAATCGACGTTAGAGGCACGAAAAAAAAGAAGGCGCATAAAATAGGCAGCAGAAGAAGAGGCATTGGCTGCTGAAAGGGCCTGTTGCATGCCAGGACGATTTTGAAAAGGGTATGTTTCCACTTCATCTCTAGAAATTATTGTTCTATCTTGAAAGCCATTTTCCCAAAAACTACATTTTCAACATTTTGGGCCACGATTTCTCAAAAACCGTTATGGATAAAAATCTGGAAATTTAATACATGTATTCAGCAAAAATGCAGAAATGGAGTGAACTACAGATTTTGAAATATTTAAATTGGTTCTTTTGCAATTCAAATATAATATACGAAATTTTATGAATCTCCCCATACAGTATATTTAATTGCAAACAGAAATAGCAGTAATTACTCAATTTTAATGCGCATAGAAGAGGCCATTTCTGTATTAATATAATTTGCAAAACTGTTCTATTTTTTGATTCTGACTATTCGTTACATCACAATCATGGCCCGAAGACGACAACGCCAAATCATAGACGCCATCTTGAAACGGCAATTTTTCAGAAAGAATCAACAACACAAAAGTTTTTTTTGCAAGGAATGGTTTATAAAAATGTATGTCATAAACTTACTTTAAAGCATATGGATTGGATTTTTCATTTCCCAACTACAGCTTGTCAAAAATAGACATTATTTTCATGCGTTAACTCATATATACCCCCTTAGAATGGAGGGTACATAGAGAGTAAGGGAGATATAGAATTAGAAAAGGACGGGAGGAAAGAGACGGAGAAAAAGAGGAGGAGCTATGGATTGGGACAGGAGGGAATGAAAGAGGGGGAAGGTGAGATAAAAGAGAGGCAGAGAGAGAGGGAATGAAAGAGAGAGGGAAGGAAAGAGAGAGGAAGGGGGGGAGAGAAGGACGGCGAGAGGGAGGGAGGGAATATTATTATTTACTTATTATTATTACTTCATTTTTGACAAGGGGCTCATCATTTAGCATATCTTACTGATTTTTTCATATCGAAATCAAATCTATTTGGAATACTTTCATCATAAACCCGTCATATTTGACGGGCAATTACGCTAGTTAATAAATAAGCTCCGAGACTTCTGTATGAAACTGTTTCGCTGTTAAAAAAATTATCAGTAATATTTTGGTGTTTGTTAATGTTTTTCTTCCTAGTCTGCTTGTTCACTTGTTGCTGCAATAACTGCATGTCGACAGATGAGGAAAATCCCTTTCTGCAAAACTAAATATGAAGTAATACGTTCACAAACAATAAAGTCGAGGCTCGGCGCCAGTATGCATTAGCCAGTTTTGTGATGCTTCCAAAATGCGAAGCATTCAGTTTCTCACCAAACTACAACTGCGGATGCAATGTAATAGAAGATTAGTTATGAATTACTATTAGCATTTTAATAGAAATGTTTGTAGAACTTCCACACACTATAACCTACTGGAATTTTCTTGGGCTCCGTAACAACACAAATAAAAATATAAGATTCAAATTTTAAAATACCGCAGAAAACAATTCAAGGACTCAGCGTCAGTTTATTAAAAATACAATTGACGAAATAATGTATAATTTTGAAAAAATAGTTAATTTAAATTCTAAAAATAATAGTACCTTCAGTTTTAATGTCTTACATAAGAAAAAAATCAAATTTTTCTCCTCCAAATGTCCTCAGCATTCCGTCTTTGCTGTCCAAAAGCCTGATCGTCCATCGCTAATAATCTCTTCCCATCCACCGCAATTGTTTTCTTTCGCGCGATGCGTTAAATCAATCGAAACGCTAAAAAATAATTTATGTACTAAATCTTCTCCCGTTTATCTCATCGTTTTGACGCTCGTGTGTCTCCAAACGAAATTCGAAGCGACGTTACTTCGCCGCAGGAAAAAAACCTGCTTCGACCACGGTGGGTACACGGCCACTCGCGAGCGTTATACATTTTTTCCTCGAAATTTATAAAACCAGAAGCGAACATATCCGAACGAGCCGTGAGAGAGTTCCCTTCCTCGTCTTTCCGTAACTAGGGTTCGTGTGAGAGCCATCTTGTTTCTTTTCCCCTCCTTTTCGCGAACGTCTTGCGAATACATAACGGCGAGTTTCGGAAACCTCTGGAGAGGAAAAAAAATCTCAAACTATTCTCGTATTCGACCCGCGCGTACTTTTCATTTCGATTTAGGACTTTCCCGTTCTCGGAGGCTATAATATCGCCGTTTATATTCAACTTTCGGACTCGAGCGGAAAAACACAAGATAGCTTCTCCTCTCCCTTTTCAACGTCCCCTCGCACCGCTATAGGAGGCGATTTCGTAAAAGAAGAAGTGAGAAAAAAGAAACATCTCCGAGGCATACCACCCTACGCGGTAAATTATCGAGGGTGCGGAGAGTAGTTAAAGCGAAGAAAAAGCATTTGTTCGACCATTTAAATTCTTCCGTCGGGCCATTGAAATGATTACTATACGATCGGATTCAATAACGGAAGATGATGCGGAAAATAATACGGCTGGATATGGTTTTCCGCACTTGAAGCATCGGTATCTTTTTCGCTGCCTCATAAGTATCGCATCGAAATTTACTTTATCCACCGTATGCTACTTTCCTTTTCGATAACTCTTTCGTTTAAATCGTATTAAAGCGTCAAAAACGGTCACCTTCGACGGTGGTTAAAATGGCAGGTGCTGGAGTAAGCTAAGAATCTGCTAATTGGTTACGATGGATTAATGAGCGACTCGATTCTGACAAACGATGATCTACTGAAGCATTTAGTTGGAGATGATTCGAGATAAAAAATCAAAACATCCATATAATTAAAACAAAGTGATGGTGAAACTGGGTGCTGAAATCACTTTTAAAAATTTATAAAATTAGAAAGAGGCAAAAAGGCGATGAAATTTAAAAATAAATAAATAATAAATAGCCCGTATTAGTGGCTTATTATTAGTTAGTTTTCGAAAAAAAACTTGAAATTCATTTAGTGGTTAGACAAAGCATTTTATCATATCTGCAGTTATAAAACATATCATTAATCATTCTTAATTGGCATCGAGGGTATTCTACACTGAAGCAAAAATATTCAGCTAAATCACGTAGCATAAAACTCTCATGTTAATTTATAATTAACTCGTTAGAGAATAAAAAGTCCAATATTTCGATTTTTAAATTTTAGACGAAAAAGTTTAGTCATATTCAGCATTTTACTTTGTTGAGATAAACGGATGACAGGAGAAAAGATTCTCGCTGTTTCCTTTAACAAAACTACCGAAAAGATTTGATATCGAAAAGTGCTTGATTTTCATGTAATCCGTCTCTGAATTTAACTGGCGACTGGTTTACTTAAGTGAAGGCTACTTTTTACTCCGCGTGTCAATGGCGGCTTTTAAATCGTCCCAGAAGTATTTCCGTTGAAATGTGAACGCCATCGATGCCCTACTCCAAAAGGAGACGACTGATCAACAGCTTGACCACCATGGCTAAACCCGCTATTTTTTAGCGCGCGTAAAAATAACGTTTCAAAAAGAGTTTTTCACGCCGTAACATAATCCCCTCCTTCATCTCTCTCTTTCTATCTCTCTCTCTCTCTTACTCCGTCTCTCGTTTTTACGTTTATTCAAAGGTTATGCGCGGTTTTTCCGCATTCCTCCCCCCTGCGAACGTATTTTCTGCGCAGTTTGCGTTTCACTAACACCGTGTCATCCTCACTCTAAATTTTACCGATGACTCCTTGCGAAACACGTCATTGATTTTGTTACATTACGGTACCCTCGTTTATTATGCCCATATTAGGCGATCGTTTGGAGCTACCTCAATGAAGTCGGTTATCTACGTTAAAAAAAATATCTCATCGTATGTTTGCAGGAATGTTTCAATCAAAACGCGTCTTTGTTATCTATTTTTTAGTGACTGAATACGCTATCTTTCCGCGTTTAGATCATTCCATCGCCTGCCGATCATTAAAATGGCTATACCACGCGCGACCAGTAACTGCGCGGATCGAAGAGGAAAACGTTAACTGAGAGAGTAAGTAAACAAGGAAAGAAAGAGCTGAAGCATACAGTAAATAGCGATTTTTTTCAAAATAAATTTTTAATACAGAATGTTAAAATTTATGTATACTAGTATATCTGGCTTGAAATAATATTATAAAAAATAATTTAATATAGTTAAGAAGAATAATTTTAAAACAAAACGTTTATTAAAAAAAGGAAATTTAAATTAAATATCTCCTTCCATTCTGCTAGTCACTAGAACCTCCAGAAGAAAACGGGCACAACGAGACAAAAATACTAAATTGAATAGCGAAAAAACGAAGTCTCCAGATGGTTTCGTTTAGGAGTTAGTGCGTCAGTCAGTCAGACAGACGGATAAATCGAACGCATAAGCAATATTTTTAAACAGCTAAAAAAAGATGAAACCGCGAAATGACGATTTACTATTTAAACGAGCACAGTTTCGAAAGTCTCGTTAGCACTAGAGCGACAATCTCGATTTTTACTGAAAACAGTTTATTTTTTTAAAAATAACTACATCTTTACAAAAAGTAAAAAAGAACGCCTTATAGTCAGGTCGTGTCCGTCTGTCTGTCCCTCCGTCCGCATGTTTCATCTGCGAAACTACTGGGCAGGCGTTAATGAAATTTGGTATTTAGGACATAAGGGCAAAGAAGATATGAAAATGATTAGTTCACGTAGGATAATTGGGAGTGCAGGTAACAACGCTATTTAACAAGTAGAGTATTTTTCTTCTATTATTATTAAATTTGGTAATATTTTGTGTTTTATTTCGCTATGAAGATTTCTCTCATTAAACTAGTTGACGAAAAGAGAATTATCTTTGATAACCTGTTATATGTGTAAATTAGTTTTTCTTAATTTATTTGTTATATATTTTACATATTCGATCATTAGAACCTTGTTCGTAAGTAACATCAATATGGAAATGTATGCTCAAAATGTCAACTTACCATCTTTTTTTATACCTTCGGAGATATTAAAAAAAATTAATGTGCCCTTATCCGACGTGTCAGATAGATAACATACGTCGGGTTCGCTATTTTATCACTCTTCAATTTAATCTCATCGTGCAATGCGAAGACGACATCGTTTATTTAACGTTTAAAAAACAAATATATAAAAAATAAAATGACATTGAATCGCAATATTTTGTTTTGATTTCATTTATACCGCAAAGAATTCAAATTGAAATGTTGGGAGTGAAAGATCTGCATTTTGATTGAGCGATAATATTATGCAAACTTCTAAATTAAAGAACTCTCATAGTTGGCGAGGAAATCACATTAAAATGTGTATATGATATAAGCAACTTGAGATATTAGTTGGCATTCTATAGTTATGATGACCAAAAGGAAAATTTTAATAATAATTAACTTCCATAATTCAGATATGGAGGCAATTAATAATCGAACATCAAATAAATATAGGTCAACAGATGCAATAGGATAGCACATAATATATTTCTTACAATGCTTAACCGCAAAAAATACGATCAAACACTTTAATTTCCACGGCAAAAACTCGTAAATTAAATTTTTGCACATTTCAATGATTTAAATATCCGCAGTTAAAGATAATATAAAGCGATAGAACAGCATGTATGATAGTTGGATGCTCTCACAATCAGTTACTGGTCATGAGAGCCACAACAAAGGATGAAAGTACATATATGTATTGCGATAGTGTTACTAGATAAGTCGCACACGATTGTAGATAAAAGTACAGTAGAAGCTGTTAATAAAATCCTTGACTTAGTTCGAGTTCTTTGCAACATTAAACCGCGTAAGTTCGCGAAATTAGCTGTTAAATTTTGAGGTATACTCGAACTACAATTATGGATAGTGATAGCTGAATTAAAAACGTGAGGCAAGAGACAAACAATTATCTTGATGAGACTCATTTGTATGCATAAAAATTCGGTATAACGTGATAACAGCATACGACAGCAGTTACGTAGCATCTAGCACAGGGGTCGGAAACCTACGGCCCGCGGGCCATGTGCGGCCCTCAAGAACGCTCTATGTGGCCCACAAAGCTGTAATGAAAAAGTGATCAGGAAAATTTCTCAAGGGCCATTTTATATTTTTTGAGTAAAATTATGGTCTCAAAGCCTTTTTGGGTGAAGTTTTAATGCTAGTAAATTATGTAGACTTGATTTAGTTTGTATGAAATCACAGAATCTCTAGAAAACTTTTGATTTATTAACTCATCCGGCCCGCCAAGGCTTTCTTGACTCCCAATGCGGCCCTCCGAAGCATTCACAACTGCAAATGTGGCCCACCATGCAGAAAAAGTTGCCGACCCCTGATCTAGCATGTAAAATAACACGGAATACTTTAAATTTCCTAGTAGTTCATTACACGAAAATTCATTAAAAATAATGTAAAATATTGCAACCAATATCTACAAAATTATTATTTATCTCTTATTTATATTGCTACATCAATATGAAATTTTATAATTTCTACTTAAAATACATACCAGTGTTATCAGAATATTTTATAAAGGATTTTCCGATATTTTTTTTCGCTGTCTACACTAATGTGAAGGTTTTTCAGAAATACTTCTTGCTCTGGGAAATTTAAAATAGGAGGTAATTTTCAATAGATAAAGTACCCCGCGAGGATACACCATGCATTGCGTATTCCACGATACCTAGTTAACGGTATTTTAATCAGTGGAAAGAATGATTTATGGGTTGTAGGCAGGACCGGCCAAGTCCTTTCGGGGGCCCGGATGCAAGCAACTTTTTGGGGTTCCCCTATGTCAAAAAAACCTGCCATTTTGGACACATCAATGTTACAGCTTAGAGAAAATATGCAGTTATAATTATAAAGTAACTATAATGATAATTAATTTAATAAAAAAACAAAAATTTGTTTAAAGATGTAAATATATTATTTATACTCAACATTTGGGGGGCCCTAAAAATCGGGGTCCCATAAAAAGCGGGGGCCCGGATGCCTTGCATCCGCTGCACCCCCCACTTGGCCGGCCCTGGTTGTAGGCCACTGAACTATACCTACCGCGGAGTAATTTCTTCCCGGAAAAATAAAACGAATTCCCCATACTCAAAGATGACTTGAGATCAAACACCTGAACTAAGTACTAAATTTGTGCTAAAACACTAACGACGTTTTACAAACTGCTCCTTTTCCATTATCTCCGTCTTCGGGTAATCTCCTCACGTTTTCCGTTAAGGAATGTGACCCACTGGAGCGTGCAATTGCGCGCATCCCAAAGAGCGCGCGGATTTAGCTGGCAGAGGAGCGGCCGTTCAAATTGCATTCTCGTGTTTAAGACGAAGCATCGCGGAGCTAAAACGACCCTTTTGTGTGCGAGCGATTATATATATATATATATATATATATATATATATATATATATATATATATATATATTTCCCCTCGGCCAACTTCGAGCTACGACTTAAACGCGAATTCCTTTAAAGCGGCAAACGTGCTCGCGGTGTGAAATGCCGTGCTTCGAAGGTAACATTATGGCGGCGATGATGATGGGATGCGAACCCACGCGCGGGCCCGCGCGCGCTAAGTAGGGTTTTCTTCCCTCCCTCACCCCGCTCCTTTTAACAGCCCGTCGTTCTGGTGATATAAGAATCAATTTGAATGCGCCGGGCGTGTTTGGGGCACGACTCGTGTTGTCGTGTCTTTGGCGTTTCCTCTCGTGATCGCAATAAACTGGTTCCCCGTCTTTTTTTATGCCCGCCATTCGCGATTGTTTCTTTTTTTTGCTTCACAGAGCGGAAAATTGGCTAGGAAAAGCGTTGAACCGGCAAATTAAAAAAGAATAATGTAATGACGGCTGAGCGAAAAGGTCTTTGAGAGGCACATGTCGCCGTTCCGTGTTGAATTGTACCGTAATGGGGATAATTTACATCGCTCCTTACACCACCACAACAATAATTGCTCTATTTATTTGTTGTGGTCACGAGGTGCGGAAAAACATCGAATAAAGCTCGATGGTTGTGAATAAAACTTGGTCAGTTTTTATTATAAAGATCGCTAGTACATTCGATTTTTCGTCGGATTTGAGGGAGAAAATACTTTTCTTTAAATAAATAGACGCGTAGGTTATACCGCCGATTTTCAGTATCAATGTATCTCTATTTTTTATATTTAATGCATACTTTTTATTTATAACAATCGATTAAAAATTAACTGCCAGAGAAGGTAATTATAAATTTATTTTTATAATATGTTGTGATTTTAAAAAATTCTTCTAAGATAAACATCAATTTCAATCACACGTCTCAAAAAGGAGAGAATACCAAAAGTTCATAACTTTTACAAAGGACAATGTTTCAAAATTTTCTTGAATGTTTACATTTTTAGCAGCCATAGAAAAACACTCATTAATTAAAGCTTATTTTGGTATTAAATTACATATCAACTGCTACTGATGAGAAATTAGAATCGAGAGAACTCTTATCAAAAACCCTCATAGTCTAGCATATAATTTTGCTTCGCCTTAATTTTATAAAATTCGGGAAACATTAAAGAGTAAATATCACTGCTTGGCCTAGGTTCAGATGTAGTCAAAATCAAGAAATTTTTCAGATAAATGGCAGCGGGCACGAATCCTGCGCAAGTAGGATTTTTCCCAAGTCGCCCGGCCCCCTGTTTGTGTGGTTTGAGGGGATCGCGCAAATTCAGCTCTTCCGTCCTTCGGAAGGGACGTTAAGCCGTTGGCCCCCCTGGTGTTTTTCGTAAGAGCAGGCAAATGCCGGAACCGGGTTTCCCTCCTCCCTTCCCCGGTTATTCATTGCACTACCTCTGAGATACCCATTTGAGCTGTAAGAGAGGCGAATTGACTGGGCATTCAAACAAACTGATAAATATAATAATTCTAAAAAACTCTTTCCAAGGAAAGTTTTCATTTTCAGTTTTTGCTCAATTTTACACGATTGTTTCCTCAAGAACCTTATCTTTTCTTGGTATGGCGATATTTTAACGATAATGCCGAATTTAATGCAAGAATTTTATTTCTCCTCTCATCTTGATTTAGATATAGGTGCATACATACAAATGGAATATGGAAATGGTTCACAAAAATTACTTGTAGAATTATACACCTAGATCTGTGATTATGAGCAAAGATTACCATGGAAAATGGCCACTTACTGAATCACACGACAAACGATAAAAGGCAGTAAAAATGAATAATGCACTACCATAGCCGCATATTTTCTATCGTCCTAAAACCTAAAACGTAGTCGTAAAGTTTCCAAACCTTAGGGTTAGGGACATACTAAAAGCAGTGGCGTAGGGACCATGGTTCCGAAAGCTTGGGTGGTAAGTTTTATGCCTGGCATTGCGAAAGGGAAGGGGGGCCTCTGTCTAAGCCTGGTGTAGCGGGAGGCCACGTTCTCTCAGCGTGAATATAGCATATCGTCCCCAAACCGGCAAGCAAGGGTCGAAATACCCATAATATACGTTTGAAGGACCCATATATCCGCATAGAAGTGGTTTCTTGAGTGCACGTGTATCACGCTGCCTCGTGTCTTTTTCCGGTGATTTTTGCAATTCGCTTGTCTTTACATCTTAAGATCCGACCCGTCCTGCTCCCCGAGTTCATTCCTCCTAAACCTCACTTTCTTTCGTCCTGTTGTCGAAGCAGCATCGTTTTGTCTCTCATCTCTAGAAATGGTGGGAGAAGAAAGGATGGTAATAAAAACAATCAGGAAAAGAAAAGCAAATTGGATAGGGCACATATTGAGAAGACAGTGTTTAAAAAGGACGATCTTAGAAGGCAAAATTAGCGGAAGAAGAGGGAGAGGGAGAAAAAGAATAGGAATATTCGAGAATATAAAGCAGGAATATAGTACTTTAGAGTTATAAAAGAGGCGTCTAGGGAGAGAGAGAGAGATAGAGGCAGCGATTCAGCTAAAACCTGTCTTCGGACAGCAGCATGATGATGATGATGAGAAGAACTCTTACTTTTGGTTCGCAGAACTGAAAATATCTTCTCCGCCCATGAATAGGAAAAAGCACAGCTCTTTGAATTCAAAGTTAAGACAAATTTTATATAAAAGCATTAGCTGATTTCAGTGAAGAGGGTTAAATCCGCGTTAAATTTTCACGAGAAGGTGACCCAATCTTTTTATTCTTCTTTTCTACTTCTTATAATTTCTATAGTGTGAATCGTGTTTACTTCCCGTCAGTTTAACTGGATAGTAGCCGTGACGAGCTGATCACTTTTTTTCGGCCTGTTGTCAAATCAGCATCGTTTTGTCTTTCGTCCGTGTGCTTATTTCGTGTGAGCTAGAAGAACTTTTACTTTTGATTTGCAGAATTTAAAATTTCTTCTCCGCCCATGATTAGGAAACAGTACAGCGCTCTGAATTTAAAAAGTAAGACATTTTTATATATTATTATTATTATTAGCTAATTACAGTAAAAAGTAGTCTCACATGAAATCCACTTTAAATTCTCGCGTCAATTTTTTATAATTTAACCTACTTGGGAACTAGTTTTTTTATTGATGCTTGAACAAATTTATATTATGTTTTAGCGGGGGGCTCACACATTTTCCGGCACGGCACTGGTTTTAGCTTAAAATTAATGTTTTTCATAGTCGAATTATAGATTGCCCTTGAGAGAATCAATAATCTGCTTTTGTGATGACTGTCGACTGGCGTGCATAAACAATAACACGACTGAAAATTTATTCTAATTTGCGACTTAAAAATTGAATAATCATGTCCATTAAATGTACAAACAAAAACGTGGAGCAGTTAAGCGGAAGAAGAAGAAGTTGTACGCCAGTAATGCAAAAAATCCAAAAATTACAGCATTTATTAATTCTTCAGTTTCCTCTGCCAAAAAATCTAACGGCAATATTTCTACTCAATATCATAATAGTATTATTTGTACTGATTTTTAAATGAAACTTCGTCATCCTCTGTCAACTCAAGTGTCCATAGTGAACCTGATATTGGGAATATTTCTGAAAATAAAATGATAGAAAAATTGCAATTGCTTGAACAAATTTATATTATGTTTTAGCCAGTAGCGTAGGGGACACCCCCGCAGCCCCCGCGCGGCAGAGGAGCCCAGGGCCAAAGCGGGCCCATATTTTTTTTCCTGATGCCCTTAAATTTTTTTCCGGGACTTAAATTTTGTTTTGGCGAGGGGCTCACACATTTTTCAACACGCCAATGGTTTTAATTTTAAATTAATGTTTTTCATAATCAAATTATTGATTGTCTTTGAGAGAATCAATAATCTGCTTTTGTGATGGCTGTCGACTGGCGTGCATAAACAATAACACGACTGAAAATGTATTCGAATTTGTAACTTAAAAATTGAATAATCATATTCTTTAAATGTACAAACATAAACGTGGAGCAGCTAAGCAAAAGAAGGAGTTGTTTGTACGCCAGTAATGCAAAAATCCAAAAATTACAGCATTTATTAATTTTTCAGTTTTCACTACTAAACAATCTAACGGCAGTTTCTACTCAATATTATTATAATATTATTTTTACTGATTTTTTAAATGAAACTTCGTCATCCACTGTCAAATCAAGTGTCCATAGTGAACCTGATATTGGGAATATTTCTGAAAATAAAATAATAGAAAAATTGCAAGGAGTAGAACAGGACTACGTAAATGAAATCATTAATGTTAATAACGTAACAGCTTTAGTCTCTGAATACCCCCAAGATAAAAGTAACTTTAGTGACACACTTTCCTCTACAGATAGTTTAAAATAGTCTAAAGCCAAAAAGCTTTAGGTTTGCAGGAACAAATAAATAAAAGAAAAGGGGATAACCATCGATAAATTAAGAGGGCAAGGATACGACGGTGCAGCCACAATGAGTGGTGTTTATTCAGTAGTGCAACCTTGTATTTAAAAAATACAACCTCGTGCTACATACGTCAACTGTGCATCGCACATCCTTAATCTTGTAATAAATGATTGCATAAAATCGATTCCACATCTCTGTAATTTTTACAGTCTACTACAGTCTAATACAGTGTACGTGTTCTTTGGGAATAGCACTGACATGAGAGATGCAAATTGCTGTCTGCAGAAGGAACAATCATAACCACACTTAAGAGGCACAAGGTGGTCCAAAAGAAACGATGCCTTTATTGCACTAAGGTTTAGGTTTACAGATGTTTTGAAAGTTCTAACCATGATTATTTTAAAACAACCAAATCTGAAGAAAAGTCTAAAGCAACAGCTCTCTGTAAAAGGCTTGAGTGTTTTGAAGTTGTGATAATTATTGTAATGAAAAGTAAAATTCTCGCAACAATTAATACCGTCTCTAAACTTCTCCGATCTGAAAAACAGGACCTCAAAAAAACTACTGCTTTGTTAAAGATGCGTAGGATGACTTAAAATTATATCGGAATGGTTTTAAATCTGTGGTTCAAATTGCTACAGATACAGCCAATAGTTGGGGCATCAAATCCGAGTTTCAGAAAAAGAAAGCTTCGCGAAGCGCATATTTTGACGAGCTTGCAAATGGTAGCAGATTGAATGAGACTAAAATTATTTAAAATCAATGTTTTCTATAAATCGCTTGACATAATTCTTATTCAACTAAATGAACGTTATCTAGGACATCGCAGTTTTGTAAATCTGTTAAGATGTTTGCTGCCCCAACAAATGCTCTCATACACCGATGATGAACTATTTGAAGCTGCAAGTAATTTAGCAGAAGCCTACCCTGATGATCTCACACTAGATTTAGGCCCTCAAATTGTATCTTTTAGATCCAGCTTTAAAACGCATATTAGCCAATTTGATTCTGTATATGATTTAGCATTTATGTTAATTGTAGATAACTATGTATTAGCTTCAACATTTCCAGGCGCATGCACAGCCTGTTTGCTATTTCTTACGCTCCCTGTTACGGTGGTTACATCAGAACGCTCATTTTCTAAGTTGAAATTAATAAAAAATTATTTAGAAGCGCCTCAGTGGACTCGCAATGATTTCTAATTGAACAAGCCCGTGCTAATAAATTGACCCTTCTGCAATTATAACCAATTTTGCGGAAAGTAAAGCTCGCAAGAAGAATTTTGCTAAGAAGCAAGTTAATAATAATGTGTTAAGTATGTGATAGATGCTATTTACATGTGGGCTACAGATTATTTTTCTTGTAGTACAAAAATTGTTATTTACAACTTCATAATCGTGCAACCTGATTTCTCTAATATTTGTTCTCTGAAATAATATTATTTACAATTAAAAGCATAAAATTGTGAAAAATTGCAATATATTTTGTTTATGAAACATCGACGTATTAATAAATTGATATAATAATTAAAATTATTCTCTATAAAAAGTAAGATTACCAATATATATTTGATTAGAGAGGGGCTCCGTAAAGAATTCTCGAACCAGGGCCCGGTTTTACCTTGCTACGCCACTCACCAAAAGCCAAATGTTTAGGCATTCTGCGCGTTCATTATAGCTTCATTCTAATGCCACGTGAATGTGGACAACGCCTTTCTTTATTGCCTTAACTTCTCGATAGATTCGAATACTTAAAAATCCCATAAGACCACAGAATACCTGAACTATCGACGCCACAGCAGGAAACTCCTTAATTACATCGGCGTAAAAAATAAATAAACAAAACACCTCGGCTACATCACCCCTGAATTAAGAATGCCAACTTGTCTCGATACCTCCATTGTTTTCGTGGATTCCTCCTCTTTGTGCGAGCAAGAGAGAACCATTGGGAGTGGCTCTGATGGGTGTCGGAATTCCAATGCTAACTCCACAACGAAGCGTCTCATCTTATGGACAGCATCGTCCATTTCCCCTTGTCTCTCTCGCCCTCTCGCTCTCTCTCTCTCTCTCTCTCTCTCTCTTACACACACACACACGCACATACACTCTCAACAGACTTTCGTCCGCTCAAGAGGTCATTCGAACCGCCCCCTGACCCCTTTGACCCTCCCTCCTCCTGAGAGCCAAGGCGGCACCCCGCATCTCTCCCCTTCTCTCCCTCTCCATTTCGCCGCTCGGAACACAGGCACCTCGCCCTCCGCCACTAACACCGTGGTGGCATCATTCCAGCGGGAACCGCGGCAAAGGGATGTGGGGAGGACGCCGCTGGCCGCCGCCCCAGGGAAGAGTGCGAGCGCCCATCGGACGGAACGGTGGCGCCAGCGGCGGCGGAAGAGGAAAACAGGGAGAGAGGCGCGTAGTTTTTTTACCTCCACTTTTTCCTCGCCGAAGAAAAAGAGCACGTGAGAAGGGAAAGGACTCTGCAATGTAGCACCTTTTTGGCAAGGTCGAAGGGGTTATTTATGCGCGGTTTTTTTTTCACTCAGTCGGGGATTATTTTATCCGTCCCGACTTAAGATCGGAGGTGTTCAAACGAGTTTTAATTATCGCGGAAAACCGGCGTTTCGGCGCTTTATAATATCTCGCTTTGCGCCCGTCCTCTCGCTTTCTGACTATAATATTATATTTCGCCGGAATGAAGTCCGACACTGCGGATGAGATAAATCCAAGGCGCCCTCCTTAAACCGAGCTTAATTTCGACGGTTATTTCCCTATGCGGAGAACTCGGCGATCCCACGACGCGAGAATTTGAGTTGCGAAACAGAAAGCACAAGTGGCCGGCGTAATAGACTCGCTTCCTTTTTTCCCTGATGAGATGCAACGCTGGACTCATGAGGAGCGATGCAGGAATTGCGATAAAGATGCGCCCTACTTTTCCTCGTTTTGTCAGTTAACGCTGGTTTAAAATCTTAAACACCAAAATGAATTGTTTCCGATTTTATTAAAATAATTGCATATTCAAATTAATTATTACAATGGGAAATTCTTCTTTAGATGTAATGGCCATGTTAAATAACTATATCTTTCATCATTCCTTTCGCAACACGTTTGATAGAATTATGAAAAATGCGCTTGTTTATAATTTTATTATATCTTTTCTGACTTTTTCCAATAGAAATGTATAGAAGAAATACGGCAAATAAAAGTGAAATTACAGCTGGTAATTCTTTGCAGAGTATCTTTCATTCTATGGGTGATGAATTAATGCGAGGTGTTCATGAAATCACTGCCAAGAAAGATGAAAAACTCGAAATATGAAGAAGTAAGAAATGGACTACATAAAATGCCGCGCGATCCCACACAAAGAATTACAGGAGTTATATGTGGAATTATTTGTGACTGACGGGAGCGGCTAAAATAAAACGCTTTTATGAGTTTTTTATACAGTGAAACTCACGCTTTTATAATTAAATGACTCATATCGAGATTTTCTTATTAATTTCTAGGATTTAATTCGAGTATTACGTGGAGAAGCTGTTCCGTTGGGATGCCAATTTAATCCCACGTCCACAAAAATAATGCTCCAAGTCAAAGCGATTATATCGTTTTCAGTATATTTAAATTGGGTTTCACTATAGGAATGCCAACTGAACACTAGATTTAACCTGCTTATTTAAGTAAGATTCGGGGTCGAAGTCGCTTTAAGAGGTTTTTGGAATAATTATAATTTACATCTAGATCGGAAGATGAAGTCACGAAGGCAAACTGCGATAGAGGCAATAGGACAGAGAGTTAAAGACATTCGTTTTTCCCCATTAATATGAACGCATTCGGAAAGCAAAGAGTCGTGGCTATCATTTCTAATCAATCCCTCTATTTTTTAAGTACGTTATTTTCATGTCGCTTCACTCTCAAACTACACCGCTTGAAGCTATCCCTCGGCTCCTGAAAATGCATTATTTTTATTTTAGAGTCTAAATACCAACTACTTGCCAGCGAACGTGAGGGAAATTTTCGTTTGAAGAGATGGCATTTTAAGATTATCTCGGAAGACTGGCTCGTCGAACGCGATGAATATAAGCAGTGTGCAAAAGTTGAAGATATGGGTGTCGAGAGGAAGACAAACCGGCGAGTGTCGAACGTCGAAAGTTTCCGATTGTATAAGAAAGAGACGGGAAAAGTGGCGTTAAGATGGATTCAAGAGAAAAGGATCGCTGTCCGGAGGTGTCGGGTGAAGTAACGTTAGGCAAGAACAAAGACCGAAGAAGAAAAATGTCGTTGTTGAACAGGCAGATGAGAAAACAAGTCTTTGGTAAACGAGTTGTCCGCCAAATAAGATTCTGAAAAGTGAAAAAAAGGAAAAACATTATATATATATATATATATATATATATATATATATATATATATATATGTATATATATATATACACACACACACACGCTTGAATTTTTTATTAGATTTAATTCTTCAATTCATCGGATTTGGAGTTGCTGTGTCCGTTTAGGCTCTTATATTTCCAGCTATCAGGAGTCATTTTCGGTGAAAGTTTGTCATTTTTTTCGTAAAAATTGAAATGATCGCGAAAAATGCGCACCAGTCTTTCTATTAACAAAGTTATCGACGGCGTTTCTCTGGTGCACATAAACTCCCCGAGATGCACGTTAAAGCCGATTACTTGCTGCGCGTCTCCATGCCATGCACCCTGAATGCGAATCTGCTTCGCAAAAAAGGTCGAGGTAAAGATGAAGTTCACGACGGCCTCAGTGATTATAAGAACTCTTCGCCACTTAGCCTCGGAACCTTTCGAGTGACCTCGCGTCCAGTGCATCTGCCGATGGAACGAGATGCCGGGAAATATCTTCATGGGAGAAGCGATAACGCCACCCACGACCTATGAGAGGCGACTGAAACCATTCCTTTGAGGAGCGGCGGAATGAGCGCTATAGAGTCGAGGCACGTCGGAGATCGCGAGTTCGAATACCGCCGAGATCGAGTATTTTTTGCGATGCCTCATATTCCTTGAGCTTTTTTTCTCTCCCGCAGTTGTTGGAGGTTGAGTATCTCGGGGCAGATGGAGACGACTGCGAAAGATGCGATTTCGACACCATTTCGGGTGAAAAACACGCGCGGTTTCGTTGTTTATAATAATGATATTATTTAAGATTTTTATTTTATGTCGACTGAAGGTTTAAAAAAGATAATAATAGATAATTAATAGCGCAAAATAAAATGTAGCGGTTTTTCAAAAAAATGTTTTTATATTCTTTGCGGCAGGACTTCACAACATTTGGTCCGAGGACCACCATTGGTCTGGTATGTTGGTGTAAGTGGTCCACGTTAGTGATTAAGGAACCAAATTTAAGCTAAAGTAAAGTAAAATTTAACTAAATTATAAGATATAAGCTATATGGAGAAAGTCTAACGAAAGAAGCTTTAGAAGGCACGGAAGATTTCAAAATTGGAGGAAGGATTATAAGAACAGTAAAATACGCAGATGATCAAGTACTTCTAGCAAGAAAGGAAGAGGAGCTACAAAAAATGACAAATAGACTAGTGATAACAGGTAGAAAATACGGTATGGAAATAAATACAGAAAAATCCAAGGTCATTCGAATATCGGGTAAAGAAGAGAATCTGAACATAAGTATTGGGGGAAAGCCTTTAGAACAAGTTTCAGAATATAAATATCTTGGAAACATCATAACACGAAAAGCAAAATGTACGGATGAGATCAGAACTAGAATAGGAAAAGCAAAAGCGGCTTTCAGGAGAAAGAAACAACTACTTACAGGGAATATAAGGGAAGATATCCGCTAGAAGTTGATAAAATGCTACGTATGGAGTATAGCATTGTATGGGGCAGAAACATGGACGCTAAGGAAAAATTACATCAAATACTTGGAAAGCTTTGAAATGTGGAATTGGAGGAGAATCCTGAAGATAAAATGGACAGATAGGATGAAAAACGATGAAGTGCAACGAAGAATAGGAGAGTAGCGAATGATTATACAGACTATCAGAAAGAGGAAGGCAAACTGGGTTGGACATTACCTGAGGAGAGAGAGTATGATTAAAGATATGTTAGAAGGAAAACTAGATGGGAAAAGGGAAAGAGGTAGGAAAAGGTTTCAGCTGATAGACGATTTCAAAGGGAAAGAGAATTATCAAGATATGAAGAGGACAGCGGAAAATAGGAGTATATGGAGAACCAGGTTTAACCAAGAATAATCACGGACCTTTCTACGGACAGACTACCTATGATGATTATGAAACTATAGTGATAAAGGTTTCATAAGGGTTAATAGTCGGAAACTATAATATATTACCACTAATGAAAAATTATTTATGTGCTGCGTTTATATCCTGTTCTGGCGGGTTGTCCGTGAACGGCGTAAGGTTGAGAGCCCTTGTTTTATAATATTACTACACCGCGGATCTTTCATACTGAAACTAAACAAAAAGTCTTTTAAAAGAAGTCATTGAATGGAGGACGGAAGGAAAGGGAGAATGAGGTAGGAAGAGAAAAGGAATGTTGGAATTATTCAAAGGGGATGGCTATGAAGAGAAAGACCTTGGAAAGAGCAGATCGAAGGAATAGGAAACCTGTGATGAGCAACCTAAATGTGTGATGATGAAATGAAAGTTTATGTAGTATTATTTCCTACTTTTTATTAAACTACATGACTTTCAGAGGAACAAATATAAGCGTAATTCGATATTCGAGATTTTTTTAATGACTTACGAAAATGCAGGAATGGGCACATACGCTCGTCTACTGGACCATTACGAACGAAAAAACATGACTGACAAGCAGAAAAATATTCGATTCCTCGTTTTAATTTTTTTAGTACACTCTAAGTAAATTTTTGAGTTAGAACTGTAATTATATTTTAAGTGGTATGAGGGAATGAAAATCTCTATAAATAGTTTCGAAATACAGACGTTAAGCCAACCGCAGATTGAGAAAAGAAAATAAAGCGTCTGAATTTGTCGATGCTATTATTTTTTGATTGGTGAAATAAGCCAACATTTGCACACGTCTAAGAATTTGGCAAATTTAACTAGTTATCATGTGATAATGAATTGCGTTGAAAGCTAACTAAACTTGAGGCAAGATGCGAACTTAAGCAAGGCGGACGCGACCTGTGGTACATAACGCGCATTATTACACGTATTGTAAATGTGAATTTCGAGCATACTGAATCCTGCACTCAGTTTACTGCATTGAAGAAGACGTATGGATAAAAATTACGCGCGCAATCGAGGTCCAAGTGGTCCGTGCGTATATTTTATAATCTGAAATAGGTCTAAATATAGATTCCTTTCATTTAATAACATTCTATCGATTACAAACAATGATATTTTTTTAATAGTCTAGCTAAGGCATTCCACTAGGGAAGGCTCTACTTTGTGGAAACATTCCACCATGTTAATAAAAAATTTAAATTTTCACTAGACAACTTTATTCCCACACCGGTTCTGCCTGTTACAGCATCATCCGATGATGATGCTGTAACAGGCGAAACCGGTCGCAATAAATTTGTCTAGTGAAAATTTACAAAATTCTTTTTTATTTACAGTCTAGCTATGGTACATCTACATGCACTATATTCAACCGAAGTTATAAAGAAAGGGTCTCCCTACCTTCAATCCGGTGTAGAAGACCTTGACTTTTCTGCTATGACTTAAGTTTTCCTCTTGAGATACACGTCCAGGCACACACAATTCCATCGTAAAGTAACCATATCGCTTCACGACGACGAGCAAAGCACTTGGAAAGAATCGTTCGGTTTTCGCAGGAAGATGTAGGATTACAGTTGTGTCGGACCTGGAATGGGAAAAGGAATTAAAATTTGAAAAACTCGTAAGCACGTTTCAACACACTGCAAGAGAAGGTATTAAAATATGTTTTGCCCAAAGAAAAACACCATTTTCGTGAAAACCAGCTTCCTATTTACTTCCCTTCCCCATGCGCATCCTTTCAAATAAAACATAGGATTGAAAATTATAAATCGATTACTATTGCAAAGTTATACAGGTAATTAAAACTGAAAATACTCGTAATTTTTCTATATTGATAACTAAAATAGTCAACTCTTCCATACTGTAGCAGACGTACCTACCACACAGCACCGCCTCTTCACTCACCGCACCAAATAACCACTGCTTTCAAGATACTAACAGCCACGATCAAATCTCGAATACAATTGCGCGAAGTAGCGAAAAATTTCCCGCCATTCCAAACAGTTATCTCGTACTCAGGGAATAAGAAATGGGTGGAGAGAGTCGTGGAATGGGATGTCCCATCTACTCTTAATTTTGTTCCGTCGAATGAAGTCGAATTGAACGTACCGAAGAATATACGATTCGTAATGTGATTTTTACACAGTCGACCATGCTTCGATGGACGCAGTAGCTTAGGTATGTGGGAGGAGGAACATTGCGAGGGTACCGCCGGATACGGTAAGAAGTTATGAGACTTGTTTGTCAAATCGACAGAGTCAGCGAAGCAGAACAGTCGAGCGCGTGCATGCCCCAAACTCAGCAGTGGAAGCGAGCAACTGATTTAGAAATTAATCCTTCCAATATAAACCTTCGACTACGCGGTTATAGAGAAAAAATGGCGGTTAAGTCAGAATAAGCGAAAGGTTAAATTGCTATTTTATATTTAATGACATATTTTGAGCTTTTCATTGCCAAGTAAATGGCGCTCACCCTTTATCATTCTGTTTCTCCTCTCTGAATTTACTGCCTCAAGACACTGCCTTAGATTTAGCAATTTTTTTAATTTAACACGGATGAAAGTGCTGACGCGAAGTAAATTGAAGCATTGAAATAAATGACAAAGTGGGAGTATTGTCACATACGTTTAAGGCTGGTGGAAATATCGAGAGAGATTACGGGACACGACTTGGCGCCGGACAATGATATTTCATTGCAATTATTTTTGCGTTTTCAAATTAGAAAGACAAGTAGCGAAGAGAGATAAAATGAAGTTCATTAAGGCACAGGATCAGGCCTAATTGGCCTATTAATTATTTATATGAACTGCCTCAACGACTGGATGTCACCGTTATAAATCGCAGTTTTTGTGGCTCTGAATCGCTAAAGATTCCGTTTTATTTGTAGGCAACTTGTGACAATGATGCCCCATTTTCCAACGAGTAAGATATTATTTTACATATTTTTCTATCCTGCTTGTCACTGAACACTCCGTCATTAATAATGTCATTTATTAAGAGGTAATTCCTACAATGGTGGCAGTGTGAGGAAAAGAGGAGGTGAAAAAACTGACGCTGGAAGTTAATCTTAAGGTCTTAATATCGTAATGATATAAGCCCTTGATGTTGGGCAGTATTCGTCTTGTCTAGTTCTGAAGCTCTTCGGGTTCCTTAAAATAATTCTGAATGAAGTCCAGCCTTTGTTGGCATATTTTCCACACTATATTACAGAGTATTAACGCCTCAAGAACCCAAAAACATGAATGAAGAGCTTTAGTACCAGAAGGAAGAGTAGTTAAGCATTGAAAATCACCTCAAGCGCTGAATAACAACAGAAAAACGTGATTTTTTCTCTAAAATCAAATCACATCGTTTAGTATATCTCTATGTATTTAGAATGCTATACTTTAAGAGAACATTACTGTAAATACATATATTTTCTCCAAAGAAATGCGATTATATAACTGTGTAACTGCACATTCACACTCGAACTTTAAGGAAACAAGAAGTCCAAATCAGGACTAATGCAGCCCTAAGTTGACGTCCCGAATTGATTACATATATTGACAGGAAATGTTTCAGTACGTGATAGTCATTCCAAGGCATTCTCATACCATAAATATCACTTGTAGTTCATAGCTTATCAATGACAAAGAAAAATTGGAAAACAAATTAATGGAGCATTATCAGGCTTAAAATACTAAAAGCAATGTCAAAATCTCTTTCTGACTTTATATTTTGCATGTATCTTTCAAAATAAACAAATTTAAGAAATGTTAATGTTTATACGCTAATATATCTGGATCAACTGTCCAATGCTGAAGGGTAATCGAGCGGAAAAGAAAATAACGCATTTGTTCACTCGTCTACGCTCAAGCCGAGATCGGCAATAATCATCTCCATGGAAACAATCCGTTAAAACGAAAAAACGCTAGGTTTTAGTAGAAATTCAAGAAAATACGATAAATTATTAAACTTTGGTGATAAGAATTAGAATCTACATTCTTTTCCCCTTAAAACAGTAGAAATCTCGCTCCGTTATCACAATTTTAAGATATTTTAAAGTATTAAAGAAAACATCTCTGCACGATAGATTTGAGACATCCTATGTAAAACAAATCGGGAAACAAGTAGTTCTGGAAAGAACTAACCCGCCTACTTTCCTTTCAATACAATTTTAATATGTAACAAGTTGGAGTGTACACAGGTTTCCCGTGGTGAAGTGCTTTTCGTCAAATTTGCCATAGTATAATAGTAGACTAATGTATTTGCTTTTAAATAAGGAAATTGTTTTCCTTATACTGTGGTAGCCCAGCTTTTTTAATGTTCTGAACATATTCATCTCGTTTTCCCATTCTATACTCACCCTACAAACGAAATTTCTTTCAACCAATACCTTCCAAATTCATAATTATAGAAAAATTCTAACCATGATATTGTGGTAGACCAGTTTAGTTGACCCGATGGAAATATGATATTTTGGTTATTTATTTATATGAAGATTAAAAATAGGCACAATATTTGGTTAAATCCATTAGGTCAGCTCTCTAGAAATACGTGTGAAGGAAATATTATTTAACTTTTTACTGTGGTAGCCCTGCTCCTTATCTCCGCTGTAAACATTTTGATTTCATTATATGTTATGCCAATTTTATATACACAATTTAATTGAAATCCGTTCAGCCAATTCCTCCAAAATCCTCAATTACTAAAAGAGTTTAATTTGTAATTGTGGCACCCCTGTTTGGCTGATTCGGTTTTAATATGGTTTTGTATATAAGTGTATATTATAAGTATTAAATTTGGTTTAAATTGATGAGGACAGTTTAACATAAATACGTGTAAAAAGATTTTTTTATTCCTTGTATTATGGCAGCCCTGCTTTCTATATCTATTTCGATTTTTTTATTTTATGTTGCACGCCTACTTCATACAAAATTTCGTTTTAATTGGTTGTGTCAATTCCTTCCAAATTCACAATTACAGAAAAGTTTAGCTTCGCAATTGTGGCACCCCTACTTCGTCGATCCAGTCCAAATATGTCATTTTGGTCAATAATATATGTGCATATTCTATATACTAAATTTGGTTGAAATCGGTTAATTCATAAAGAAGATGTTAGGGACACACACACACCCGGGCGATCTCGTGACAACTTTCCATTTTTTGGAAAGTAGGCTAAAACCGTTCCTGGAATCGAACCCGGGACTTGAATCTTCGCCAAATAAAATATAGCCCAGAGCACGAGCCTCATACCAAGTTTCATGAAAATCGGTCCATTGGTGCGAAAGTTGTTAGTGGGGGACACACACATACACAAATACACACACACAGGACCATTTCATAAGGTTATGTTTCCTTTGGAAACCAGCCTAAAAAGCAAAATTCAAACTGTATAAAATTTTATTTATTTGGTGACAAATCGACAATTAGAAACACGAACAAAATTATATTAAATATTATAGATTTTTTAAATCTACATATATAAACACGCATCCATAATAAATAAATTTCTTCATTAAAATTACACGTAAGACTTGGAAAGACATCCATAATATAACGCCATGAATTTTCTTTTAGGCTCAATTACTCCAAACTTAAAAGCGAATTGGATTTAGATCTTCGTGGAATATTTAAAGATTAAGGCATTAGGATAGAGCTGCCGTTGCGCAAGAAGAACGGGGTATTCCCCATTGGCACCACCTCAGCACTCGGGATAATAAATTCCATTTAGTTGAGCCGCGACGATTTGCCTGTCAAAATATTATGCACGACGCGTTGGACACCTTCCCAATCTTTTGAGCCGAACGAACTCGGCCCGTTTCCGACTCGTTACCTCGCCTAACGCATCCTTTTCGGATCCCTTAATAATGCCGAAACGCTAACCAATAAAGCAAAATTAGAGATATAATGTCTCTCGCGTGCAGCAGCCATTCGTGCAACTCACATGACGACATTGGCTCATCGACAACAAAAATCATTCTTGACAGATTTCGTGAGAATAATATGTATTTCGGTCGATGAATTTCATGCAAAAAGTAGGTTGCGGCAAGGATAAAGCGTAGCTCCGCCATCTATTAAGAGGGAAGTTGTGTGGGGAGGACACTATAAACGTCGACAAAGGGAATGAGACCGCGAGAGAATAAGACTCTTAACCTGCGAGCGGATAGATGAAGCAAGCTCTGCCAAGGATCCCCAACGGGAGTTGATTTATAGGTGTAACCAAAGTACCTAGTTATTAATTCACTCGTCGATTCGAACTATTAACATGCAACAATGTCAACTAATTGTTTTTTCTTTTATTGTTCCCGTAAAAAAAATCTTCTCTTTTTACCAGAGGTAATCACCAACGCAATTGTTTCGCCGCTTTACGTATTATTACTGGATGGCTTTAGGGGTATATTAACTCATCTAAATGTCGGAACGGATGAAAGAAATAAGCGCCTATTCCTATTCTATTTCTGTTGTTACAGCCACATCCGCAATGTTCTTCCCGTAAAGCTTTGAAGGTCTGCTAAAACGAGCTAGCCATAAAGATTGATATTTTCCTAATTGTATATCTACGTAACGTGAGCAACGAAGGTTATGAATCTAAGTAAAACACGGCTAGAGCTCTGATTACATTCGCAATGAAAAAAATCATTTATTAATGGTGGATGTAATGAATAAAATTTCCTTTTGGCTTTATTTTTAAGTCCACTATAAAAGCTTAACGTTAAGGAGGTTTTATAATATTTTTCCTCAGTCTGAATAATTCAAACACCAGCCATCCCTTATGGCTGAGCTGCAATTAAAGTAATATACGAACCTACGTGTTAGGCTTCCTCATTTATTTCACTTCTTTGACCGAGTAGTATATTTAGAGCATCTGGTAATGAACGATCGGAGATGCATCGTGAAAAATTGGAGATACCCTTCGTTGGCTGACTGCCAGTCGCCATATTGGTCGGCTTCCGACAGAACCGCCGGATGTTGACAGAAATGGTACGGAACTGATAACTAACTGTTTACAAATGCATGAATGCGATTGTATCTAATGTACGCCATGTTTTAATCCGCGAGAACGTGAACTGAAAACCATTCGAAGGTTGCGGAATATGTTCGTATTTTATAGTTTCTAATTGCTACCCTATATATATATATATATATATATATATATATATATATATATTCAACTTGGTAAGTGTCCGCTGGGCTTCCTTCAACACCTTGTTGCCACCCTCATCACTACTTTTTCTTTTCCTTAAGTATATATATATATATATATATATATATATATATATATATATATATATATATATATATAAATCGTTGGAATTTTCTCGTATTTTAACTTTTTTCAACGATAGCGGCAGGGCGTTATTATCGAAGATATTAAAGGCGAATTCGTCGGCGGCACGAACCTTACGCTTTGTGCACAGCGTATTAACCATTTTACTCGACTCGCTGATGAATGATTTACTCTAGATTTATTGCTCGAGAGAGATATCGCAGCATGATGTTAAATATCTTGAGGAGTGAGGGACGACCTTTGGCTCGTGAGTCACATGAATTATCTATTTTGCATTGCATATGCATCGAGGCGTGCGGAGATTTCCAACCCATCGCTGCCGATATCGGCCATTGATATATTTTAGGGAATCAGCGAGTAGGTCTTGACGGTATTTTGAAATAGTGCGGCATTAATGATAATCACCGTTCAGAATGGAACGATTCGAAGTTATCCATCGAGATTCCGAGGTTGATGGAATACGTGTAATCCGTGGAAGGTCCTTGAAGCACTGAATAAGAACTTCATACATTTTTTGGAAAATGAGGATACATTTATCGATAAACAAAATAAGAAAATAATGGTAAATGGAGAATAATATAGACGATGAGCTTCAATATAAGGAACGGTTTCATCTGAAACCACAATGACCTACATAATGACAAAATAAAATAGGACATTTTGTGGTTTCAAATAAAGCCCACATGAGCTAAAAAGATGTACCAATAACTTAAATCAGAAATACGAGTATATATGATAAATTTCGTTTCCCTTCTACTTCAAATGAATGCATTTCCCTAAAAGATGGATTTTAAGAAGCCTTCATAGTGGCTCAACCAGTTATTCTCGTTTAACCGAAAGAAAAAGTTTATAAGAGAAACTCTTTAAGATATGGGAAGAGAAACGAGAAAAAGACTTTAATTGTAAAGATAGATAGAAAATATTTTTTTTAATAAATGGCCGCGACAGATCCAGGAGACGTGAAATTTTTCTGAAATAAGTTATTGCATAAAGAATTACCTGATAGTTATACGAAGAAGAAAGAGGGCATCGAAATAATTTGTACTTTTACGTACGAGAGGAATTATCGCTGGATGAAGGAGAAATAAATGAGCAACAACTCGTCAGATAACATACCAAATATTTTCTAAAAATCGATAATATTATCTTCGGTAAATCGCATTTCGGATAGCTTAAACTACCAGCAAATTCCGATGCACATCTCTATTTAGTGCAATGGCTGTTATCAATATATAATCTTGTTATTTTTCTCCACACAATGATGGAGAGAGAAACAAAAAGCACGCTCGTTATAGATTCATCTTCTGTTATTCCTACGCCTTTGCACCCGCAAAAAAATGATCGAATTTTCAAGCTTTTATCCAGAGAGAATTTTCATCCGTAGAGAAATGAGAGTGCAAAAACGACGGGGGAAAAAAACGCCATCGGTAACAGCATCGAGCCTCCATCCGAATCACCGTCCGATTTTCAAACCGCAGCGATTGCGGAACCGAACGTGGAATAAAGCACGCGGATCCCGCAGGGACGTAATTGTCGTCGCCTCGAGGGCCCCAATCGAATCGTATCCCTGTTCGATACGAGTTTCTCTCGGATCCGGTTCATCCGTCAGAAATAGATCGAACCAGGCGCCCTTTTACTCCCCCCTTCCCCACCCCCTCATCCCCCCTACCAAGCAAAAAAATCTACACCGGATCGCTAAATTTTATTCGCGGACGGCCGTAAAGGGAAGGGGGAACAGGCACGGAACTAAACCGTCTAGCGAATCCTAAGCGCTCGCTCGATCGGAGTTCGTTTCTAAGAAACGACCGGGAGCCAAGTCTTCTTCTCTCTCTCGAGGCGTAAAAATGGTCCAAGGGGAACCGAAGCGAAGACCCTAGCGAAGAAGAAGAAGAGAGGAGTAGGAGTAATTTTAGTCGAAAGAGAGGTCTCGGGTGCGGGCGACGCCAGTCATTTTATAATGGGAGCGGGACGTCGAATCGCGCGATGAAAAAATAAAATAAATAACAATTAACGAAGGTGAATTAAGTCTTACACCTCCATCTCTCTCACTTGTTTATCCTTTCGGCTCTATTTTCAGCTCGTCATTCGACCGATTAATTGTAACACTCCTCAATCGCTCTTCTCTCTCTCCCATTTTCTCTTCCTGCTCCCTCTTTCCTCTCTTTCTCTCTCTATCACACCACCGGCGGATTATTCTGTTACGCAAAACGAAAGTGTTTACAACGCACGGAGGCGGAAAGCTTGCCTGCCCTACGGTGCACACCAGGGAATTGCCAAGAAGGATACTGACTCAGTCCCCTCTCTTGGCAGTATGTCTCCCCTGAGGGCTAAGCGGGAGCTATGGTGGTGACGCTAACAAAGACAGGACGGCAGTGGCGGGTGCAAGGAAGACAGAGAGGGGGAGGAGAGAGGCGCGAAAGTAAAGGGAAGGAGAAGAAACGAGGAGTGGAAGAGGGAGAAAGGAGTGGGTTAAGGAGAGAGAGAGAGGGAGATAGAATATCCAACTCTCCCCTCCTTTCTTCGCTTACCGCCCCCAACCTCCCTTTCCTCTTTGTGGCCGCGAGTTCCGAGAAACGAAACGAAACCGTTGCCAGGGCTGGGAAGAGCGGTGGGAGTGAGTATGTGGGGAAAGGCTATGGAGTGAGGATACTGCTTGAAGAGAGGGAGGGGGAGCGAGGGGGGAGGAAGGGGAAAATTGAGGGGAAGGGGCAGAGAGGGAGGGAGAGGAAGAAGAAGGAGAGAAGAGGGGGAGGGAGCGCGGTCGTAGGGATAACGATATGGTCCAGCGCAGTGCGAGCGTTCGAGAGGCATCCGGGACTGAAGCGATTGGTGAAACGAATAACCATAAATCTAGGAGACTGTAAAAAGAAACGGAGTCTCCCATTATAGTAGATATTTATTTATTTTTTCCCCGAAGAATCCTTCGCGTCGTTCGCATTAGCGCTTACAAGCTGGCGAGGGTCCTTCCAAATGACAAACGTGTACCGTCCGTACTGTTGGGACTTTTTCCCCCTCGAGTTTCGGCCGACCTACGTTGACCATCGAACGGAAAGGCGGCTTTAAAAATTACGGGGAAAAGATTCGTAGGGCTTCGTAAAAATTACGCCAAATTCGCCCAAAGGAAACGAACCGATTTTCCCGGCGCTACAACGGAATTTTGGTCGTTTGTCCGTAACGTTTGAAGTGTCCATACCCCCCGCTGTTTTAACACGGATTAAAGTTCCGAAAAGTTAACGCCGACCGGTTTGAATTCGGTGGCACGCAATTTTCGAATCGAGCCGAAGATGAAACGCTAAGCGATAAATTTATCTGCTTCGGTTGTTATGAGAGCGGTAGTTATTAATTTTTTTTTTATGAGACCCGATATTATCCTGATCTATTGTGTTATTCACTGGCCTAAGATGTTATAAATGAAATGCTACGTTTAAAAATAGTTTATTGTAGAACGCTTGGCCAATACATTCAATTAGATTAAGTTTCAATTGACTTATGCGTTTCATTTCTGCGTGAAGCCGTCATGTTTTTAAAGAAATGTCTGTTTATAGCTTGGTGTTAAAATTATTTTGGAGAAACAGTTTCGAATTTCGGCCACAAAACAGCCGTCATCAGTGGTTATTCATCGTTGGTAAATTCTATTAAATCATTAATAAATTATTTAATTATATATATATATATATATATATATATATATATATATATATATATATATATATATATATATATATATATATATATATCAGTGAATAACCACTACTTTGTAGCTAAAATGCTCATAGAGTTTTCCTAACCGATTTGTGGCTATTATGGAGACATAATTTGTCAGTTTAATTTATCCATAAGACGACCTCTATTGCTCACTTTTGAATGTTTCATTGCCAAAGGCCACAGTTACATTTTCTATAAGCATTTATTTAATTAATTCCAACACGTAATCATTCTTTGAAATTGATTTGTGCGTGCAAGGAAAACTTCTACGCACTAAAACCTTTACTTCATAGATTGGATTCCCTCCTGACCTTTGCAGCCTTTCCAGAATTTCGAAAATAACATTTCGAAGGCAAAAACATCTATTTAGATTTTTTTCCGGAAACTAATTTTAGTCGGCACAAATAATTGCTCCACGCAACTGGGGGCTCTGGAATGAATTTCGCCCGCGTATTTTCCACGCTGACACACATACGAGACTTAAGGATAGATAAATACCTTTCCTCTCTCTCCCTGGTATTAATTCGCCCTCGCCCTCGAAAGAGACCGAATATCCAAGATAGGACGATCTCGGAAAAACCCCGCCACAAGTACTAAGACCTAGCGTACGCGGTAAAACAAGGGAGACCTTTCTATTAACTGTTGTACTCTCATCGGCCACGCCTGAGAGAGTTCTTTGTGACCTTTCCAGTCCGCGGCCGCCTCGCCTTATTCTCCGATTCCTTCCATTCCCAATTCGAAAAGGTGACGACAATCGACGCGCCGCCCGTTCCTCTCTTCTATTCAAAGGAAGAAAGAAGACGGCTCCTCTCCGTGTCGGATCGCCCCTTTTTGATCTTCGCGACGCGTGAGATTTCATTTTAAACGTTTTTTCAAGTGCGGACGCCGACGAAAAACACAAATCGACGAGGGACGATCGAGTTTATATCGGCAGATTTGCTTTTCCAAACGCGCGGATCGTGATTTTCGATCCATTTAAAGCGTCGCCCTATCTTTCCGTAAAGATCTCTTCCACACGTTGCTAGGCGCGTATTTTTCTCGATGGGCTTCTTTATACCTGACTGAAGGTAAGTTGTCCTTTTAAGCTTCGAAGTTTATGATATTTTTCTAACGCTACCTCGATTCTTTTTTTCGGTTAGTCGCCCATTGTAATTTGAATGAATAAATAATTAATTAAAAGTACAATTAGCCAACAAGAAAAAAATCGTTTACTTAACTTCGCGCCACTTTTTGCTCGTATGAAATAACGTCGACCTAAATTTGACTTTCAATAACACCCAAAAAAAATAAACCTTTTAGCCTGTATGATAAGGATTAACGAATCGTAATTTTTTGCGTTTCGCAACTGCAAATCTACAGCGTTGCTGATTATATAATCATTTCGCGGAATTGGCACAAACCACATAAGATTCGAATGATTCTGCCCAAAAATGAAAAATTATCTTGGGAGTATGTGCAGAAAAGAGATATTGAAATTATAATATACTCGGGAGAGCGGGCGAGAAAGTGATATCACAAGTTTCAAAATGAGAACAGATCCTTGAAAGTGTAATGAACTATCAAAAAGAAAATTTATTATCTCCCCAATAAGCATCAAAATAATACTTAAATGATTATCACTTAATCGGAACTTTTCCATTGCGTTTTAAATAATCTATTGAGTGAAAGAGACTATTTCTTGAGAGTTTTATGCATCGTGGGGATTTATAAACGATCGCGTTCATAAATGTGTATGCGACCATTGAACTCGGAAATCTAACTCTAAGAAGTTGATTAACTTTGTGACAAAAGCGTACTATTCTGCTGACACCTGTATTGATGGTCGACTTTTGACTTATTTGAACGAACATGGAATAATTAATGGAAATGAACTGCAACCTCGCCGAGCTATAAGCTGTATCTCACAAACATGTCCTTATCTCTCTCTATAGCTTGTCACTTCCGCTTAGCAATATAATATTCGAATATCAATGCCTCGTCAAATGTAAAAACCTATAAATTAATAATGGAATCTCACTATTCTGTGCCTTCCTATTATTAAACAGATAAAATAAAGGTTATGTCTGCGCGTGTAAAATCCAGTCATGCATACGGTGTAATTTTGCGAGCATCTCTATTTGTTATCTATAGCAACTGTAAACAATCAATCTCAGCTGTACAACTGTTTCCTACTTCTTTGATAAATTGTGAGCCCCGAAAATAGTACAGATTGCTTATACAAGTATAACTTTTGGATTTTTTCATTTTAAGTATTTATGGTGATTATATAAATACCGTAAATTCCGCTTGACTACTCGGGGCTCGATTTCATCGTTAATTTAAAGCAAATTACAAAAATAGCCGATTATAATGATAAGCGGCATCTACTGTATAATCACCAGAAATGGTCTCAGTAAAACATTTTCAAGCCTGAATTCCTTCACGTAGCTTGTTGCTTCGGTTGAAAAAAGAACAGGTGCTACCTAGTTATGTCGATGGAGAGTATTTACCATTTTCATGGTTGAAAACTCAAACGCAAAATAAACAATACAAAAAATAAAAAACTGTTGAATTAAGATAATTCCAATAATGAGGATATCTAGTTTTTCACTATCTTTCAAACAAATAATATTTACTGAATCAAAACACTTGCCCCAAGAGAAACACAATAGTTCATTTGGAAATCAACGCACGGTGTATTATCAAAACCATTATGAAACGCCATATATAACCTTGCTTATCTGAACGAAAATAAAACGACATGAAAACATTTGAATCTAAGGATAAACCCATGAGCGCAAGTTCGAAAACGACGCAAGTACCAACTGAAAAAGTCTACTTGAATAGAGAACGCTATTTCTGGATGGGCGGACCACATTTTCTTTTCTAGAACTGATTTTCTTATCCCTTCTCAATCGCTGGGAATCCGGCGCCGATTTCTTGCGGCGGCGTTACGCACTACGTAGCTACTTCATGGACGTCACTTTCCTCCGCGCCGATAAAAAAAAATAAAACGTTCATCTCCTCCTCGGCGCACAATCAGTTAATTGCTCCGGGCACTTCATCAATATTAAACTGCTCCATAATCCCGATACCACTGTTTTGCTCAATGTTCTAAATATCCTATGTTTAGATGGAAGTCTCCAAGGGAGAAAGCTATTTATTCACCGCTTTTAAAGGAGATAAAACAAGGGACTTTCTTCCCGCTAAGAAATGCTTTATAGGAGGGAAGTCTTCTTTGAAACAAGTTAGGAAAGTGTAGAGTATCACAAAGAGGCGCGTTTCGTGTGATGGAGTATTTGAAGCTAAGGGATATAGTTTTAACGAAAGCACAAAAATAAAACAACGGAACACTACGAACCGATTGTCTCTGTCAACTAAAAATTTCTTCCCTCCCCTAAGTCGGTCCATTAATAAACGTATTTAAGTAATTTTAGTATAATGACTAAATCATAACTACAAAACGATGCATCAAAAATGATGCCGGAGAAAATATATTAAATTTTTATTTCCCGATTTATTTACTAATCAGCTGTAATTAGTCAAACAGTCAAAAATTATTTAAAACGCGTCACTTTATCTGTAATATTTACGTTTACGCTCTTTTCTTCATCGAAGATAATCCATTTACTTCCGCTTACAAAATGCTGCATGGACACGTAAGGAAATTAAATGTAATTTCGTAACTATAGCAGATAATATTTACTTCAGTTACTGCGAAGGTTGTTTTCGTTGACAGCAATTAAGTAACCATGCCTGAGTTCAAAGCGAATTACGACTTTCTTGTTTGGCTTTATTGATAACGGCTACTCCTAGGAAAAATGTATTTGGAAAGAAATATTTTATTTAGATAGTTTTACAAATTTTACTCAAAGACTTTTTCGGTGTGATTAATATTTTTCGAGATATGAGGAAAAATTTTGTTTTTTGTTTTCAGTAAAGTGGTACTTCTGATTAGGTTTTGTGAACCATTTGTGTGATTTTCTTATTGCCTTTCCATAGAAGTCCTAAATACCACATTTTATGAATATCCGTTCGCTAGAAGCCGAGAACGAACGTATGTATGTACGAACGAACAGACCAAAGCTAATAGGCGCTCACGTTGGAAACGAAATGTGCCTAAAAACGGAGTTTTTTTATTTCCCTTCCGAAAAAAAATATTTTTTATGTCCACGAAAATTAATCAACGCGTGATTCCAAAACAAATATTTCGTAAAACTTTTTTAAAAACGAAAAATTCGAGCGTTTCGTCCTTTTTATTAATTTCATTTACATTCTGCTCGGCGTTAGCCCATAAATATGTCTCGTCTTTCAGCGGTTTGGTCGATTCTCTTCAGCCTGTATAACACCGCGCGTTTGTTCCTCTCTCCTCGCCAACGTATCCGGCAACTGCGAGTTCCGCTTAAATTAATTCAGCCCTCTGGAAAGGAACGCCTGGGCTTTATTTGAAAAGGCAGTAGTGCTGACTCGAAAGCTCAACGGGTGAAAATTGGGCATTAAATGCTCAAGGATTCGTAATGACCAGGACTTGAAACTTATTGGGGTCACTGGTTCGACGTCGAAATTGCGGAATTTCACAATGGCGGCGTGGCTTACAGAGAAAGAGGGTTGCGCGCCGCATTTTTTCGACGGTGAAAGCAGAACAGTACGTTTTTTTGACTTTTCTGTCTCTCCGATGGAAAGGACTATATATATGTATACATATATACATTATGTGTGTGTGTGTGTACGTGCGTGCGTGTGTGCGCGCACGCCTGCGTGTGTGGGTTTACGCGCGTGTGCGAGTGCTTGCGTGTGTGTGTGCGTGCTTGCGTGTGTTTGTGTACGAGTGCTTGCGACTGTGTGTGTGTATTCCGTATTGGTTTTTAATCTCAATTTTCTGACGAAATCCGCCCCATGACGTTGTTAATTTTGGTCGTAAAAAAATTAGGACTGTAAAGATTTTATTCTTTTAGAATGTGCACGATGAAGTGTCTCCACTAAAGCAAACGTGACTCGGAGAGGTAGTAAATACGACCGTGCAACCTTTATCTGTAGAACTCCCGCGGGTGTACGTTCCCGTGGAATCCCGTGTATTTACCGCTAATTCCGCTCCAAGGCAGGAGATAGGGTTTCCGAAAAGCTCAATAAACGCGGAGACGCTGAAATTCGCACTTTGCTGGAAATGTCGCCGGAGGCTGACCTTCCTTTCTTTTCCATTAAAAGGTGACATAGATTGAATGGTCTAGTCGAATTCATACACACAAGCATGCGCGCACGCACACAGGCACAAACATATGGTATATATAAATTGAATATGTTGAAAAATGTCTCTGAAACCGTCATTTTTGTAGTGATTTGCGATAAATATTGCGCCTTCCCTAAATTCGATTTCTCTAGTATTTTCATTGCTTTCGTATCATTTCCAGTCGAACTCTATAATGTGGAACAAATGTCAAATCTTTGCAACGTATCATCAATATATAAATATACCAACGTAGATATAAGAACAATGTGGCGCCAGAGCCAATTCCGATGAGTTCATTTCCCTTCTAGACATTCACTTTACCTTGACACCGGCGCAGTGAATATCCAACTATCAACTCTACGAGGTTAATTTCCTCTCCTCTATATGAGGGATAGAATATCGCAAAACATTGCTCAAAAAGACGGCTATAATAATACTGAGGTACATGAGCACTCTCCTATCTAAACAACAGAAAAAAAAGTTTTCGAAGACCTTCCCGTAAACTGGAAAGGAATGCAAGTTAAGAAAGATGCAAACAGAGGCTGTCCCCTATTGCTCCTCATTCCGCGAACGTAATTGGAAGCATCTTTCGAGAAATATGTGCTTAAACCCACCAGTGTTATTAATTTGAGAAAAAGAAAAGGCTCCACCTTGTTTATCGGAATTGATGGTGTTGTGAGACAAGGGGACGCACAAAAATGGGAATAAGTAACTCGGTTAAAAACAGTAAATAGGGTAAACTCTACGCTCACTCAACTCGCAAATAAAAAAGTAAGGATTTTTTTTATCAATCTTGGTTGGCTGCGAGAAAGTCAATTTGGCTGTTGCTTTACACTAACCTATGAAAAAAATTCGCGTTTAACGTACCGAGGCGAAAAAAATATTAAAAACATAAAATTAAAGGACGATTCCATATGCGCGCATGAAATATAATATTCCCATACGCTTTCACCTCCGATATTCTCATCACGTAGCGCGGAAAACTAATTGGACCGTGGAGTTGTGACGACCGCTGATTCTCGAAGAATATCGGCGAGGAATTCTTTTGCCGCAATCTCCCCTTTAAACGGATAAAATGCAAACGAAACTCAAATGGAACAAGAAATGCCCATAAGTTGCCGATTAAAGATCTCGTGTGAATGGAAGAGAAAGATAAATTTCGAACCGTAAAAGGAAGAATGAGTCACTAGGCTTGGCTAGGTTCGGAGAAGGGAGGAAATAAATTAATGCCCGCCGATTTACGCATTCGAGGAAGAATGACAAACTGACATCGCCTTGTGCAGGAAAAGATATTTTGCAAAAAAGAAAGTATTCTCACATATTTGAATTTACTGCGTATTTCACAGATTAATTGCATAATTGAAGGATTTTATAATTAAATTCGACCTTCTTTTGCCAAAAAATTATCGAGTCCGTATTAAAAATTGACAACTGTTTTCAGATGTATTATCCAGATAAGAGAACGATTTAAGCACAGATTGGTAACAGAAAAGTTCTTTGAAGAACTCGCAATAAATTCTATGATAATTTTATAAAGAAACTGTAAGAGGCCTTTACAAATAAGAATATTTTTCTTGAATAAAATTAAGCTTGTCACTTTCACTGCATCGACATGTTTTAACCATTAATAACCTCATGTCTCAAATTCAATTCGCTTCATCCGACAAAACCAGAGAACGACAGTTCAAACGCATCCGAATAGCGGGAATGCCAAAATGTCTACCAAATCTCTGGCGTCCCTCCAACGAAAATGCTTCGAAATAGATGGACAAATAGATTTGGAGAAGCGAGAGACCGAGTCGAAGAAAATACGACGATCCTCTCTTAATCAACTGAAGCGATAAATTTAATTTCATTGGCCAGATTGTGTTCTTACGGATATTATTTAGAGAGCGTGTTAAAGTAATAAATGCAAACACCAAACATCAATCTATTAAGAGTAAATTTAAAGTTTTAATAACGATAAACTCGTTTTAATTTTATATTAAGTCAAAAACAATTTTCTTTTTTATATTAAATTTACATTACTGCTACTGTTAATATTTAAATTAGTTATTCCCGACGGCTAAATAATCTGATATGCATTCGAAATAAACCGTATTCCTCCACCTAAAGTAAATTCGAACGCTTGTTTTAAAGTAGCAATTTAAAGGGGAAAATTAATTTGGCGCCAGTTGAGGTACATTTTTCAGTAAAACGTATATATTCCTACAGTACATGAGGTTGGTGATGGAAAAAATACATTAAATAAAATAATTAATTAATTTAAAATTTTTAAAAACTTAAAGCCGTTTTTGAAAAGCAGACAGAAAAACAAGGGTTTGAATTCACCTCTTGAATACTTCAAAAAAAGCGTCTTTCGAAGCATCAATGAATCCGAAACTCATTAGCCTTCGCAAAGGAAGCAGCACGTCTTGGTTCGTCAGCCAGAAAATCTCTTCTTAATCTCCCCGACGTGACGGATCTCACAAAACAGACGTACCCTGAGGAAACTTCAACTGTCAGAAATAATCACTCCCGAATTATACCGAAATGACATACGCATTCTCCTTTCGTTTATTTACAAGGATCTTGAAAAAGCAACTTCAAAATCAACTTTCACTGGAGATTGTTTTTTTTTATTTTTGTAGATAATTTCGCAAAGAAAAGTTTTCCATGGGAGACAACTGCCCTCATAAGTACATTGAAATTCTGATGTAAACTGTTGCACTCGAATTTTTTACTCTTACTTAAGAAATATTTCTCGTACAGGACTAGTTTAAATTGTAAAAAAACGAGTGTATATTATTATTTACATATACGCGTTAAAAATGGAGAAAGAACTTTTTAGCATTATTGTACATCCTGCTATCGTTGACACAGAATATAAAATTTCCGACGCCGAAAACAAAGCATTCATCCCTATGCGAAATGGAACGTCTTGGTAGCAAACGCCCTCCCAGCTATTAAGTCTCACCTGATTACAGTGTTCAGACCTTCAGATTGTACATTTTCAACCACCAATTATGTGACCCAGAAAGCGAAGAAATCCCTACGGAATGGAATTCTTCGAAAATATCTCAATGAATACTGGCAAAAAATTGACGAGAGAGAACCACCGAAAACGCGTGTCTCCCGAAAAATAATGCTCAAACAATCTTAACTGTAACTCACGCATCTTTACCGATATTCCATGTTGGCAGCTTATCACGCGCGAAAAAAAGGAAAGGCGATACAATCGCACGTCGACTGTCTAGCTTTTGTGGACCAATTCCAGAAAATGGGCCACAAGCCACCACTATATTGAAGGATAAAACAATTCAGATTAATTCGTTTTTAAATCAGGTAAAATAGCAAAATCCGATGAATCAATCAAAGGATAACAATAATAAATACTGTATCTTAGGTTTTCTTCTGAGTTTAAGAATATACTGTAAATATCATGAAAAGTAATGCATGACTGAAACAAATTAAAGATAAAGGAGTTCCCTCGAATGTATTCTATATTTGACTGCTATTTCAACAAAAATGTTTTATGTTCATTTATATATTAGAATAAATAATAATTAAAACTAGCAGTTGCCCGTAGATAAATCGACTGGTTGGTTAAATTAAATATTGTCTTGGTAGTTCTGTCACATTACCATGAAGGTCAGCGACTGCAAGGTTTATTTCCTTTTACTGATGCACGCTTGGATTGTCACCTACAGCGTCTAATCTGTCTCGCCAACGGTATGACCAATTTTAATTTTATCATTTTTCTGCAAATCTGCAGGTCAAAACGTTTAATTTGAAGAATCACGCGTTAAGGTGGCTGTTACCTCTACTTTAAAACCCTCATTTTATTACGCTATTAATATATAGATTTCATTGCTATG
Organism: Tanypteryx hageni; assembly: GCA_028673005.1. Taxonomy (NCBI): domain Eukaryota; kingdom Metazoa; phylum Arthropoda; class Insecta; order Odonata; family Petaluridae; genus Tanypteryx; species Tanypteryx hageni. Next base: position 199,088,790 of record CM054113.1, on the reverse strand, counting down.
GTGAATTGACCCCGTATACCTATAAATAAATAAAATAATTAGAAAAAGGAGTAATTTAATCAAAACGTGAGGGGCAAACTTGTGAAAGCGGCAAATAAAGGAGTAACAATCATATTAGGACGAAACATTGAAAAGGAGCCTTTATGTGAAATCACGATACGCTTGTTGAAATTATAAAATATGATTCTCGACACCTTTTTCCCCGACTGTTTGACATTGCTGGCGAGAAAAATTCAAACGTTATAATTTATTGCGGGAAAACTTTCTTCAGTCATCCGTTCTTTTAGCCTACATAATTCCTGAACAGATACTTGGTCGTGTGTTATTTGTGAGCAGAATTAATTAGGCAAGCACGGCGGGATACCTGCCAATTAGATTTACGTTGCTCATGGAGACCTGTTGCACTTTCTCAAAAAGTTTTAACTATTTTATCATTAGGGATGGAAACACGTGTGCACATTAGATCATTTCCCGTCAACCAAAACAAATAAAACATGTCCTCTAATAGCAGGCAAATAATTTTCTGATTTTTGTTTGGCTCCATAAATTATTAGTAGTGGAGATTTAGTATTTAACTAACGCATAAATTTCAAATAGCTATCAAAATATATTTATTGTTAGAATAACCCCCTTTCATAAAAAAGAATAGTTAATGTAAACCCAAATATCACAAAAATATTTGAGCTAAAATTATTCATATTTCAACGGTAAAATTCTGTTAGATTAAATTAAAACATTAAATAAATCTAAATTATTAATCGTTGCGACGAATAACAATAATCACGAGTTTTTCTTCTTAAGGCTAAACGTATGCTTCTCGTTGTGAAGATTGAGATTTTCTATAACTATCCCGTGCAAGGAGTACTACCTCCGTAGATAGTTATAATTCGTTTAGTTCACATCGTCTTACAATTAGTGTTCTAAATGACAATATGGATGATAAAAGGAACACAAACGGAGAAAATTCCTGTCCCGAAATTAGTCACTCTTTTATATCAAATTAACTGTTCTCTACTTCTTTTTCTGTTGTTTCCACCAGGAGCCAGCAACCTACGGCCGTATGTGGCTCCCGTGAGCGCTTTATGCGGCCCGCGAAGCTATGATGAAAAAGTGATCGGTAAAATTTAATATAAGCAATTTCATTTTCAGTAAAATTGTAGTCACAAAAATTTTTCCAGTGAAGTCTTAACGCTAGTAAACTATTTAGACTAGAATTTCGCTAATGTGAGACCAAAGGATCTCTACGTAACTTCTGTTGTAACCGCTCATCCGGTCCACCGAAGTTCTCATGACTTCCAATGCGGCCCTCCAAATCATCCACAACTACGAATGTGGCCAGACATGCAGAAAAGGTTGCCGATCCCTGGTTTACTACTTTAGAGGTGAAATGATTTGTGCTGCAAACGAGGAAATGTTTGACAAGTAAATAAAATTTTTAGGATATTTTAAATAAATTAACAGCACCTTGTTCTCCTCGTATTTAGGAACAGTACATAGCCTCAATTGAAATGGCGGTTGTTTCGCTACCAAATATCGAAACACGAACAATTTAAAAAAAGAAAATTGACAACCACTTGAAGATATACGAACTTGATAATTTACCAACCTCTAGCTACTCAGAAAGCGAGAGACTAGAAGTTGGTCAGTCGATTGTTTAAGGTTCTACGAAGAGTGCATGAATTATAAAACCCTTTCCCATCTCCTCATTTATCTTCCCATATCCATGTCCTCATTCCAAGCACCGCGTTCGGTTTCCTAAAGAATGGGAAATACCGGACGGTGAACCGCGACTATTTCTGTTCTCGTAGTTTTAGAGTTCCCAGTGAACTCCCTTGAGATATGACTTCACCCTGTCATGAGGTTAGTATCATTTTTTCTCTCTTCGAACCATCATTTCGGTTTGTTGTAATCTCTCTCTACCCCTTTATTCCTCTATTCTCTCTCTCTCACTCCGGCTGTCACGTGCGCATTTAGGAATTCCGCCGGACATTTCTGGGAAAGCTGTTGAGGAAACTCATAATTGCCCTCCCACATCCTGGCAAAAAGAATCTCGGAGGAGAAAGAGAGAGAGAGAAAGAGGGAATGTCGGTGTCGGGGTCAATCGAAGGAAAATCCGTCTCGAGAAGAGTAAAAGCTAAAGTCTTTGCCCCTAACCCACGGTTCTATCCCAACCGTATTTCTTTTTCACTATGCCTCCTATATCCCGCAACCCTTTCACTCTTTACTTATTCCGGTACAGTAGAATCCCGATTATCCGACCTAATCGGAATCGAGAGGGCGTCGAATAATCAAAAATTTCGGGTAATACGGAAGGTTAATAAAAATATCGAAAATAATTACATATTAACTATATATATATATATATATATATATATATATATATATATATATATATATATATATATATATATATATATATATATATCATCATAGGTAGTCTGTCCGTAGACAGGTCCGTGATTATTCATGGTTAAACCTGGTTCTCCATATACTCCTATTTTCCGCTGTCCTCTTCATATCTTGATAACTCTCTTTCCCTTTCAAATCGTCTATCAGCTGAAACCTTTTCCTGCCTCTTTCCCTTTTCCCATCTAGTTTTCCTTCTAACACGTCTTTAATCATACTCTCTCTCCTCAGGTAATGTCCAACCCAGTTAGCCTTCCTCTTTCTAATAGTCTGTATAATCATTCGCTTCTCTCCTATTCTTCGTAGCACTTCATCGTTTTTCATCCTATCTGTCCATTTTATCTTCAGCATTCTCCTCCAAGTCCACATTTCAAAGCTTTCCAAGTATTTTATGTCATTTTTCCTTAGCGTCCATGTTTCTGCCCCATACAATGCTATACTCCATACGTAGCATTTTATCAACTTCTTGCGGATATCTTCCCTTATATTCCCTGTAAGTAGTTGTTTCTTTCTCCTGAAAGCCGCTTTTGCTTTTCCTATTCTAGTTTTGATCTCATCCGTACATTTTGCCTCTCGTGTTATGATACTTCCAAGGTATTTATATTCTGAAACTTGTTCTAATGGCTTTCCCCCAATAGTTATGTTCAGATTCTCTTCTTTACCCGATATTCGAATGACCTTGGATTTTTCTGTATTTATTTCCATACCGTATTTTCTACCTGTTATCACTAGTCTATTTATCATTTTTTGTAGCTCCTCTTCCTTTCTTGCTAGAAGTACTTGATCATCTGCGTATTTTACTGTTATTATAATCCTTCCTCCAATTTTGAAATCCCCTGTGCCTTCTAAAGCTTCTTGCATTAGACTTTCTCCATATATATTGAATAGGGTTGGCGATAGGCAGCAGCCTTGTCTTACTCCTCTACCGATATTTATTCCGCAGGTGTCCACATTCTCAAACCTGACCTTTACAACTTGATTCTCATATAGATTCCTAATCAGTCTCCTGTCTTTCCAGTCTACACCTATATCCTTTAATATCTTCATCAACTTTACCCAATTTACTCTATCGAAGGCCTTCTGCCAGTCTACGAAACATGCGCAGATATCTTGACTGTATTCTATTGCCCTTTCTGATATGATTCTAACTACTCCTATAGCATCTCTAGTTCCTCGTCCTTTTCTGAAACCGAATTGATCTTCCCCTATTATTTCTTCTGCCTTTTTCTGCAGCCTTTTATTAAGAATCCTCGTGATGATCTTCGATGTGTGTGACAGAAGGCTTATAGTTCTGTAATCTTTACACTGCATTGCTTTTGGCTTCTTCTTTAGAGGGATCATTGTTACTTCTAGGAAATCCTGAGGCCACTCTCCCGTGTCGTAAATCTTATTAATTAATTTCGTGATCGCTTTTAGTCCTTCTGATCCTATGACTTTAAGTATCTCAGCCGGTATTCCATCGCTGCCAGTGGCTTTCCCCTTCTTTAGTTCCACTATCGCCTTTTCTACTTCGCTCTCCATAATACTTGGTCCCAAGTTGTCTTCTTCAATGTTTTCCTCATTTTCCAGTTCTATTTTTGCCGCTCCTGCCTGTTTGCTGTATAATTCCTTAATGTATTCTTCCCATACCTGTGCTACATCCTTTGTTTCTGAGACTATCTTCCCATCTGTATTCATAATTCCTTTACCACGAATTCCATTAGACTTCTTATCTTCTAATTCCAGTGCCCTAGCGTACATCATATCGTACCGTCCTAACTTCTCCATCTGTTCTATTTCATCGCATTTTCCTTTTATCCAATTTTCTCTAGCTTTATCTGTTACCCTTCTCAACTCATTGTTTATACGCCTATAGTTGGCTCTACCTTCTTCAGTGTTAACGTTTTTCCATTTTCGTCTCTCATCCATTTTCTCCAGCATTTCCTTCGTGATCCATGGTTTTCTGATTTTCTTCTCTTGTTTTCCAATCTCTTTATCCAAGGTATCCTTGATACTGGTTTTAATTTCATCCCATTCTATATCAACGGTCTTCGGTTTGTTTTCCAACTTTCTTAGGTTATCTTCCAACTTCATGCTGACTACTGCCTTTCTTTCAGTTTTTCTAGGTCCCAGGTCTGTCTTCTCTTCTCGTTTTTCTTATTTGTTTGAGCTTTGTATTCACGTCAAGTATTAGAAGGCTGTGATCTGAATCAATGTCTGCTCCTTGCAATGCCTTGGCGTTCTTTATGCTGTTCCTGAATCTTTGTTTTACAAGGATGTAATCTATTTGGCATCTCATTCTATCTCCTGGGCTTTTCCATGTGTATAACCTTCGTTTATGGTTTTTGAACCATGTATTAGTCACTACAAGGTCATTATTGATGCAGAATTCTACGAGTTTCTCCCCTCCTCGATTTCTCTTCCCAAGTCCGTATTGCCCGACAACATTTTCTTCCTGTCCTTCTCCGACTATGCTGTTCCAATCTCCCATTATTATGCAGTTTACCTTTCCTCTTCCGTCTTCTTCGTAAATTTCATTAATTTGCTCATAGATTTCATCTATTTCTTCATCGTCATGAGCTGACGTTGGCATATATACCTGGATTATCAGCATGTCCACTGGGACTGCTTCTAGCTTTATTGCCATCAGTCTATCGTTCGTTGCTATTATCTTGGTCACGCTTTTCATAATATCTTTCCTAAGTACCAGAGCTACTCCCCTTTCCCCACTATTTCCTCCAGAATAAACTACCGTGAATTCTTCCGAGTCGAACTGTCCTTCTCCCTCCCATCTAGTTTCGCTTAGCCCTATAATGTCAACTCTATTTCTTCTCATTTCTTCTTTCAAGTTCTCTAGCTTTCCTGCCTTTCTCATAGTTCTTACGTTCCAAGTCCCTATTCGTAATTTACTTTCGACAAATGTTTTCCTCAAGGCAGTCCCCGCCCGGAGATCCGATTGGGGGACTATTTTACCTCCGGATTGTTTTACCTCGAGAGAACTCATATTGTCCAACCATATAATCTTTACTAGGGATTGTAATGTGGTAGTTTCCCTCTTGCTTTCCACATCGCAGTACTGTAGCCGTTCAAATCGTCCTGATCACGCCTACAGCTGTATTGGATATAGACCCAACCAACATCATTTGTTTTCGGCTCTATACCATACTGACAGTACTGCTGCCTACTGCCAGGCACTGATGATAGTTTTTTTTTTTTTTTTAAATAAAACCTCCATTCGAGGGGTTTGAACCCCCGAACTTTGCAATAGAAAGCCGACACGCTAACCACTACACCACCAGTACATATATATATATATATATATATATATATATATATATATATATATATATCATCTTTTTATTCATTATAAACACAATATGAAAAAATGTAAACAGAAATAAGGAATAAAACACAAGGTACACTGTATAAAAAATATGTACATAAATGAAAAAAAAAATATTAATGGTTATTTTTTTTTTATAATTGTTTTAAATTCTCCTTCCTTTTCTTTGTGGCAAGATCTCGCCAACGCCTGAATGTCCGTAGCGGTCGCCTCTTCTTGTTGTTCAACGTAATTAAGGGCGATTTCGATAGCTCTAAATCCGTCATTATGGCTAATTTTGGGGACATTTTCTGCTTCTTCACTATCAACATCTGAATTATTTTCGCCACACACAATTCACAAGATCTACTATGTCGTTATGCCTCCTATATCCCGCAACCCTTTCATTCTTTACTTATTCCGGTATATAATTGTTCCAACAATTATTAGGGAACGCCGAGGATGAAGATCTCCGATCGAAAAACTCAGTGTAGTTGTTACAAAGTTTGTAGAGAAAGTATTTTGGTTTAGAAAAAATTCGATTTCGAGATTTTGATAAATATATACGTTTTGCGTGTTCCCGAGTCCGAAAAGTGTTTTTTGCAATTCCGTCTGTTTTTAGTCTATTGCCGCCTGCAGTCAGTCGCCTCTTCGTGGCCACAGGGTCTATACGCTTCAACGAATTTTGATGAAATTTTGTATTTATATCAATTATCGCCAGAGAGAGAAGCTTTTCTTGAAATGTACCATGCCGTTGAAGATGGATAATCAATCTTGTGAAACTGCGATGAGGAAAGCAGGGGGAAACTACCTCATTATATTTCCAATGATAAGGCTGAAAAGTTGCAAATAACTCTATGGATTTCTCTGGGGTAAAAATTTCCGGAGATAAATTAGTCCCCCAATCGAATCTCCGGGTGAAGACTACCCTAGGCGATGCACAGAGGAAATTTAAGATTAATAAGAAGAAAGCAAGCATTGAGAAATTAAGAATAGGCACATGGAATGTTAGGGCTATGAAACTAGAGAACTTGAAAAGGGAAATGGGGAGGAATAATGTAGAAATAGTAGGTCTTACAGGAGACACTAAGAGATCGATGTCGCGGATCCGGTGGGAGATTTTTGTGGTGAAACTAGAACCAAAATTAGGAGACATGTCTCAGCTTTCTCTTCCACAGGCCCAGGTTCGTAAAAAAAAGAAGAATTTCCAGCGGAGTATAAGCTAGTGGCGTTAATATTTTGGCGCAAATCTTGGTTGTATAAATGCTTGGATACGGAAGCGGGCCAACGTAGACCTCGAGTTCAAGTCTCACTACGTGCGCGTTTTTTTAATTGTATGATTGAAAATAGTGTTTTGCGAATATTTTAATTACTTTTATTTACAAGACACATGTTTTACCTACGCACATATAGTGTGGGTGTTAAATGCACATTAACTAAAAAAGGCGAGAAAACAGTGCAGGTTGCGATCGGGGGCATAGATAAAGTTAGCCACTCATATACGGCACAATATGCAATCACTGCATCGGGAAAGCTGCTGCCACAGGTATTTTTGCGAATGCAGAAACCTGCAGGTAAATTCAGTCCCAGGGTAAGTGAAACCATCCGGAAACTTGAACGCGAGTTTACAAATGTTTTTGTCACGTGCTCAAAATCCGGGAAACTAACAACTGTTTTGTTCCAATTATTTCTTGAGAATGTTGAGAACCCGTATGTGAAAAGAGAATAGTTTTTGTTGTTACTCGATTCTTGGGAGAAATTCATCGACGAAAATGATATACCGACGTAATTCCACCAAAATACACGACGTTGTGCCAACCGTGCAATGTCTATTTTTATAGGCAGGTAAAGCAGTTCATTGGGCAGCTCCAGAACTGCACGTATCTACTGTGACAAAATCTGATGTGGCCACCACATGACTTTCTCCACCTCTGTAATATTTCTAAAAATTCCAAATAGGTTACATAACAATAAATATTTTAAGAAACCGCGAGAAAATTTTTGACTCTACAAAGAACAGAAATAAACTTCTCATATTGGATATTGCCACAAAGCTCCAACATTTTAGAAAAGAAAAGGGAGCGTTACTAAGACGTAACTAAGCGTCAATTGTTAACAATAGTCGTCAGTAGGTGGCATGGTGGTGGTAGCTAAAAATATAAGATATCTCTTACACAATGCATTATATGGAAAAATGTTACAAACAAAGGTTGTAGGAAATTAAATTTCCTACAACCTTTATTCCAATACATTTTTACATTTATCAAATATTAAAGAAAATATTTAAAAATAACGGATTAGTGACAAGAGTAAACACCCACTTCCGGTTTACCGATTTTTTACCAAAAACTAATCAGTTCTTCTGACTTTTATAAAAATATTAAATATAAAATTTTGCGTTGACTTAATAGTTTTTGAGTTAGAGCGCCCACAAAAATCTATCACATACAGACAGACATCGTCGAGAAAATAGTCAAAACGTGTTCAGGGGACCTTAAAACATGTATTTCCGTTGAAATCTCGAATTCGATTTTTTCATGAAAACAATACTTTCTCTATACTTCGTATATGGAGAAAGTAACAAGGAAAGAATTTAGATAAATGGCTGCCAAGGTGTTTTATTTCTTTGATTTTCATTCATGAAAAAGAAATAATAAATTTATTTCAAAACCTTTTTAACAGTTTTCATTTTTAATAATTTTAATCATTGATTAATTTAAAAACTTTCTCCAAAAAATAATTAACCATGCTCTACTGCAATATGAAACGTAAATACTAAATTAAGAACAAGTAAATGTGTATTTTTATTATAATATGATTAATAGGTTTTGAGTTAGAGCACCCACAAAGAGCTATCATATACCCACTCTTACACACACACACACACACACAGAAATCATCAAGAAAATGGTCAAAACGTGTTCAGGGGACCTCAAAACGTGTTTCCGTTGAAATCTCGAAGTCGATTTTTTTATGAATACAATACTTTCCCCTGTACTACGTGTATGGAGAAAGTAAAAAAGAGAGATGGTATTAAAATACATCCCTTGGTACATAACCAGCTGTCTGCACCTGCCTTCCAAGACATGATTCAATACGCTTGGTGTGCTGCGAAATTGGTGGAAAATAGGAGTGTGTTCTGGAATGTACGTGAAGTATGTTTTCCTTAAGATCTGCGCAAGCGTAAGTGCGAATGTCTGCAAGTTAGCTTTATTACTACTAACGCCTCTATCTTATACTACGCTGGAAAATCTTTTTTATTTTTTCTCGCGAACCTGGGCCTATGGGAGAGAAAGCCGAGGCATGTTTCTCCTTATTTTGGCTCTAGTCTCACCACAAAAATCCCCAACCGGATCCGCGACATCGATCTCGTAGTGTCTCCTTGTTAGTGAAGTTCGGTGGGAAGGAAAAGGCGAGATAAATTCAAATGAATTTAAGATTATTTACTCGGGAGATGAGAAAAAGAAAAGGAGAGTGAGGACTATGATGAGAAGAAAGATAGCTGAAAGAATTAGCAAGATAGTGACAGTTAATGACAGAATAATAGTCGTAAAATTTCAGATGGAGCCAGTGGAAATTCTTGTAATTCAAGTGTATATGCCAACAACTATTGCTGGTGACGAAGAAGTAGATGAAATGTATGAACAGATTACGGAGATACTGGACGAGGAGGGAAAAGGAAGGATCACCACCATAGTAATGGGAGACTGGAACAATGTAGTCGGAGAGGGACAGGAAGATAACATATTGGGAAAATATGGACTAGGGAAGAGAAATGAAAGAGGGGAAAAACTTGTGGAATTCTGCCATAGAAATAGACTGATTGTAGCTAATACATGGTTTAAGCTTCACCAGCGGAGACTTTACACATGGAGAAGCCCAGGAGACCAGAGACGATACCAGATAGATTACATACTAGTCAATGAAAGATTTAGAAATAGCATTAAAAATGTGAAAACATTACCAGGGGCAGATATCGATTCCGACCACAACCTTTTGTTGGCAAATACACAATGTAGACTGAAGAGCGTTAAGAGAAACATAAGAGTTAACAAGAAATGGAACTTAGAGGAACTCCTTAAGAACAAGGAGGCTATCATGACTGAGCTAGAGGAAAAGTTGGGGGAGAGAGTTGAAGAAAATAGAAACAATGTAGATGAGGAGTGGAGATGCATCCATAGCAACATTAAAGATGTAATGGAAAAGAAGGTAAGAAAGATAATAATAATAATAATCGTCTTTATTGAGGGCGTTATTTGGACAATCATGTCCATTCTTACATATAACCCTGACGAACACAAACATCCATGTCCGAGGCGGGATTCGAACGGGTGAAAGAAACAAAAAACCCTGGATCACAGCAGCCATACTGCAAAAAATGGAAGAGAGGAGAAAGTGGAAGAACATAAACACTGAAGAAGGCCAAAGAAAGTACAAGGAGTTAAATAATGCTTTAAGAAGGGAAACAGATAAAGCCAGAGAACAGTGGATAGATGAGAAATACGAGGAAATCGTTGAGTGTGAAAGAATTTGTAGAACAGACCTCATGTATTCTCGAATATTCTCAAGCCTGAAGTTAAAAGAGCAATTGATGACATGAAAAGAAGGAATCTGTTGGGAGTGATGATATATCAGTGGACTTTCTTAAGGTTTTGGGATAGAAAGCAGTTAAGAACCCCACAAAATTCTTTAATCAAGTATATGATACTGGCATATGGCCGGAAGATTTTTATATGTTGTTATGGTAACACTGGAGAAAAAGAACAATGCAATAGGTTGCAAGGATTACAGAACTATTAGTTTAATTTCTCATACAGCTAAAGTTCTGATCAGAATAATAAACGATACTAAATAATAAATTATAAAGTATTTTATTCTGTTCATTGTTTTTCGCCTACAGTTCGAAATCCCACATCTTAAACGTTTAATTCACGTATTTTGGAGAAATCTGGCCATTTTAACGGGATTTTTGCCTTGCAAACCAATTACGTACATTGTTAAATCTCGAAATCCTATTGTTATCTAAACTCATAGGTTTAAGGGTACTTTGAGGGCTTATAATACGAGAAGGAGAGAAAGACGAAAGTAGAGAGAAAATATTTTCATAACAATCAAAGTAAACAAGATTCGTTGCGTTATTTACGTACAGGTATACCTAAAAACCTGAAATAATATTCAAAATGATTAAAAATCGTAATAATGAACTAAATTCGATATCAAGGAAATAGAAAAGGTGTGAAAATCTGAGGAAAGTGCTGGACGTTTTAATAAACCGAGCATGTAAAATATTTGTTGAGTGAAGGATTGGGCGATAGGTTACGGGAGTTCTGCAGGTAGAAGAATGGAGGACTTGAGGACGGTTTGGGAAATAGGGACATGCTGTTGTCGAAATCAAGACCCCTTTATAGTCTCAATTCTCATAGAGTAATACATACGTAAATATATTCCTTCCCGTCATATTGAAGGGCTTTTATACTAGTCTATTATATAACAACTTTAGTTCACTCTCTGTCTCTGAAGAAGGGTTCAGACCCGAAAAGATTTTTGTGTTGTTTTTTTGTGTTGTGTTTTCATGTGTTACTTCAACACCCCAGCGACTCGCCAGTCTCCACTGGACTTTCTCCAACAACTTGTTGCCACCATCATCACTATTTCCTGAAGCATATACATATATATATATATATATGTGTGTGTGTGTGTGCGTGCGTGTCTGTGTGGGTGTGTATGTACACATATATATATATATATATATATATATATATATATATATATATATATATATATATATATATATCAGAAGCCCTGCTATAAAAAGCAGTCGTGCGTCAAACCCGGCTTCGTACGTCTCTGTGGGTAACGTGATGAACAATTCTGGAGAAGAATTTTCGTATTTCGTCTTCTAAAGATAACAATATATCTATTTTTCTTCTTGCGTATTTAGCGACCGCATGAGATAAAAGAAAAACGTGTGACTCTTCGAAATAACCATACATCCGCGTCACGTACACCGAGGCGTCATGAGTGTCACCGCCACGCGATTCGCATTCTAACCGCAAGAAGTCATTTGACTTTAATCGAATTAAAAGCCCGAACGGCACAGATACCGGATATGCGAGAGCATCTACGTTCAAGTACAACGCTTCCGCCCAAAATTTGCGAAAGCCATGTGGTGAAGTTAGAGATGTAGTCGTAGGCCTTCGCAGATTTCTGCGTGATCAACGGTTTCAAGATACTAGTTGGCTTTTATGATGAACATCCATACGTAAACTTCCGGCATTGATATAGGGCTGTATAACTTTCTGCAATTCAATATTAAGGTCCCGGTTTCGAATCCTGCGGTGGTCTTGCCGTTGTTATTGTTTAAAAGGCAAATGAAATCTTGTTTATAAACTTAAGAAAATAAATAAATACGTTAGATACCTGCCTCTCGTCGCGGCCACGGTTCAACTTTCAAAACCTCCTGCATCTGAAGCCTTCCTTCATATTCTTGCGGCTATACTTTACTCCAAGCGCCCAAAAATGTCTTTTCGATTGAGAAATTATCTCCGATAACATCTTTCTACGTTACTTTCTCTCTTCATTACTGCACTGACAATCTCCACTGCACAGAAAAAACCAACTGTAATAACTTGTCATGGTAATGTCTGGCACAAAAACGCGAGCATTACAAAAGTTAAGTATTTTTCATACGGCCATTGACCCGTCTTTCTTTTACTCCCCCAACGCAATATTTCACAATTGTTCCTACGCCAAGAAGCTCACTTTTCAGAAATATACATTACACGGATCTCGAAAGCTTTTAACTTGCATTTCTTCATAGCCAAAGACTAACACGCATGCAATAGAAGAATAGAATGTAAAATTCTCGAGGTAACCAAGTTTGCCTTTGAAGCGTAGAGACTGTCATATTCCAAGTATATTTCGTTGGAATCGCCTTCAGATCGTTTTTGTTTTACCACCAGGTTCGAAAGAAGTCAGCCAAATGATTATTTTAACCCATTAAAGAGAAAAATACGCAGAGGGAAGATCGTATCAGCCTTTCCTTAGGAAAACGGGAAAAAATCTAAAACCGTTCAAAAAATCATCTGCATTTGTTACGTCACTCGGAACGAGTGAAAAAAGATGATGATAAATGAAAAATTCTTCCAGATATATTTATGGAAGTCAGAATCACAAATGAAAAAAAAACAGACGAGTGCAAAAATGGGTTATTTTTCACTCGACTACACTTAAGCCATGGACTGTTGATCCGAGTGCATGAATAGTAACTTAGTACTTACTTTATGTCGTAAAATTATGAAGCGAAAAAAAGAAAAATCACTGGAATTGCGAATTTGGAACATATTTCGATTATTTTACTGCGAATATTGTATAAAATGAAATAAAAATACATAAAATAAATTTTTAAATAAAATATAAAATAACATGTCCAACGTTGGGGCCCTATATTAGTCTTGGCCTGAACTTCTTATCAATAATATTTTGCCAAATATTTAAGACGTCAACACAACAGTCAAAACGACTGGATTTAATTTCCTTTCATTGATTTGGTTCCCTTTTTTCTATTTATATACCAAACTTATACAACAGTTATGATCGATTCGTTTCCACACATTTTCTATTGCGCGCAGACTTTACAAAATACCAATTTAAACCCAATAGATTCATCCGCTTAGCTTAACTTGCGAGCGAAGGCAGTCAAACAGATAACATCCTTTCATACATTTAAAAAAACTGACCGCAATTATGTATTTTATTAAATAATTAAAATGAGGAAGCAGTTCAAAAAATAATCATGACTCGCGCCCTAGGCATCATGCGATATAGCGATTTTATAAATGGCTTCGGCGGAAAATTGCAATCATCTCCTTACGATGGTGCCCAAAAGTCGCGAGGCGACACATGTCAGAACGGCGCTTTTCCGGCGGGCCGCATCCGTTGCTTTTTGTTAAATTAATACAAATGATTACTTCGCGGTTCTTTTTCGCAATTGGTTGAGTGAAGTGGCGCGCTGTGAGGAGGGGGCGTGGAGGGAGGGATATAACAGGAAGGGAGTATATCTGAAGGAGAAAATGGATGAGAGAGAGAGGAAGAAGAATATGTAGGACGAGTGGGAGCCATCCATTTTTTTTAGACGGCTGCATGTCCTTCTGACCTCTGTGGGCGCGAGAGAGATACACACGATAGAGAGGAAATAGAACGCGAGATGATGAAGGGAAGGGGGAATGGAAATCGCCCATTCATGCGATCGATGTAATTTTTCTCCGATATGAAAAAAATGCTCATTATGTTGAACGAGACAAATCGCTGTCTGAATTTCGGCTTTATTTTGTTTTCTAACGGTTGACTCCAAAGACTCGGACCGAGTGGGAACTTTGTGATGTAGTATAAGGATGAGGTCAGGAACATAATTTTCGGTATTTACAAAAAATTAAATGCGCTCTACTCTCGATTATCAGTTTTCAACTTCTCTCTAAGTTAGGTCATGAATACTGTAGACTAAGCGTGTGCGTGCGTATGTATTATAAACACGTATACAGCTTCGTTCCATCATATGAAAATTTCTCTGACTGGTTTATCACATATGCATAAAAACCTACACATATAACGATATCAACAAATTATGACTCCTGTAAATCTTACGGATACTCCAACTATTTATTTTTTCTAAAATAAACAATCACTCGCAGTAATAAAATATTAAAAACTTCTTACGTGAACTACCATCCCTTCCCGAGTTTAAAAAATACTACAAATTGCGCCATACAATAAATTGACAAAAATAAATATCGTCGACATACTCCTGCCATTTAGCATACATTCAATTTACGTTCAAATTCTCAGTAACTCCATTCGAAGGTGCAGAAAATCTACAACATAATATAAAAATCAGGAAATTTTCTTTCAAAGCCACTAATTACTAATTCACAAATGATCCTTGTGAAATTTATGAAAAAGTGACACCCTTTCGAACTAGTTATTTGTAAAGCATAAAAATATTACCCGCGTTCAAAACTCATTCTATGATATTGTTCTCCTCCCTTTTCTATAAATTTCTAGCATTTTCCGTAAACTTTAAATAAAATAATTTGCCTTAAATCTTAAGATTCAACCAGCTGGATTTATTCGATGACAAAATCGTGACTTCAGTGAAATTTTACTATTTGATGCTTAATTTACGCACCCTTTTTATTATAAACGATAGGGGAAATTGTATCGCCCTAAAAATGCAGCAGTACTGCCGGTAAATGAATTTATTATTATAATGTGCAGAATACAAAGCAAAATAAGCAACCGCCGTTTACAAATAGCTGTCACCAATAGTTTAGGAGAAAACTTCCTCAAACTACACAGCTGCCAGGATGTCACTCATTCCTTGGTAAGTTGCCAAATTCATTGCCAGTTTTGACAGGACGTTACAACTATTAATACGTACATGTATAAGATAAAATGAAGGTTCATCGTAAATATTCCTAGCAACAAAACTGCTGTAAAAATATAACATTCCTAATTTTGAAATTATTTATTCATTACTAATATTCCCCGTTACTACACAAATACAAAATTCGACTAAAAATAATAACATTTATTTACGTTTCCCTTTCCCCTTATCTTAATAAATAAATTACAGCAAACCCTCGCCATTAGCGTATTTTTCATTCGCAGGTTTCGGCCATTTGTGGATAGCAGCCTGTCTAATCATGTCTTCATAATAATATCCAGAGATTCTCCAGCGGCACGCAGAGCCATATTCTTTCCCTACATTATGATGAAAGAAAATAAAAGTGTATGCTTTGCTCTATGACAAAGTTAGGAGAAGCAGCTTTCCATTTCATATAAACACCCGACGAAAAACGAGGTGAACCTTGACTTTCTTATGAAATATGCATCGTGTTGGAGCGTTCAGTCATTCATGCGAAAAATCGCCTCTCGGCCGGATGTTGCATTCTCACTCTTATCTTGTGGAGGAAACGAAGGTAGAACTCATTGAGTCACGCGCCGAGGACGTGGCTGAGGAAGACCTGGAAGAGCTCGTCGATGCAAGTGAAGAAGAAAGTGATAATGAATCCCAGAAGACCGAAAAGCTGAATTTTAATTTGAAATTACTGGCAGAGGTGTTCAGATATGGCAAGCTATTCGCAGGCAAAATAATTGAACCTGATCCCTCTACGGAGCTTAGCCTGAAGAGGGAAGTTGAGACTGTAACAATATCTTCTTCATCATCATAGGTACCCTGTTCGTAAATAGGTCGGTGATTATTCTTGGTGAAACCTGGTTCTCCACATACACCTATTTTCCGCGGTCTTCTTCATGTCTTGATAGCTCCATTTCCCTTTCAAGTCGTCTGTCTGCTGAAACTTTTTCCTGTATCTCTCTTTTCCTTCCAATTTTCCATCTAACACGACTTGTATCCTTCTCTCTCTCTCTCTCTCTCTCTCTCTCTCTCTCTCTCTCTCTCTCTCTCTCTCTCTCTCTCTCTCTCTCTCTCTCTCTCTCTCTACGAGAATTGTTCCTTCGAAATCTCAAAAAACTGTATCGTAACCTTTCCAAATTACGGCACAACACGAACTTTGATAGGCGGTCCTTCTTCTGCTCACCTCCATTCTTTGGATTGACTTTTTTTTCAAAATAAAAGTAGGGTATCCAAGTTTCAACGGTGGTTATTAATCGATGCCAAAATTTGTCGCCGTATGCTTGCATTAGGTCTTGCAATTGTCGACAAACATTCACCCTACAAAGTTTCTGTTCAGGTCCCAACAATCGTGGCACCCAACGTGTCGAAACCTTGGTTACTCCCTAATGCTTATGCAGAATCTGATGAACTTGCCTGGTACCGACACCGATACTTTTACCAATTTCTCGAATTGTCAAACGCCTATCTTCCATCACAAGTTTTTCAACTGCAGCAATATTTTTCTCATTAACTGAAGTGTTTGGTCGTCCATTGCGCTGATCGTCATCTAGGTTTCATCGTCCATTTTTAAATCGGTCAACCCAGAGATAAACGGTACTTCTTGTTTTCGCAGACTCTCCAAAAACTGATTGCAAGCGCTGAACACTTTCTGATGATTTAACACCCCCCTTCCACAAAAAGAATGCGATTTTACAGTGTCTTCCATGGGTACATTTTTAGAGTTCTTAAAGTAGCTGTTTTTTTACCGAGTGACAGAAGCAACTTAATAGCTTTGTGCTATGGAATGATAAACATTAATGCAATAGTTTATAACTCCTATGATTGATTACGTGCTTTAAACTTAAGCAGCATAACCTATACATATATATATATATATATATATATATATATATATACTGTACTCCTATTTTCCGCTGTCCTCTTCATATCTTGATAACTCTCTTTCCCTTTCAAATCGTCTATCAGCTGAAACCTTTTCCTACCTCTATTCCTTTTTCCAACTAGTTTTCCTTCTAACATGTCTTTAATCATACTCTCTCTCCTCAGGTAATGCCCAACCCAGTTTGCCTTCCTCTCTCTAATAGTCTGTATAATCATACGCTTCCTCTCCTACTCTTCGTAGCACTTCATCGTTTTTCATCCTATCCGTCCATTTAATCTTCAGCATTCTCCTCCAAGTCTAAATTTCAAAGCTATCCAAATATTTGATATCATTTTTCCTTAACGTCCATGTTTCTGCCCCGTACAAAGCTATACTCCATACATGATATTTTATGAACTTCTTGCGGATATCTTCCCTTATATTCCCCGTAAGTAGGTGTTTCTTTCTTATGAAATCCGCTTTTGCTTTTCCTATTCTAGTCCTGATCTCATCCGTACATTTTGCATCTCTTGTTATGATGCTTCCAAGGTATTTATAGTCTGAAACTTGTTCTAAAGGCTTTCCTCCAATACTTATGTTCAGATTCTCTTCTTTGTCCGATATTCGAATGACCTTGGAATTTTCTTTATTTATTTCCATACCAAATTTTCTACCTGTTGCTACTAGTCTATTTATTATTTTCTGGAGTTCCTCTTCCTTTATTGCTAGAAGTACTTGAACATCCGCGTATTTTATTGTTCTTATAATCCTCCCTCCAATTTTGAAATCTCTTGTGTCTTCTAACGCTTCTTGCATTAGACTTTCTCCATATATATTGAATAAAGTCGGCGATAGGCAGCAGGCGTCTTATTGCTATACCGATATTTGCTTTGCAGGTGTCAGCATTCTCCAACCTGGCCTTTACAACTTGATTCACATATAGATTACTGATCGGTCTCCTGTCTTTCCAGTATACAACTATATTCTTTAATATCTTCATCCACATTACCCAATTTACTCTATCAAAGGCCTTCTGCCAGTCTACGAAACATACGCAGATATCTTGACTGCACTCTATTGCCCCTTCTGATGTTATTCTAACTACCGATAAAGCATCTCTAGTTCCTCGTCCTTTTCTGAAACCGAATTTATCTTCCACTAGCATTTATTCTGCCTTTTTCTCCAGCCTTTTATTAAGAATCCTCGTGATGATCTTCGATGTGTGTGACAGAAGGCTTATAGTTCTGTAATCTTTACACTGCATTGCCTTTGGCTTCTTCTTTAGAGGGATCATTGTTACTTCTAGGAAATCCTGAGGCCACTCTCCCGTGTCGTAAATCTTATTAATTTATTTCATGATCGCTTTTAGTGCTTCTGATCCCATGACTTTAAGTACCTCAGCTGATATTCCATCGCAGCCTGTGGCTTTCCCTTTCTTTAGTTCCACTATCGCTTTTTCTACTTCGCTCTCCATAATGCTTGGTCCTAAGTTATCATCTTCAATGTTTTCCTCATCTTCCAGTTCTATTTTTTCCGATCCTGCCTGCTTGCTGTATAGTTCCTTAATGTATTATTCCCATACCTGTGCTACATCCTTTGTTTTTGAGGCTATCTTCCCATCCGTATTCATAATTCCTTTACCACGAATTCCAGTAGATTTCTTATCTTCTAATTCCAGTGCCCTAGCGTACATCGTATAGTACCGCCCTTACTTCCCCATTTTTTGTATTTCATCAAATTTTTCTTTTATCCTATTTTCTCTAGTTTTATCTGTTACCCTTCTCAACTCATTGTTTATACGTCTATAGTTGGCTCTACCTTCTTGTTAACATTTTACCATTTTGGTCTCTCATCCATTTTCTCCAGAATTTCCTTAGTGATCCATGGTTTTCTGATTTTCTTCTCTTGATTTCCAATCTCTTTACCCAGGGTATCCTTGATACTGGTTTTAATTTCTTCCCATTATATATCCACGATTTTTGGTTTGTTTTCCAAATTTCTTAGGCGATCTTCTAACTTTATGCTGACTACATCCTGCCTTTCTTTCAGTCTTTTTAGGTCCCAAGTCTGTCTTTCTCTTCTTTTTTCTTATTTTTTTGAGCTTTATACCTACGTCAACTATTAGAAGGCTGTGATCTGAATCAATGTCTGCTCCTTGCAATGCCTTGGCGTTCTTTATGCTGATCCTGAATCTTTGTTTTACAAGGATGTAATCTATTTGGCATCTCATTCTATCTCCTGGGCTTTTCCATGTGTATAACCTTCGTTTATGGTTTTTGAACCATGTATTAGTCACTACAAGGTCATTATTGATGCAGAATTCTACGAGTTTCTCCCCTCCTCGATTTCTCTTCCCAAGTCCGTATTGCCCGACAACATTTTCTTCCTGTCCTTCTCCGACTATGCTGTTCCAATCTCCCATTATTATGCAGTTTACCTTTCCTCTTTCGTCTTCTTCGTAAATTTCATTAATTTGATGATAGATCTCATCTATTTCTTCATCGTCATGAGCTGACGTTGGCATATATACCTGGATTATCAGCATGTCCGCTGGGACTGCTTTTAGCTTTATTGCCATCAGTCTATCGTTCGTTGCTATTATCTTTGTCACGCTTTTCATCATATCTTTCCTAAGTACCAGAGCTACTCCCCTTTCCCCACTATTTCCTCCAGAATAAACTACTGTGAATTCTTCCGAGTCGAACTGTCCTTCTCCCTCCCATCTAGTTTCGCTTAGCCCTATAATGTCAACTCTATTTCTTCTAATTTCTTCTTTGAAGTTCTCTACCTTTCCTGCCTTTCTCATAGTTCTTACGTTCCAAGTCCCTATTCGTAATTTACTTTCGACAAATGTTTTCCTCAAGGCAGTCCCCGCCCGGAGATCCGATTGGGGGACTATTTTACCTCCGGATTGTTTTACCTCGAGAGAACTCATATTGTCCAACCATATAATCATTATATATATATATATATATATATATATATATATATATATATATATATATATATATATATATATATATAAATCCAAAGCTGCTTGCGAGGTTCGAACCACCTCACCTGATTTTATCATCGCGTAAGACGAGTGATTTAGTACCTCGGTCACCAGGTCTAAGCGTTGGGGCTGCGATAAATGTTAATTTGAATTCGTGTTGAAAGATATATCAAATTACAAGAGTCTATCATAACAACGAGATTAAACAAACTATTGTCATTGTTCGTGGTGTAATAGAAGTCTCTTTATTTTAACGTGGTATTGTAATGATACGAGCATTCCTACGTTTTTTGAGGGGATATTTCTGCTAATAATTGTGTTTTTATTTATCGTAATTTTTATTGATAGTAAGTTTTTATTTATCTTAAAAAACTTTTTATCTTTATTCACTATTTAAGATAGGTAATACTGTTGTAAAGGATGTTAATTTGAACAAATTTAAATGAAACATTTTAAAGTGCTGTGTTGTAGCTTAGTAATTCTTCAGCTAACTATTCTTCAGCTAACTATACTTATACAGTGTTTTATATGGATGGTTAATGTGATGTTAGGAAAAGAAAATTTTTTTATTTTTGCCATTTAAATTAGGTGACTAAAATATGATATATTTAACAGTTTCACTCCTACTAATATCTAAAGCTGAATTACTCTCAACTAGCAGCATATTTGCGTTGATTTTAAGCAATATGAATGGACAAGTCAGTATTTTCATTAATGAAACAAAAAATACTATTAAACCTCTTACTACTTATATACCAAACATTCTTACGTTTGCCACTGAGCTCTCTAATTCTGTCTACCATTCTCTCAACTGTAAAAAGATTCAAGGTTAAATAGAGAGACCCCCGCATCACTCAACAGCTGGTAGACACTTTTGCAACTTTTTACGCCCATACAAGCAGAAAGGTTATTATAATTATATTATAGAGTTTATTCATATTAAAGTATTAACTATATAAAAGTTGGTTTTAAAAATTCATTTTTATATCTTCACTTGTTTTACAGTCTATATAATCATTCGCTTCTCTACGATTCTTCTTAGTAATAACTCGTTTTTCATCCTATCTGTTCATTTTATTTTCAGCATTATTCTCCATGCCCACACTTCGAAGCTTTCCAAGTATTTTATATCATTTTTCCTTAGCGTCCATCTTTCTGCTCCATACAAACTGATGGGCCAGAATGCGTCAATTAAACCGAAATACCGAACGTGCATCTCCATATGAACATTAAAAGTAGTATTTTACGCATTTTACTCCTGACTTGACTAACATACTATATAACGTAAAAAACTCTAAAAATAGCCAAACAGGTTATCATTGGGTACACATGAGCAAATTCTCCCACACACTCCTCCAGCGAGCTCTCTAGCCGAAGGACTTTGTCGAGTGTCCACTGTTCTCAAAAATCGCCGCTTCCCGCGCAATTTCCGTCAATCCTTTGTCACAATTATTTCTCAAATATTGAATTAAGTGATCTTACGGCTTGAAGAATTGCGCATCACAGGAGTATTCGCAACCCCAATACAGTAGAGGATTACATTAAATTTTTAAACATGAAGGGAGGGATTGAGCAAAATTTGGGACCGCAAGACTATCGTCAACAGAAAAAAATGTTTCTGTCCATAGAGGAAAAGCGATATTTATTGGTAAGTCTAACGGGCGCAACTACAAACTATCGGACAGCCCGCGAAAATATTTTTTGGTGTCCTTCAAAATTCATTGTTTAATGTAATATATTGATTCTAGGGGTTCTGCCTCTACGCGCTCCGTGAGGCTAATTCGTCCGCTGCCCGTGTAAAACCCCGAACATCCTCCTTTCAGCATATATTTAAGGTACACAATTATATTTAGCTCTATTTTCGGGCTTCTCTCTCACCCCCTCTCTCCCTATCTTCCACTCCCTCTATCCCTCCCTCCCATCCACCAAACCTTCCGCTTTCCCTCATTCTCTCTTTCATTCTCCCCTTTCCCCATATTCCCGTCTTCCTCCGTTTTCTCAATACGGTCCAATATAATTTTACTAGCGTAATTGCCCGTCAGATATGCAGATTATGTATTAAAATTAAGGCACTTCCCATTCTTCCTCCCATTCTCTCTGCCTCCCTCCCATTCTCTTCCCTCCCTCTCCCCCTATTCTCTATCTCTCCTATCCTCCCCCTCTCTTCCTTCTTCCGATTCTCCATCCCTCTCTCCCTCCTATTCTTAACCCTCACCTCTTCCTATCCTCCCTCCCATCCTCCTCCCTTTCTCCCTCACATTCTCCTTCTCATTCTCCCCTCAAAAATGTAGTTATCTCTCTGTCAGCGTGACATGCGTAGTTAAAAATCTTACATACAAAAAGAATATTTATTTGTTAAACATTACGCTAGACACCTTTAGGTGGCCAAAATTATTTGAACTCTCTGGAACATACTATAATGTTAATTATTTATATTTTTTGTTTTCAGCCCACATAAAATATTGCCCCATTAAATTAAAATTTATAAATTTAATTCAGAGAAAGTGCAATATATCCCCCCTGAAAATAGATCCACAAACGGACATTAATTTCTTTAATTACCATATCAACCCTAAATAAACAAATTCTGATTAGCTTATTATATAAACTTCTGCCAAATTTCAATTTTCCATCTACATCCTTGACCGAGTTATTCGCGTTTTAATAACTTTACACTCAGACCAACGGACTGAAAACTTAGCCTTTTATTATCACTATGGAGATACCCGTTCTACAAACGGTTTTCACCCGAAATAATACATAATTTATACATTATAGCTATTCTATTTGAATCATAAATAAAGTTTTCAATAATTGTTAAAATTTTGCTCCCGTAAATACTTGGGAGATTTGAGAAGGTTTTCTTATGGAGAATAGAAATTATACCCTGCGGTCGAACCCTGGTCTTCTATTCGGATTTTTTTCTTCATTGCCTTTTATGCTTGTAATATTTGTCATATACAATATTATTATCATTACTCATACGATCAAAACAAAAAGGAGTTATTGAAATTAGTTTGTTTTTTTGTGCAATCATTGATTGTGTTATAGTTAAACAGTCAGTACTCAAAATAAAAAAAGAATTAATTTACTAAAATACCGTAAATAACTTTGATGTTCTTAGAAAAATGCGATTTGAGTTGTCTTTCATTATAATATTTTACGAATTTAGTTTACTTTGGTTGCTATGAAAATCATATCACTCTCCTTCCTTCTCTCTCTCTCTCGTATTAAAAGCATTCAAAGCAAGCTTACACCCATAATAACAATAGGACTAGGGGCCTGTTGCAGTACTTCCTGCAAACATCTAGAGTTCCTCGCGTGAAGTGACCCAATGCGATAGTTCCTATGACAAAAAATTGTTACAAAGAGTGTTATTAGTTGAACCACTTTTATTGCCCCTCTTAAAGTAATTATATAGCTCACACCATTTTCATAACCTAAAGCACATACCTACGTGATTTATACTACCGGTACACAATATTTTTTGTTTTGTTCAATATTTCTGATGATACAGCATATCGTATGTTCTGTGGTTTGTTTAATATTAAGTAAGCAATGCACCGGCCATGCGTCAATATCGAAATAAATTAATCAAAAACATTATCAATACAGTAATTTCCTTAAAATGCACAATAAAACTTGCAAACGAAACGATATTTTCAATGCATGCGTGAAATAAGTTGTCCATTATTACAATGCATTGGAATCGTTTCTTTTCTTTGCTACGTGTTTCATCTGTTTTATATTTACACGAAACTTTTCACATAAATTTTCAATCCTTGATGCGTTTGTTTCATTGTAAGCTTTTGTTAGTGCAAATGCACTTGAAAGTGCAAGTCTAACGAGGCAAAAATCCGAGATCAACTATTGAAATGTTGAAAAAATCGGAAAAAGTGGAATAAAAACTTAAAATATGAGCAAACACAAATTAAACAACAGCGTAGAAAGTACGAATAGGTATCTTCGTTTTTTCTACGTAAAACAGTGTAAATCTCGAATGAAAGTCTCGATCGTAAATTATTTTAAAATGTTAAAGGCTAAAGGTCTACACATCGTATTCCAGCCGACTGTGTGTAAATCAAATGCAAAAACAAAAACTATCCTAATACCTATCCATGCTTTATCGGGAGACGAATACCCTCTTAAAAAATGCAAGAGTTCGCGCCGAGTATTCAGGCGAAAGATTTGTCGAAATCGAGCCGACCCACAGTAAGTCAAATGCTAAATCTAGAGGAAAAAAATTACCATGGCATCATAACTATATTTAATGTTGTCAGGTAGTATCAAATATTGTAAATATGCATAAATATGTTGAAAAGCCTTACACTTGTCCATTACTATGTCTTCAAGTGCAATAAAAAACAGGTTTTCTGGAGAAAATGTTGTGTATTTTGGCAGAGAATAAATATTGAAAATTATTTACACAAATTAAAAAGAAACTAATCTAACTCAACTTATGCGTCTTCACTGTCTTTTTAAGAGTCCTCACTATCATTCTAAATTATCATAAGAGCTTTCACTGTCTTCTCAGGAGTCTTCGTCACTATCATCATCTGTTTCTCCTTCTTACTTACAATTAGTGACAGGAATTTCTGGTTGCATCAATAGTTGCAAGACTTCATTAGGCAAACTTCCTTTCTTTTTCATGTGAGCGGATTTTATATGAGAGATCAAGGGGTCAAATGATATTAGTAGCAGATGCATGACGTCTTCCAAATTTGATTTTCCGGAGAATTTCCGGGTATGACCTTCTTTGTAAGTCTTAAAATGGTTATTCATGGCTTCCTGAGCCTCTTCTGAAAGCATGCCAATAGGCAAAGTTGGTGACTCTTTGCACCATGAAATAGTATTTTATGAATGCTGGCAGGCATATACTACCAATGATATAGTTTAATATATAACTTTGCGGTGTCTATTGCTGAAAAGCTTCTACATTTATTTTAAAGTTGCTTGACATGGCTCTTAAGATGATAGAAAATCGTCTGATTAGCTCTTCATTAACTCCTGTAATCGTTGCAGATAAAACAGAATCATTGAAGAATCGACGTGCAGTATTGCCATCGTTAGATGTACCGCTACCTCCAGGTTTAGGCTCGTCAACAATTAAACCCATTTCAGTTCGAAACTGTTTTTGTATTTTCTTTTTTCTGGCTGCAAAATTGGTCTTTTCTGCTTCGCTCCTCACTTGCCATTTTTTTTTGTTTGGAGTCTGTCAAAGATGTGCAATATACATTCAAAATAACGAATCCATGAATGCAATGTGGACAGTCCAAATGAGTATCGGTTTCATTTGTGGAAAAATCAACTTTGTTCATTTGTTTTGGACAAGCACCGCAGATGTAGCATCTCCGTGTGGAAACATTTGCCACAGCATTGCAAACTTTTCCATCGAACATTGTCATTAAAAGTGTTTGTGAAATCTGTAAACATTTTCCATCCACAACCACTTCTCTAGGCTGCAGTGCTTTTATTTGGGTTTATATTTTGTCAATTTCTTTCTTCGTCTCTTCCGACGTCTCTTTTTCAAATAACAACTTCGTAGGCCTGCAAAACCTTGGTGATGAGGGTGTTGGATTCTGCCATAGTATAGTTTTGTTATTCAGATCTTCAATAGGAGCAGAATACATCTGCAAAGGCACAAGTGAGACGACAAAAATATCTGAATCACTGTATATCGTTCCATCTACAGAAGGTCTACCATCGATGAACTTCTGCTTGTACTGTCTCTGACCGCTACTTCCATCATAGCCCCAATTAAATACATTGATATCATCACCGTTAGAGACTCCCTTAATGACCTCATCCTGCACTGAAGCGAGACGTGGTAGCTAGGATAAATATTGCAATTTCTCTGTTTATCTCCTTTCCTTATATTTACATACTGTGATTTTGACAGTTTGTTTTCAACAAAAAACGACAAGGCTTCCTCTCCAGTGTAGGGGACGGACTTCAAAACAGGTATTTTGTATGCTCTTTTAATTTTTGTAGCTCTATGCGGCGGTGTCTGAGTAGCCTCTTTTATGATCTCTGCGGCATCCCATTTTCCTGAGGCACTCAGAGACATCTGGGTTGCAAGAACAAGTTCCTCTTCAGGGCGCTCAAGCAAAGGTTGTAAATGCTTCCGCTTCGACTTCATGCAGGATTAAGGGAATGATTTTCGGGGCCTTCCAACAGGTGATGATGAGATGTAGATTCCATAAGTGTTGTACAGGACTTCAGAGAGTCGTAGACATTTTTTGGAAACTTCAGTTCTTTGTTCAGCCAATTACTGTGTTTATAAAGGAATCTTTCCATCTTTCTTGAAAACTCTTTCCATCGTTCATCAATGTTACTTTTAAATCGGCATAAAGTCTTGTTAATACACCTTAGCATATCTGGGGCACACTCTTCCAACTCGAACTTTCTCTGAACATAACTTTTAAGTTTTTCTTGTGAAGCACTTTTGTTTCATAACACTTCAAACAGCTGCGTGTGTAACCATCTGAAAAAAGTTTTTTATTGGAAAAGGCGCAAATATGCGCAAAAACTAAAGCATGCGCCTTAAACCAGCATAATTGGCCTACATTTTGGTGAAAGAAAGAAGGCATGGACTCGCGGGGCAAATTTTGTAACTCTTAATATATGTAAATATTCAAGAAGAAATCTGGTATGGACGTCACAAAATATGAAAAATATTAATTAAAATTCCAGAGAGCTATATGAAATCCGGTATTAGCGTAAAATAAAACGACATACCTGTACTCGCACAGTACACAACACACAACAGTAGATTTTGCTTCCAGAACGCAGACACAAGATCTCAAAGTCACAGACAAAACTAGACTGGCGTGCCTTACATTCTATCTCTCGATAAGAGAGCGCAGACAAAAGAGTGCACACTTACCAAATCGTGCAGTTTTCTTTGTTTAGTGCTAAGTAGTGAGGCTCCCCTTTCAGGACATTAATAGTAACACAATAAATCATTATTTTAGGTATGTTATAAAACAATTTTTTCCCGCTAGATTTAACTTTTGACCCACTGTGCGACCGTTTCCGGTTTATTTGCGTTCATGCCGGAGGCTTCAGACGCAGGCAGGCAGGGACGCACGCAGAGACACCGGTTATAATTAGGGTATGAATTTTTCGGATTTTACCCGATTTTTACCCCCCGATTACCTTTTTTAAATTTCGGGTAAAACCCGAAAAAACCCGAAATTATTAGTTTTCTTTGAACAATTTTTTTATATGTATTTGGTCAGAATTTCTATTCTGGCGCTAGTAGGCACCTCAGCACTTGAGTGCAGTCCGAGATGTTCGTGATCAGTCTGTTTATTCTCTTTGTAAGCAATTTATTCGTAACACAATCTTAATTTCCTTGGTTTGCTCGTGCCACGAATAGTCAAGGACGCGCCTTACCTAGTCACTGTTAGATCTTTGATAGGATAAGGAAAAGAAGAGCCAAAGTGTCTGTTAGTTGAAAACACTACGAAAGAAAAATTATGTCGCTAATATCTGGTGTGTTTTCAAATGAAGTTGAACGGGAAGCAAGATATTTGTGCAGCCTGCGAGGTGTTCCTCTCCACGTGGAGGCGTTTAACACAAAATATCACTCTCAACCATACTTAAGGTATAGTAATAAGTTTTGATTGTTGATAAAACTTTAAAAAATTTAAACATTATTTTTATTTTAAAATAATTTTATCCGAATCACAAAATAATAAAACCCGAAAATTACCCGAGATTGAACTTTTTTTTAAACCGAAAAATCTGTAACTTATTTATATCCGATTTTAACCCGAATGAAAAGGAAAATAATAAAGCCCGATATTTACTCTCCGAATGAAATTTTTTTAACCCGAAAAATCCATACCCTAGTTATAATATATCAGATTTCGAGGTCTAACAATGTCATTGGTAGGAAAGGCAACATCCCGTTAAAATGGAAAGATTTCCTCGAAATATGTGAATTAAACGTTTAACATGAGCGATTTCGAACTGTATGCGAAAAAATATGAACAGAATAAAAAATTTAACAATTTGTTCTTCAAAATGTTTTAGATCCTAGGCTCGTAGGTTAACTCTTTCTAATTTTAATCTGAAAAATATTTAAAGCCTGCACGTCGAAAAGTCTATGTTTACGTGTTGTCTTGTGGGAAATGGTAATGTCTTCCTTGGAGTTGACCCCAGGACTTTTTTTGAGATTTTTTTTCGTCATCGAGTACTCATGCAAAAATTCAAAATTCTATTTAATCGGGAAGTTTGTTCAAACACGTTAAAAAGTGCCACCGTAGTCGATGACGTCAGAAAGGCTTCGGACGGACAAAAATCGACAAATTATTATAAGATTTTCGTGATTTTTTTAAACCTCTTTCTCTCCCTGTTTCCCAAACCGTCCTCAAGTCCTCCAAACTTCTAACTAACTCCCGTAATATGTCGCCCAATCCTTCACTCTATATATTTTTTACACACTCGGTTTGAATATTAAAACGTCCAGCACGTTCCTCATATTTTCATACCGTTTCTATTTCATTAATATTGAATTTAGGTCATTATTACGATTTTAAATCATTTTGACTAGTATTTCAGCTCTTTAGGCATTCCATCTCGTAAATAACGCAACGCATGTTGTTTACATTGATTGCTATGAAAAATCATTTCCCTCTCCTTCCATCTTTTACTCCTTCTCGTATTAAAAGCACGCTTAAACCCATAAGGATTGAAATAACAATAGGATTTCGAGGTTTACCAATTTAATTGGTAGGCGAGGTAACATCTCGTTAAAATTGTAAGATTTCCCCAAAATATGATAATTAAACGTGAATTTCGAAATTTAGACGAATAACAATGAACAGAATAAGAAACCTTGTACTCTTTTCTTTGAAACAGTTTATATCTCAAGGTCGTGGGTTATTTTTTTCTAATTTTAATCTCTAAATGAAGAAAAGCCTGCACGCCAAAAAGTCGATTTTTACGTGTTATCTTATGGGGAATGCAAATAATCCTCTGGAGTCAAACTTGGACGTTTTTCGTAAATTTTCTTTTGTCAACGCTTTTTCATATTGGAGTAGATCATCACTGCCGAATTTCAAGTGATCGAGTTATTCGTGTTTTAAGAGCGTGACATGGACCAACAACGGACCAACCAACGGACTAAACAACGGACTAACCAAAAGACAAACATAGCCTTTTATTATAATGGGAGGATGAGTACGGCAACAATGCTGGTTGTTCTTGGCAATAAAATATTTTATTCACGAAAAACTTAAAATTTTCGTCTTCAAAACAATTTTATGAGTCAATTCGAATCGTATTTGAAAATCTACGGTAGGAAAATGAATTTGCGTTCTTTTGCACGTACTATATTTTAAGTTTCTAATTTTTACGACAATTATAAATAATTTTAAAAAGAAAACGAAAAATGTCCTACACCCTTTTACGTGTTAATCCAATGGAGGATGGAAACTATCCTTGTATCGAATCCATGCCCTTATGTTAGACAAATGCACATTTGTCAGGTGCAGAAACTCATGCCGGGTATTATAATTAAAATTTCGTCGAAATCGGACTGATCTATCGCGATCTATTTACTCCGTATTCTACTGCGTACATGCCGAGTTTGAACGCCTAATTCCATCTGGAAGTCCTCTTTAGAAGCGTGCCTGACACTGTCAGGAAGACTGACTTAGAAGTATAAACATTTATGAAGAACACGCGGTCAGCCCCCGTCTCATCGCACTATTAGCGAAGAGTGGATCAAATCTTACTTAAATTCAAGTAACATAATGGAGAGAAATTTTTATCATAGAAAAGAATGACAAATTGATAAAAAATTAATAAATAAGTTTAAGCAGACCTACCCTTTACCTAAAGGTACCGAAGGGTTATTTGGCCAGTCCGCCTCTGCCTGACAGCAACAATGCTCTAATGTTAATCTTATGGGAATTTTTCGAATTTTCAAAATTTTATGGGGCAGTCAAACTTTAAAACTTCCCGTTTTCGCAATGGTTCCTTTGTTTATAAGTCATGAACAATCAGTTTGCAAAAGTTTAGCTTTCTAGCACATCCAAAAATAAGAAATAATTTTGATATAATTTGCGTTAGGCAGGATAGTGCGGTTATAATATAGAGAGATAGATGGAACTGCAGGATCCCCTAAATCTATTGTCCCCCCTGCGGTATTATAGTCCCGTGACTGACATGTTTTGAAAATAGTAAGCGTCGAAGACATCACGTGTTTTGAATCGATATACGTAAATGAATATATAACCAATAAGATAAGGCTTAATTTGGTCAAAATGAGTCATTCCCAAAAAGAAAAATAAATACTTGTTACAAAGAGTGTTTATCTTGACCCGTTTCGGAATAAATTAGCGCATCTTTAATAAAAATATAACAGGTATTTGACGTAGATTTACAAATGTCTTAATGCGCGGTTCCTGGTATTCATCGAAGAAACCTACTTTCCATCAAAGTTGGGTTGAATCTGATTTCTCGGAAATGACCACACAAAAAGCATGGTAGTTAAATTAGTTATAAAAGTTTCGGGAGTTGCGTAGTCAAAAAAACCAGATTCTAAAAGAGGAAAAAGCGCTCCTGCTTTCTTAACCCGCATGGCTACCACATTGCTTCATCCGCGCTAAACTGATGGACCTTCTTAAATCTTTTGAGATGCATTCTCTTTTAGGCAATCCGAAAACTCTGAGATGCGGAATTTTCACACTTTTGAGTGACACAAAAAAGTACGAAGAAAAACCCCAGTTCCGTGAGAGAGTCGAAATTTCGAAGACATGCCGTAAAAGCGCGGTTTTTTTGTTTGTCGACGAGAAATGGTTTTTTTATCCTCTTTACAGTCTGAAAGGTACTTACGTGACCGAACTGATACCAAGCGACCTCGACAACGCGGAAATTTCTCTTTCAAATCGCGTGCCGCGCGAAATCTGTCGTTACCTGCAGGAGACCGTAATTATGAGTCATATTAACGAGGTGATAGATTTGCCGCTGCCTTTTTTTACTGGCAAGAGCATTGCGATGTTCGGTTGCCAACATGACTTACGGGAGCGGACGTTCGTGTGTTTTCTCTTCGGAAAGCCACCTTAAGCCACCTTTAAACCGTTTCTTCGGAGAGCCACGTATTTCAAATAGATGCGTGAGGGAACGCAGGAATTTTCTCCCCCTTTAAATGAACGCACACAAACGCGACAGAATATCGATTACACCTCTGGCAACGACAATTAAATCGAAATTAATGGGTCGAGATAATCGCGCGTCGTAAATCTCCTCCCCTTCTCCTTTTAATTCGATTCTAATTTATTACTTTTTATTAATGGGAAATTTACCAAGAGTTTACCCGTTATGAGTTTGCGTGCGCGTGTTGAAATTGAACGGTATGGAAAATGCCCGTTACGAACGCACTACTTCGCCGTTTCGGCCTTCGATTTGTAAAAAATATTCGTCACGACAAGCGATAAATTCACCGCGTCAAAATGTCAGCTTAAGTATTGCCTCGGTAGTCATGCATGTTTCAAAATTGGAATGGTGACATCGGTTGAGATTTCTTTTTAAATTCGCTTCCGGACTACTCTCTGTTGAGGAAAAATCTAATCGGATGTGTTACCACCGCCGATCAGGCAGAAGCAGAAATATTCAGAACAAAATCTGCTTTCGAACACGTCTCTATTCCTATTTTAAAACTTTTACGAATTTACACACACACACACAGAAACATACATTTGCGTATTATATGGCTTACGCACATGGAACTATTTTTAGAAACCTTAAACCTCAGTCGTAACTTATTCACAGTAGGGTAATAACTCTAATTTGACGAACTCGGTGGAGTTCATTACAATCTACTATCGGTGAATCAGTAATGATGATGGCTGCTTTATGAACCGAAATACGCGTAGAGCTTTCACAACCTTTTTACTTTCTCCATATACGAAGTATATAGAAAGTAGGGTTTTCATGAAAAAAATCGAATTCGAGATTTCAACGGAAATACATGTTTTAAGGTCCCCTGAGCACGTTTTGACTATTTTCTCGATGATGTCTGTCAGTCTGTCTGTCAGTCTGTGTGGCTGTCTGTATGTGATACATTTTTGTGGGCGCTCTAACTGAAAAACTGTTAATTAGGTCAACGCAAAATTTTATATTTAACATTTTTATAAAAGTTATAAGATCTGATTAGTATTTGGGAATAATTTTGAAACAGGAAAAACAGGTATCAACCAGCCCCAACCCCCAAGAGAACTTCGAAACGTCCATCAATTTCGGGCTTTGGCAATCTCACCATTTGAGAGGGAGGGGTTTTCTTCGACGTTCTCTTGGGGGACGTCCGTTGGGGCTGGTTGATACTAGCTTGGCTAGCCCGGACCCAACTAAGAAAAACACCCGCGTTCAGAAACAGGAAAGATTATCTGCTACGGTAGTTCAGTGGTAGAATATCCGCCCAGCAAGTGGAAGACCCGGGTTCAATTCCCGGTCATAGCAGAATTTTTTCCTGTTTCAAAATTATTCCCAAATTACAGCTTATGCCATTCTGCATAGTTTCATATTATTCCAATGATTAGTTTTTGGTAAAAATCGATTGACCGGAAGTGGGTGTTTACTTTTGTCACATCCGTTATTTTGAAATATTTGCTTTAATATTTGATAAATGTAAGAATGTATTGGAGTAAAAGTTGTAGGAAATAGCATTTTCTACAACCTTTGATTTTAACATTTTTCCATATAATGCATTGTTTAAGAAATATCTTATATTCTTAGCTGCCACCACCACGCCACCTACTGAGAGCTATTGTTAACAATTAACGCTTAGTTACGTCTTAGTAACGCTCCTTTTTCTTTTCTTAATTGTCAACCGGAAGTAAATATTGACAACGATCCCAGAGCTAACAACGTAATTTGCCATATAAATATGGAGAAAGTCATGTGTTGCCCACATCAGTTTATTTGTAAAGAATTCACTTTTTGCTTTCTCATATACGAAGTATATAGGAGAAAGTGTTGTGATTGTGAAAAAAATCGACTTTGAAATGTTGATGGATATCCACGCTTTTTGGTGACCTTAAGTTTTTACAATTCTGTCTGTAGTATGTCTTTGATCGGCTCCAGAAGCTAAGTGGTTCAACGGTATCTGAACAATTCGCGTACTGACAGAGGATATAACCCGGAAAATATGTCTAGTTGAAATGAACAACGTCGCGCAACAATGGGGGAAAGTTTGTTCTTGTCGATTTTCACAAAATTTTGACCAACTCAAAAAAGGCTCAATGTATTTTTATTTAAATTCGTCCAGATATAAAGCGTGATGTCATTGACAATACTGCATAAGGCAGATGTCTTAAAAACAATTATACATACATATGTACAACGTCCAGAGACAATATAACATATCTAATTTACGCCTAGATACCATCATGCTCTCCCAACATAAAAAGCAGCCGCGTTGTTGCTACGAATCAAACTGTGCGTTAATTTAAGCTGTGACGTTATTGCCTTCACTATAAGCGTACAGATATGAGAAAGTTATTGCAATATGTGTTGCGCCGATTTTTTGCAAATCAATCCCTGAGTTTAAGATTCCCAAATTACTACCATCGATCCTGAATATGTACGTATATGTTTCTAATAAGATTTATAATACTTTTAGGATATTTTATTTGGTGTTATTTAACCCACTCTAGCTGACAATTCATCTGCCCCATCCTCTTCCACCCCGAACATACTGCCGATCGCTCCCACTTATCAAATAAAATATCCAATATAACGCATTTCAAAATCCATCAGCTCTACCGTGGAGACAAAAATAGACGTTCAGCGTCTAAATCAGAGGTTCTCAGAGGAAAAGTCGTCTTGGCCGCATCTGCAGCCACCTGCCACGTAGTGATGGCCGCTTTGTTAAATTTAAGGTCTAAGTCAGGGGCGAGCAAACTACGGTCCGCGAGGGCATTTTATGTGGCCCGCGATACCTATATGAAAGCGAACTGTAATATAAAATACAGATAATTTCATATATATATATATATATATATATATATATATATATATATATATATATATATATATATAAATTATTGCTGGAAAACCTTTTCCAGTGATGTTTTGGGGATAACATATTATTGATTATTGATTTTCACTAACAGGATCTCTCGCATGATCTCAAATAACTTCTGACGCCGAGGCATTTTCATCTGTTAATGCGGCCCGCCTAAGAAGATGCAACTGTTAATGTGGCCCACCCCTGGTCTAACATAAGTGATGTTTGATATTCTCCGTAAGACACGAGATATAATAACAATATCAAATATTTATTATAAAATAATGTGAAATCACAGTATTCATCGCACTCTGCATATTAATCATTGATATGTTCAAAATATAATTTTGCTGGCGGCCGCATTAAAATTTTCTGGTGGCCGCACTTGAGAATCGCTGGTCTAAATCCTTGGTGGTCGAAAGGAATAGCATTCTTTGTATTCCCGCCCTTCGTTTTTTAGGCGATTCCCGCGTTTTTCAGAATTTTCCGCCTTCCTCTCCGACTTCCCCAAGTGTCGTGAGAAGGATGCGCAACGGTTGACGAGAATCCCCCGTCCTTCGAGAGAGGACGCTAAAACCGAGACGCCGCGGCCCATTGGTGCATTATGTTAAAAAGTTCCAAGTACGGGTTTTCTCTCTTTCTCCCTCTTCTTGCCTCCACGCTCACTCCAGCAACGCAAACGTACACATTTTACTGCATCCGGCTATAAAAAAATTGCCTAAAAGTCCGGCGCGAAAGAGACAACGCATGTCTAAATGGAAAACCACTCTGTGTACGTGTGCATGTTTGCGCGTTTCACTCGCGAGAAAGAGATGAGGGAAAAAAGCGTCCATTTTTAAACATCCCTTTCGTGACCCGCCCCGCTGTCTGCGGGACGGAAAAATCGAGAGAAAAAATGAATTCGAAAGGCCCGATAATTGTGCGGCGCGGATGTGAAACGCGTGCTTTCTTTTCCTCGTTTTTAAAACGGCGGAAATCGTCGCTGCTTCCCGCGATATAGCGAGCGGCGGCGCCGATGTGAGCGGCGTGTCGAGATTGGATCGCGAAGTGACAGTGGCTCCCTCTGAAACGGGAGTCGGTTTCGTGAGAGCCTCAACGCCACGCGTTGTGGGTTGTATTTATAGGACCCAGATGAAGGAGGCGCTCTCTCTCTCTTGGGTGGCTCTGAGGCTGCGAGATGAGGCAGGGATGAAGGAGCTTAGGGAGATCGGATTCTGAAGGTGAGCAAATGGTATGGGCGGGAGCCTTAAAAATAAATCGATGCGCGTAAAATTATCAGTTTTCGGGAACCGAAATTCAAATTTAAAATTTTTATCTTTAAGACGTTGTATGCATATTTGAAATTCAAAATTAAAGATGTACGTATGCGAATTACGAATTGATCTTTTTTGCGTAGACATAAATGTGCGAAACTTGCATTAATGAATTGATCTCTTTGTTTGAGAATCTTGTCCGGCATCTATCAGCTCTGTAAAACTTAATGTTCATAACACGAATGGGTTTCTTTCTGCACGTGAATCTTGTGGTCGGCCAAATACTGAGGTATTTAAAAGGAGCCTGGATTCTTCTGTAATTCTTCGTTAACTTTTCGCAGCTTACATGATTCGTCACAAAATAAGCGAAGTATATATTTTATAAGTAAAAACATATTTATGAGTTTTCCAATAAAATTTGATGCTACGTAGAAATGTTTGCAAAGAATTTAATTAAAGAAATCGTTTAATCTCAATTAAGAAATTTTCGTACTCTGCCATACAAATTTCCCAACTGAGAAGATTCATTTTTATAAAAAATATGTTATTATTTTTCATTTATTTCAAATATCTCATATACAGGGCTTTTACGCTGAACGTAATAATAGTAACAAAGATGATCATATATAACAATGTCCTTGGTAGGATCCGAACCCGCAACTCTAGCGTACAATCTTTCTTCCAAGTCTCTTGTACATTAAAGTAACCTAAAGGTTATCTAAAATCTAAAAATTAATAAAACACGTTTAAGGCGATTGTTAAATGCTTCCAGATCCTCCTGTGACCTCATAAAAGAAATAACTTTTACAAATACTTGATTTGCAAGATCATTCTGAGTCACAACATCGTATCCTTATGCGCTATGCGACCCATAAAATACGTCAATACATATGCCTCATAAGATACAATACAGATACTCATAACACACAACAGATACTTTAGATCGATACGATCGTACACATTTCATTTCAGCCAACGATTTTACTTATAATAATAATAATCCTCTCCTCTTCTCAAGTTCCCACCACGGATTCCAACAAGAATTCACTCAAAGAATAAACATTTTTTGCCTTGATTATCTCTCCAATTGATTAAACAGCCAAACTGACCACCTACAGCGAATGCGTTCATGAGGCACTGATGATACAGGTAATCCAATACGAGCAAGGAAAAAAATAAAAGTGCGAGCCGCTACGTTCGTCGCTTGTCAGCGCCTGCCGCTGCTTACAAACGCAAGCTGCTGAGCGACTAAAATCTTAGATCGACATTTTCCGGGGCTCCGTGTTTTTCTAAACGCTACCGTCTCTGTTTTTTTATTTTAAAGAGCTAAGTGAGGCACTTTCAAACTAGAATGGCAACCCACGCTGGACGGAAGCGCCTACGACGCATATATAATCCTACCCATCGCGATAGAAACCTTAAAACAAATCTGGGATCGCTTGGTTTCCGAGGAGCGTTCGTTAGACGCGTTTAAAGTTATATTTAAGTTTTCGCCTCGTTTTTTAATTATACTATCAAGGCAATTTAAGCCAAATAAATTTTGTATTTCATTTCGTTCTGCCGCAATCGAATGGAATATGTTTTCTTTGACGAACGGTTAACGAGTTGCGTAAATAACTTAATATTTTGTTTTTAGACGACAAGTGACAGCGATTGCCATGATATACTACAGGAAAACTTATTATAGTCTTTTATTTTTATAAAGGTTACGCGTTCAAAATTTCTGTGCATGTATCCTGGTCGGCCATAGAGGTGCCTCCTCACCGTCCATACTTTCACAACGTTGAACTTAAATGAAACATTTTCGAGCTAACCTTTGGCTTCAACCAAATTGACCACCTGTCTCTCCAATGGCCAAAAAAATATACTGAGAAACTAAGTCAGCATTTCAGCTACGAAGCAGCCGCCATCAGTAGTGACTAAGCGATGGTAGTTTCTAATTTTAAGAATTCTGAGTTTTAGTACTGTAGTAAATTTTGTCAATGTGACAATTAATCGAATCGGATTGACGAATTTTATTAAGGATCTCGTTTACCATGTTCTGCCGTATATATTTCGGCGGATCGGAGCTTTTTATGCGCACGCACAGACGCGAGAGAAAGAATCTTATACCTATGCGTCTAAAATCCTCTTCCCTTTCTTCAGCCTTGATGCTCATGTTATCCATAATCTAATCTTGCTTCCTCTTTGGGATACGATGGCGCGCGGACATATTAATCTTTCGCTTTCAACTTCTCCCCTTCTTCCTTCCTCCCTCTCCCTTCCTCAATTCCTCCTAATCTAAGGTGCATCCCAGCTTTTTATCCCTATCTTCCGAGCCCTACATTCATAAACAACTTATCTCTCGACACGGGATTTTATCGCTGCTGCAAAAAAAGGAGAGTAGATTCTACGTCACGGGCGATACAAACACAGGCACGCACGCGTTCACGCGCTCGAGCACGCACGCACGCACGATTCCGACCCACGCCCTCTTTCGAGCCGATCGCGCGCGATCGGGAGGGCGACTGTTACGCAACGGCCGCTCGCCCACGGATTGATTGCATTGTCGCGGAGCTTCTTACGCCCACTAACAAAAGAGCATCTGATGGAACGAGAGAGAGAGAGAGAAGCCGTGCAAGAAATAAAATAAAACGACCTCTCCTCCTCCTCTCCCCCTCCCAATTCAATCTCCCTATCTCCCCCTTGAAAATCTACTTCTGCCACTACCTGGATTTGAATTCAATAGCCTTTATCTCTTTCGTATTTTTATCAATGAATATGTTCCGGAGTTTTTTTCCCTTCGTTTTTCTGGGACAAATTCATCCGTGCCTGTTTAGTTAGTCCGCAAAAAAATCATTGCCGTTTCCTTTCCGTATTTATTTTAACCTTTTCAACACAAGGTTAGAGAGTGTTGAAGAAAACTTCAAAACTCCACACCAGTTGAAAAAACCATCGAGGTTATTTCCATCATCAATTGGAACCAAGCCACGAGGTGATCTCTATATTTCGTTTGTGGATGGCTAGAGAAGATTTTTTTTTTCGTTTATTTATTGTTGGATATACAGGGTGTATCAGAAGTCCGGACCGATAGGCCATTTTATTAATATTTCTCTGTTAATGGGTGAAAAAATAGCTTTTAAATGTGCAGGAAATCGTACTCGTTTATGGTGGTCGTCGTTTTTTATGTGGAGACAACTAAAATACGTGGCAGAAGACCGCACGATGTCGAAGAGCTGAAGTGTTACGTTCGGAATTAAATTGCCAAAACCATTGCTTCCAAATAAACGCTCGTATTAGGTATGCAAATAAATGACGTACAACGCGAACATTTATTACAGTAAAAATACAATGCATATTGTTTCTATGGCGAAATAAATTAAATACATTACTTAAATAAATTAATAAAAATTCGTGCATATAGGTATACAATAGCATGCATTCAAAACTATACATTAAAACACATAAATTTACGTAAATTTATATAAAATTGCATAACATTAAAGACATGTCTAGATTTCTGACGACGACTTTGATAGAATTATCGATGCTTAAGTTTTAATCGTGCGTTAATAAAGTTACGGCTTCGTTTCATCTTATCTCTCTCTCACACACTTTATCGGCATCTCTTTCTCTCTGTGTCTCTCTCTCTCTCCCATTCTCACCTCCCCTCCTCTCCCTCTTCTCCCTTCTTTCTACTCTCTTCCCCTCATAACCCACCGCAAATCGGAACGAGACCAGTTGCGGTTAAGACGTGGGTGCGGCAACTTCTCTTCCCACGCTCAAGAGCCACTCGCTTCTTCCCAATAATAATTCCAATTATCTCATCGCCCTCACCTTCTCCGCTATTCCTGGAATTTCACGTCGCTCGATCTCCATGAGAGAACCTATCCCATGGCAACGTACGCAACGCCAAATGATTTTTTTATTGTCTTCCCACCGCTTTCAGCGTAATGGAAAGAAAAACGGATGCAATAGGAGATAAACTGTGATCATACAATGTGTGGATTTTAAATATATATGCCATAGATTTTAATTTGAAAATATGGCGAAATATTTAATAAACACTCAATATATAAATTTAAGGGGCATTTAATATAATGCGCCCTTGAAGCTCACGCGTCATATTACGGGCATCTTTTTATAATCGTAGATTATGCATTTTAACGAAATTAAGAAGTGTGGATTCTCTATGCGTAGTTTATTCTTGGAACGGCTTTATAAGTCGGTTGTAATTAAACTTGAAATATAAATACAATCATAGCTTACTCGATAATGTTAACAAGTGGTGCATTTGAGAAATAATTATCGAGCTTACCTTGTGGCGGAAATCTAATTGAAAAACTTTGTCTCTCTCAACATTTTTATGGCAAATGGTTTTATGTAGCTTGTCTAAGAATGAATTGTCTGACCAATTTGCATTGTAGTTCAAATTTTATTATACAAAGAGAAGTTGTGGAGCGCCTTATTTGATAGAAATATAACTTCCTTATAAGGGGCCTATGAAATTTCAAGCAAGTTAGAGGTTAAAGGCTGGTCTATCATTTCTAAATACACGTCTGTGTGATATTTTTAACCATTTTAGACGATCATATTTGTAGAAAAGTTTGTAAAGAAGCATTTTAATCAGGCTTTTAGGAAAAGATCTGCAAACTTAGTGACAAAACTGGATGTACGTTCAACAGTAAAATATAATTTTGTTCCGTAACTTCAGTGAGGAAGTATAAAACAAATACTTTTTATAGTTCGTACTGATAAGATGAAAGTTACAAAACAGAGTTTTTACGCTGAAGTTGCGCTTTATAAATAATTTTCCAAGATCCCGACTGCTCATAATTTGATTGTCATAAGCATTTCCATAGGCATTTAATATCATTAGATAATATTAATGTGGCAAATAGTTTAATATATAAATTGTTATTTCACTTGATTGACTTAACTTATTTCCACCACCAGTAAGGTACTAAAGCTAGAATTTTCACAATACAATTCTATAACTTATTATTTGTTTATTCATATAAAACTTGACGCCCGCTTAGTGGCCATTGGTAATCTTTACCTAGATTTTTATTTCTACGATATAATCTTATGCGAAACAATTAGCAACAAATACTTGTAAGAAGTCACGCGCATCAAGTGATGTGGCTATGTAACAGTGAAATCTCGGTAGTAACGATAAACCTTCATTTCGTGGAACTTATTACAGAAATTATCTTCTGTTTTTCGTTTTTAACAATAAAATTCCACGAAACCTACATTGATTTGTGTCGACGAAGTTCGTGATAGACCTTCTCAGTTAAAACTCCATCATCAGTAACACCTACTGTCACATAAATTTTTTTAACGACAAGGAGTGTCACGCACACGTCTAGTTTAGTTGAAAAGTAAGTAAAGTTTGTCTACGTCCACGAGTTGCTCTCGAACCCACGACCTTCATTGCCACAAATCCGGCACGCATCGCTCCCCGCTCGTCTACGAGGGCGGGTTATTAAGTAGGAGGGACCGAGAAGGGGACCATATTACCGCTCGCGACCGTTGTAAAGTGACAGCTCGGCGCACCACTAATTGCGGAGTCATCTTTCACACGGGATCCGAGTACAAGAAAACACAAAAAAATCTCCGGAAAACAATTCGAAACGTCCGAAAACGTGACAAGCAAAATACAAAAAACAGAAACAGCGACGCCTACTTCGATCGAGAATCCGACCGAAATAAAAAAAACACCTAAGTAATCCCGGCGCCTTTGTTAAGACAGTCAGTAGTCATATAGCGAGAAGGAGATGTAAGACGCAGCTGTTGCGAAGATAAAGGGTTACAGTTTGCGGAGGATGGGGAAGAGGAAGGAGGGGGGAGATAGAAGCACAGCGGGAAGGAGAGAGGGAAGATGGAGAGAGGAAGGAAGGAGGAGGCGATGGAAAAAGAATGAGGAAAATAGGAAGAGGGGAGGAGAAGAAAGGGAAAACTGAGGAGCGAGAGAATGCCAGGGAAAGCAGGAGAGGAATAAAATAGGAAGGAGAAAAAGAGAGTGGGAGGAGAGGGGGAGAAAGGGTCTAGGTGGTTGGAAAGGGAAAATGAGGAAGGGGAAGGCGAGGAAAAATAAAAGATGGAAATACGGGAAGGAAGGAAGGAAGGAGATGGAAAGGATGGAGGTGGAAAAGTAATTAGGAAGAAACAGTAGAGAAACGAGCGTGGAATGGTGAAAATAGACGAATCGGAAAGGGGATAAAAATAACAAAAAAGAAGATGGAATTTCGGATGGGGAGAAAAGAAAAGTAAATTGGGGAAAATACAAGGGGAATGGATAAGTGAAAACAGGTGAACAAAAAACCGCGAGTACAGAATGAGGTAAACGAGCGACGAAGGAAATACGAAACGAGTGCCAAGGAGGAGAGGAAAATGAGGGGAAAACAAAAGAGGAAACACGAGGAGTACGAAAAAGACCGAAAAGGTGGAGGAAAAGGAGAAGAGGAGTAGGCGGAGAAACAAAAGGGAGTAGGAGGAAGAGAGAGATAGGAAAGAGAGACGGAGAAAGAAGAGATTTGGGCAGAGAGATTTTGAAAGAATAGAGCGCGAAGAGGAAGAGAGGAGTGAGAGAGAGAGTGGGCGTTCAAAAGGGAGTTGAGATGGTAGTGGACGGTGGGCGACGATGGAGGGGTGGGTCAGGAAGGAGTGGGATGAGGAGGGCGGAATAGGACGCTGTGGACGATGGCCGCGGACGAAGAAAGAAGGTGGGAGGAAGAAGGGAGCGGAGGGAGAGATAGGGGCGTGGTGAGAGGGACGGATGGAAGAAAAGGAAGAGAGGCGAAAGAAAGAGGAGTTGAGGACGGCGGGGGATCGTAGAGGGGGGAGGGGGGCGCGCGTGTGTGGAAAGGGTTGATT
The DNA here is from genome assembly GCA_028673005.1 of Tanypteryx hageni. NCBI lineage: Eukaryota > Metazoa > Arthropoda > Insecta > Odonata > Petaluridae > Tanypteryx > Tanypteryx hageni. The sequence goes on along the minus strand of CM054113.1, from coordinate 199,046,681 downwards.
GATGAGGTCCGAAAGGTTACGTGATTGTATTCGCGTATGAGGAGGGCGTATGGATGGGAGGATGTGTCGGATCATCGCTGTCCGAAAGAGGACTGAATGCGAGGGACTGACGGACGGCCCTGCCAAAGATGGTGGCGATGACTCTCTCTTCACGAGGCGATTTCCCTTCACGCAACCAGATCACGCCTCGTGCGAGTTTGTTTAAGCTCGAGCTATCGCGCGGATAGCGAGATTGACCAAATTCCGCGCTTTGAAGAAATTTCCCTCGTTTTTTCTCCTCTCCGTTCACCCTCCCCGCGCCGTTATCGGCTCCCCGGATGTAAATGATGGAAGAACGCGTCAAGACTTATCGACAGGTTTGAAAAAATATTTCTGTTCTTATCTCGAGGAAAAATAAACGATTTTCGTACGCTTTCATTGCAACGCTGCGTGGATTTATTCATAAAATCAAGTTTGGTTCAGGGAACCCACTGTTGCAGTTTTGATTATTCCTGGAATAAAAATTGTTTTTTTTAACGGCGAGTTACCAACAATATTTCTAAACAGAGATAAACATTAATCACATCATGATTATAAATCCGTCGTCGCAAAACAAAAATGCATTTCTATGATACCTCATCCGCGAAGATGTGAAGCAAGAGCGGATAATTAATGACGCAAGCATAAGCAAGGATAGAAAATTTGTGATAGAGTTAAAGGTGAAATTGACATGGGACATTCAGGCATAATTCTCGCAAGAATTTAATCATTTCAGATTTACCCGCGTCAGATGAATGATTACAACAAACGCATAAAATACTTTAAAAAGGTCCTGGTTAAATCTTACATAATGAGGATTAATTATATTCATTATAATCGTGGAATGCTAATATTAAGAGTCCCGAAAAAGAAATTGATAAATTAGAGGCGTCGTCCATATTAGAATGAATAGAATGTCGAAGGCCTAAATTTATTCGCGCTTTATTAGTCCGTATACTTCAATGCCATTGGCTACGGCGCGGAATGTTTTTTTTTCTACTGCGATGGGCCCACCCGATAGGGATACCCGTTCCATCTCCAGCAACTTCGGAACAGGTGTGCACTTTCCGGAAGCAACATCGCTACGCACAAAATAGCGACGCAGACAAGACATATCTAACTCTCCATCTCCAAATAAAAAAGCCTTTTCGGATATGATAAATAGAAAATATTTTAACTACGATCGGAATCATTTTTCTTTACATTCTTCTACTAGGAACCGCTTGCATAGACGCGTTTCGCTTTGATCGAATGCATTATAATTAAAAATGATCAAGAACTCACATTTTTAGCCTACTTTCCAGAATGAAAATAGGCTTATAGATTCTTCGTTGCGTCTGTCGGCCTGTCTGTCCGTCTGGGTGGGTTGTTCACCCCTATTTACTTTTGAACCAATAGACCGATTTTCATGACACTCGGTGAGAATTTCTTGTTACTGGGGCCGAGGATAGTTTCTGTTGCGAAGGTTTAAAGTCCAGGGTTTGAATCCAAGAACTATCCCTCCCATTTCATTTACATGGGAAATCTGAAATCCATCGTGCAGGGTAATTTTCTCTTGCACGTTAAATGTCTTAGAATTGTAATATCGGAGCGGGATTTCTACTGTTCTCTGAGGAAAGGAATGGAAATTCTAATTTTTGTCGTATAATTTTGCTTATCGATCGTATTTCTTCAAATTTCGTGTAGATATTGGCGTTTTTGAAGTTGTTATCACTCATTACTTGAGTGCTGCCATTGCAACGATTATTGTTGGACTCGGATACGGTATAGGCTGGTACACACACGCGTTATTTTCGCCACAAAAATACGCGTGATCAATTTAGTTTTCCTTCGAATGTATTTGTATCACTTTATAACGCTACATTATGAAATTTGGGAACGCAAAAAGCAACTCATCCGCGGTGATGCGGATAGTAGGCGTAAGTTCCGTTTCGATCATGTTTTCTATTAATCCAAAGATGTCGGTTTTTTGAAGTCGTCATTTAAAACACGTCTCGCCCTAACGACTCTTGCTTCCGCGAACCTTTTGCATTAGCGCCATCTGCGTTACAAAAGCGAGCGAATATGCTTAATCTAAACACCATATGTCCACTAAATTACGTATATTCCCTCCAGAAGACCCCACTTGCGGGCGCCCGCACTCCATCGTAATTTTTTCTCTCTTAATCCTCCGACCCGCCCTTCCTCTTCCTCGACCCTCTTATTCCTTTTTTATTTCAAAAGGCAAATTGAAATACCGCGGACGCAGTCTGGATTACCGCGTAATCGGATCTTTTGTGCGTCCGCGCCCCTTCGCGATCTCAAACCATTACGCGCTATTAAGCCAACCGGCCGAATTCCCGTCATATTTCGAGTTGTAAATAGGGGGGTGGGTGGGTAATGGGGGGGGAGGGGGGGAGAGGAAGACTAATCTTGGAAAGTTACCGACAGACCTTTAAGGCAGGCAAAAAACATCGCCCAGCGTGGTCATCGCCCTCTCCTCCACCCCATTCACCTCCCTCCCAGTATAGTATACTCCCCTCCCCCTACTCCCTCCTCTTTCCCCTTCCTCCCACCCACCCTCCAGCCCAGACCTCTCACATCCCGATCGAAAACCCTCCTGCAGCCATAAACACCACCGACAGGCAGCCGTCTGTGCATTGGCTCAACGCATAAGCGACCCATTCACTACCATACGTGTGCTCCGCCGGTTCCACGTTTTTCAAGAGCCCATCGTGCGCGAGGGAGATGGTGGAGGTGGAGGGAGGGAGAAGCGGCTCCAGCCCCAGTTATACATATACGGAACATAAAAAGATTCATTTATTCCCCTCAGGAATGCTAGCTTTCACCCAACTTGTGCAGGCGGGACTGTTGCTCGCGGGACCAGAATGGCACGCTCTGAGTCTACCGTTTTCGACCTCCTTAATTCGGCGGTGAATTCTTCGAGCGTTTTTCTTTTTTCTTTTGCTTTTTCCCTCCTGCGGATTTTTCTGGGTATGAAACTCGAATTCCTTCGAATTTTTGCGGAGAAAATTTTCGAGCGAGAGTCTATATCTCGAACTTTCATAATTCGAATTTCCGATGATTATAAAAAGACATTTTTCCATTGGCAATGGTATGTATTGGTTTGAAGTTCCGAAGAGGGGTTGTATCAAAGTAAACGATCAAATATGGCCCCCATTTTATAGGTTGCTTCTCATCAAAATTGACTCCATTATGAGATTATAGCATCTCTATCTTCTCTCTCTTGAATGGTTTGGTAAGTAATTTTACCACAAATGTGGACTGTCCCTCGTGGTAACACCCACGTTCCCGGCCGGTCAGAAAGTGCTCAATTACAATGGGATTTGTTTCTTGCAATTACATCATTTTAACACCTTACGGTTTTTGTGATTTGCTTATGAACTAAAAATTTATATAACTACTTATAAATATAAATACAATACAATGAAAATGAAAAATAAAAAAGTATGTACATTAGTAAGGTAGTTGATTCAAGAAGATACCAACTAGCTACTGCTCATTTTCTTAATATATTTTTTGTTATTTATTTTTATTAAAATTTATATATATATATATATATATATATATATATATATATATATATATATATATATATATATATATATATATATATATATATATATATATATATATATATATATAAAATTTATTTATTCATTTTTTTAGATTTTTTTTCAATACAAAGTACATATAGGCATATCCCTCGCATAGCGACGCTTCATTTAACTACGTTTCGCGGTTATGACGCCGTACTGTTGTGACCTTGTTTCCCTTAACGACGCGCATATTTCCCGCGGTGTTCAGCTTGATTTTCGCATAACTACGTTTCGCATAACGACGCTTAATCGTGGAACGAATTAACGTCGTTATGCGAGGGATGCCGGTATTTAGGAATATACAGTCAAATCTTAGTAACGACGTTATTGATTTTATTCAGTCTTAAGATTTGGATTTTATTCATCAAATTTTCTTACGTATGCTGAGACCGCGACTCTATAAAAGAGGAAACACGCACCTAGAATGTTTTCTCATTCATTCGCAGTTCGATTTATGGAAATTTGGAGTTCACTTCATCTCGCATGAGTGGAAAAGAACTTGGTGGAGCGTTAATGGCATCTTTTCGTTATCTACACCGTTTAAAAGAAAACGCGGTAAGTTCGCTCTGTAGCTTAGCGATATTTAAAAAAAAATATTTTCCCCACCATTTTCCGACCCGCATACTTGACCGAGATTTCGCGACCTCTCAGTCAGCCACCGATGATCGCCTAGTTGTTCGAGATATCCCTACGCACGATTCCCATGCAATCCGTCCCATCAGAGCCCCAAGTGGGCGATCATGCGACGTGATACCGAGTAAAACAAATATGCAAGCAAGAAAAACAAGAACCTATTTCTCGCGTGGCTGCGAAATTATTTCATTCCTTTCCTCGTGCCCCTCTCTCCCTTCTTCCCCACTCCCGTAAAAAAAGTTTCGATCTTCCAAATACGTATTTACTTTCCTTATCCCGCGGTATCCATAGGGTTGCTTTTTCGCGAGTCGCATTAGCTGTTTATGCTGTTTCTCAACTGTTATCTCATCGCGGAGCGAGACGGGAGGAGTAAAGAGGGGAAATAGGTTGTTTTTTTGCAACAAACACTTCCATAGCTCCGTTGCGCCTCCCTCCTTTTCCGCTATAAGCGGTTAAAAATTTAACGAGAACGAACATTAAGATTTTTGACCTTGAAAAAATGTGTTGCGCGCAGCATGTTTCTCATTATCCCTATCCCATTCGTCTTGTTCCCCTTCCCACTATCCTCTATGTATTGCCCTCTTCTTATTCATTCTTCTCTCTACCTCCCCTCCCTCCCTCTCTCTCCTCGCTTCTACCATCTCTTGACCTTCCTCCAGCCACGTTTCCCTCTCTCTCTCTCACACACACGCTCCTTTACTCTTTCCTCTTCCCACTCTCTCCCCCTCCTCCCTCTCTCTCTCCACCCGCACGTCTTCCAATCTCCCAACAGCCTCCTCCTCCTTCACAAACACGGACCCACCACCACCTCCCCCACCCCTTCTCCCAATTCCATTTTATTCCCACCCCCACCACTGCTTCGCGCTCCCCCCGCCCCCTCCACGCACCCTCCCTCATTCCTCCTCCCTCCCTCCCCGCTTCCTCCCTCTCACTCACTCTCTCCCCATCCTCCACAACACGACGTGCCCTTCTCTCCCTCGCTCGCTAGTTCCGCTCCGTTCTTGCCCCCTTTGCCCCTCACCCGCCCCCGGGGTCCACCTCCACCACTCGGTAACCGCCAACCAATCGGAGCGCGTCAGTGACGTAATTCCACGCGGCATCGCTGGCCAATCAGGAGGCTTTAAAATGACGTCTTTTTCTAAATATAAAACCCTTCTCGCCGGGGTCTTTCTTCCTGAGGGGAGAGGGGCGACGCGGGGGAGGGGAGTGGGCGTGAGAGGGGAGGAAGAGGGCGGGAAGAGGAGGAGGAGGCGGGAAGGGGTGGAGGGGGGGGGGGCAAAAGGGCTCGCTCGGAGGAAGACGCCCGCGATGTGCTGGTCTCCTCGGCGGCACCAGTTTGTGTTTGGCGTGCAATGTGCAGGACGAGCCCACTCTGTGGAGACCGGTATCAGGGAAGGCGATTACCGCGTCTGGGATATCACGCCGGCGAACGACCCGATCGCTCAGCACATCCAACCTCGGTGATCTCCCTCGCCCTTTCGGATTCTCGTTTGTGACCTCGACCCATTGTTTGTGGACGTTACCCAACGGACGTTACTTTGTTACAAGAGGGCGCGAGGTATAAAAAAGGAGAAAGACGATATTTATATATATATATATATATATATAAAAGGAGAGAGAAAGAGACGCGAAAAATCGGACCCGCCACGTGACTACTTCGGCGTGTGTTTGCGCGTCCGAAGACGACGGGCGCCTCCTAGTCTTTTTCTCAAAACGACGCCGCTGTGACATCGGGGGATAAGAAGAGAAAAATAACAAGAGGTAAGGGAAGAGAGTGCGTTATTTCCGCAGGAATGCGTTCTCGCAATCCTTGGCGGTTTTCGAGCGCGGGAATGCGTACGCGAGGGAGTCGTCCCCAGGGATAGGGAGCGGAGTGAGTGAGAGAGAAAGAGAATCCTTTGACACGTGCGTCCCGATCGTTGTTTACGTGGTGATCCTCGACCCCTCGTCCCCTAAGCGGGCGTACTCGCTCTCCCCCTCTCTCTCTCGCCGTATTCGCAAACATTCCCATCCCGCTTGTCGCGAATAAACAAATCCGCTCATTGGTCTTTCCATGAGCTCTCTCATTGCACTGTTTTTTTCCTCGAAAGATTGCTGGTATGCATGTCCGCCCATAAAAAAACTCGGAAGTCGAAATTTTTCGCGATTCGACTCGGAAGGTAAGATATTTCGTTCCGGTATTAATTTTTCGAGCGATAACCCCAATTTTTAAAACGATTTTGTTTTTATTGAACATTTCGCATTAATTTCCTTCGGTAATGCGTGCATTCGCACGGCAGTGTAGCCGGACGAAAAACATCTCGAAAACTTGATTAATTTGCAACGTCGATAATCGACAACGTTTGGCGAGCATATTCGAAATAGAAAAAAAACTTCTTTTCGTGACTGTATTCACGCCGTAAAATCCCTCCACAGGGAAACGAAAACTCCATTTCGGTTGAGGGACAATCTTATCCCGCACGGACAGAAACGCATCCGCAATTTTTTATGTCAACAATATAGCTGCAAAAAAAAGTTTTACGCTTGGGAATGTTAATGGAGTATATGCATATGCTGCGGATGGGAAGAGAGACGGGCGAGAGAATAGGATAAGAGGATGGGACGTCGGAATGCGAACTTGCGTGTGGCCGAGGAGAATAATTACTTGCTGCGGGATCTCTTTTTTGAGTCCCACTCATATGCGTGGACACTCCTTCTCCTCCCCCACACGCACACATCAATCCCTCTCTCCCTCTCCCTCTCTCTCTCTCTCTCCACTCCCCCACCTCCCACTTCTTCAACTCCTATGGCCATCACACTCCAAAGGGTGTGGCACCAAAATCAAGAGGAGAGCGGGATGTGAGGGAAGGGAAATGGAAAGGGAGATAGGAGGGAACGAGGGTAAGGGAGGGCAAGAGAAAGGAAGGAGCCTAGTTGGAGGGAGAAAAGGAGATTGAGCTAGAGAAATGAGGTTGTAGGAGGACATGAGAGAAAAGAAGAGAGAAAACAAAGGTTAGGAAGTGAGAGCTAAAGAAATGAGCTGAGAGAGAGGAAAAAAGGGGAGAGAATAGGAAGGGGAAAGGAAGATATGGGAGAGCAATCGGATACATTGGACCTGGGGAGAGAAAAATAGGAGAGAGAGGGAAGTGGGAAGCTGGGCAAAAGAGGGAGGGAGAGAGGGAAACGGAGAGAGAGAGAAAAAGGATAGGAGGGAGGGAGATCAGGATGATGGAGGGAGTGAGGAGAGATAGAGGAGGGGAGCGGGGATAAGGGGAAGAGATCTTGGATGACGACGTGGCTTATAGAGGGTGGAGGTGGAGAAGAGGAAGTAAAGGATAAAGAGAGTTCAAAAAATATTTTTTTAAGGGCATTGGTGATAAGTTTACGGTTTACGCTTCGGATATTAAGGTATATCTTTATATTACCATCATCACCCTAGAGTATCGTAATTTGTTCTCATTCTTGCTAATCAGTTCCTATTTCATGTCGATTTGTTTTTAAGGATTTCTCTCAATTTTTAGGTGGATAAAAATTCACAACCCAGTAAATAAAACATTGGGGGCAATGATTGTGAAATGAACATTAAGGCACGATGGTAGAGCTGACTTCAATAGGGTCTTTGAAGAAACAGGCACAAAGACTTTTTAATAGGAGCATAAAAATTGTCTTTGGAAATGAAAAGCATTGAACGTTTGGTACATGTGAGTATCGAATGACTTGAAAGAAGCAATCATTGAGTTAGAGAGAGAGAACAATGAGAGTGATAGATAGTAAAATAGAGCTCGAACCATAGCCGATAGGAGAAACAGTTAGGTATTGCGAAAATATTAAGTGATTGGTAAGTGAGAAATAAAATAGACCAATGGCTTACGCGGCGTGTAAGAAAAGCAATGGCGGACTATTTTAAGGGAGGCAACAAATTGGGATGAAATGAAGACCAAAGGAGCCACGGACTACTTGAGTCTTTGACCTGTCTTTTTGGCAGATGACTTCAAAGGAACTTTATGGTGCCCGCTTATTCTCACGAAATGCTGATAAAAGACAGTTATGTATGCAAGGAAAATTTTTATTAGCCACAGTTTGTCTCGCTTTCCCATTAATCTGTTTATATCCGTCCGTTTCTCGCCTACCATCTTGACGCATTCAAAAGCGACGTGTCTTGTCTTTCTGGCAGGGATGGTATCCCAATGGGTTGCCAAAACCTTCATGTTCGCGTCAATTTTAAATGCACATTATCATCGCTAAAAGCGTCGATAACTCTCCTCCGCATTCATGAAATGCTAAGAAAAGTAATGTGTTCTGCACGGCACCCACCGCAGCACGTCGCCTCCTCCGCATTCATGAAATGCTAAGAAAAGTAATGTGTTCTGCACGGCACCCACCGCAGCACGTCGCCATGTTGGGAGAAAGAGCAAATACGTGACTTTTGGTTTACTTTTCGATCTGCCACGTCTATCCGAACCAAAACCGCTTCTGTCCCGACCGAAAACCTTATTATATCACACTTAAACCAAGAATTTCGTTGTGAGTGGAAATAAGCACTTTGTGAATTTTTTGGAGATATCTAATCTATTGTGGAGAGCATGGAGATAATGGCGATGTGACACCTTGTACATTTCCCAGGGAAAATGAACGATTCGACCACTCCATTTTTGCAACAAAAAATAATTTTAATTTTGTGCTTTTTCACTCCTCTTCAACTTTCCAGCCAAGAGATTATTTTGCATTTCGACAAAAGGGTAATATTTTCAGTAAGTTTTGTGCTATCTGAAATGTGCCATATCTATATAGAAAAAGGACACTTATATTGCTTTACGTGAAGGAACTATAGGCACAGCAGCTATTTCACGTTCTACAAACTTTTTAGTAGGATCAAATACGATTTTCTCGTATTTCTCCAATAACAGCGATTCATTTAGCCTTGAAACATGCCTTATAATATCATATGATACTGAAAAAATATTCACTTATTAGACAATTTCCAGCATTTATTTTCCTATAACTTAATCTAACTACCTCACAATCAACGCTAGTTAGTTTCTGATATTTATCTCTCTGGATCTTGCTATGCAAGGATACATGTAAGCTTATATGTTTTATATGAGCGGCAGTTAGTTTTACATAATTAATATGTATCAGATCAATAATTGGACTCAAATATATTTTATCCTCGTTCTACTTCTTATATGTTAATTTAAATAATTTTTTTAAATTGACCCAGCTCAGCTATGTTAATCATAAAACTTTCCTTTCAAAATGTCTTCACTGTAATATTTTCCCTTGCCTCCAAATCCCGGAACTGCACAACCGCCTAAAACTTAGTTTCATGTTACTCGAGTTAATCTTATTATGAACAATTGAGTTATATCTGGATGAATGAGTTTTAGCACATGTAATTGCCATTACTCTTTTTTATTTCGCTATCATTCAATTTTAGAGATTGTTTATTCATTTGTACAAATGTGTGGTGGTCTTTGTTTATTTCTCAACAAAGCATAAAAATAAAACAAAATGCTTTGTAACAATTTCACTTTAAAAGAATTCGCTTTAATACAACCTATGTTGCCTCAGAATTTTGCAGTGAAATGAAACCTAGGCATAGTGAATTCTTTTAAAGTGTAATTGTTCGAAGTATTTTGTTTTCTTCTTTCCCTCTCTGAAATGGAGAAATTTCGCAAAACTAAGCCGAACGTGATTAGTTTCAGCAAAAAAAAACTTTGTCAAATCTTGCAAGTTTTTCCAAATGACTATTCCCAGTCAAGAACTAGTCACGCATCCATTTTACTATTCCATCACTCCTCGTCGACAACGTTACTATAACTCCACTTGAAAAATTTTCTTGTCTTCACGCAACATGGTTTTTAATCATTGGTTTCACAACTTAGAGATTAGCCAAACACTTCTTTGGAGGAAAATCGAACAATAGCACTTTTTCATCTACATTCCTTTTCTTCGATTGCATTTTCAGAGAGCAAGAGGCACTCCGCCTTCTTGATACACATTTTACATTTAGCGAGTGAGTTAAAACCATGATAACTCGTTACGCAAACAAGTTACACCTAAATGGGCGCCATGCAGTTCGAGCTGGAGAGAAGTAGGATTGACTAATCCTCAGGAAATACCATTATAATGGTGTATATTGAGCATTATGTCCTTCTCCGCGGTATTTTTACCTTTTAATCTTCTATAGTCAAATAATAAGTGTATTGAGATAAATTTCAAACAATTGATGTTTTAAAAAGTAACAAACTGCTCATTCGGTGTTGCCGGGCATGTTTGCAATCACATCTTCCATTTCATTTCATAGATGTCAATAGTTTGCATCTAATTGTAATCATGTCTTTGTTTATTTTCTAAAAATGTGCCTTTTCCTTAGAATAAACCTGCTGTTATCGTAAAAGCAGCATGAATTTCTAATTATTGTTATTCCTATTACTGTAATATTTATAAAATAAAGTAAAATGTTTGAAAAGTATTGATCGTTAATTCTTCGTTTTTGCTGTAAGTGGGAGACAGAGGTAACTCCTATTAAACTGTTAATTAATTCGTCATTATAGATTTACTTTTGCTGCAATTCTCCAAATATTGTTTCATCGTATGAAAAAAGAACAGCATTTTAAGCATTATCTTTAATACATAGGCCAAATAAATATGCAAACGTGTATACACTTTTTATTTACTGCAAAATTATAATCAAAAAAGTTAAAAACTTCTTGTGGCTCGCGATTTTATCTTTTCTTAAAAAACTGGTTGCACAAACATTAGCCTTCTATTGTAGAAATAAAGAGACATATTTGATAATTCCACATTTATGTGGAATTACCAAATAATGGAATTACTAAATAAGTTTCTTTATTTCTATAATATGAAGAAATTCCACCAAGTGATGCCTGAAACTGTTAACTATATTAGCCTTTTACTTTACGTATATAATTTTCGTATCATAAATCACGCCTATCGAAGACTTTAGATCTTGAATCAATTTGAAACTCTCTAAAACGACTTAACGCTGAACTAATAAGAAACTTTAAATGGATACGATTTTATTCTTTTTAAACATGCCCTAGAGGAAAACATGTAACATTCACAGCTGCATATGTATATATTAATTAGGCACTTAAATAAAAAATTTCCATTTCCCTACGAATCCAATTTGTGGACTCGGTGTGAAGGTAATTATTTATACTTGCGCGCACGGTAGAGAATTGATTCGCTTACGTGAAATCTCTTCTTAACTCACGGAAAAAGTCTTGCAGATCATCTCAAATCAATTCCTTGTAAAATATACCTTTTATGTCGCTTATTGGGAAATGTTTCGTAAGGTTCTTCCCCGTACGACTTCTCGAAGTTCTTTAAAAACTTTATGAAGAGAAGGTTTCATGACTGAGTTTTATTTACATGTAATTAAAAGAAAGTATAGCCTCGTTCGTTTTTTCACCATTCATTTTCACGATACGGCTCTAAACATACAAAACAACACTCGGGAAAATATATTATTCCTGAGATACTCGCGAGGCACCGTCATGAATTTATAAACTCACCTTGTAAAACCTTGTTGCCTCGTCTTTAATATAAAATTGTATCACAGTAGAGTCAAGAAATGATACGCGCCGCACTCCTGAGTTACCTCTATTCCTTCCGTGCATCGAGTATCGATCGCTTTATTCTCATTTCCCTTCTACGTTCTTATAGACGAGGGGCGGCCCCCGAGAGCATTTTATGCGACCCACGAAGCTATGATAAAAAATCGGTGTGTAAAATTTAACATACCAGTTCACGTTTCTTGATAAAATTACGATAGTATAAACTTTAATTTTGAAATTGTAACCCTAAAGTCCTCATTTACACTCGATTTTGATCCATATGATACTTCAGGACTTCGGGGTGCCTTCAGATTTAAACTCTAAATCCGGCCCGCAGAAGCATTGGCAACTTCCGATGCGGCCCGCCGAAGTATTCGCAACCGTCGATGCGGCCCGCCATGCATTCAAGGTTTTCCCACCCTGTTATAGACCCTTCCTCTGCCCCTAACCTCCGACAGCCCTCAAAACATTCCCTCGCCATTACGCTCCGACGGCCATAAATCACGCGTGTGGCAGCGCGACAATCGACGGGGGCGGCGTGTAAAGAGAGCTGGAGTAGGAATTGGGGCGGCGGTATCGGCTTGCCCTCGAACCCCGCGCGCCGCTCCCGCCCCCGTCTACCGGGGAAGGAGGAGGAGGTGGCGGTGGGCGGACGGGATATTTCCCCGACGCGTGGGCAGCTTTCAAAGCGACACTGACCGCCGCCACAGCGCCGACCACTCGGGGGATAGTTTTTCCGGACACAATCGCGACAAACGTTCCGTGAAATTGGTACCCCTTCGGTCCCTCTCGATTCGGCGACCCCATGGGGAGGGACCGTGCGCCTTAACTATATCTCTCTCTCAATCCCAAGTGCTACTGCGTCCAAAGATTGAAAACGGCGCTGAAAGCAATGGGATTGCGTTGTTGCGGGCGTGGGTTTCGTTGTGGGGAGATGTCGATGCATTATTTACGTAGCAGTTCCATTTTCTCCTTTTACTTCCTTCCTTGCTAATTGAATTTTCTCGTGATTGTTCTCGAAGCGTGCTGCAAGCTTTAGTTATACGGCATTTTATGGCAGTCATACCGTGGAAAAAAAGAAGCCTTAATCGAATATTTAATGGATTCATAGTATCAGATATTTCCAATTGCGACTATCAAACCATAAAGTAGGGCATGCAAAATGTGATAATGTATTTAGAATTTACGGAAATTTCTACTTGATTCGTGCTACCCTATCACACATTTAAGAGCTTTTGACAAAAAATCTAAAATAGCTTTAAAAAATCAAGTCAAAAATATGATTAATGAGTTTAAAAACGTAAAATTAGACGGGTTATCTATAGAAACGTTAATTTTTATGGTGAAGCTTCAAAACTTCGAAAAATTCGATGTGTTGCTTACCCGTCGAGGTTCTGATGGACGCAGCAATGACCTCCGAGTAGAGAAGTGTAGGTCGAAATAACCCCATGATCCGATATATATTTTTGGTTCCTTTCCCCTGACGCCAGCTAGCGGATGGTTTCAATTAGGCTGTAGCTATGCAGCAATGGCACCACCTGTCTGGCGCCCGTGGCGCCTACCTGGGAACTAAATGGTATTGTTTGAGCTCAATACAAGCCAAGCCAAGTAGTATTACTTACTTGCTTTAAAGTTGGTTGATAATTTCTGGAATCTTAGTCTTCATTGAGAGTGACTTGGAAAATATAGCACTCTTGTGCTAGCAAGTACAATGCAAATGTCATCAAAAATCCAAGTTTGATCATATTTCCCAACTATTGAACGCCAAAACATTTAATAATTATTAACTTGCTTTATTTTCGTACAATCTAAAGTTCTAAATTGAAGATCTTTTTTGTTGAAGTTTCAGGTATATCTAAAATCGTGTTATCTATACGAGAAAGCACGAGTATTTTACTTATCCTCGTGTTAACCTATTATTTTATGTTTTTGTCGATTTTACAGCATTTTCGATTTTTAATTCACAGCAAGATTATGCAATAGATGGTACCCAAGAATTCCTTTCATTATAGCTATAAGGATGTTCTGCTTTGAAATTACCCGTTATAGGTTCAAGAAAATCAAATTTACCATTCACATAATACTTCGTTTATAGCATGTAGTTATTTCCTCAAATTTAGAATGAACTATATTTCACTCAATGTCAAAATGGATTCCACTGCGAGCGCAAGGAAGACCTATATTCACCCTAAAAAACAACTCTATTAATACCAACTCGGCCTATCATCGTGCTAACAATGTCCGAATTAGGCTTACTGTCTGCTTAATTACATATAAACAAAAGAAAGTTCGAGTCTGTTTTTCAATTTTCCCCTTCTCTATTCTAAGGAACAGCAATTCTTCGTACTTAGCTGATAGATTCATAGTTCGTGTTCAGTGAAAGAAAACTATTAATCGCCGAAAAATATGTGAAACCACAGCTTCGTTTAATGATATAACAAAAATTTTGACACATCGCGGATACTATCCATAGCTAAAAAAGTTACTTATTCTTTTATCAAGCTATTTGTTGAGAAGATTGATTACAGAAAGTGCTAATAAAAAAAGACTTGAGATATTCAAGCTATCGGTGGAATTTGATCGACCTATTAATGTTATTAATTTTAATTGATTTTACTGAAAACAGAGGAAACGGATAAGTAATCTCAGAATTGAAAAATTGGGAAATGATTGGATTATTTATGCAGAGGACAGAAGACAGACAATCGACTTTATTTAGGGCGAAATTGAGACTATATAGTCCCTTCTTACATTTAACCTTTTCGTCATATAAGTAGTTACAATATTTACATATTAAAAGAAATTAAATTACATAAAATTACAGTAAAATATATACAAATTACAAATTAATTACATATTAGTTAACAGATCACAGAGTATTACCAAAGAATATTGTTAGTTTTGTGGGTAGAAAAAAACTGTGTATCAGTTATATTTTAACACAGAAAAAAATTTCCCACTGCGGAAAACACCTACGAAGAGAAGTGTAAAAAACCGCGAAAAATTCCTTAATAGTTCAGAGAAAGAAAAAAAACAATAATTTAAGAAAGGGAGAAAAAAATCATTTATAAATGCATACATTAATATCCATATAAGGGAGGGGGTGAGAGGGGAATAGGGATTGTAGGATAAGATATGCCTGGTAGATTACATCGTAATATTGATACAGGAAAATAAAGGAAACTAAAATTATGAATTTATGTCTAATAAGCGCATCCTTGTGACAACCTGAAAGAGATGATAGGGAGTGGTTCAATGCATGGAGAGTGAGAGGAGATACTTTTAATACAAACGTTTAAAAGTGCCTAGAGATAGAGAGTTTTCTATTAGCGTTGGAAGGTCATTCCAGAGTTTGCAAGCAGTGACGGTAAAGGATTTGTAAATTTCCGTTCTATGAAGTGGAGTTAGTAATTTATCGCATCCTCTTGTATTGCATTGGTAAACTGTATTAATAGCGGCGAACTGAGAAGAAAGATAATAAGGGATGTGATTATTAAGTACTTGAAACAATAGGGAGAGGAGGTGAAGGTTTCTTCTGGATTCAAGTTTTAGCCAGGAGAGTCGACGGAAGTATTCTGAGACAAGGTCAGACTTTTTAAGATTAAAGATGAATCCGATGCAGGCATTATGAGAACGTTGTAGCTTAATGGCGAGATCCTTTGATAAGTTCTGGTATACAGTATCACAATAGTCGAAGTGAGGAAGAATTAGAGAGGTCACTAGCTGTATTTTTAGTGAAGAGGGAAGAATGTTAGTGAGAGGCCTTAGAGTGTGTAAGGAAGAGTTTACAATCTTGCAGACTTTTATTACATGATTATTCCAGGTAAGCGTTTCATTAATTAGAATACCGAGATTTTTTATGGTTTTTCAATAGGGAATACGGTAATCCTATCGATATATAACTCTTAAATACGTGATTTAAAGCATTTTTATAAAAACTAGGTGGACTTTTTTGGAGTGCAATTAAATGACATATAAGAAATATTTTAATAATTGCTTTTTAAGATATATTTTCCTATCAATATTATAATTCTTGATATGGATAGCATTTCTACGAATAACTCTTAATTTATTTTAAATAAAACTTTTCATTGAAAAGGCATGGAAATTTTTCCTACGACACTCATCCTATGGGAAGTAGGAGATGCATAGATTATAGCAAGCAATCAACTCCTATTGCTGGAGCTATTTTAATAATTTCTTTTAATTATATGGCACATTTGGTGACTTTCTATGCTATGTGAAGAAAAATTAATCGACCCCTACCGTGTCATAATATTTACTATTACTTATACACAGGCACTATTGCTAAGTCTTAAAAAATTCGACATTCTTCGTGATAAAAATGTTTTTTTACCTATGCGTGAGAAATAGTTTCAACATAATTAAGGTAACGCTTTTTGAGTCCCAACCACTTTTAAAAACTTTATCTTATGTCAAATTCCTTTATCGAATATTTAATGGATTTATAGTATCAGATATTTCCAATTGCGACTATCAAACCATAAATTAGGGCATGCAAAATGTGATGATGTATTTAGAATTTACGGAAATTTCTACTTGATTCGTGCCACCCTATCACATATTTAAGAGCTTCTGACAAAAAATCTAAAATTAAAAAATCAAGTCAAAAATATGTAAATGAGTTTAAAAACGTAAAATTAGACGGGTTATCTATAGAAACGTTAATTTTTCTTCTGACAAAAAATCTAAAATTAAAAAATCAAGTCAAAAATATGTAAATGAGTTTAAAAACGTAAAATTAGACGGGTTATCTATAGAAACGTTAATTTTTATGGTGAAGCTTCAAAACTTCGAAAAATTAAATGTGTTGCTTACCCGTCGAGGTTCTGATGAACGCAGCAATGACCTCCGAGTAGAGAAGTGTAGGTCGAAATAACCCCATGATTCGATATATATTTTTGGTTCCTTTCCCCTGACGCCAGCTAGCGGATGGTTTCAATTAGGCTGTAGCTATGCAGCAATGGCACCACCTGTCTGGCGCCCGTGGCGCCTACCAGGGAACTAAATGTTATTGTCTGTACTCAATACAAGCCTAAAATAGGTTTGATAACGAACATCGAAATGAAGACTTAGACTCGATGCATTTTTAGATCCGTACACTTTTTATAAAGGGCATTTTTTAAAAGTAGCAACGCGTGGCGGTGAATCTCCGGCATGCACCCTGCACTTAGAGAGGGACGCCATTTTGCAACGCTTTCATGTAGGTTAAGTGGACACATTAGACGGCGCTATTAAAACTAAACGTATCCTAGCTAAGTCTTCCCTCGTCCTCAATAACGTGCCCACGCACGAAACTTTACGGGCGTAGAGAGAAGCCGCCTTCCCCCGTGCTCTTACTGCTCTCCCCCAATGGTGCGACTTGCGAAGTCCGATATCTGCATCGTGCAACGAGGTCCAATTGCCCTGAGTGCATTCGTGATGACAGTACTACTACCACTGCCATACTTGAGGAAGTCAATAAGTGGCATAGCTTGGCTTTACTTATATTATGTCACGTAATGAAGAATATGACAGACATGGATTGGCAATAAAAGCGTAATAATATTAACTCTTTGAAGAATGGAGAAAACTCCTCGAAAAATCCAGCAGTAAAATAGTTATGAAATTGTTCTTCTGTGAGGCATAAAATTTCCAATATTGAACATTTCTAATGCAATTTGTTGTAATTCTATATGTAAAGCTTTTATCTACTTACGTTTTATAGGTGTTAAAAATGCAGCTGAATCATGTCGTATATTTGTTTAAATGTATTTAATATCTCATCGAACATGAATACGAGAAAATTTGCAAAAAATGCCTTGCATAATTATAACGAGTACCTATCGCATTAATAGATTAATAAGAATAATCTTAACAGCCGGGAATAGACTTGAATATCTAGTGATCGCCATTAACATTTATCTCTAAACATTGGATAAAGGGGCTAAACAATAGCCCAAAGTGTCTTCCGTTCACCCAATAAATTACAGGCGGGAGTTCCTCAATATGAAAAAGATTTAGTGTTTTAAAATTTTGCGATATCTCCGTTGCAAATGCTATTCATTTTAATTTCCTTGAAAATACTTTTCACGCCATAGAAGTTAGCCGACAATAGTATCATTATTTTAACAGTTGGGAAACGCTTTGATAGAATGACATATTATGTGAGATCTTACACAAACATATGTCGCATTACACTACATATGTATGCAATGATTGGTTGTCTTTTAAACACTATCATTTAGTATTCCACTGACAATGCTCTAATCTCACCGTCGATCCAGTCCAATGGCGGACGTTGTTATAGCTTATTAAATAGAAACTCCTGGAGTAAAGATAAGCATTCAATAATACACAGAATTCTCTATTCTATGTTGGCGGGTTTCCAACCATTCCATATCATACGAAAGCCAGCAATTTACTCTTCTTTACATTTCCGAGTGTGATAAATTTATGATAATAACAGTAAAATAAAATCAAGCATAACAGATTCAAATCGCCGGGCTATTATTGAATATTCTGAGTGAAAATTCCACCTATTATGTACATGCATTAACCTCTAACCATCTAACGGTATCTAACATTTAAAGAAGTCATATTAATAACTAGGAAGATGCCCGTTGAAATTCAACGGGAAAGGTTTTTGTGAAATAAAAAATAAACATAAATATGCCTTGACTTTCTTTGGATGGCAAGAAAATAAACCTTCGTTCTTTTAGGCGTTCGTTGTTTCAAGTTTCGAACTCATACGATTATTCTAAGTACCTAATTTTAATATGTGAATGATTAATATTCTACATTCAAATGTACTCCTCGTAAATAACGCAACGAATGTTATTTATTTATATTTTATGTTGCTATGAAAAGAATTTATCTCTCCTCTCTCTCGTACTAATTGTAAGAGCATTCAAAGCACGCTTTCGCTCATAAGGATTGAAATAACAATAGGATTTCGAGGTTTAACAATGTAATGGGTTGGCATTGCAACATCCCTTCAAAATGGCAAGATTTTCCCAAAATATGTGAATTAAACGTTTAACATGAGGAATTTCGAACTGTAGGCGAAAATTGATGAACAGAATAAGAAACTTCATAGTTTTTTCTTTAAAATGGGCTAGATCCGAAGATCATAGGTGAATTCTTTCTAATTTAGATCTCAAGAAAAATAAAAGCCTGCAAGTCAAAAAGTCGATTTTTACGTGTTATCATATGGGAAATGGAAATGCCTACCTTGGAGTCGAACCTAGGACTTTTTTTGTGATTTATTTTCGTCATCATCTTACATTATGGGAATCGATCATTCCTGCCAAATATCAAAAATGAATCTCGTTCCATTATCGAGTTATTCGCATTTTTATAGCGTGACAGAGGGAGCCACAAAGGGACAGAAGTAGCCTTTTATTATTGTTCGACTACTTCGTATCATTTATTAATTTATCTCTGAGTGAGTGTGTGAGCCACGTCAACTAACGTTAAATAAGACTGTTTCGCGGGGTGAAAGCATGCAACTTCATTAGCTTTGCTCATTTGTATGTTCTCACGCAGTGGTGTTATACAAATGCAACTTTTCGTGTTTCTGAAAGTTTTATTCCCATAGAGAATGTCATTCTATCATCTTTCGCATGCCGTTAAGTTCTTCCCTCCTTCCTGGGCTTTTCGTTGGAAATAATTTTTTGCATTGAAAAATTTTATTGCCTAGTCGCAAAAGTCACATTTGTAGCTTTTCATTTAATACTTAGTAATATAACGTGTCTTTCATTTACTCTTCGTCTCTTTATCATTTATTTTTCTACCTGTTTTCGCAGTATTATTTACATTCGGTACGTTTTCATTCTGGCATGACCTTGCCGTTCCCTCGATCTATTTTTTTCAGGTTACGATATTTCTTCTATTCCATATTTTTTATCAAATACGCCGTCTTCGCGTCTTATTTACCTCATCCCCCACACACTGCAGTCGCCTCCCGTCTTTTATTACATTCCGAATCCTGACTTCCACGCCAACCACCTATTTCCCCTCCTGTATATCCCATATAGCACTTTCCTCTTTTTATCGTTCCAAATAACCGAAAATGTTGTATAAAAAAGGTCAGCCAAAACAAACAAACAATACCCCGTCACTCGCCATTAACATCTCTCTCTCCTTCTCCCCACAGTTTATTTATTTAGAATTTCTCTTCCCCACGCTCGCACGTTTGTTGGATATTCATTTGCGTTTTGTGTATCTTCCCTTTCATCGTCCTCTCATACCTTGAACCTTTCTTCTCTCCTCTCCTTTCAAATCCGCTTTTCATCCGTCTCTGCCGCTCTTTGCCAATATTCCAAAGTTTATCCTATGTTTATTCTTGTTAATGCTTACGTTTGCCTAATTATTATAGTTGTTAAGGAGAGTATTAGAGAATTGTCGAGCACGTCTTATAGCAAAAAGGAAATTCACGAAATAAGCACATGAAAATTAAAATTTTAAAAAATAATTACTCTTTCGGGCACTGTATCGAAAAGCCATAAAAAAGGTTAAATAAAAGCAGTAATCGGTGAAACCACTGATGAAGGCTGCCTGGTAACCGAAATTTGCATATTGATATTGGAGATACCTGATTAAGTATTTACTTTTCCCATTTAGATTTTTATGTGCTTAGTCGTGGAATTATTATTATTACTGTGTATGTTTATATTTTGGAATAGAGAGAAGTCTCGATAACTCAAACCTAAAGGGAAGACAGAAAAAGTTCGCGTTATCGCAATTAATTTCAAAAATTAATTTTGACTTACGCGAGCGCGAGAGAAAAATCTTCCTCTTCGACTCGTACAAATTCGTAATAAACGTTCGAGTCATCGAGGTGAAACTTTATATTCGGATGATCTTTTGCCGACGTTTCCGACGCAGGTTTTGCGATGTTTTCCTCGATTGTCAATTTCCAGCCATCGACGATATACATTCTCCATAGTTGAGACGCGTATCATTATTATAGTAATGCTAACGTGCATCCATGCAAACCTTTTAATGTGTCGCGTTAATGTGTCTAATTACTACATCCTGGTCACCACCGTGCTGGGGGACGATCGATTCGCACTTCACGAAATATTAGTGACGCCAATTATTTCGTACGTGTCCTGAGAATCTAATGCTTATATATTGTCGGTTCAGCCTCGCCCACGACACGGAACGAGTGCGTGAGCCTCTTCCCTATGACTTCTATACGGCTCGAACGCTAGCAATAAATATTCAAGTTTCTTCAGTAACGACATTTTCCTCTTTTCTTACCTGGAGCAATGACAATAACGAAATGAACTTCATCGATCATTTCGAACGCAGGGACATTTTTCGCTCTACCTTGGCATTCGCAGAATGGTTTTCAGTTCGGTTGATTAGAACTTATATATATATATGCATCGTGAATTCCCGCTGCCCGTTCCCGTAAATTATCTCTCGACGCACTCTGGAAAAATCGGTGAAAGGTGCATTTCTCCGAGTAGACCCGTACTCGTGGCCGCCAGCCACATCGGCTGACTTTCTTCAAAATGGCGGATGTCACAAACCGTTCTATAGGCGCTATTTAATCGATTTAAGCGTATTGGTTGCTTTTGTACAGTTATTTTTATTATAGTTTCAAATATGCAAATTTTTCATTGATTTTTCATTGTCAATTTAATTTAAAGGTAAATAGTTGTGCGATAGAACTCACGAATAATGGTGTAAATTGAAATAAGAACTTTGTCGAAAAAACTCATGATATTTTATCGAGAATTAAATACACACATATTATATCCTTAAACGCTTCCTATATTTCACAGTCTATGTTTTCTAAATAAAGATTTCTGAAGAATTCTAATAAAAGACGCAAGCATGAAGATTAATTTCAGCAGAAGAGTATGAATGAATTTCACGACGAATACTATAAATACATTGTGCCAATTTGACCTGAAAATATGACTTCCAAAACGCTTTTTCTTTGTAAGTTTATATTCTTGACGTAATAATATACCGCTCAAATTTTAATTTATTACCTTAAGGAAATGTTTTTTTTAATTAAACGGAATCTCTTCCATTCTGGAACTACTTTCATATTTCAATTACGAACTAAAAATAAAAGTTCTTCAATCGCTAGTTCGAAACTACGCCATTAGGTATATGAATCCCTTTGCTATTCTTTAGATGATCTAATTGTAAGTGTAATAACACAAGTTTCGCGCAAAATATTAACCCCCGCCTGCAAGCTCCCCAGATATAACCAAAATATCGATAAGTTCTGAGTGCAAAAAAACACACAAGCTTTGAATAAATAACGCTTGCTTTAGGAGTCAAGAAATACAAAGAGCAAATTATCCCTCTAAAAAAACCCCGAGCGAGGTGCTCCACCTCCCGTTCTATAAACATCGTAATAACGAAATAAGATGCCGAGCGTGTCCTCAATGAGTGGCGGAAAAACTGTTGCAGATACGCCAGAAGCTTGTTTACATTTGTCGCGCGAGAAAGAAAGAGAGAAAGAAAGAGAGAGAGAGAGAAGCAAAAGAGTTCCTCTGCGTTCTATTCACCGCAAAGAGACGGGCGCGAGAATCGCAAAGTAGATTGTGATAGCGGTCTAGAAATGCCTTCTGACGCAACGCCTTCAAGGGTCCGGGTTAGCGCGTGTTCCAGCCATTGGGGTCGTCGGGAGGGGGATTTATAGAGGACGCCGGGGGAGCGATGGGGGGGAGGATGGGGCGAGGGAGTAGGAGGCAAGCGTCGCCGTGGAGGGGCTCTCTCTCTCTCTTGGAAGGGATTAGTGGGAGTGGAGAGTTGAGGTGGAAGGAATAACAAATGGATTAGGAGAGAGGGTTGAAGTGTTGCATTAGGAGGAGGTTGGCCGGGCGTTTTGTGCGGAATGCAAATCCGCACTTGGGAATCGTGAGTGATTTGTACGTAAGCTCCGCTAAAGGCGGAAGGAAGGGGTTTCTGCGGTGTCCGGTGCCAGCGCACCGCTCCATGGGAACGCTGCGCGCCATTGTTGCGTTCGCGGGTTTATTAGGGACGGCAAATATGCCGGGGAATCGCGGGTCAGTTACGTTGGAACCTGCAACGAGGCGAGAGTGAGAGTCTTGTTGCCAAATAAAATAGGAGTAAGTGAGATAGATAGCTGATGTTCCCTGGAAGTAAATTTTTTCCCATCTTTCCGAGAGTTAAGATTTTCCACAAAAAATTGTCAACTGAAAAGACCTTTGAATTATAAGTTATCGATGGGATGGATTACGTTCACAAGATTACTGCTCGGATACCATTTTCAATAGATATCTTACGTCCCATAATTCAGGTTATTTTTATATGCCGCATAGTGAATTCGTTTTAAAACTATTTTTAGTATTAAAATTGTTGAATTTAAGATACGGGACCAAAATGTACTCCGATTGGTAATTAAGTCGCAAAAATCGAGACATGTATATCGGTAAACTCTCTTAAGAGGCGGAAGATGTCATATAACACTTCCTTCATTCTTAGGATTGGACAGTAGCGCTCATTCACAAAACTCAGACAGGAACCAACTTAATTCACCGTAGAAAACATAGCAGCCGGTTTGAAAATATACCTAAAGCATAACTATATTATTGTTTCCGATTTAAAAAAATTCTATTTTAGTGTTTTGGAATATTTATCAAGTAAATTATTTCATATAGCCAATGATGCCATTCTTTTTCTGTAATGTGCAAAAGCTTAAGTTGCAAGTCTATCTAGTGCCGAAATTAATTTCACCGGCAACTCAAATGAATTTTATGTTAACTGACTAAAAAAAGATAAAAATAAATATAAGATTTTATTATTTTTATTTGGTTTTACCTTGTTAGTTGTCATACATTTTTCTTTGGTACAAAAATATTTCTTCATGAGGCTTTTGAATCTTGTTTCAACCTCATAATTTCTTCAACGTCTGGATTTACTTTTGAGAACACCAGTAGAATTACACTTTAAAGGTGATCATCGGTCAAGTTCGATCGGCGCTTCTTTTCTGTATTCGTTATCAAAAATGACTGTTCCCAAACATATATTGATCCAAATTGTCAAGAATTGAGCGCTAGATAGCGTAATTTGGTAAACTCACTCACAGGAATAAATTTCCAAAAGACAGCAAAATCTTAACTGGTAAAACTATAATTAGTTCTTTATACTTGATCAGCAGCGTAGAATGATTCTACGGGCCCAGAATTTCAATCTGATTTTTTGCTGGCTATTAGTCGAGGTCCGCAATGGAAATTGCGAAAGGGTCGGTGAAAAGTTCGAAGTTTCTTCTATCTTCCCGGAAGTCGGAAAATCTTATCTCAAAGGAATTTAGCAATGTATAAATTAAATTTTCATATTTTTCGAAACTTGGGATGACACTCCTTTCATTTTCCATCTGTTACGTATGTATTATTGAAATGTGACAAACGCTGGAAAAAGTTTAAATTTGGCTTTGAAAAATGATTTAGAGTTGAACATCGTTGGAAAGAGACAAATTTTACCTAGCGAATGCAGCTTTAGTTTGTCCAAATGTCATGTTATCCATAAGGAAAGCTATTTCTCCAAACTGCTCTTCTTCCTTCAGAAGTCTGCAGTCTTCATGCAGTCCACCCTTTTCTTCTAAAAACATACCACAATCTCTCGAATGCATTTCCCTCTGACAGCCAACGAACAAAACTGTAGGAGAAACTCATTATCATCTTTCAAATACGAATGTTCAAGAGATCATAAAAATCGCAGTGCTTTGGTGCTTCACCTTTAGTATAAATTAGTAGCTAAAAATCTAGAAGTTCTTGAATTACATCGATATTGTATTTAATGACGCATACAAACACACAGAACTGAGTATTTTCATAACTTTCGTCAAGAGCAAATTAAAAGTACTCGCGGAAGGCATGAAGTGTTTTGCTTTTCAACATAATCACACGTTATAAATGCTCATTGCAGTATTTCGGGAAAGCGCGATGTCGTCGACCATTCGTTTTACTTTTAGATCACCGCTATAATTTGCGAACGTTAAAAAATTTTATTTTATAATAATTGCTCCTCCGTCAGAGTATAGTTTGTCTTACGAGTAAGCAGAAGGAAGATTTCGTAATATGCTTTTGCCACGGTTTTCAATTCCCCACTGTTTTTCGGAAAAATTTACTACCATCAAGACATATCTGCGCATAAATTCGTACCAGCTGGATATTCGGAGTCAAAATCTAAACGCATTGTCTAAAATTCCGTCGTAAATTGTTTTTTCTCAGCATCATAAGCACCACAAATCAGACGTTGAAAACATGATTAGTAAACAAAACTGTTCTTTCCCAAGATACGTTACAATCTCAGAAAGCAAATCATGTTTTCCTTTCGAGTTAGGTTTTGAAGTGCTGGGTTTACCCAAAGACGCGTTTTAAAATGAAACGCATACGAATTTTGTAAAATAAAACTGGGTGTAATAAAACGCACCACATTATCACGGTGGTGACAGAAAACTAAACTAGCTTTGTAATTCACAGTGACGATATTTTCGACCTGCGAACACATGCCCACTCCGCTGCTGCATTGCCAACCAGTATCATCAGTACCAGTATCATGTAAGGTACCAAACGTATTATAATGATATCCAGTATAAATGCAACATTCTACGAAATTTACATTATGACAAAATAATACGGGTTTTTTCATCGTGTTATTCTTTTTTAAACCAGGACCAGTGCCACCAGATGGCACGCGTGCCGTGGGTTGGCCATCATTGTCGTATAGTGCCACGAATTTCATTTCTGCCGTATAAAGAATTGTGAACATTTGGTGAATTCTTGTCACCAAAAGAACATCCTATCGACTCTCGACGTGTCGCTGTGTTCTACACAGCATTTTTACATTAACCGATTTTATTATGCCATTTTTACAAGAAGAACAGCCGCTAAGGCAACTTTTCTCCACTGTTCGATCATTCGGTGCGATTCTTAACCGATTCCCCCACACCGCCCTCTCCTCGAAACCCCGAAACGATAACAGCGACTGTATTTTATGCCAAATCCTCAAACTGCCTCTAAACTTAATCCTACACCTGCTTCGACGCTTCGCTCCTACATTTACTCCAACAACGCAAACGCCTACTCAAGCCAACCCAGCATTCGGAACACCTACTCCGAAATATACCGCTATGCTTTTCCTCCAACGTATGCTCCTATATCCCCTCCTACTCGTAATCCTACACCGACTCGTGAACGATACTCTCACGCCCATACGCGGTTCTAACTTCGCGCGTTCGTTTGCATCCAATCCTGATTCTCTTATCGCTTCTCGCACCGGCAATGTTTCGATTAATTGTCACTCGAATGAGGTCTATTCTAAATAATGTTTAATGTCTCCTTATCATCAAATTGCAAACTGTTGCGTAGGCCTATTTGCATTAATAAACATTAAATATGTAAAGTATAATAATTTTACTTGCGAAAAAGGTAATATTCCAGTATTGAAATAATGAAAGAAGATTTTTTCTTTTAGTCGGTCGTTTAAAACGCCCTCAGTCAACACACTGCTTGCTGAATAATAATTATTTGCAATTATTTACGTTGTAATCTATTACTTTTGACGTTGCTACAACAATAATTTCGATGCTTCATAAAAGCGAGAAGCGAATAACCCAATTCTTTCGTCTATTTGAAGGCTTTAGACACTGATTGATTCGGAGGCAGCAATGCGGATCGCCCTGGCAACACCCGGATCGAGTACGAAAAATTCATAAAATGTCGAAAAGAAATGCGTATTTCTGACAAATTCATCCGTTTAACGTCAAAACATCGCAAGAATAGGATATTTTATAGTTTTAGCCGTCGAATATAGCAAAAATGGAGAAAATTGGTCCATCTTTACGTGTTTTGATGAATGAAAGAAAAATCTTGCACCTTGAAAAATCGAAAATCCCGAGTGAACTTATGGGAGCATATAATCGTCTCCCGGAGTCGAATTCGAGACTTTTTCCGGGATGTTTGATTTTTCTAGGGACCATCTAATGGGGGTTTAACAATTGTGAAATTTTAAGCTCTTAATTCCATTGTAAAATGTCCAAAAATACCGTGACAGACAGACAGACGGACACTTGAGAATTATTATATAAGGTTGATAAAATGATTGTTGAGCTAATCAATATTATATTAGTCAGATAATAATCGGGGAAACCTAGAATGAAACCAAAAGACTGCATTCACTAGAGAATTCTTTTTTTTTCGGAATCAATTTTCCGCAAATCACCACCGAAGACGGTTTCGTTTTAACCTAAATGTGCACATGGTTTTTATAAGTTTTTTATGGCTATTAGAGATACCTAAGACAAGTACTTATTTTTCAAGTGATTATTCTTCAATTTGTGCACAAGACCGAATTTATCTTATTACATATGTTGTTATTTTTCAATATTTGTAACTGGAGAGACGGTGGACAGCTTTGATATCAAATCATCCTGATAATTTCTACTAATAATGGCTAATAATTTAGAGCATAGAAATGGTAGCCGAGTCAACTTTAATCAGTTGACGAATCCGTTTTTATACAAAACCGACCCGCAATCAAGAAATATCGTATTAATTTGATTTTTCACATGCCTTGCATTCCGATCGTAAAACGTTATTGTGTTAAATGATTCATTATCCAATCGTCATAAACGTACACCCTATCACCGGAAACCCAAATTTCCTCTCCATGGTTAAATGGGTAGACTACGTGGCACTTCCCGACATTATAACCGCTCTTCCGTAAATGCTACCGTTCTTATTCGGTGCACGAGAACGTTGAATTTTTCCTTTTCTGGAAATCCAAGGCTTTTGTGCTTTTAATGATTCCGTTAGGTTATAAATAAGCAGAACCTTGAATTCTAAAAAAAAATATTCCATCGTTCACGTGATTACCACTCTAATATTGTCTTCTTATCTTTATTTCAGGTGACAAATCCTTTCGTTTTGCTGCCATCTCGGACTAAAATTCCAAAGTAAGTGCCTGTTTATTAATGCTTTAGTAAGTGATCTTGACTAGAGGGAGCCTGTTACATGATTCGCATGTATAACAGTTTTCAATTGGTCACTTGTAACTAAAATATTCGTGTTCATCATTTGCTTTTAAATTTTAAAATTATAAAGTCAGCAAAACTTTTAAAAACATTTATTTTACAATAAATCATCAGTTTACTATAATTCAAAATATAATTTTAAGTAAAGGTTACAATTAATTAACAAACGTTAAGGAATATAAGCATAAATTATTTAATTAGATAACAAATTAACGTATCGATTAACACAAATTAGCTTCAAGGTAAAATTATTGAAATAAAATTTAATTGATTTTCACATCCAATTAAATCGTAAATTACGGAAAATCTCCCTGCTAAACCGTATATATGTCATTATCTTATTATTAGATGTTTCATCCTGTCGAAAAGTACCTCGATTTGGATTTTTAAAGACTTCAATTTAATATACACGCATAAAATTGTGTAATTAAAAATCCTCAAACTAATTTATAATGTTTTAAATGATCTTTTCGGAGTAAAAATCTTTCGAACTGAATCTTACAGGAATAAATATATAATGGTTTTAAGAGAAATAATAACTGACTGCCATTTCATAAATTAAAAAGGAACTCCTCTTAGTTTAGGCCAGAATTTCTCATCAACAAACGAAACTTTTAGTGCTAAAAATATCTTTTTGAACGAATGGAGGCGCTGTTGTGAAGTCCGAGTTCCTTCTATTCTATTCAATCTCTATTCTAATGAATATTAAATTGCAAATATGAAACGTCTTCTTATCCCCATTTGTTGGCATCTAATATATGTATAAAAATGACTTCGTCGTCGTTGTCGGTGGGTGGGAAAGCGGAACTGTAATGCTATTTTTAACAAACTTTCCGAGTAGCTAGAAGATTGACATTTGGTGGGAATGTTCGATTCTTAAATTAAAAGCCATTAATAAAAA
Organism: Tanypteryx hageni; assembly: GCA_028673005.1. NCBI lineage: Eukaryota > Metazoa > Arthropoda > Insecta > Odonata > Petaluridae > Tanypteryx > Tanypteryx hageni. The sequence goes on along the minus strand of CM054113.1, from coordinate 199,017,938 downwards.
ATAAATTTCCAAAATCGACCCGGGTTCGATTCCTGAGAATGAGTTCCATTCCCCATAAGATAGCATGGAGAAATCGATATTTCGACCTGCAAGCTTATTTTCTTTTACTTATTAAAATTCACATATTCGACCCTCGATCTCAGGACTAGAACTGCATTAAAGAAAAATAACAATAGTTTCTTATTCTTATCGTCTTTTATCGCCTTCGAATCGAAATCTCTCGAATTTAACGTTTTAATATCATATTTTGACAAAATTTAGCGTTTTTAAGGAGAAGTCGCCTTGCCAACCGATTGCATTGTTGAACTCGAAATCCTATTACTCTCATATATGCTCCCGTTCCCTCCGGATCTCCATTGGCCAGGGCTGTAGTGGAGGGTATACGGTGGTATACGCCGTATACCCTCTGTTTTTTTCGAATGCATAGGGTATACCCTCTGCTTAAAAGAAAACTGGGTAAGACCCTCCTTCAAAGTTTTATTTCCGTATACGGTATACCCTCTGCTTTTTTTGCCACTACAGCACTGCCATTGACTCACCCGGCCCAATTCATAGGTATCAGAGATATCTCAGAATTAGTTTTTACTTTCTCCATAGACGTAGTATAGAGACAGTACTGTTTTCATGAAAAAATTCGAATTAGATATTTAAACTTAAATACACGTTTTGAGGTCCCCTGAACACGTTTTGACTATTTTCGCGATGATGTCTATGCGTCTGTCGGTCTGTCTGTATGTGATAGGATTTTTACTTTCTCCATATGTAGTATAGGGGAAAAGTATTGTTTTTATGAACATGAAAAAATGCGCAAAATTTAAAATGATTGTGACACAATTTTATTCGCCGAAGACGTTTGGCGTAGCCCGGGCATCGCTGGGTACTTGCAGCTAGTTCAGTCTAAAAAGATACTATTTATATGTTTGCCGATTTGATGAGCTCTTAGTTCTATCGGGAAATGCCAGAAGAGATAAATTAGCAACGGACGGATATTACGAAAATTAAACATACCGCAAGATAAAAAGTAAATTAAAAGAAAATACACACGTGATATAGAAGTTCTCATAAATACAAATGTAGATAATCGTTCATACTAATGCTAACTAAATAAATCGTACTTTGTTTATACTCGTTGCTACCAATGACAATAATAGTTTGTTTATAGTTGTTGCTACAATAAAAGTTCTGGCAGGTTATTATATACATAATATCCTTATTCTGTTGGTCCGTCCGTCCGTTGGTCCGCCGGAACGCTCTATAGAAATCACCATAAGAGAACACTTTAAAATACCTTTTTTCACTTGCAGGCTTTTTTCTTTTGCAAAATTAAATTAGAAGTAATTGATCTACGATCTTCGGACCTGGACCATTTTAAAGAAAGATAAACATAGATTCTTATTATTATCGTCGACTTTTGCATTCGGTTCGAAATCGCTCAAGTTATACGTTTAAATCACATTTATTGGAAAATGTTAAGCTTTTTAAATATATGTTGTCTTGCCAACCGTGTCATTTCTAAACTTCGAGATTGTATTGTCGTCCTTATACTATATCCGTAAGGAAAGTGTGTTTTGAATGCTTTAGTACGAGAGAGAGAGAAGGCACCTGAATTATTTATAATTAAAATCGTGTTTTTCATTAATTTCTTTTAAGTTAACTTCCTATTGAAATTTTTTGTAATTAACTTTGTTTATAGTTATTTTCATAGTTTTTTTGCAGTGCATCTTAATATTAACCGGAGTTATAAATTCGCATCGCATATATGAATCACGCAAAAAGCCATTTCTTAACATGCAGACCTTTTTCGTTTACATTTTAAAATATTTCAAGGAAGAGGTATTTAACTTACATTAGTTATGCGAAGAGAAAATTTTAAATCTCATTCGTAAATCTCCAAAAATTAAGGGACGAAATACAATGGACAAAATTAAAAACAAAACTTAATGGACGCAAAAGGATCGAGAATAATAGTATCTAAAAAGCTATAAATTTAATTTCTACTCGACGACAGTATTTTTGAGATTCTGAGAATATACCTTATGTAATTTACAAGGCACGTAAGACGAAATCATAATGATTTTGATGCTGGGGATTGAAAAAATAAATCTCCCTTATAGCTGGAATCCAATTGATTATTTGTATAGGTCTGATAGCCATAAAAAGTTTGTGCAAACCATTTCGTATTTCAGCTAAAACGCAACTGTTCACAGCGGAGATTCACAAACTGTTTTATGGCCTACAAACAGTGAACCACTGAGGACGGCTGCTTTGTAGCTGAAATGCGCATCTGGTGTTACCAACCTTTTATGGCTGTCAGACTTGCAGAAATTGCCAATCGGATTGTAATCTATAAATACACAGTCTTACTTATTTGTAAAAATGTTGATAAAAGATATGGTTATAGAGAACGATACCCTGACAGCTATCGCGCGTTAAACTTTAACGTGCGCCGTCTCGAACTTGATCAGTTAGTTTTTGGGAAAAGGTTTTCCTCAAGCTGATGAACATGCATTCCCTAGTCCATCCATGAACGAGGAAGTTTTCCCCTCGGAAAAGCGCGAAGCGCCATAATAATTTATTAATCAACTATCTCCAGTTGTGCAATAAAAGTCTCACTATTCTTTGTGAAGCAATGGACAGATTAAACATCACTGTTGGAGAAACCCACGTTAGTCTGGATAATAAAAAAATTGCAGGAAACGAAAAATTAGCGACTTTTAGCGATCACATTGCGTAACAATCGTTCTTCCACTAACTTCCCTCTCGAGTACCTTCATTTTCTTCATCCAAGTCCATTCCATTTCTCTCCATTCCATTACCGTGCTTCTCCACTCTTCTGCATCGCCCTTCAGGCTTCAAAACGCCACTCCCCACCCACAACGTACGCTAATCAATTAAAAGCATTTTTTTCCATTACCTCCCTAAAGGGTAAGGTTTTCGTCTTACAAAGATCTTTTCCCCCTCGAAATTGATTCGATCGAGTGGGAAGAAAAGGCGATCCTTGGAAATGGCTCGCATTTCACGCTCGGCGACCGTCACCTGGAATTCGCGGATCAAGGTTTCCCATAGCACGGAGCGGTAAAAGCGCACGATGCGCGGACGTGGAAGACAAGAAGCAGCTCGCCCCTTTCTCCTCCGAGAGCCTACTCCCATTTGTAAGAGGATCGTTTCAGTGTTAAGACCCCAAGTCCACCTCCTACCGCCTCCCTCCGCTCCCTCTCCCGCCACCCCATCCATCTCCTTTTGCCCCTTCAAGAGCACCATCAATTCACCCTTCAGCACACCCGCCGAGGGTGCGACCATGCGAAAAGAACCGCGACTCCGCCCTTCCTAAACCCATACTCTCCTTCCCGACCGACCCCCTCCTCCCCTCGCCTTGTATTCCTTTTACTCCCCCCACTCCTTCCCCGCCCATTGTAAACTCTCCTTCTCCCTTTCCCGCTCCTCCGCGACTCCTTCTCGTCCAAATCCACCGAGAACTTCTGCTAATCCTAAACCGCCTTATACCCACGGGCGGATCCAGGCTTCATCATTGGAGGAGGGAGATTATCAAAGAGTAACTAATAAATTTCTCTGAAAATATCTTCAAAAGCGTACTGATTTTAAAATGTTACAACTTAAAAAAGAACTGCAAAGGCAGATTCCAAAAGCGCTTTTATTTTTGAATATTCACATAAATTTTCGGAATCGTCGGCCTCTTCTTACCTGTTATTTAAAACATACCTCACCGTAGTTAAGCAGCTGTAATATAATCTTTATCCCTTTTCGAAATTAAATTGAACCTATTTACGCTTCGCTTTTATTGCTGTAGCAACGCAAACAATGCGAAACTTTACCATAGTAACGGACCCGTATAGGTAATTCATAAGGGTTTTTTCTAATCCTGCTGAAAGGTAAACTGGAAAATGGACTCCAAAATCAATATGATTCGTGTTTGTTATAATCCAAAACTATCCTGAAAATCTTAGCTCCCTAGATCTTCTCGGTGCTTCAAAATTGTGCACACGGACGAACTGACAGACAAAGTGAAAACATCAGCGATTTAAAAAAGTGGTGGCTAAAAAATAGATAACATTTTGTCCAGCAATATAAATACAGTAAAAAAGTAAAAATTTTTCGATGTTATTTCATTATAAATTTTTCGATGTTCTGAAATTGTGCGTTTACAGCCAACCAAAATCTCCTTTCTATCCCTGACACTCCTACAACCCCTCCTACCACAAAAAAACGCTCCCAAGCCAATTATGAACCCCTCCTACCCGATCCCCTCACCTCCTCCTCTCATCCCCCCTTCCGCAAAACCCACCTGCCGTCCCACCTCCCGACATGCCCTCCTTCGTCTGCGAGGGGAGTGCGTGGGCGTGGGCTCCTTTATCCCCCCTCCCTCTTTCGCCCGCCCCGCCCTCCCACGGGTGGCGTCCTATCCATCTCCCAAAGGGGTTATAATCCATAAATCACCGCCAACGGAAGCGGGCGAGAGAGTAGATTGTCGAGCGTAGCGGTCCGAGACAAAGAGAAGAAAAAAAGAGAAGAAAGAAAAAAATCGTGGAAGGACATGGGACGAAAATCGAAGAGAGAGAGAGGCGGCTTTTACGTCTTCTCTCTCTCCCATCCTTCGCATTCTCCGGTTGCAGTTTCCTGTCGTCCTCTACGCCGCATCCCTCCATCCTCCCATCCGAACAGAGGATTCGGTTCGTATATCCCCCGTCGTATTAATCCGCGTTTAAGTTCTCTCGACGGGCTATTATGGTGACGGATGCGGGAGACGCGCGCGGAGGGAGGGAGGGAGAGAGAGAGAGAGAGAGAGAGAGAGAGAGAGAGAGAGAGAAATGAAGGACGGAGAAAAATACGTAGGGACGACAATGAGCGAGAGAGAGGCGGGAATAAAAATAAACAAGAAAGATGCGTTTAAATCTCTCTTCCCCCTCTCTCTATCTCTCTCTTTCGCAAAGACAGGGCCATATATTTTGCACGAGAGAGGAGTTTTATGTGGCACCGAAGTAAAAAATAAATAAATAAAAAGTTTCGATGAGAGATTGAATGCATCTACGTCTTAAGGGATTGATGAGGAGTGGCTCGACCCGCTAGAAAGGACGGCGCATAAAAGGGGATTGAAACAAAAAGAAAGATAATGGCGGCTCGCTCTTCCCACGCGATCCCTTTTTTTTAAAAAAAAGGCCGACTTGTGAATTTTTAATAATGCTTTAAAAAATGTCGCCGGGGCGGATTTATCGCCGCCGTATATTAAAATTTTGCCTCGATGAAGGATAACGTGTATCGATTAATTAAAAACTCGTTAAGTTGTCCATTTGATGAAAATTGAAAATTTTTGAGAGGATATTGACATTTCTTATACGCGGAGGAAATTTATGTTTTATGTTTTAATAGATTTATTTCAAACATAATCGTTAAAGTTCCTAAAGTTAAAAAGATTAGTGAGGGAGGGAAAGGAGTTATGGAGGGAGATGTTATTGAGGTTGAACTGGGAGAGGAACGGGAGGAGAAAATAGATGGATATATGACAGATGAGGGAGAGAGAAGGTTACAGAATTCAATAAAAAAGACACCTTTATTAAGGACGAATTAAAGAAAGTTGTTTAGAAGAGGTAGTTAAGGTAGAGATGAGTAGAGATTAGTCGACTGAAAAGGACGGAGTAGATAAATAGGAATAGAATAATGGAAATAATCGATTAAGACGACAAGCAGAGAGCTCAGATAGCGTTTAGAAGGGTTGGATGTGAAGGGAAACGAGCGCTGAAGATATTGTATGCAACGCAGGCGATAAAGACTAGACAACGAAGACCGCTAGCCTTTATTTCCCACTAACGAATGCAAGCCCAGTGAGATCGGTAAATCGAACGGCCCTATCCAATTCTTCCCCGAGGGGGTCCAGAGGGTGGCGCCAAGTAGTCTGGCGCCGTCGTCAAGAGACAACTCGAGAGATGGGAGAGTGAGCGAGAATTCCGAAAGGGGCGGAGAAGAATCATCTCACTAACGGATCACGTCTCCGATGAGCACGCAACGCCATGACGCGTAAAGAAGGGGCTTAGGACTTAATAGGGGACAATAACTGCCACTTTAGGGTTAAAAGGGAAGGGAGAGGGGGAAGTTCTTCATACGGAACGGGGAAGCGAGGAGGACGGATTGGCGGCCGGAGTTATATTATAGGTATGGCGAAAAAGGTGAAGGAGAAATAAAGACGGCGCTTTTTCTGACCTCCATTAGCGGATAGGTTCTAAGAGCTCGGTGGGAAAATTTCGTCCGTTCGCTGTGACAGACACGAATTCATTTCGTGTGTCCTTTCCAGGAAAGACCTGTGGATGAAATGACAAAAATAAACGCCGAATATACCCTCCGGGCCTAATATTACACATACCCGCGTCCCTCCGTATCAGAGAGGAGCCGAATTTTTCCGCGTAGATATCAAGGAGAGCAGGAAGTAGAGACGGCTATTTGTTTTCAAAACTCGGTCGTCCGTGGAAAAAAATCGTAAAAATACACAAGAGGCAGAGGGGATGGGGCGATAGAAAAGAAGTTTTGCGGATAGTCACGTCCGACGCGCGTTCTCGCCGCTTCTGGTGAATCTATGGCCGTAATTTCCTGCGCTCCACGGTTTCTGTGAATCCTTTAACGTTTGCGGGAAAACGTGGCACAGATTAATAGGTGGGCAAGAAGACCTTGGATGGTCGCAGCGAGCGCAAAGCGCGTGTGAGTGGAGAGGGAGGGAGGGAGCGGGAGGAGAGGAGGAGAGAGAAAAAGGGGAGAGAAAGAGTGTGAGGTGGAGGGAGAGATGGGGAATGGAAGATTGGAGGAATACATGACGACCTAGAAAGGTTTTCCACAAAGCGAGTGAAATAGAAAATGTGTGTCCCGCGGAAGTTTACGCGAAAATTCATTTGCACGTCGTTATTATTTTTTTCAGGCCGCTGATTATATTATTTTTAGAATTTTGTTTATTCCATACCCGCGTGTTTACGGGACTGTGAAGAGAGGCATTTCTTTACTTTTCGTGCCAGTTCACCGTGAAAGGTTCTTTGTTTTTAACGAAGTACGAACTCGTTTGAAAAGGAAACACGGAGTTAGGTCAATTATTCTGCTGCAATTCTCGAATAATTATGATTTATCTAATTGCAAGCATTAACAAAATAAATTCTCGAAATTTTTTTTATTTTTCTTCCTTTTTCTGAATTTTTGCTCAAATTAGTTTGCTTTAAAGTTAATCATATAATTTATTTATGATTCGGTAGAACTGAAATTTGCTATAAGCAAATCATTGTAAATTAGGAAAAAGTCTAAATAACAAGTCTTCATGTCTTCAGAATCTTGTATATGCTATTTATCACCTGCTCTGTTCGAGTTTTTGCATTTATTTGTAAGACTTGTGACACCACTTCTAATTTATTTGCGCGTATCGAGTAGTTTTGTCTTGATTTTGCTGTCATTAATATGAAACCATTAGCACGATCTCGTGATGTCGTAGTAAATACGCACCTCTCGGTGTTTCATAAGATAAGGTTAAGTAAATATCAAAATTCAATGCACGTTTTGAAACGAGACTGCTTTTAGAATAAAATCTCCCGCCTTATCCTTTGCCTTCAAAGATATTCTCAAGGAATCCAACGCAAGTCAATTTTACGGTTGGAAAGCGAAGCCGTATATAGTTTTAACCTGCGCCTTTCGGGCGCTGTTGATGAAAACGAACCCACTTTAATTTTTCTCTCGGCCAATAGCGAGACAATCTTTATTAGGAGACATGAAATTTGATAAATCCTCAAAATTCACCCGTAGTTTGAATGTCTTTGTTTGGACATTAGAAATGGCTAAGCGTGTCAATGATATTTCAGATTTCCTGTTTGTGATCAACAGAATAAAAGCAAATACTTCAAATGCCTCGCGAAAATAAAAATATCAACATGATAAGAGTTTGAAAAGAGTTGACGTAATCCACGCACGAGATAATATGATTTCGTCGAAATTTTTCTTTGAACTGCATAATGTTAGAATGCTAACGCTATCTTAAATATATGCGTATTGTTTTCAGACTTATCGAATTCTTGCGAAGCGGATTTCACGCCAATTCCAGCTACTGGATTTGAGGCTTCGCTTCACACGATTTACCAAACCATTCGCTAACGTTCGACGCATCGGCAGCAGCTTCTGCTTCGTGACATCGGTGTTTGCGAGAGGCAAACATCGCTTAGAACCGATTTCCGGCGGTAAAAGGTTCCCACAACATCGATCGTCGTCTTTTCGCCGATTCTTCGTCGGAGTTGAACACGCGACCGACTGATACTCCCCGCCCTCTCGTGTTCTCCTGGAGTAAATGGCACCTGCGGACAGACACTTGCCGCGTTCTAACATTTCCCCTATCCGAGGCCACAAATTTTCTTGCCAATTAAAATTTCCAAATCTTCGGTTCGTTAGTTAATTGCCGTTTAACATCGCACGCACCCGTGGCTCGGCTTGATTCGATTAGTCCTATTACGACGATACCTAGATGTTTGAGACCTGGAAACCGCTCGCTGCAGTCAGTAAGCGAGTGAATAGTCGCGATGCAACGACAGCATTTCCGTTCTCTGGACTGACGTTATTATGTTCCCATGCCCTCAAGCTTCACATCATCAAAGACCTATATCACCGCCAGTTCTTCGTCGAGAGCGATGCAACAGTCGACATCCCGGCGACTTTCAAACCCTCCATCAGCGCAACGCGTGACAGTAGCTACATTCATAACTTCTACGCACATAAGGCCTCCGAGCGAGCGTTTGACTGAGAAGGCGACCGGTATTTGGATATCAGGCCGCGAGAATTCTACGTCGCGAACGCGCAGCGTACGAATAAGAAGATTAAGAATCAAATTCTCCAGGTGATAACACGAATCCAAGGAACCGCTCCCGTACAAATTTGCTGGTGTCAACACCATAAAAAAACAAAATTCGCAGCTTCGGTTAAATTTCAACGTCTCAAGTTCTTATTATAAAAATGAAGGATGCTGTTTGTTCAACTTTTTTCGTCTAATTACATACTAATAAATTGGAACGCCAGGTAAATTTTTCACGCGCGCATCTGCGACGTAAATAAGAAAGAGAGATGGTTCAAACTGGCTTCATGAATAGATCAGCAAAATAAAAATTTACTGAAATGCCTCGAATGTCACGTCAGTGAAATAACGACGGTTTTCTTAGGTGATGATTCATGTAGCATTTTTTCCATCTGGGACTTTAAAGTCCAGTCATTAAACCCAAGCACAATAAAAAAAACTTGGCGTGATCAACGTGCAACTTTTGAATCTAAAAAATTATTTCCTCTCCCTTAGGTTTTAAAAGTCGCACCTTCGCCAGCCATTCGAATTATTTTTCGCCCATATCTCTCCAAGTAGTCGTGGGTGATGGAAATTAGGTTGCGGGTCGCGATTTCAGACGGGGTCGCAGAGGGGAATAGGTGATAACACGTCTGGGGGAGAAGGGAAGGGGGAGAAAGGACGAAGAAGAGAGCGCGTCGATGGGGAGTGGGGAGCGGCGATGGTGGTCTCTGCAGAATAGCATTCTGAGCCGTCCTTGGGTGGGACGCAAATCGTGCGCTTTTATCTGAGGCGCCAAGGACGTTACCGCTTTCCGTTCTCACTGTCCGAAGCCATCCCTACCTCACAATGATTGCCTCCCACCTCGCCTCCCGTTCTTTTTTCGCCTCTCCCTTCCTTCCTCGCCTCCTCTCTCTCTCTCTCCCTCCTTCTCACTCCTATCCTTTGCCCTCCCACTTCCACTCCCTCCCTCCCTCCATCCATCCATCCCATCTCCACGTCTCCCGGCGCTCTTCCCACATTTACCTTCTTCATTTGTTTTTCCTCCCACCTCTTCCTCCGCCGCGGGCCGCCTTCAAAAATTCTACGCCTATAAGGGAAGCGCGCTGGCGGTGGTCTCCGGAAGCTTTATTTTTATTTATTTTTCAAAAAAACAGCGCTCTACGTCATCCGTTGATTGCGTTTTCGCAAATTAGGGGAAGCGTAAAAAAGGGACATTTTTATGCGCCATGATTCCTTAATCGGTCACGCTTCCGTTGTGACACCCTGCGTAGAAAGGAAGAAACCGAATGGAAGGATGGGAAGAGGGGAACAAAAAAACCGAACCGCGGTGAAAACGCGATTTCGAAACGCCGTGTTGCGATGCCCGCCGCCTCCGCCGTGGTGTGGGGGCGGCCGAGCGGGGTTGAACAGGTGGGTGGGCTAAGTGGTCTAGAGTTCCCGCGCGCCTTCCTCAGTTCCTTCCAGCTAGTATAAGCCTTTAACGTTTCCTCGCAACAAAGCAAACATTTTTTCCGCCCGAGGCTACCCACCTGACCTCTCCTGACGCTCTTCGCTTTTTTTTGTATCGCCGCTTTTCGAAATGCGCTCGCCCCTCCTCGCCTTGGGAAAGCGAATGGAATCCCGCGTTCGATTAATGTTTTATGAATATTGCCTCCATTAATTTCGGTCCCGTGCGCGTGACAGCATTCGATGAATATCGGGACGGCGAGGTTTATTCTCTCTCTCTCTCTCTCTCTCCGGCGCCTCTCCCTTCTTTCTTCTTCTTTTTTGAGTCCTAATTAAGCGCGGACGCTAATGGCCTTGAACCGGCACTCAAGAGACCCTAACGAGTCGAGATTAAAAAAGTAAACAAATCAACGGGCCTAAGGCTTCGTTATCAAGAATCAGATAACGGTCGCTCGGTCTTAAGTAACGCTGAAAGCTAAAAAAAAATGAATTCGTTAAGTCGCTCGATGAAAGGCTGGCGGATGCTAAATCGCATCTGTATGCAAGGATTATGATCCTTTCTGGAGATGCTGCACTTCGTGATAATGCGAGTTAATTGAAAAACACCGTCGGATTCGATGCGTCCCTCGTCGTTATATTCCGTGTTTATTTTTTTCTGGAATGATGTGACATAGCGTCACGTTTCCAATTTTATACAAAACTATGTGATCGGTATTTTAAAGTAATGATAAAAACTGCTTGATACGTAGTAATTTGGTTGACGTCGTCCTAAGACTCGCTGCCATTGGTTGAAAGAGCTCCTCAAGGCAAGCGACAGCTGTCGGCTCTCTATGCCATTTTTGGGTCAACCGCCTTAACACGCTCTAAAATGCTCCAAGCGATTTTCTCATCTCGTGGTTCGTTTTGCATCTCCGGAAAAGTGTTAGAGAACTGTCTCCGTCCGCGTGGTGTTTCCATTCTCATGTATTTAAAACTTGGTTTTCCTTTAAATTTTAATTAGCAAAATTACAAAAACCGCTAACCACAATGAACATACGCACAATCCGCCGAATCATCTGTTGTTAAACTATTCCTTTTTGCTGAGTGCACTTTGGGGCCTCATTTTTAAAGCTTTTAATTTATTGTTCATTAATTTTAATTAATGCATTTTTTAATTTATTCTCAGTCGCCGATGGGTCTTATTTTATCGAAAGATTTCCCTTATATAAACAAAATAAATCGGTTATTAGGAATTCGTTTAATACAACCCTGATTTAACTTTGAATCATTCTCTATCATATTTACTCCGACTGACTGGCGCTACTAGGAGCAAAATGTTATAACAATCAGATTATGCGCTAATATTACGTAGCCTCTTTTGGATTTCGTAATTCTCTTCTCCTTTCTGAGATAATAGCATTGATTATGATAGCACAATCTTGACGAAACGTGACGAGATGAGGAGGAAAATGTCTTCATTCATATAATATTTTGCATCATGCGGTGGACCAGCCTTAGGTTTAACGCAAATATTCAACGGATATAATTTCAGAAATTTACGAGAGCTGCGAATCATTTGTCTAGAACAATATCACTAAAACTTCCCAGAAAATGGCGGCATAGCCTTTTTGCCGCTCAAACATTCATAATATAAGACACGACGCGCTCTCAGTAAGTTCTGATGCATGGATGGAAGCGGGTGGAATTTCCTTTGTTTTTTTGTTAACGGTCCCGTGTGGAACAATGAAAGAGATGTCGTCCGCCTTGCGACTTCGTCGCCTTACTCGGGAGTACTACTATCGGACTAACTCAAGCATTCCTGCGGTAGCTTACCTTGACCAAATTTTATAAGACGACCGGCGACCGCTAATGGGGTTAGCAAATGGCATGGTGACGGTCCAGCATCTAATTTCAAAATGCCCATCTCCGTCTAATTGCATTTACAGGAAGAGAACTCCGCAGAAAACATTGCTTTTCGTATGAAGCGTCGGTAAAACGTCTCCCGAATATTGACTGCTCTATTATTTATGATCGCATTAGCATGCTTTATCAACTCGAAAGAGAGAATTATTTTGCCATAGTTTCCGAAGCGTTTCTGTTGTTAATTTACTCATACTTATTTTTTGGAAAAACATGTCTGTAATTGGCATGAAGGGTAATGTTAAATATTTCTAATATTTTTCTGCGCACACACATCCATGCATACATACATATGTATATTTATATGTATGCATGTACGTATGTATATGTATATGTATACATATATATATATATATATATATATATATATATATATATATATCGTATATACAACCAAACATGCGCAGAGGCAGAAATCTGGTTACCATATGTGTAAAGAGTATTTTTTATTGCTTCTTGCGATAGCCTTCACTTCTTCGTCGTCCTCCTTCGGTACCAACGGAGCAGAAAATGCCTAAAACTCGGAGGCTGAAAATTAGGTTCAATTCCAGTCACTTGAAGTGCCCATCCATCTCGAAACTTCTGCAAAGCAGTTGCGCAAGCCTACGCTTTATTCTGCTCAGCCCGTCACGTCTCGAAAAACCGGACCTCACCAATTTGAAGGTGCATTAGTCGAAGTTGAAAGAGTGAAAAACCTCACTCCTTTTACGCACGGACACGTGCAATTGCGATCACTGCAACGCACCTGCTGTACCGTTCCAGAAATTATTTTAATTCCGACTTTCATTTTTTCATCTTCGTTTCGGAAATATTCCAGTAAAGAGAATTAAATTAGCATCTAATTAAGCCGTCCGCTTAATTTGTTGTAATATTATTCTGCATTCTATGTTATGTAAGAATTGTATTTATCATATAACGATTAATTGATTCAATTTATTCGCCCACGAACCTCTCGTGAAAGACAAGTCGAGTGTTATCCATGGACAGGGATAAAAATAACGCGTTATTTATTTTTCATGTGGTTATGCCGCCATATATTCGATCACTAGAGTCTCGTTTGTAAGCGGCGTCAAAGTGGAATTTTACGCTCAAAATTTCATCTTTCCAACTTGTATACCTTAGGTGATATTTAAAAAATATTTAAAGGATCCCTATCCGACGCTGTATATTTTTCAAAACTCAAATGGCAGCAATGAAGGAATCTACTCTTCAAGATATCTTGATCGTTTACGGCTTCGTTACAATTTCAGTTAAAGCAAATGCACGGACGGACGTACAAACAGACGCCAAAGTATAAGCGCATTTAAAAAAAACACGCTAAAAACGGGTCCTCATGCAAGTGCTTAAACTTCATCGCAAACTATTCGAAAAATAATTATTCCGTCGCGTGGATGCCAATTAGAAAACTTTACAACGGTCAAATTTATAGGAGATAGGGCGTGTCAAAACCATCAAAGTAAGACATTACAGCATCAACGTAGTATTAAAAAAAAGACATTACGAAACATCTTTAAGTCTCCGAATCTTAATCGAACGGAATAAATACCATCCTCATAATTGGACATGCACCCACGAGACTCACGAGGTCAACGGTCCCGTTCCCAGCCGCACGGATTTAACATCAGGTCGTAAAGAGATAGGTCGTGATAACGCATTTAAACGCACCTCTGGCGCCACCTTATCCTGGCAGTTACGCCAAACGAGCGTATTCTATCTAGCGAGCGGATCGCCGTTTGTTGTTCTCCTTCGGAGGCATAAACCTCGTCCAGAACGTGGGGTATCGTTCCTCGCGTAATTCGCTCCCGGCAACCGAGGAGACGAAGAAAAGAAGCGAATGCAAGACGAACAATCATCGCAATCCGGCGCACGCCGTCCTTCCCCTCCCTCCTCCCCACCGCCCCCTTCCCCTCCCTCCTCCCCACCGCCCCCTTCCCCTCCCGATGGACACGTGCCAGTCACTCTATCGCCCCGCGAAATACCTCGTCCGGTGCGATTCCTCCGGGGAGTGATTAGTCGACGTCGTAGCCATAGCGACGCCGCATCACACCGGTCCTTGCCGCACATGCGCGGTGGGATTCCGTCCGCGTCCTGCCTCCACCGACTCGGAAACGGCGAGAGATAACAAACTCGCGGAAGCCGATCCGCCGTCGATGGATCCGCGCAACAAAAAAAAATAAAGCGGATCGTCGTCGGAAAATTGCTCGCAACCGATCTTTGCCGTTCCCTTTAGCCTTTCTTCGCTTTTAATTCCTTGCGCGTCGATGTCTCCTCTCAAATAAGGAGATTGGCGAGCGACCGAACGGCATTGCAAATCAATCCCGTCGGGCAGATGAATCTCTTCACTCCTGGCGTTCTCGTTCGGTGTTCCTTCCATCTCTTCGACCTCCTACGTACAGGCGATCCGTCATTAGGGCTCATTATGGTTTGATCTTATAAGGCATCATCGCGCACGGCTGGCGCACTTCAAAGGGAGTGAAGAACTCCGCGTGCGCGCACATGCGGCGGAAACGGAACTAATAAATCACATTCCCTTCTTCTTCTGAAAACAAATACTTCCGCGAATAAAAGGAATTGGGCCGTTTTAAATGCCGTGAATTATTTGTAGATTTGAACTAGGATTAAATTCAGTTTGCCATCTGCAATACGTAGAGCCGGAAGTTACGCAAGCTGGTAAGGTGGGTGATTTACACCCTACAAATTGCGCTGAAAAAGCGCTGGCAATCGGGTTGTAGAGTTGCATTTTTCGAGTTCAAGTTACACAGCTGTATCGACACTTGACGAAAAAACTACAACCTCCCGTAAGATTCATCCTTAAAAACACGTCTTTTCTTACCGTTACGTTCGTGATAGGACACGAATAAAAAACACTCCGTGCTCTGTTGCTATGGTTATATTTACATCTGTCGAACGAGGGCGGAAGCTATTAATTCCTATCCCTTTTCATTCTTCTTCTTCTTCCCCGATCCGCCTCGGTTATCCGGGGTATTTTTCAAAGCGCCCTTCACGAAACGTCTTCAAACCCACAAGCCATTTTCAAAATGTCAATCTTTCTCTCGGGGGATATCTTTCGATAATAATCGCCACGGAACGACTCGAATCGAATTTTAATGCCCGCTGATTCGGGCGCACGTATCCCCCACTCTCCGCTCTCCGGGATCCCTCCGGGTAAATAATGCATCGACTCCGTCATTAGAAATCGACAAACGTTTCATCAACCGCGGGAGAGAGAATTTCCGTTCGGGAATGCGTCCGGGCGAAGCAAATTACAGCTTTCGTTTCAAACGGCGAGGGATGGAGGAGGTTGATGGCGGCGCCCCCGAGCGAGGCATGCCGCAAGCACCGCACGTGCGTGTGTGTGCCTCCTCCTTTTCGAGATATCCGGGTCCATTGAAAGAGAGCGCTTTCGGGAGTGGGAGGGAACATGAGGAAGTGAAGGAGTGGGGGAGACAGAGAGAGGAAGAGGAGGAATTAATGGAGTATGGGAAGAGGAGGAGAAAGGGGTTGTGCGGCGGTCTACAAAAAATAGGGGAGTGGGAGAAGACTTAATGAAGTGAGGATGGTGGCGAGAATAAGGTGCTGATGGTCGGCGGGGTGAGATAGGGTAGCGAGAGGGGTGAGAAAAGAGAATGAGGTAGGGTGTCGGGGGAAGAGAGAGGTCTGCTACAGTGGAACCGCATTAATTGAGTATTAATGCAGCTTTTTTTAGGCAGGGGGAGGGTCTTTTATTTTTCTTCGCTCGGTGGAGTTGAGTGATGGAGAGAGTGCGAACGAAAGGATCCTGGATGGGTGAGTTAATGGCGAAAGAATGGAGCAATATTATTATTTTTTTTTTAGAGGTGACGATGTGGGTAGTTCGGTATGGCGAGAAAGAGGGAGCGATTGAAGAGCAGGGGTGCTTGTTATAGTTCCGAATATGAGTAGAATGGATGCGGCAGAAGCAATAACGCAAGGAACGGAGGGAAGAGGGAGTAGTGGGCGAGACGGAAGCTCCAGAGCGAAAGGTATCTAAAGGGAGAGAGAGAGGGAGAAAAACTAGAAAGATCGTATGATCTGCGGAAACGAAGCGACTGGGCCCCTTTCCTTACCTCGACCACAGCTATTACCCTCTGGGCACATATCTATCCTATTTCGCGGCCAGGTAATGTAAAAGTGGCGGCCACTCGCGAGGAAGACGCCCCCGGTGGATAATCTCTGGACTAAGACTGTCTGTTTTCCCTCTTAACTTAACATCTTCCGTCAAATCGTTCCCAAAGCCCGAACGAAACTCGTCAATGACGAATACATAGGCAGGAGCGAAACCGCGAACGTGATCAATCCCAAAACGAGTATGCGTAAATTTATGCTGATCCAGATGCAGGAAATACTGTTTCCGTGATTTATGAATAAATAAATTCTTCAAATGGAGCAGTTCCTATACATCCACGCAAATTGTAGTTGATCGGGATAATCTTTTAATTGTGCGCTTGCTATAGATTAGCGGTGCCCAAACTTTTCGGATCGAGGGTCATATAGACCACTCCTTCGGTCACTGAAGAATAATTATGGAAACTAAAGCGTTGTTAGTCAGCATAACTTTATTTGTTTTAAATTTATTCCTCCAATAAGGGAATATGTTGATAAAGATGAAATATGTTGTTTTTTAATTTTCTATTTTCGTTTTGTTAAATTTTGCCCTTTAATTGCTGAATTCACGACGAAAACACTCGGCGGGCTGTAATTTGGACACCACTGCTATATAGGAACCATTTCAACACGTGACGTTTTAGTTTGAGGAGTAAACTACCCATCCCATCCCGAGTGGTTCGAAACGTCACGCGATTTCACGGATCTCCCATCGCGCTCCGAATGTTTTTCTCCCTAAGACACAAAAGTCGAAAAATTTCCGCCATAGAATGTTACCAAGGGAGAAAGCTTAACGTCGGAAAATGATACCCTTTAGGCTAATAGATCTATCGAGAAATTAGGGAGGAAAGAGAGTGGCGGATGACATTGAAAGGGGAGAAAGAGAGAGCGGATCTGTGCATTAGGAGGAAAGTAGACGAAGGAAAAGGCGAAAGAGAGAGGGCGTTGCAAGAAGGCACAAACGGAGAAAAGGGCGTGCCGAAGGTTTTCGCGTCGGATATGTAACAGGCACGATGAAAAGGGTGGCGTAAAATTAGTAGAGGGTGGCGCTTTGCGGGGGAGGGTTTTTAAGAGGGGAGAGGAGAGGTGCGGAGGCGTAGGTGGGGAGGCAGCGGCGAGGTTGAGGCGGGAAAATGCGGGCGAGGGAGGTGCGAAACTAGCGAAAGAGGGTTGTGCGAGGGAGGAATTTCGATGGCGCGGCGGATGTATGCGTGTATGGGAGTGGCGTCTGGAAAGTTGGCGAGGGAGTGAGGCGGTTCGGGCTTGCTCAATGGAAGGGAATAAAAAAAATTGAGAGGCTGTAAACTTCTCAAGTGGAGTGGGAGAAGGAGTGAGAGGAAGAGGAGAGATAGGAGGAGATAGGGGAGAGGAAAGGTGAATGAATCTGGAAAGAAAGAAGTGGAGCGAGGACTTAATTAGAGGCACTGAAGTCGGCATTTTAATTTATCTGGAGAATTCCGATATAAGAAAATTCTGCCGGCGTAATACCATTCCGGATATTTTAAAAGAAAGAGAATGGACCTTTAATGGCGATAAAATGTCTTCGTAGTTGGTTTATTAATGACAAAGAGGTGGAGTGTTTGAAGAGAAATGGTTGTTTTGTTTTCTGCTGTAGGAATACAGCACGCTTTAAAAGTTCTGGAGGATTCGTGAATAGGAGCAGGAAATAATATATTAATATATTTCCGATGGATATGTTTTGCGGCCGATATCCACTGCACTGATGAGTGCATTTCAAAAAATTAAGGTTTTGTCAGGATTAATTTTGTACCTATGTACCTATATCACTGTATATAATTATCGAAAATTTCCCGGTCTATGGAAAAGATGTCAAAAATTTCGTATTATTTTGAGCTGACCCATTTATATAAATGCCCCATATTTTAACGAAATATGAATATATTTGTTGTTATAGCAATCCAATGTTGACAGTATAACAAATTTTCCCGTATGTTGGCTATTTTAGAGTCAAGAACTATGTTTTTCCAGCAGACAATTCATTATTATTAGTGACGGCATTTAGCCACAATACAATTACACTACAGAGTGAGATTGAACATTGCGTATACTACAAAGATACGGTCAAATAAGTTATCTGGTTAACTCACTAATGCATTTTGGTCCGGCAATTACGATGATTCACGCTCACGACTGTTTATGTCGATACCAGAACGATTCCTTGTTTATTGATAGAAGCAAACGGCACTCATTTGCCAGTCAAATCCTCAGCATCAGCAAAAGCTCAGCGTAAAGGGGGAAGAACTTAATTTTCCATTTATCACTCATCTGATAACAACTCCCATGGCTTAATATCGCTTTTAATCGGATTGTCCTGGCATACAACGAAATGCTACCGCGTGTCTGTCTAAACACTTTTGTTCACACGTATCCCTCTCACCCGCGCTAACTCTTGCCGTCCAACCTTGCGTTCCGATGCTAAGGACGAAGAAAAACGTGAAACATCTGCACGCCACAGTTAATTCGTTACCCAATAACTTTCACTGATTTTTTTATACCGGCAGGATACTGGAATCTGAACAGACTCCAGGCAAGAGTCTTCCCAGAGGCGATGCTTAGCTCGAACATACCTCTATACTAGTAGATCCGGGAGTTAGAAAATATGAAACTCGTTAGCGAATTGTTATCAGACGCATGGAAGATATATCTCAGCGCCTGTTAAACGACAAATGAGAATCGAACTGAATCTCGACGTTCAACGTCGTTATAGGCGATGGCGAAGGCTAGAACTCACGGTATATAGGCCACTCGTGAGAGGATGAGGGAGGGGCGAGAGGGACTGAGGAGGGGGGTGGCGGTTATTGCCTCGTTGACTTCAGCACTTCAGTGTGTCCGTGCTGCCCTCCCGTGAGCGTTTCATCACTTACGGAGGCGCGGGTTGACGCTCTGCGAAAGAAGGGAGAGAAAAAAAGGAGTGTATCTGATTGGTTAATTGGGAGAGAAAGGCCTCTAGGCGGACTGGCATGAAAACATCTGGCTGAGAGAGCGAGGGGAATGAAGAACTCATCTTGAGCTGAGTAGCGCTCGTTTGCTTAAAAAAAAATACCGTACTCCCAACATTTTTCTGGCTTCCCCTACGATACTAACCTCCAAAACGCTGGTTCCCAACCTTTCTGTAGGCGCGGCACCCTTTCAAAGTATACAGAATTTCGCGGCGCCCCAGCCTTCAAAAAAGGTTTTTATATTTTCACAAATTAATATTAAAACCTTTGGACAGTGGCGGGTCGTGTATAGGCACTGCGGAACTGCAGCACCCCCTATTTCCACTTGATATTATCGATAACATTTAATATAACGAGTCCTTTTTTCTTTAATTCTTTCTTTATTTTTGTAGTACAATATATATTCCTTAAGCTTAATGTCAGTACTTCAGTAGCCATCCCCCAGTTTATGAAAAAGATGCGCAGCACCCCCACTAATTTTAGCTACGAGCCGCCACTGCTTTGGACATACCCATTTGTTGGTACCACACTATAATCAGTTTATTAGAGAAAACATTAATGCCCTAGTTACCCGTAAACACATCTAAATCGTTGGTTTATTTACAAAACTAATTTTATCGCGGCACCCCTAAAAATCAGCTGCGGCGCCCCAGTGTAACGCGGAACCCAGGTTGGGAACCACTGCTCTAAAGTCTTGAAAATTTTAATACCTATTTCACATGCGCGGAACTCTGTCGGGATCTAATCCATTGAATTCTTGCACCAGATAAAAGATAATGGATTTCCGGCGTCCTTGACAAGTAGCATCTGAAGTGTCTCATTGATTGGGATGAATCGATACCGACTGCCTTTTTTATAGGTTCGGTCGACCTGCAAAGCGGCGATTCCGAAACCTGCTTTTATATCTTTCATTGCTGTACAACCTCGTTTGGGTAGATCTAATTGGCTCAATTTATTCGAGAAATGCTTTTTAAATAGATGAATGAGTGAATGAAAAGTCGTCGTTCCAGCAACGGAAATGTATTTGTTTTGATAGTATACGTATATGTTTCTATTAGATCTAAGGTAAAATTTTTGTCTTGACACCGAAAAAAATGTCCTGCACACACACACTCATATATATATATATATATATCCCATAAAATCTTGAAAGTTTACGGGAAAGAACACATCCGCGTAAAATCCTACGCTCGTAAAAATAAGCTCACGTCCGAGGAACTTTACGGCCGAAGGGAGACTTCGCTTACTCATGCCGACTGAGTTAATTTCACTCCCCACTAGGATTTAGTTTATTTCGCCGGGAGAGGAGGTAGGAGACGGTAAACAAAAATTTATTTTCGAGGAGATCCAATCCGCAGAAATTCATTTCGTGACAAGCCGAGCTGAGAGGAAGGTTCGTCAGCTTCAACAATATCCTCGTTTAGTTCTGGCTCCGCTGAATCGGATGAGGAATAAGTTTATAAGTCTGTTTAGGCTCGGAGGAGGAAAAAAGTCGACCCGTAAGCTTCGTGGATCTCGTCAAGCTGGGTAATTCCACGAGACACTAAAAAAGCTATTTCCGTATTTTTACGAGGCTTCCTCCTGCATTTTCTATGGATCGCCGTGTTCCCCGTCGCTTCTTTTTTTCCTCCCTCGATTTTCTCCGCCTTGATGTTCTGATCTTCGACTTTTAAACGTACATTGCGCTGGAGTGGAAGTATGCCAAGTTGCGGCCCGTTTATTCTTTTCGACAGATTTCGCCAATTTAATAAAATAGGGCTTTATAGACGCCGCATACCGACGACCGCTTAGCTTTTTTGTGCGTGTGGTCCGTTATTAATAAAAGAGCTTTAACTTCTTCTCTCTCTCTCTCTCCGGCCTGTCCGGTGCTTTTAAAGTGGTTTGTTTATTGTATCATTAATAATCTGGCGTGTTAGGGAAGACGGAATAAATTATTTACTTAATTTAACCCTGAGCGTTACTCTTCAAGTTTTTCGAGTTAATTTTTGTCCCACAAACGTGGTAAGTTACTCCTAGTAAATTTTAGATCGGCTACCAGAACTTTAAATTTTAAAATTTCATTTGACATGGCGAGTAGCATGATGCGCATTGTTCAATCCTTATATGAATGCTAAGAGATCCGAGCCATACAATAACAATTTAATATGACGGCGGGCATAATTTTTAGCTGCGATGATAATGCTATTAAAATCAGGATAAAATTCCAGTAGTTACAAGATCGTTCGAAAACCTTTTAAAGTAATGCCCAAAGAAATGCAGTAAACATTACTTGACTGGGGCCTACATTTATATCGAAGAACTTATGTTAGTACATAAAACTTCAATTAGTGTTAATGTTCAACATCCCCGCTCAAAGTCCGGTACAAACTCTTGAAGAAGGTAAATTATACATCACTAGAAGGGTGTTAAGGTGACAATGAAAGTGATTTTACCCGCGAATACATTTCCTTTGAGTCAGTAATGTTCGAAAAGTCTCTTAATATTTTTCCAGCAGATTGCACAAAAGGTAAGGAAAGCCTTTCCATCGAGCTAAATTTAAACAACAACGAATGAATAAGTACGTTAACCATTATCCTCAACATTAAACATGTACTGAAAATTTAAAAACATTTAATTAAATAAATTAAATTCAAGAATTAAACGCGAAAAGAAGGTTAAAATTAGCATGGAATCTGAAGCCGTGGCACGAATTACCCAGAAGGCTGTGCATTTCCATCTGCGGATCTTTAGGACGAGCAGGACTGCATTAAAGAAATTCGTCGCCCTTTTGTCGCAAAATGATGTTTTTTCGACGATTAAAATTGGCAGATGAGACCCAGAAGTGTAAAATGGGGAAGGGCGAGCGAAACGATGTTGCAACAAGCAAGGGAAGCGACGGAAAAGTAGTTGTACGCCCAGCTTTTCCAACTATGGGAACATATCGTGCCCGGAGTAGATATTTCCATACAAGTCGATGCGACTTTCGGTGTCACCCAGTCTCAAGGATAGCGTGACTTAAAAAGATTGCGCAGCAGAACACGAATATAAACACCGATAGATTACAAACGCACGGAGAATGATTTATAGGTAATGACGTACTGTTTTCATTTAATTACTGATAGTAGTCAGTATATGTTAGTTTCTTTTCTTTCGTTTCAAATTTTGTTTTTGTTTTCGATTAATTTGATTGCACTTAAGACGCGATACAACGTTTCAGTAATGCAGCTTCGATAAATATTTACCTTATGCAAGTCTCTTTAGATTTAAAACAAGATGATACACTAGAGCAAAGTGTAAGCCAAATGTATATGTCATATATTATATTTTTCCTATTATAACGTTCGCTATCACCCATGCCCCTTTCGCAACCAACATTCTTGGACCGACAAGGAAACTCGAGACTACGCCATATTTCCAACCACTTCAAAAATTAATTTCGAACCCAGCTCAGCGTGAAGAGTTATCTTCTCTCTCTCTCTCTCTCCTCGAGAGCGAAAATAAATGAGCCCAAAGAAATTTCTTCAAGTGTATCCCGCGGATTGCTGTCTTTCTTTTTTCAAACATTTCGCGGAACAGAGATGATAGCTTACTTCCGACCGAAAACAACTAGTCTGCTTTCGAGACACGGCACCGACACGCGCATGTCTGTGTCAATTCTGCTCGCATTCGGGAGAGAAAGAGAAGGGGAAAAAACAAACTAAAGCAAAGCGGAGGGGAAAGAGATAGCTCTCCTTAGTCACCAAGTTTTCATATCTCTGGCTCACGAGTCTGTAACCGTGTCTTTCTTTCTCTCTAACTCTCTCTCTCTCTCTCTAACTCTCTCTGTCTCTTTTCTTTCGACGTTTTATGGCTCGCCGTTTATCACGCCTCTTTGCTTAGCGAGCATACCAAAGGCTCCCCCAAGGCCAACCCACTTCTCTCACCCTCGACCGCTCGACTCGAAAAACGTTTCCATTCTCACTTCCCACGGATTACGAGCACAATCTCCGTCCCCCTCGAACGAAGCCGCAACCTGTAGATTCACATTAGATTGAGGGAGTGAATTGAGGGAGGAGGAAAGCAACGCGAAGAGGAGGAAAGCAACGCGAAGAGGAGGGAAGCAACGCGAAGAGGAGGGAAGCCTAGAAGGGGGAGGTGGGACGTTTGCAGCCGTTGCCAATGTTTTGATGACATCAAAACGTGTGACCCAATTCCGAGTCGCCTTTCTTCCGTTTTTTTCCACTCGTAAAAAATAAGAGTTCAGAGCTCAACACTTGCCGTAAACATTAGGATGCAGTATGTTTTGCATTTTATGGGGAGTAGACCGGAGTGGCTGATTAACAATGGGCGTGACTGGGAATTGTGGGATGAATGGAGAAAAGTGAACTTTCATTTTATTCGCCATCTGCTAATTCCAAGAGGTTCGTTCCATCAACAACGGCTGCGCTATATTATACAACACGTTTTTCTATTTCCTTTTTCTGAAGATGGCAACCGATATCTCGGAAGTTCCCAATATAAGTCATTTGCTTTGTTTTTGATAACGGTGACGGCACTGGGTAATAATATATACAATGTCATTAGTTCAGCGTTAAGTGCTGAATACTAATGGTAGTTGCATTTGTAGGTTAAGTAAACGATCCAAGAACTGTAAAATTAATAACAATAAGTCCAAACCAGGACTAATGCAGGCTGGTTTTCCAAAGTTGACGTCGTTAATTGATTACTTATATTGACAGGAAATGTTTCAGTATGTGTTAGTCATTCCAAGGAATTCTCATACCAAAAATGCCAATTATAATTCTAGTTTATCAATGATAGAGAAAAATTGGAAAACAAATTAATAGAGCATTATCAAATTTAAAATATTAAAAGCAATGTCAGCATCTCTTTCTGACATTATATTTTGCATGTATTTTTTTAATAAATGTTACTGTTTATACGCTAATATTTATGGATCAACTGTCCATTGCTGAAGGGTAGTCGAGTGGAAAAGAAAATAAACCATTTGTTCACTCGTTTATGCTCAAGCCGAGTTCAGCAATAATCGTCTCCATGGCAACAATCCGATAAAATGCGATTTAAAACGCAAAAACTCTGTTTTAGTAGAAATTCAAGAAAATACGATAAATTATCAAAATTCTGTGATAAGAATTAGAATGTACATTCTTTTCCCATTAGAACAGTACAAATCTTGCTCCGATATCACAATTTTAAGATATTTTAAATATTAAAAACGTTCCTGCAATCGAACCCGGGACTTCAATCTTCGCCAAATAAAATATAGCCCGGAGGTGGGCCCTGGCAGCACGAGCTTCATACCAAGTTTCATGAAAATCGGTCCATTGATGCAGAAGTTGTTAGTGGGGGACATACATACATGACCATTTCATAAGGATGTTTCCTTTGGAATCCAGCAAATTCGTGCTATGGAGCACAGCAAAAAGGAACCAAGTAAAACTATAACTAGACAATTTCTCCTGAATGCTCGACCTCCTTATGTTATCATAGCAATCTTCGATGTAAGCGGTTCATAATGTTTTTTCACTTCTTATGAGCCAAAACTAAATTCCTTTCACAGTTTGAGATTGGTTTTCCCATACTGTGGTTTTTAGATTCGCGAATAAACCTTACCGGTGTAGTAAATTCAAACCCGCTTGCTATAAACGTATGTTCCGTCTGCTGTTTTAATTCTCGCCCACCGAAACATGACATGCCACGCCATAAACGTCACGAGTCGACTTTGGAATAACGACTCCGGACGAAAGATTGAATACCGTCTTCTCAGAAAGGTAATAAAAAAGAATAAACGGGGATGACATGTTGAAGGAGAGCACTCTTGAAGGGGAGATGTAGGCTGAGAGAGAGAAGGGCGCATCCTTAATGCGGTTGCACACATAAGCGGAACACCACCACCCAATGATCTGTTAATGGATTAGCGGTGGGGGGAAGGGACACCCCCCTCCACTCCTTCGCTTCATCCACGTGAGACTCCTCCACTACTTCCTCCACCTCCTCCTTGTCCTCCACCCTCTGCAGCACTCAATCTCTACACCCGCCCGCTGCGATTGGGCACCGTTATCCCCGCTACGACCTAATCCACTTACACCTGGGAGGGAGAACGACTGCCCCGGCCTTAACAAGTCAGGTCGGATCCGAGGTCCTATTCTTTAAAAGGGGCGACTTAATCTCGGCGCCTCATCTCGTTAGGCGCCGCTCGACCCACGGCCTCCCCGGTGACATTAACGACCGCGGGTGAAAACATCCCTCTTTCTAATCTCAGTGACCTTGGTGTAAATAAACCGCGGGGAAATAAAGAAAGTTGCCGAATAGGAAATTTTCTTTAAAAAAATTATATTTGGCGATAATTTAAAACGTGCGTAGTTATTTGGGCGAGGCGTTGTCGTTGCATTATCGTCACACTTCCAGTTGCAAATAGTCTCGCGAATGCTACAATATATAGTTGAATATTCATCCATCTCAGTATAGACGAGTTATGACTTCAGTAAAGTTTCGCTATTGATGATATGGAAGAGGAAAAATGGCATAAATACATTCTAAATGTAAATTAAAGTAAATTTTCAACATTTAAAATATCTTTCACCAAGAAAAACTTAATAATTTACTCTTTACTATTATCTGCAAGCGCTGTCGTTTCAAAGCAATTCACAAAAATTTTTAGGTTAGACCTAATTTGAAAAAACTTTGGCACCAGCCTAACAGTCAGTGTTTCTACTAAACGAGCTCTGCTTCCCTTTAATTGGCCATTTTTCCTTTGAATAATCAACTTTTAAATTATTTATTTTTTACGCTAACTTAATTTTCTCTCCAAATTGCTACACAATAAATAAAGTGTAAAGAACGAAAGGAGAAAAAACCACCGCTCGATAATAATAACTTTCCGTAAATAATATCAAGCTATTTGTATTTTCATCCTTGCCTTAAAGATCCTTTGAAATTTTACTGAATTCTTATAAAGTTCGACCAACTTGTAGCATAGAACTTCATTGTACTGTGTCATTTCCTCCCTCTAAAAATTCCAGGGAGTCCCCGCTATACATCCGAGATGCGGTCTAAGGCGTTAAGTGAAACGTATATTGAACACAATTTTCCTATGAGCCTAATGATACAAATAGATTTTACGTTTCTAGAGGACACTACTCACACACATCAGTATTATACCAAAATTTTTAATGTTTTCTTAAATAAATATTTAAATGTAAGATAAGCACTAATGAGAAAACACTCACCCGAAACTGTTGAGGTTCGGTGTAAAGCGTGGTTGGAATTGAATGTGGTGGAGTTATGCATCTAAGGGCGTAGTTTAAAAAATTATCCAAAGACTGCTTTCGTCTTCATCTTCTGGTATGGCTCCTTGGAAGTTAATGATATCAATCAATATCCTTGTTCGCTGTTTGGATCATTCTCGCAAAAGATGGCTGTTATTTGTGCCAATTAATCAAAATCCTTACATTTTGTAGCACCTTGACTAATGGGTTGTTGAAAGGAGGTAATGCTGGAAGGAAGAATAATTACCTGAATATGCTCGTGTACACAATCAGTCGATCTCTGTCTCGGATGTTGGATGAGCAGTCCCGTACTACTATTAGTTGTCACATTTTTCCTTCACAAGAAAGTAGAAATGTAGATTAAATCATTCTTGGAAAACTACATATGCTTACCTTTTAGAACGCGAAATAACATGGAGAGATTGTTTTGAATAACCCACCATAGCGCTTGGCGTCTCTGATTGGTGCACCAGGAACGGCTTGAGTTTCTCTTCTGAAGCGCCTTAGCCAATCAGAACATCCAGATGATACTTAGCTGGCGGTGTTTTCTGTTGAACTATTTGTTCTAGAATTCTGAAATACCCTTTCAATAAATCTCTGTGTAATTCATATTAATGACATGTTGAAGTGTATACACCATCTTCTTCAATGACTGATTTCAAAGTACTACACTAACTTCTAATCGCGTCTTTATCAACTAGCAGCGTCAACACTAAACCATTTACATACTATTATACAAATTGCTACAATCCAATCACCACAACTATTCCAAAAAAGTTCTCACTTCTAAATGCTCACTGTATTCTTTCTTTAAGTCGTGAAATAGAACTTTAGCATTTTAAAAATAACCGGAAGAAAAATTAACACGTACCGTTTATGTTGATTTTTGATCAGTACCATTAAAAGTCTTTTCATATTTTCCATTACACCATCTCGGTTCCAAACATTTAGCAACAGGCGAGGATGTCACATTTTGAGCGCATTCCTTAACTTTACTTATCATCACCTAACTTCCCACCGACGCGGGGGGTTAACCCACGTTCAACTACTACTCCCCGAAGTTTCCATTAATTTTCTTACCAGAGGCACTACTATCACATTATGGGTGTTTTTACTAATGTCTGTAAAGTTTCAATAACATTCTCACGTTTAAATAAGATTCAAAAGTCACACAACACAAACTAACATAGAACGTTATGGCAACGCTAGCGAACCTTGACGCGCAGTGCGATAGCTATTGTTTATTGTTCTAAAGCCGGGTACGCCGTTCATCATCAGGTGACACGCGGACATAATTAGAATTAATTACCTGATTCCGAATAATATCTTTAGAATATTGGTTTTGAGGAATAGAAATAATCTCTCAATCCTCAGCTAAATTAACAGCATATATATAAAATCACACATTCTGCGTGTAATATCTAAATGGAATTATATACTGTTGATACTCCGATACTAATGAAAATTTGATGGCATGTTATGCGCAGTTGTCGCTAATTACAGTTAAGTGTAACTGAAACCTGGTAGGTACTACGTTGCATCATGTTAAATTGAGGTGGGACTGTTACAATTCTAAGGTGTAATAGTCATTACTTTTTTATTTTAACTACTTCAGAAACAGCCGTAGATGGCCTTTTAGAATGAGCTAAATAACGACAACAAAGACGAACATTACAACTACTGCAAAATTGACTGACATGCTCACACATTGATAAATATTTACGAGAAAAATGTTTGCCACTAATTCATCAACAGCGTGTGAGTTGAAACGAGCCGAGATTCATTTCATTTTAGTTCCCTACGCCCTGATCTCTCATTTCTCTTAATATGGAAGGACACGAGTACGAACATTCGAAAGGTAAATAAGCATGCAGCTTAATCGGGAAACAAGTTTCCTTATTTTCGGGCCAAAACGCACTGCCTGTTCCCTGCTGGTACCCAGACTGTCTCTTCCATCCTCCACGAATCAACTCACTCCGATCTTCACTTTTTAAAGAGGCCTCGTGTGTCTGAACCCTCGCGTTCTTTCTGTGCCTAACCATCTTCTACACCAGTTCAGTGTACTCTTCGGTTCACCGACTATTAGGTCCACGGTCGCTGGGTAGTTCCTCGAAAGAACACGGAACACCACTCCCGCAAGATGCAAACATATTTGTCCAGACCGCCGCGCGTTAAATCAAACGAAAATATGGAAATAATTCCTTCTTGGCCATATTAACACCACGCCGTTATCGCTCCAACTTAATTTCTTAACCAAAGAATATGTAGACTTAACAAAAGTAACCGCGCTGTCGATATTTGTCCTAATTTGATAATTAAGCTCTTTAAATCGCTTTTTTTAACTTTCGAATCTAAAAGAAAAAATGAAGGGTTAAGTTAAAACTAAAGCTGCTCTGAGATAAGACTGAGCGAAATATGTGACTGTAGTCTTTACTCAATTCTTATAAAAAGCCTTTAAACTAAAATTAATAAAGTTTATCTGTTCACTGCCAAGGCAGGTTCTCCCCTGAAGATGCCCACTTAGTGGGCGAAATGCATAGGGCTTACCCTACAATTTTTGGCTAAGGAGTTTTATACAATTGTTCAACTTGGAGCCAAAGTGTTTACGAGCTACCATCTACCGGTAAAAATGAGGTCCAAAATTAATTTAAATAAACTTGTGTCTCAAAATGTAAAAGTTTAGAATCATATAAGCGCTTAAAATTTCTCAATTCGTTTTATTACAAAATAATTAAATGCCATATCCATCAATTATATGGGGACTCCTACGAAAAAAATCATTAAATGAGTGGCACCACAATAGCTTTCATAACATACGTAAATCTGAGGAGTGAATATTATAATTTATTTTATAGCATTGACAATTTTTCCTGGTCGCGGTATCACGCAACCGTTTCTAAAGTTGAATAACATTTATTCTAATGTCAAGGTCTTCCGTCTCGAAAAATAAAACTAAATAGTTCATCAACCTTTGCAATTTATTTATAAAACTTACAAAAAAGAATGTTCGACCAGTTTATCCCCATAGATACACATCCTCGTCAGAAATCCTTATGTCACTGCCAAAAATCTTATGCGCGACTTGTCCAGATTTTTAATTGCGTCGATATTCATAGCTCTATAACTTTTTCCTTTCACAAAGGCAACTCACGATGAAAGACGTTACCACGTGCAAAGCATAATTCTCTTAAGGGCCAATAGAGAGCTTACAAACCTCCCTCCCATCCTTCCACTCCCTTCTTCGTTTGTACCCTCTCCTCATCTCCTTCGAACCTCTGATCACTTCATTAGTCTCTGCCCTGGTGCCGGTGACAGAAAATTGGCATCGTGACCGGTTGGCTACTTGGGAGGTGGCGATGGGAAGGAGAGTTATTAGTAGTAGAGAAGGATAAAAAGGAAAATAATACGATATAAGTTGAAAACTGTCAGCATGTGATATTCACCATATGTATAGTTTACCATTGCGAATGCGTAGCAATTATGAAATTTGCGAAATTATTCAACGCTTCCAAGTAATGATTTTGGCGTATTATTATAAAATTAATATTTAATGAGCAGAAAACTTCTTCGGAGAAATTTTAAACTAATTTTTGAACGTAAATAGAGGCTTACTAATTAAACTATCACTATTACCATTCCTTCCATCTGTGCTTATTTTTAAATAGGCTGTCTACTCAGGAAAGAAGTAAATTAAAATATTGCCCTGTAACGTGATCTGTTGTGTACATCTACCATTTTTACTCCTTTAGGCACATGAAGACTTTAATATAGAAACTAATAGAACTCTTTCGTCATTTGCAGAGAAAGAAGCGAAGCACCCCTTCACATCCAGGTGAGTGAATCGGGAAGGATAGAAGCGCAAGCCTAGCGCTTTTTTTGAGCACTCGGGCAACCAAAAAAGCAGCAGCCATGTATAATCTCAACGTCAATTTGGCCACGTCGGCCAGCACCCTTGCCGTGGAGAACTCTTGCACGACACCCAAGACGCCGGAGATCCTCAACTCGTTGATCGCCATGACAAATCCCTTCGACAACTGTTATCCGAGCGGCGCAGGAATTAACGGCGTTCACCAAACTTCTGCGGGTGGCCACGCGCCGCGCTTGGCCTCGTCGCCTCCAGATCACGCACAAGGAAACACCACCCCTGGATACACGACAGCGTCTTCTCCCTCTCCTGGTACCCCTTCGTCTTCCCGAGTCATGGTGACGATGCACTCTCCCCCTAGCGTGCAGCACACGTGCTCGCAGCTCATCAAGGAAGGCCTGAAATTGACTATACAGACAAAGCGACGCCAATCCAGGCGGGACACGGTAAATTCGAACTCGGCGGCATCCGTGGACACGGATGGAGACGATCCTTATGGCGATTCTTCTCCATCTTCCGTGGACTCGAAGGCTCCGAGAAAAGAAGAGGTGGGTGCCGGACCAACATCCAGGCGCAACCGAGTGAGAATAATAAAATAGATGGTAGCGCCCTTGTCTTAGAGAAAACGTTCAGCGATTTTAATTGCAAGAATAAGTATGCAATTAAGCAAAGAAAATGATCTTTTTACCCGATAGATACTAGATGGTTTAATGACGTATTATATGCCCTATTGTTAACTTGATGATTTGCGCTAATTAATTACTTTTCCTTCGTGTGCAGTTAACAGCTGAGGATGAAGAAAGGCGAAGGAGAAGGCGTGAAAGGAACAAGATCGCAGCAACTAAATGCCGCCTCAAAAAAAGGGAAAGGACAGTGAACCTGGTTCAGGTTGGTCACGATTTTTGCATAAAATGTTAAAAAAATTTCATATTATTAAATTTTTGACGTGGATTGAATTTTTTCGCACTTGTAAATGTTTTTCTACTGGTCAGATCTATTGGTTGGTATCAAGGTTTTTTAAAACCACATTCTTGCTAATTTTTTCCAAGGGATTACACTACATTTAAAGTATGAACAAGCTAGAAAATCTAAAAGTAAATTCTTTTGCTCTTCTGGCTCAGTATGAGCAAAATAACTAATTAATCAATCCTCTTTTGAATCCACCTTACAGGAATCCGAAATTTTGGAGACTCAAAATCATGAAATGAAGTCCCAAATCCAAGAACTTGAAAACCAAAGGCGAAGACTCCTTGACATGCTTTCCATTCATAGTCCAACTTGCGTCAAAAATTGCGGAGAAGGAAGGAATTCCGCCAGAAACATCAACGAGGGATTGTATCCTTCGTCGTCCTCTGCTGCATCTTCGTCTTCTTCCATTGCATCCATTTCCTCAACGTCAATCGCTGCATCTTCTCCCAATTCTTCATCCCCATCTATGTCAACCTCTTCCATGGCTACCTCTTCGTCCAGCCTTGCAGCTGATCCAACAAACGGAGTGCTTCCTCCCACGCCACCTGGACCTCCTGCGGCATCTGCCACACCAGCGCCTTATGACTACGAAGGCCTGCCAGGTGGCGATTACCACCTCCTCCATCGACAGATCAATCACGGTTCACATCATATGTCCCATTCCCAGCATCCCCAACAGTTACAGAGTCACCATATGAACTCTCAAAATCAACTGCAGCACCAGCAACACTTGGTGGAGGGTTGGTAATCAACGGAGGGGGAAACTTCGAAATAAAATAAAAATCATCTGTGTTGTGCAGTGCCTTTCAAGGGATGATTGGATTGGAGAGAGAGAGTGGGTGCATGGCTTTATAGGGGTTTCCTCTTTATACAGCAAAACAAAATAACATTTCCTTGTTTTTCTGAGATGAGTGTAATTCAAATTCAGATGCTTTATACAGGTGTTTCTATTGAAACAAACTCAAAAGAGGATAATTAAAAGCAAAAAACATTAAAACTCCATGATGAGACCTGAAGCTAGCTAAACTGTGAAAACATTTTTCAAACGTGTTTTTTTATATATAGAGTTGAACCAATTAGCCAGCTTTGCCTTAAAGCAACTATGCTTACAAATTACATTGCACTCACTAAACATATCATTATTTTTTATATGTTTTCCAACACTTTTATACAAAAATCTATTATTTTTCACATATTCCTATTCCATTAATGGTAAGTTTGAAATTATAAAAATCTATGTATTTTAATACATATATCTATTCAGGTAAGTGCAAGTTAGTTTCTAAACTTGATGCACAGGTGCTTAACTATCGTCCACATAAAAGCAATAAAAACAGCATTTTTCTGGGTTTAAGTAATGGACATTATTTATTAACAATAAACTTTTGTATGAGTTTGGGTTAAAAATCCATTATCATTAGAAAGCTTAGTTAAATAAATGAACAAATAAATGAGTTATATATTATATAATCATCAGACTTCAGGATAAACTTTTATGCTAGGTATTAAATAACATAAAAGACTAGCTGAAAAATAAATTATATGTGAAGAAATACTGGCAAGAGTAAATATTTTAACTTTGCAATTCAATCAGATAAATTCATTTACTGAGTTTCTGTCAAAAGTTTCTTTGTCCAAAAGTGATCTGACATTAAAAGTTATACATTAATCTACTATACCTATAAGAACTTAACATTTCTTTGAGTAGCATGATACATAGTTACTGTGAAAAAATTGTTGATAAAAAATTCACTTATATATAATATTTGTATTATAATTTTGACAATGACATTTGTGTAAACAATTGCTACATAAATCATTAAAATTATATCAATTCGATGGCAATACATAGGTATGTCTGGTATAGCAATAAATATAAAAAATGAAATGATCCTGTCAAAATAAAACTGAACAATTCAAATCCTACAACCTACACCTTTGTATTTGTCTGCTGGGCATTCTTGGAATGATGATGGATGTTGTATATTTTGACAAGTATACATATTAAAAGAATGTATTTAGTAAAACATTCCATGGCTTATATTTGGCAAAGAGATATTGTCGCTATTGTTATAATATTGATCATTTAAAGCATGCATTTTACAGAATGTCAAATGCATGTTTTTAATAAATATCTCAAATATGGCTAAAAAACGTGATTCCAAATTATTGTACATCATCATGTTAAGAAATAATATAATTTTCTATCAACTTTGACCTACCAAATTTATGAGATGAATGATTTGTGGTTTTTGCCTTTTTGATGTTCTAAAAGGTCTTTGGAAAATTAATGTGATTCCATTACCAGCATGGCTATACTAAAAAATCTAATAAT
Organism: Tanypteryx hageni; assembly: GCA_028673005.1. NCBI lineage: Eukaryota > Metazoa > Arthropoda > Insecta > Odonata > Petaluridae > Tanypteryx > Tanypteryx hageni. Next base: position 198,984,295 of record CM054113.1, on the reverse strand, counting down.
TATGTAAACATTACTATCCAATATTAGAGCTAATATTTAAATTCAAAATGATAACTTCCACAACATTAATTTGTAAGATGTACAAAATTTTAGCAAATTTACTCTACAATTCCATTGGAACTGTATTTGTAATCAAAGGTTAAATAACTTAAATCTTTTGAAATAATGAATTGTTTAGACCAATATTACACAAAGAGCATGTTAAGAAATGAAAACAAAAATCTTTCGAGTTATCCTCACTTTAGGAAATAATGCAAATTAAATTTAAATACTCTTTGCTATTTTTCTGAGGATTAAAGAAAACACCAAACAGGAGTTTGAGCTATGAGATTATTTAATATGTGCCTATATTTAAATAAATGCTGTGATAAAATAATGATGCTACTATTTTTATAGAATGCCACCAAATTTACATATGATGACTTTTATATGTATTTACCTAATAGGCATGTAAAAAATCACTCCATATGTATAATAACAAATGGAGTGTATAACTATCTACAATATCACCCCAATGAAAATTTTCCACTAGCTGACCAAACAACCGTAATAAAATTTATAATGCTGGATTAATTGAATTTTTAAATGTTTTTTAATTGGCCAATTCACATTTTCTTCCTGTAGAATACTTATCATATATTTCATAAAGTATGTTGTCCTTTAAGTTGAATTTTTAAAAGGTTCAACAATGTTAAACTTTATCATGTTTATATTTTGGTTACACTTTGATATAGGCCTTAATCTTGTTAATTTTGAAATATTATACATAATTATTTGTATTTCAGTTACTATTCTTGTATTTTTTATGACACTAACTCCATGCTTCTTTTAAATTATTATTTACAACAAATTTCAACATGATAATATGTATATAGTATATTTTTGTTGCAAATTTTGTTCAAAAAGAACTACAAGTACCTGGGAGAGCAGTTCATGGCTTATTGAATATGTATAAAGAAATGCATGTAGATACAAAATAATGGAACTGCTTCTTTGTCTAGAACTATTATAAACCTTGTATCACAATAAGTTGGTGGTTATTACCCAAAAAGCTCCCTTTATGCTTCAATTCACAGGTTAAAATGTTGCTATTAATGGTCAACTAAAATTAAAACAACGGAAGGTGTATGAAAAGATGTCATACATTGGTCAATATTTACATAAAAATCTGTATACATGCATACTCTGGTTTAATTTTTCAATTCTTAAATTACTGCCAAAAATTGAATCATCATATGAATACTGTAAATAATTGGCATTCCTACATAGAGTATGACCTACAATCACTCAATCTAACTCTTATACAACTTATTCAACTCATTTGTTAAAAAAAGTGCTGTGAAATATGAGATATATCACATGTGGGAGGTTTTTTTTCTTCATAAGTGAATTTTCTTTTTATGCTTTGCTTTCTTCTGATATCCTACATATTAAGATGCTGCATCTATGCTGAAAAGAGGCTGTTAATGTGGTGTGTTTTGAATTAACTGCAGATTGTAAAAATAAATGATAAACATTTCTGCGGTTAATTTTTTCAAACAAATGTATTTTTGACTTGAATAAATACAAAATCAGTAAAACATTTCTTTAATTACCAAGAAAATGCTGTAGGATAGATATACTTGAAAACCTTTCATCAGCCTTTTTAAATGATGATGTCACAACACTGTAGCTCTAGAAGTGACATAAAATTGACTTCAATTAAATTCATTGGATTTGTAAATGTTGAGAGGTTTTAAAGAAATAATTTTTTCTCTACTAGTATTTGACACTATAGCACAACAAGTTAAATGCAACCAATTCTGTTTGCATGTATGTAACCTACTTTTGAGGTGGACTGCTGTGAAATCCAGTTACTGAGATTATCATTTGTACATGAAAATATTGGATCACTTCCTTGCAACAATGTGATAAAGTATCCATATTAAAAAGTGAGAAATGTTGTTTAAACTTTTGTTTTAAAAACCATTCCAACTTAGGTTGAGGCATATGCAGAGGAAAATAATAATGACAAAATCTACAGTGTAAAAAATGCATAATTTTAATTTTGATATCTTGAAGATAGCTGAATCAGCCTTGCAGAAGACATGATCTATTTCATTTAACATTAGACCCAATCAGGGCTGGCACTAGCACTACTGGAACCCCTATGTAAAATACTGCATCTTTTAAAAAAATGAAGTATGACATATAAATATCTTTATTACATGTATTGGTGAGTACAGTCATTCAAGGAAATAATTTATTAATGTCAACAAAGAAAGTCAATTATCCAAAAAAAATTACAAAAATTAAATCACAAAAACAAATGTCAGTCTCCATGTCTTCAGACTAGCAAATTCAGCAGTTTTTAAATTTTCAATTCCTCACAAACATGACATTCAATCACTATTAATGATAGCCATACAAGCCTTTCTTATGATATAGGTACTTGATCTTAGATATTTTTTAATTAATTTTAACCTGGAAAATGATCTTTCACCACTTCCTAGAGACACAGGCAATGTAACTAAAATTTTGAGAGAAATACAAACCTAAATTTGCGTAAGAAGATTCTAAATTATTTGAATAAATAAACTGCAGAGTACTTAGAGGATCTTTAAAATATTTAAGCTCCGAGAGGATATTGCCTCTAAGAACCATAAATTCATCTAATAACTCAAGAGAGTTGATGACTTTATACTTGCCATTAGTTAAATGGTTTTCTAAGTTGTCACAATATTTTTTAAGGTCTTCACTTTTTATATCATTTTATTTGTGAAGATTATAAAGATTTCAAAATAATCATTGTGGTAATTCAATTGCTTATATCTTTCTTCTAAGGAATTAATGGCAGCACCCAATATGACATTTAAAAAAATTATCTCTTGGATTTGATGACAGTTCATCTCTATGCTCATTACTGAATAGTCTTGGTTTTTTCATTTGGCTATTTTTAGACGTTAATTGAAATTCTGGCATTATTTATAATGTATTTGCCAATTCTTCAGAAACTGTTAGCAATTTTTCAAAGCCCTGATCTGTGTGGTATTCCCTAATGAATGTCAATAAATTAGCAATACCATCTAATGCAGATAAAATACTTTCATTAGTAGCTTGGAGCATACTACTGCCAATATTTACTTGATTTAACCCTTTCACTGCTACACCCGAGAATATCCGGTTTGAAATTTCCGATTTTTAAAAATTTTCCTGAATGTCTGTTCGATGCGATTGCTTGTTCCAGTATGTGATGCCATCCATAAAGATTTGTTCTGAATATCTTGCATTGGCCTTGTTTCACATAATAGATAATTTTATTGGGGCAACCCTCCCATGTTTAATCCCACCAATGATGTTATTGAGAAAATAACCCTATCAAAGCCAGGAACTTCTCATGGATGAAATGTTTCCAATAAAGATATAAATAACATGATTACTAAATATGAATCTGTTGAAGATAATGAGTTAATATATAACTCCTATAATATTACCAGTGATAGTAATAATGAAGGTGAAAATAGTGTAAACATTCCCAGGTGCATGTAGTACATAATAAAATTGGAAAATATAAGAAAGCAAGAATACAGTCACCATATCCATATTGCTGTTGAGGACTAGAGTTGGACAGTGACTTTTTTTGACACAGTGACAAACAAATACCTGTGATTCGTACCTGTTACTTGAGTCACTGTTGACTTTTTCATTGCATTGACTTTGAGCTGGAGTCAATGGTATCACTATCAAACCAAGTATCAGCCAATAGAGTAGCATTGTAAATATCCTTGAATGGGCTTGTTTGTGCAATGATGTCAGATAAGTGTTTCTCTCTCACTCTCATAATATCATTCTCAAGAAATGCTGAACCAAGCACTAGCCCAGACCTGAAGACACTTTGTCCTCCCTTTCCAAATAGCTCTAAAGTGTTGATGCAAAGAAAAAAATATTCATCTCAAGAGTAAGAGAGAGCAGATAAACAGTACCTACATCCCCTTCCACTAAACAGTTCGTCTCAGCATTGAATAAGGGTTTTTAGAAGACACAATTTGCCAGCTCCCCCTTAAAGCTTCTCCTTCCCATTCAATCCATTCCCCTATCACGTGTCTCCACCTGCCACCTTAGAGCGCATGAGCTGTAACAGCCCATGTAGGTTCAAACCAAGGTGAAAGGTACCTTGGTTCAAACAATGATATGATGATATGATACCAGTTGGTGGGGGACTGCCTGAGTGCAGCACAGTGGCATCAATTGAAACCATTTGGACCATTGAAACACTTGGGACCATGTTATGACTCAGGTGGGTGGGAGTGGGATTGCGCCCCTTCTCCTGTTCCACCGAGCCTGCGGTGACTGAACCTGTGACCTGTTACTTCCCATACATACCTGTTACCAGTCACAGTTTCCCGTTAGTCACTGTGACAAAATAACAGTTATTGCAAATACTTCCCAACTCTATTGAGGACTGGCATATGAGCTGTGGACTGAATCATTTTGGCCAATTTTTCTTAATATTAAAAGTTTTATTATTTTTCAATAAAAAAAAAACTCAGCAGTTAAAGGGTTAAGAGACCATGCCAAAGTAACAACAAACACAAAAACTGAAAATCCTTAATTTTGGAACATACTTGAGTCTCATTTTTGCTCAATTATCTTTTTGATTGTTTAAATATCTTGAACAATGCATCATAGATTTCCCCTATTTGATGCGTTAAAGGTCTAAGCGCATCAATTTGAGATTTCCAGTGTGTATCAGAAAGGGGCTTGAGAGTTAATTTTGAAATTTGTTTTTTTTTAACACATCTCATCATTAAGTGGAAGCTGATAAATAGAAGAGACTATGATGAGTAAAACTATAAATTGAAGATTCGACTCCAACCGTAAAAAAAGGAATTTAGCAAAAAAGAATAGAGTACTAAATATGTATTTCGAGAGCCAAGCTCTCATTGCAACCATGCAATGCACAATCCTCCACTTGACCTTAGGTACTGATGATGAGAGCTTGGCTCTCAAAATATTTCTTTAGCACTCTGTTCTTCTTCACTAAATTCCTTTTTTTACAGTTGATGTCGAATCTTCAATTCATAGTTGAAGCTGAAAAAGTTATATATTTCTTGAACTATTCCAAAAAAGCTCATTATTTTGTAGCTAACTTTAACCAAGTCATTAATAACTAAATTTACAGAAAAGGCAGAGCAAGGTATATAGAAGACTCTGTGGTTAATGTGAAGAATATGTTTCTGTAAACCATTGTTCTTTCCTCTCACATTGGCCCCATTATCGTAGCCTTGTCTTCACAAATTTTTTATATGCAGATTAAAAGCTTCCAATTTTTGAACTATGTAATTGGTTAAGCCTTCCTCGGTTGAATTAACTAGGTATATCAACAAATCCCAAAATGTTCTTCTACTTGAAGAAAATTTTCTTTCATGGAAACCAATCTTATGCTAATCGTCATATGTTGTTTGTCTAACGTCTGCCATACAATCCAAAATTATGGAATATTATCCAAATTATGGAATATTTAGCTTCTGTTACTGATGATAGAATATGATCTAGTATGCTTTTTTAAAGTAGAGAAATAATTTCATTTTGTATATCTTTACTCATGTAATATATTTTTGATTCTTTTTTCATTACTCTTTGCAAATGATTGGCTATCGTAGCATCAAATTTTGCAAAGAGGTCCATTAGTATAAAAAAATGTCCATTGTTTCTCTCAAATCAAGTATCTAAACTTTCTGATAGGGCACGATATTGTACACCTCAATATTTAATCATTTTCATGATCCTTTCAATGACTACACAACAGTGCTGTCTTTCCATTTCATATACTTTCTGTTTGGCTATCTATAGTTGTTTTTGTTTTCAAAACATTTTTGTAATCATTCCACTTAATGTAGTTTTTGACATGTGCTAAAGAAGTTTCATGAATGTGCCAAGGTTTTGAAAGATTTTGCCAATTTGAATATCCTATTTTGAAAAACAACTTGCAGAATGATCATTTGTAAAAAGTGACAAAATGAGAATTTGAGGTGGAAGTTTTAACTTTTAAAAAATACTTATTGTTTCCCTTATGTTTTCCCCATTCCAATTCTTTAGCTGCTTTACACTTCTGATTCTCATATCCTGGTAATTTTTTATATTCATATTTAAGTATTATTTTTATGGATGTTATATTGCAAGAAAATAATTTATAAAAATAAACAAATTATCATTTAACAAAAATAAGTTGTGTACTTAAATGATTATTTGAAAAATAAAATAGGTGATGTTAATATTAACTACTTCACAAGAAGCATTTCCTACAGTTTTACACCTGCACCTATGATAGCAAGGACAGAAAACCAATATACATAGAGGGATAACAGCATGACTCCCTATTGCAATTGCAAAACCTTCATTAAATACACCTACTTTCATGACAGTTGGGTAGATTTGTGTTGCAATTATTGTTACTTGTTCCAGACAACAAGTTCCCAACTTAATCACCACTGGGTTGGGTTGGGAAAATTATTTTCAATCATATATACCACTAACTTGAAACAATAAATATTGGCTAGTATTCTTACACTCATAAACAGGGTGTTTCAGGGGTAAGTGATGTTAGCAGTTGCATACAGAAGCTACTTTAGATGGGTAGAAAAATGAATCTGCATTATCAATGCAAAGTGACACAGGTGTTCTGCATTGGAGGAGTTTTAATGCAAAGAGAATATTTCATTAGTTCATGGGAGACGAAAATATTCTTTGTTTACTATTCCCAAGACCCAGAAAATCCCTCTCTCAAGTATTTTCTCATATCCCGCAGACACAAGCATTAGGGCATTTTCACTAGCTTCGATTTTATAGGTCTTTTCAGTAGGGCCATCCTAGTGAATGCCATTCCCTAGGAATCCTAGCATGAGGAATCTGCACCCGTGAGAACAACTGTATTTACTTTTACTGTTTGGTTAATATCGATCCCCAAAAGTATCGTCCAATTTTCTGAAACCATCTGACAGTTCCTAAACTCAGTTTGCAATAGAATATTTTGAATCTCGCTTCTTTTGGAACGTGCATATTTGATTTGCGTGAAATTCATAAAAGCAAAAAATTATAAATTAAACATTCAAGAACCAAAAAGACAATGGTGTTAAAGCAAAAAATCATAAAACAAGAAATGGCTGTATGTATTAAGAATATATAGAATCATTTTGTTAACACTGGTCAGCCGGCCCTGGACCCAATTTGACATAGGACTGTTTAATTTTCTTCTTATACATCAAATTTTCTCATAAATACATCATTTCATACTATTACATTAAAAAAGATGTCACCACTATTTGAAAAAAAATTGCAATTTTCTCATTATTTGCTTGATGCCCAAAAATATTTTCATAAACATTTTAATTTAGGTGTAACTGATTTAAATCATTTAAAAATAGAAAAATGTGAACAATGAGGATGCCTGCTCGTTCAGAAACATCCAATGCTTGCTAAAATATATCTACTAGCAAATGAGGTACAATGAAATCATTGATGAAACATCCCCTAAATTTTAGCACCTGTTAGCTACTTGCCTTATTTATACCTTGGTCTGGCACTGTTTGTGCAATAGATAAAATTGGAAAGTTTAATAATAAGAAATAAACATTTTGTATTTTAAATACAGTCAAACTCCCATTTAGCATCACCATTTGTCCATCATTGACATTGGCGTTAAAGCAGGGATGGCAGTAAATTGAGGTATATACTGGCTTTATTTATTATAACAATGGTAATTGCTCATCAAAGATGATGGGTATGCGGGAATTTAGGATTAAGTTAAAATTGAAATAAAAATTAACGAAACAAACTTTTATATGCACAAAAAAGTAAGCAATAAATATAAAATTCACATAAATGAGTGTTCCAGAGAGTAAAAATAGTTTTGGATGAATAGAAATTTTTTGACAAAGAAATACATTATGCTATATAATACTTACATGCCCAAAATTATAAAGCTTCAATTTTTCTAATAAATATGATTTAAACGCAAAACTTGAGCAATTTTGTATTGTAGGCAAAATGCAACAATAAGAATAAGAAATGTAGTTTATTTTTCTTTAGAACGGTCTAGGTCTGAAGATCGTAGGTCAATTCTTTCTAATTTTAATTTTAAAAAGAGTAAAAGCCTGTAAGTCAAAAAATCGATTTTTACGTGTTATCTTATGGAAAAGAGAAAATCTACTGGAGTCAAACCCAGGTCTTTTTGGGATTTTTTTCGTAAATGGCTTTTACTATAAGAGACAAACATTCCTACCAAATTCCAATCTTCTACCTACTCGGAAGGTTTATTAAAAATAGCATTACAGTCAGTCAGTGGCATGGTCTGGTGTTGCATGGTGGAAGTTGTTGCAGATGGAGTAAGAGAAATGTATATATGATAAAAAGGCGGTGTTTGTCTTTCTCTGCGTGGACAGCATTTCTCGAAAATCAAGAAACTTGGAGACTTAAAATTTGGCATACATACTAAAGAGACCTTGAGGATGTGCACCTTAGGCAGGAATTTTGATTTTTTGGGGGAGAAGGGAAGGAGAGGTAGGTGTCGTACAAATCATACCCTACAGCATTTCTGGAAAACCAAGAAACTTAGTTAGACTTAAAACTTGGTACAATTACCAAAGAGTCCTTGAGGATGTGCACCTTGGTGTCAGAATTTTGATTTCTTGAGGGTAGGATGCTATACAAAACATACCCTACAGCAGAGTTTTTCAAAGTATGGGCCACCAAATGTTGAAAATGGGTCACAAGGCCCTCGCCCACAAAGCTTATAATGCCTCAATGCAGGGGTGGACTGAGAGGTATCAAATGGCCCGGTAATTTGTGAGGAGAACCATCCCAAACCTCCTCCCATCACACTATTAGTGGAGAATGTATCAAATCTTATTGAAAATCTAGTAATATAATGGAGAGAAAATTTTTTCATGGATAACAATGACTCATTGAAAAAGAAAATAATAACAAGTTTCAGCAGACCGGCCCTTGGACTTACGGGCCTGGTGTTTGCATCAGAAGGTTATATGGCCAGTCCACTCCTGCCTCGATGGATAAAATAGCTATTACCAAATAAGCTGAATGTCTTCCTTACAAAATTTCCTACCCATTCCTGCTGTTAGAACACTTATCATTGTCCTATGCCTTTCTCAAAAACTGACCTACTGCAGCACCCTCGCATAGCAAAGGAGCTCTGTTTGCTTCCTCACTAATTATTTTCCTGGAACATGTAAAGCGAATTTTTCAAAGTTTCATTCTTGAAAATCTTATATGTGTCCGAGTATAAATTGCCTTAAAGGTATATTTTCAGAAACCAATCTTTAGTTCAAAGAGAAAGTAATATCAGAGTCATATGGTTAATTACATCAAATATAAAATGGAGAAACCTCCTAATAACCATAGAAATAATAAAAAGGAAGTACTCACACGTAGGCTTAGGAAAAATTACTGTCTCAGCAACCTAATACATGCAACCTCAAACACACTCCGGGTTTAGGGAAAACTATGTAGTCCATGTCAAAGTCTTTCTCACACACAAAAAACCAAAAATCTTTTAGTGACTACAAGGAACACTTTGATCGCATTGGTATTGTCCATAACTTGTCTCAAGAAACATTTACTAAAAAAGAACTCAATCTCTTGTGCAAAGGACATAACTTTTATCTCCCTCACCAAGAACCCCCTTTGGATGATATTAGAGGCATTGAATAAAACATTAAAAACCCAAGTAATACTAATACGTAAGGACTGCTTGAAAAATACACCTGGAACATAATATAAAAAACAACACTATAAATCACCTTCCCACTCTCAAACTCATCAAAAATCCAAAATTAAAATCCTTTTTATTTAAAGACTGATAAAAGGAAATTCCATTATCATCATGTCATGAATTAGCATGATTATTTTGATAAAGTTGAAAAATTACTTGAAAATGGACCTTGCTCACTTCTCACAAGAAATCCTCTTAAAAAAATATTTTTTTCTACCAAGGACGCCATAAAAAACTGCCCAAAACTCAGAATAGGTCTTACGTAATAAGATTACGGTTTCCCAAACTTATCTCCTTTCTAAATGGATAGTTGACGAATTTAAAAATCTACCTATAAATACTGAAGATTTAATTGAAAATGCCAAAGATTTAATACTTAGTGATTCCCAAGTGTTAGTATCTTTCTGTGACGACTCTCTTTCCTAGCATCCCAATAAATACTACACTTAGTTTTCTTGAAGAGTGGCACACTAATATAGGTGTTTCCCATAACATACCCATTGAATAAATTAAGCTTTCTAAACTCTGCATGAAACAAAAAAATTTTCTATTCAATAAAATTGTTTACAAACATCATGACTGGGCAGCCATTGAGAACCCACTTTCACCTTTTTCGGCCAATTTATTCATAAAATTCTTTTAACAAAAACACAATTAGTTTCCAATAGGAACCCAGAGACTGTGTGAGAATGCATGAGTATTAGTTCCCTGGCATGGTGTCATTACCCCTAAACTTGCATGTGAGTACTTCTTTTTCCTTACTTTTATGGCTATTAGGAGGTTTCTCCATTTTTCATTAGTACCAATCTTTAGTGCTTTTCTTTTACCCCCCACCTCCTGCATTGCCTTTCATAGTTTCTTTGTGCTTACAACTGTATGACAGTCTTAAAATCACTTTGTTTTGGGAGGTCATCAAACTAACACCATAGTCTGCTTCCTTGTGTGAAAAGAGGAAGGAAAATGATTAGTCAGTAAAATTTTTCCTTTGGTGACAAAAACAGATAACTATCTGTTCGCATATACAGCGTCTGAAATCCAAGTAGCAATTCTTTCTATTCTACCACTAGCTGTGTGACCTGGCATTGCCCAGGTGCGATTCAGGACTACAGAAACTTATATACCCTCACACCGCCCACGCACTCAACATACAAAGCGTTGCTTCTAAAAATTACCTACAGAGAAGTATTTTGTTCCATAAAAGGGTTCTTGAAAAAATGTCATAACTTTCGATCAGACTGTATATTCATATGTTTTTTGTACGTGAAACGTATTTACACTATCGGTAAAAACATTATTTGCCTTTAACATGCTGTACATTGTATTTTTTTACGTAAACCTGTTCATTGTAATGCTGAACAAATTAGTGAAAGAATGGTGCAAATTGGTTCAGCCATTCTCAAGTTATAAGGGAACATAGTTACAGATACACAGAAACGGATTTCTTACCAGGGTTGTGCTGTGCAAGAGTGGAGGGGGTTAAGAGTGGTATCCAAATCTACTTTGGGGCCTGCACTGTCGCCTAAAAAAAGATTGATTAAAATCAGTTGGTTTTTTTCAGGAGATATTTTGGTTAGAATGGGGTTTTCGATTTTTGCCTTTTATATATTAGATATTTTCCAGATAATTTCGCTAACATGTAATTTACAATCCTCCTTGCAATAAGAGAAATTTTCATTTTCCTTGCATGATTTAAAACTCATTTTTCAAAAAGCATTGCATAAATACTGTTTTGATTAATAATTTGTAAATAAATATTCAGTTAGTACCATAAGGGTTGTTTTATTATGCAGAGTAGTTATCATATATTCCAATCTTCCTAGTAATATCTATGCATTGAGGAAAATGTCTTGTATATTTTTGCATCTCAGCTTTAAACAAGGACGTACCCATGGGGGGAGGGGGTCCGGACACCCCCTCCTGGTGTACAGACAATGTGGAATCTGCAATAACCAAGCTACAAACTTGCTACATTGCCTCTTGCTATGCTGCCACTTGCTGCATTGAGTTATGATAACTAAAACACTGTAAAAGTTTATGTTATTTGAATAGGAATTTTATTTAATCAGTTGCTGGAAATTGATTTTCGGCTTTGGATCCCTCCCCAAAATAAATTTCTGGGTATGTGCATGGCTTTAAAGATAACCTAATAGCATAAATAGTGTGGTGATTATGCAGAAAAAGGCTATTTTTATTAATATTTAATGAGTTTCAAATAAAATCTGTGCCAAAATTCTCATTTGAAAAGGAATAAATTATTTTATTTTTCTGGTATTGTTGTGCACGCTTCTTGAATGATTCCATTTTCCAGTTTAAATTTACTGTATTCAATCACATGCAGATTCATTATTAAGATGTCAATTCAGTTTTGCATTCCTGATTTACAAGCAGCACACATTCTTTGTACGAAATATTACTTTTTGAACACTATGCACGAAAGATTTAATTAATTTATGCTATTTTGTGTCGCAGATTCACTAATTATTAATTTATACATAGTAATTTATGAATACAAATTTTTATGGGTGACAACATATATTTTTTAATTTTTCTGGGCCACAGAGAAAAAAGTTTGAAAACCCCTACCCTGCAGCATTTCTCGAAAGCCAAGAAACTTAAGACAAATCTTGGTACACATACTAAAAAGACCTTAAGACTGTGCACCTCTGGGCCAGAATTTTGAGGGCAGGAGGGGGTGCCATAAAAATCATACCGACTACAGGCCATTGTTAATTTTTGTAAAATTACTCAACTTATTTTGGATATTCGAAGCAAAATATCAAATTGGAATCTATATTTAATTTGTTCATACCAATTAAGAGGGAATATGGGTCACTAAATCACAAGAGTATGTACCTTGAGTTGGAATGAAAATATTAGCGAGTGAAATGAGCATGAAAAATTCAAAACTGTAAACCTGGAGCAAAGCCCAGTTAATTAGCTAGCGTAATCATAAGATGGAAGTGCTATTCACAACAATTCATGGGCAGTATGTGGGGGTGGCACTATATAGGGAGGGTGCTAAATCTGGGTTTAGCTGTATAACAAATACACATCTTGGCAAGATATCAGGAAAAAACAAAGAAATACTGGTAAATCTCACATAATTCAAATTCAACTCTGTTGAAATATGCCCAAATACTTTACTGGTTCTTGGTTTCTTATACATAATTACCCCTGTGAGAGGGAGATCAAATTTTGATTCTTGTAAGGACTTAAAATTATTAAAATCAAATCAAGTAATTCCTTCAAGAATTATTCATGAGCCTGTTCAATACATTTAGAATATCTTTACCACAACAATTCAAAATAAACACAAACTCAAAACCTCATTCAACAGTAATTCAGCAAAAAATCACATTAATTTTAAGAAAATATTCTACTTTTTAGAGTTATATTTCTAACTCAACTATTATTATTAATGGATCACAAGTATTTCCACTGGTAAGTGTACATCTTAGAGAAATGAGAAAACTTTAACTAGCTCATTATTTTTAAATTAAGAATTTTAAGAAAATGTCAATTTTTTGCCTACTAAAGAATTTGAATAGAAGCTCAATTCTTTATATTAAAATGACCTCATACATTTACCTAATTTAACCACAAAATGAAAACAAATTTAACACAGCCACTCAATAATCCTCAAACATTAGTTACAGTAAATACAATGTGCAAAACTGTTCCTATGATAAGTTTTTTTGAGCATCCATTAATTAAGCCAAATCTCAAGAAAGCTGCAAGCTCTAATAAAACTACTTTCTAGTATTACTTGATCCATTTTGAATTGTCCTATAAATGTAATAATCATGTCTACATATATATATTTTAGACTATATAAATGTTTTTATTTTTTATCAATAATTTATTTTTACAAACAATTAGCAGATAAGAAAACGAACCTGAGGAAATCTGCATCATTATAAATTTTATTCTCTTTACCTCAAACAAACAAAAATATTTAACCCTCCCTCATTAGCTATACATTCCTTTTCTGTTCCATCTTCTGGCTTTACAAAATTTTTTTAATGATATTTTGTGTACTTCTGGCTAATCATTTAATGATATTTTGCTGAGGCAAAAAAAAATAATTTATAGAGTAAGCAACAAGACATTATTGGCTGGTAATGCTTCATAATGGTATAGAATTGCCATGTAAAAACAAAAACCATACCAGAAATAACTTCATAACTGTCCATCAACAGTTATTGTCCAACTATTACTATAACCCATTACCTTCCCTTTTCTCTATCACTTCCATTTCTGATCCAATCTAATTTCTAATTCATTGGCAATTTGTATAACCTTTATTGAATTGATGTAAGCACTGAAAGAAATGGTAAATTATGAAATTTTTTCTCCAAATTTTTACCATTTTGGTATGAAAAGCAAAGTTTAAGATTGAAAAATTGCTAAATATCATTAACCAAATACTGGCATTCTAAAACCTGATAAAATGTAAAGTCCCATACTATGATCAAAGACATTCCTCAGAATCATATGTAATGATAATTTATAACTGCATTTACAAATGGTTCGAGGGACAGTTGTCCTGCATGGACCTAGGCCCGCCTGGCTGGGTACGGGCCGGTCCTTTGGAATTCATTACAGGCCCAGCCCAGGCTTTAAAAATTGCTGGATATATCAGGGTTGTTATAAAAAATTTCGGGCTTTGACAGACGAAAATATTTTAATCACTGTCTTAAATTTATGTATACGATTTGCCTAAGTTTTTATTTAGAACGGAGGAGGAGTCACACTAGTTCTCCGTACAGGAAGGAAGGAAAAAAGTGGCATGGTTTTTTTAAGTAAACTAACCCAGAGTTAGTGAAGAACAAGTGTGACTCGTCCTCCGTACTGAATTGGTTAATATATTTTTTGCCTATAACATTATATTTGTAAATTTTGAATAGTAATTTATTTTGTTTATGGTCTTCCAAGGCATACAAATATATGGATTAAAAACAATCTGGTACTTATCGGTTACGTGGACACCATCACTGCATCGCCCATCTGGGTTGGAACTATAAGGCAATAAATGTGGTGAGATTTGGAATTACGTGAAGCAGTACTCCAAGGAAGGCAAATTTGAACGAATAAAAATTTCACCCAGCCTCAACGGGTTAGGTAAGTTGGTGAAAGTGTTTTTCGTTCCCCCTCACGTTTGCTGTGTTCAGAGGCATCTCAATTCAAAGAAAAAGAAGGATACCTTTATAAATGAATTTTTATCTCTTCTTTTTTCTTTAAATGGAGATGCCTCTGAACACAGTGAACGTGAGGAACGAAAAGCACTTCCACCTACTTACCCAACCTGGTGGGCTCGAATAAAATTATCCTTCAAGTTCAAATTTCCCTTCCCTGGACCAGCTGTTCCAATGGATTACAGCTCCATGTAATTCCAAATCTTGCCACATTTAGTGCATAGTATTTCCATATCACGCCCCTTTGGACACAGCGGAGGTGGTGCCAACGTAACTGATAAATACCAACAATCCTTTTCAAATCATTGAACAGCCCACATGTTACTAGAAAATTTGGAATACAATAATTACATTTTTTGAGCCAAGTAGCTTTAAACGGGCCATGGGCCGGGCCTACAATTTCTTCGACAATGTATGGGCCAGGTCCAAATTTGTATGGGCCAGGCCTAGAAAATCAGGCCCGTGCAGAACTCTAGGACAGTTATCATGAGCACGAATGAAAGCAAAATACCTACTTTTGTTCATTCAGAAATAGTATGTCTTATAAGTTTTGAAGCCACCGCATAGGATTCTACACTTATTTTTGCTTCGTTGCATAATACATTTTACTGCTTTAATAGAATTTTCATTATTCTTGTGATGTGAGAATTTTCTCATGAAATATTAATTTGTGAAAATCGTTGTGAGTAATAGCAATATTTTTGTATTAAGTAGAAGAAACATTTGTTTGAACATTTTCAATCACTTACAGATGTGATACTTGAGTTAACTTCAAAACCCCAATGATATAACAAACATACTTTTGAACAAATGCAGATAGTCACTAAAATTTTGATCTTACAATGCCCAGATAAGTTTACGATACAAAAATCACTAATTATAATTTGCTTAATAATATTACTTAATGCCAAGTTTTCATTAAGAAGACAGTTACTTGTGCTCTCTATGCAAAGGAACCTAAGCATTTTCTCAAGATCCCCACCATCAACATGCACAATTTTAATATTGTAAAATACACAAATGAACCCTATATTAATCAGTATATTATCCAATAAGACATTTTTCTCTATAATAATCTAAAGAATATCTGCAAGTAGAAATCAAGTTAGACCAAAATTACAAATAAGAGAATATCCTAAACATGTGATTTCCAAATTGTTTCAAATGATTACTATCAATGTTAAAATCAAAATGAAAGTGAAGGCAGGATTTGAAGTTACTCGCTTAAATGAGTAATTAGATAAAACCTCATTAAATGTCTCCCCTTTAGATTCACCCAGAAATACACCAATTATCATAATATTACATCTATTTTTAAAATTTTACTTATCTACGTTTAAATTAAAAGAAATAAACATTAGCTATAGGCCAACTTGCATAATTATAATAAAAATACTGGCAGTTAAGTGTTTATAAATGACTTCTAATCCATTTTACATCAAATAATATCTCTTAATTCATATTCAGCGTGAGAAAAAGAATTAAAACAGTGCATCCAATCCACAAGAATTATAGCCGTTGAGAGAGCTGATGTAATTAGTTACACCTGAAACGTTAATTTTAAAAGGTTATACAAAAATATCTATGAAATGTTTTTAAAATATTAATAATGGAAAAATAGATATTTTTAAACCTCGAATAAATCTGCCTCACTGTAAAACATTGGTTTATGATAAGAGAATTTGGCAAGTATGATCATCGTGTTAATAAGTTAACTGATTCGCCATTATTCATTATAGAATGTTACTATAACACGACAATTTAGTAATTAGATGTAGTTTCCTTCAGAAAATCCCGAACAAAATTTAAGCTTCTCAAAATAATTTTAAGCTATCTACATAAAAAAACTTGAACTAAAAAATTTCCGTTTTTTGAATGCATAAATATACCATTAAAATTGATTTCTCTTGAAGAAGGCCAACATCGGATCATGCAGTTAATTTCTAAAGACTTGATTGTCTAATTAAGGCACAAATACTCCATTGACAATTTTCCAAGCAATGTCATAAACTATTTCGCGTTGAGTACTAAAGAAATAAAAAATAAGTTCGTTACGAACTTACGAATAGACAAACCTTTATCACGCAATTACAGGTTGAAAACATATATTACCTTTAATATACCAGATAGGTAATTTAAAAAGCATTAAGTAAACTGCTGAAGAAGTTAGAATTATAATAAACCATTATCCAATTTGATAAAAATGGTATTTTATGACTCACTCTTTTACTTAACATGAGTGCTAGAGAAATTGGAGGAATATGTGAAATGTTAACTCATTATAAAGACAAAAATTAAATTCTGGTGATTTCTTACGGAAACGAATTCTATTTTATGATCTGCAAGAGAGAATTAGCACAATATTAACTTAGTCTTCCGTAACAAAATTCAAGTTAGATCACGTGTTCCAACTTATCGCTCACGAGACCGCCAAAAGATTAACACGCTTCCGCGCCAGAATAAAACGCTTATCGCTTGTTATAAATTTGATTAAGGTAAACATGGAGGAATTTGGATGGTGGAAGTTGTGGTTGATTCTATCGTTTGCATCCATTATTGGAAGATGTGCGGAAATAGACGATTGCGGTATGTATTTATGTTATATACTCGATTTTATATTATTACATATATATGTAAAACCTTGAAGCATTATTTTTGTCATAAAACAATTTCAGGTTCAAAAATAGGCAATTTTTCTCGAGTCACCATAACAAACTGCGACAGAAGCCCCGTTTGCATTCTGAGGAGGAATACCAACGTTACCATTCAGTTTGCTTTTACGCCATGTAAGAAGCACAAAATTTCCCTTTTTGTAATTAATGCCTAATATTGCCTTTCTCAATTTAGATCAATTTTACAGATACCAACATCAGAGCAGTGAACGCTGTAGTCCATGGAATTAAAATGGGAATCCCGATACCTTTCCATTTCCCGGATGAAGATGCATGTTCGCATGGTTTGCATTGCCCACTGTTTAAAGGCAAAACGTATCCGTACCATGCCACATTTCAAATTCTGAAAAAATATCCTAAGGTAGGTATCCCTACAGATACAATTCCAACATTTTTTGCATTTCACTAACGAACTCTTTCGATTTTCAGGTCCGTCTTTATGTAAAATGGGAGTTGGAGAATGAGGATAATCGAGATATAGTGTGTCTCCAGATACCAGCCCAAATCAAGTGATAAATATTCACTTAACATATTCGAGGTTCTGTCCTGTGAATTTGTAATAACTTCACCATTCCCTGCTTTACATAGGATTTTATTTGCAAAGTAAAAGGACAGTTTATAATGTATGAGTGAATACCGCATTGTTCATTTTACTTAAAATAAACACTAGTAATTATTAGTCATTCTCTTCATTTGAGCGCCTCTAAGTTTATTACCAGTCTTGAATAACCGTCACTTAGAATGAACCACAACATTAATGCCAAGTTTATCTTCTGTCTCTGTATTCAATTTCTTTATAAAAATACATTTACTCAAACTTTTGAGTTACCATTGGATCCTCACATTGAAAGGCACACGATGCACATTTTGTAATATAACAGTACTTCACATATGAAAATGTCACTTAATTCTGAAAAAAAAGCATCAACTACATTGATCCATGGCCTCTGAGAACTCCGAGTATTCGTCTACTTCATCAATTCTTCTTTTATGTCTACCCTTTTCTTTTGAGCTTTGTCCATTTTGCAGAGTCCTTTGAGCTCTATAAATAGGCTCGTACTCTTTTAGCTGCTGCATGAATCCTTCATTAGGATTAATACAGAACCTTCTTTGCTGGACGTAAGAAAATGCTGTTCTGTAAAAAGGAACACAAGATTATAACGAAGACGTTTAAGAATATAATCATTTCTCATATAATTATTCCTCACTCATAAGTTAATCCATATTTCTCCATTATATAGCCGAGGACCAAGGCAGCACTCCTGGATATTCCTGCGTTTCCATGTACAAGAGCTTTACCTCCGCTTGATATGCACTCGTTAATAAAATCCCGGACTTTTGGAAAATGTTGAATGATATTTTCCGTCACACAATCCGCCACATCTAAAATCAGATACCTGTAACCAGTTCAATAAATCATATTTTAATATAATAATTGTAATCCTGTAAAATAACGGTTTGTTTGGACTTACTTGAAATGGTTAGGAAAGTTTGGTCTAATGAAGTAAGACTCCTTATCCTGACGAACGCACACTATGTGAGTGATTCCAAATTGCAGTAGGACTTCAAGCTAAAATATAAACATATTAGTAAGGTAACAGCATAATTAGTAAATAGATACAACAGAACATGGATACAATTCTTACTTTTGACTTTAAAGCAGCTGAATACGGCCCCAAAAACAAACCCGGGATTATTTCTTGCATGCTTCTTCGCATTGTGTAAGTCCAATCTTCTGTTTCCAATACATTGGGGACAGATGGGAAGTCCATATTCTCTCGAATTAAGCGGCAGATTGACTTCGTGCAAAAAGTTTACATGACAGTGACATTCCTTGACAGCTTCGATTCAATGCTGCCTTAAAATTTCAAGCCCACGTACAATTTAAGCGAGGTGAGAAAAAGCTTTTCATAACAATGATTCACCCAAAATAACTACTGGATGGGCTTCACTACAAATAAAATTTATCCCCTTACGTTTCACACCTCGAAAAGGTTAGGCGTTATTCGTCAATTCAACTCATTGTAAATCGTACCTCACAATAAATGGACGATCCATTTTCTGCAATCAAAAGACTCGGATACGCAGAAATTTTGAGCGTTATCAAATGCTTAGAATTAACTCTATGCCATAACAACTACGGCCATTGCTTTTAGATCTAAGAAAACTTCCGGACGGTCAAGATTAAGGTAGCATCTACTGGTAACTTTTTGAAATAGTGTAATAAAATGAACAACGAATGGATATATTAAATATTGCACTTTTGTTTTTTATAGACGAAACAAGTCGAACAAATTAAAAAATTGCTAAATCTCGATAAATAACCTGAAAGTATCACGAACTTTTAATTTAAATCTTTAATACTTGCAGATCTCTTGTGACATCGAAGATAACCCTACGGTTCAATTGCTCATTTGTGCAAACATATAAGTTATTAGCATAGTTGTAATTATATCTTATAAAATTTTATTTTATTTTTTTATAAAAGAATAATGACTTGTATATCTTTCAAAAAGAGTCAATCGACTACATTATTATTGTTGTTTACGTAGATGGTAGATGTCGGGTCATTTGATATGAGAGCCATCTATGTTTTTAAAAAAGCCGTGTAGAACACTGAAATCAATCTTTCGATGTGTATGTTTTCTGAGTGAATTAGCTTAGTGAATAAAGAACTATAGTGTTTAATCAGGCAATAATAAGTTATTCCGTCGCTGTTGTTAATGGAGTGATATTGTTGGCGATTTTAACAATGTGGAAAAAATGCAAGCAATTGATTGCTCGATAAAAACATTGGACGGTCAGAGAAATTTGCAATTTAACTTTCGCGCTGACAGCTGGTAAAATTACTGAATGAAAGAAAAAACAGCGCGAAAATTACTTCGTGACCATGGATCAGTCATATGAAATGGAGGACGGTTCAAATAATGAAATAAAAACAGAAGCATTACCGTTGTGCTCGCCCAATGCCAAGCCAGACACTGAAAGTGATTCTTCAATGTCTCCCAAGCTTGATAGTGTTTTGAATGAGAGTGACTGCAAAGTAAAAGGAGAAGAAGAAGAAATCTCTGCAAAAACTGAGGAAAATAATGAAGAGAAGAATCTATTTCAAGAAAATAGTGAAGTCGACAAAAACGAAGACTTGTCAGGCGATGTCTCTTTTCCAGACAAAAGTGAAAAGTGGAAACTCAAACTTGATATATATAGTTCTACTAGTTCTTCCGGCCACGAAGATAGTGATTCAGAAGAAAAGAAACCAGCATTAAGTGGAGTTACTAATGAAAGATGTACTGATCCGGTGGAAATTAATCAAGAGGCGACAGAGTCGGAGGAACCCAATAAATCTGATGGTGAATCTGAATTTATGGGTTTTGATAGTGAACCTGACCCATCTGCTATAATTGCCATCTATCAAAAGTTAATTGGTGAGTTGAAATATGTCAATGTTTAGCTGGAAGTAACAGTATTAAGCCTTTCATATTGTTTCTTTAACCTTCTTCTGTTGCTGTCTTATTATAGTTAATATTTTAAATGCATTTACAGCTAAATCAGAAGCAGCAGTAGATATAGATAAGTGGAGTTCCTGCAGTGGTTCAGGCAGCTCACCTTATAGCGACTACAACAGTGATGATGGAGATCAATACAATCAGTCTCCACCTTGTAGGGAAAGGTATGATACCTTTTTTGAAAGAGATGATGATGATGTTGTTAGTTCATCCAGGAATAATAATGATTCCATGGAGTATGCAGAGAGTGGAAGCTCCAGCAATGTAACTGGAGAAGCATTCAAGATTTCATCTTCAAAAAAAAGAAGAGTCGATGGCAATTCTGTCAGTTCTAGTAGAGGAAAACGACATGTTGTTGATAAGAACAATCCAGCTTTCAAAATTCCTTTTAATCTAGGTAAGCATTCAAGTTGATTTTATATTTGTTTGAAAAAGATTGAAATTGCTTTCAAGTTAGCATAGTAAGTTAATGCATGCTACTTAAACAGATATATCTATTTAAGTGGTTTGCTTGAGGTTTATCCTTCGATGTAGTTATTCAGAATTAAAATGGGTCATGTGTTTTGACTGTTATTTCTTCACATGTCTGGGTAGCCTTCTTGGATTTGATAGCCACCCCCTAAAATACCATGTTATCACATAATGTGGTTCCTGTTGTAATTTGTATCATCATTTTCCATGCATTTTGCTGATATTCTTTCAGATAAGCACCTTAAACTAATAACAGCAACCATCTATTGATAAATAGATCGAATTAATGGATCATATGATCTCTATGCTACAGGCATAAGCTGGAATGTTGGGAAATTTGGAAAGAGGAGAAAAAATCTGCTATGACTGAGAATAAAACCCGGGTCTTCCAAATACCAGGCTGAACTATGATAGTTCAGTTGTAGAATATCTGCCTGGGTTGTAGTATACTGATCATATGATCCATTAAATCCATCTATTTATAATTAGGCAATCTCACCATTGAGAGGGTAGGGATTTTCTTTGATGTATCTCTTTAAGGACATATGTTGAGGCTGGTTGATACTAACTTGGCTAGCACGGTTCTAACCTAAGAAAAAATTCCTGTTCTAAATTACTCTGCTATGGTAGTTCAATATCCATCTAGCATGTGGAAGGCCCAAGTTTGATTCCCAGTCATAGCAGATCCTTTCTCTTTCCAAATTTCCTGACATGCTGTCAATAGTGATAATAGTATCTTTAGTTCTATTGGGATTTTATAAAAGTACTTGTTGACGGCATCAGTAACTGCATTTAATGTATGCAATCAAGCCCCATCTTGCTGGCAAAGTATTTCCTCAAAATCATTGTTCTTCAAGAACATTTAAATAATGATCAGCATTCGTTGTATTGGGAAATTGTCCTAATAATTCCTGGAGCTGAAACAGTGTATCTCACCATTCATATCTGTGGATATAATGGTGTTTTTATGATTTCATGAGGATTTACTGTGGCACATATATGCATAATTTATGTGATGACGTATCCATGGAAATGAAAATGAGCCTCATATTTAAACCACATCTTTTGAAGTACTGGAGGATTATCTTCCAAAACATGCAGAAATGAACTACAAAAGCTGACTCTCGTCTTTGTCCCCTGTGCCAAGGGCTGGCTGCATGTGAATTTTATATGGAAGCATTTTCATGTCTTGTACAAGAATCCTCAAGTCAATATAATTAAGTTGCTGCGACTAGCCTCTTATAAATTTGCTGGTACTTCACATCATTGCTTCGTGAACCTTTGCAATGTTATCTACTGCTCTGTCTTATTTCTATTAACAAACCCTTCTTATTGTGATTCATAGCACATCTTTTCAAACTTGTTGACCTATCTGTTTATTGCAGACCCGTTTGAAACTTTCCTGCAATCGAATTTTATGTATAATTCATGCTACTCTTGGACCACAATAGCACTTATGTAAAATATTTTCACTAAGAGACACATTGCTCTATCATGTATGCCATCCAGTATTGACACTTTTTTTAGCATTTGGGAGCTAGATTTCATCTTCTTGATAGCTAGAATATATAATTACCAAGGATATTCATGGCTGTGTAAGAAAACTAACCAAAAGGTGTCTCCATACAATTAGAGTATTGTTTTTGTGTGCACAGCATATAACTACACTATTTTTAAGCTATTATTGGCTTTTATACACTAATAAGAAGATGGACCCTTCGTTTGACCAATTTCAATAGGTAATTAAAAAGACTTTATTTTTAAAGCCTTTTTCCCAACACTACACCATTTATTCCCCATAAGAATTGCATGGTAGGTATCTAGCAGGGCATACTCCAATTTTTAACTCTTAAAACAATATCGTACTTATCTGCTATCGCAGACTTTTTTGGTGATCTCCTCTGTCTGAATAAATATTTTAATCTGTATATTACAATGCATATAACGGGTAAGAGCAAAATGTAGATTTCCTATTGTTGTTTCCAAATCATTAATATGATACAAATATGTAAAACAGACATTGTTATTCATGTACCCATCTTCCAAGTTGATTGTGTACATAATATTACAAAGGGGCACTCTCTTAGGGTCGTCTATAAGAAATGGATGCAGACTAAGAGCATTTTGACCATTAAATCTAACAAAAATTTATCTGGGATTACATATTTTCAACTTAAACCAGATTTTTTTTGGGTAGTCACTAGAAATAGCTAGATTTTTTTTATCGATTCGCTAGATTTATAAGAAGTTACTAGAAATAGCTAGATTTCTAGGAAGTCGCTAGGGCCTTTTTTTAGGAGCTAGTGTGAATATAAAGTAGCTAGATCTAGCTATAAATTTGCTACTGATGCCATATTGTCAGCTACTGCTTCAGGAATTTCCTACTGTGTTCTGTAATGCTGCAATCAATTCTATGAGTAGTGTATTTCAGTAAATGGATGCAATTTAAACTGGAGTATCTATTTGGAACAACATATATGTGTTAAAATTCTTCTATAACACCAAGTTTCATAAAGTTTATTTTTTCTGTTCTGAGTTTCAATTTATTGTGGTTTGTGACTGTATTTCTTCCATAGGTTGCAAGGCAAAAGTTTGACAAATACGTCACAGATTACAGGCATCAACTGTGATTACGTTTAAAGCAGGAACATTAATACTATAGAATGGCATTACTTTTATCATGCTGGGTCCACTTCTTGATAAAAGAAGTTCATTAACAACATGGGTTACTAGAATTTGGATAGCATAAACAATTCGGCTCAAATTGAATCAAAGATTATAGATTTTCAAGTGTAGGTATTCATTGCTTGAAGATGGGCTTTAAGCGGTTTGAAAAGTCATAATAAATAAAAGATTATAGTGGTCATAAATAAATGTACAGCTTGAAAGAATTTCTATACTAATCTTTTGTGTCTTATTGTCCATTTAATATGGCAGTTACCTAAAGAAAATATTACTACTGTCATTTCTTAGTTCTCGTTTAAAATGTTTCATCCCAGGCCTTACAAATATTGTGGATTGGGAATTTTCTTTCATTGGATGCTATTCTTAATAAAATAACTATATTATCTTTTACATCATGTTTAGTTTGAAATGTTAACCCTATGAATGTGTTTTCTATGTATATGCCTCCAATTTGTATTTGGTATTATATTTTTTGTAGCAATAATTAATATAGTTTGGATCATTCATTTTTATCATTATATTGTTTAAACTTGCAAAATGTACTATTTATTCTTGTTATTTTATAAAAAATATCATTTAATTCAGGTTGGAAGAGGGAGGTGGTGTTCCGAAATACTGTAGATGGAGGAGCCAACAATAAACGGCTAGCAGACATATATTACTATACTCCAACTGGTAAAAAAATGAGGTCCAGCAGAGAAGTTATAGATTACTGTAAGTAACTTTTCAACAAACAGTTTTAATAATGCTTGTTATAGTTGTATGGGTAAGTACAGATATAATATAGAAATACAGTCATGATAAACGACTTCAGTGGCAGCAAGACTAATACTAGCCTACTCATGTATAAACAAAAACCTGTAAAACATTCAGCATTATGGCTTCAAAATGTCACCTACTTTTATTCACTTTGTATGGATCTATTATATATTTTTAAAACCCTTTTTTGTATCTCATTCATCTGAAGATGATTACATAAAATAAATCACAGAAAGCTCAAAATGGCAACATCATTTTATAGATGAGCTAGAGATAGGTTATTGAGTGATATCAGTTTTAGAAGTGTATATTTAGAAATCCATATTTAATTCTTATAAAATAGGATTATCATACTTTGGAACATCATTTTACAGATTTTGCAGACTTGCTTTCTTAATTTTAATTGAACCAGTTTTCAAAACAAATTGTTTCTATTTATAATAAATAAAAATATTACAATTAAGACTAAGCAGCAAGGTAAAATTTCTAGGTCCAATGTCAAATTGGCATCTGGAATTTTTATAGTCTGATCTGTAATTATGATGCACTCATTGTTTTAATCTTATACTTTTGAGACTATGAATTGTAGTTCCAATAATTGGATCAATCAACATCAACAATTTTCTTGGCATTGTTGAATGCCATTTAAAACTTGTGATTTGTTCATGATAAGGTTATTATTGTTAAACTGGTTTGTTACTCTACAGATGTAAGCAGAAATTTAATGGAATTAATTTTTCATATCTCTTGTCCTTATTTGGTTATATTCATCCTAATTTTACTTTTTTTTAGGTGATTCTTATACTCAGTTATATTACTATTGTGGAAAGTTGGTTGCACCATGAATGAAATTTTCCTTAGTAGATTACCAGTTTAATTATTACATTGTCTATCTAATTTTTATACTTACCTGGAGTACATACTTTTAAAATACATTGTAATCCCAATAATCTTGCTAATAGTGTTCGAAGAGAACAAATTATCTTTTTATCTATACTATATAGACACTTCTTACCTATGATATGTCATATATACATATAGGAGGATACTAATGTTTTAGCACTTCCAGATGAGCTAGAGACTTGACAATTGGCATGATGGTAGGGCATTCGCCACAACCAACCAGAAAAGTTGAAAATTCCAAAAGGTTAATATTTAAGGGGTTTTGTTTAACCCCAATGTTCCATTTCAATACTCCATAGGAAAAGCATGGGATTTAGTGCAAGACATTCTAAAAATGCATTTTTGAATTACTTAAAATTGGGTTGTGAACTCTGGAAAATAAAGTTGTATAGCTGAAAGAATGGAGTTCTTAATTTTTGAAGGCAGAATTCAAGTACATCACCTTTTTGAACATCGTGTGCTTGCGGTTCGCGAATTTGCACTTTGCAACAAAATTTTCGAGGACCATTACCTCTGTTTCACACCGATTATTTGCATTTTGTGTCATCCATTTGCGATGCCAACAACCGGAACTTCCTCTACTTTTTTGTTTTGAAGCTTAGTTTAACCTTTGGTGCCCTAGAATGATCATTATTAGCAGTTTTCGAAGTATACAAACATGATAACTCTTGACTTAATTATTTTGTAGCTCAGTTTGAACTTCACCGCCTTTAACTTTAGTTTACAATTTAAAGAAATGCCATCATTTGTAATGTTAGGTTTTCATTTACTATTATCTTTGTATTTTGAACGTAATTTAGAGAAATGTTATTTTGTTTAGTTAGGTTTTTATTTTTTATTACGAATTTTTAATGTAAATCGAAGAATTGCTATCATCTTGTAACGTAAGATTTTCTGCCGCCAGCCTATATTGAACATGATTACTGAAAGAAATGTTGCCACTTTAATGCTTCGTTTTTATTTTTTGTGAAATATTTTGAACAATTAATAGAAATGTTATCACTTTCATAGGCTAGGTTTTGATTTTCTATTATGCATTTCTAATGTAATAATTAAAAGAAATGTTACCATTTTTTAATGCTAGTGTTTTTTGCGGCTTGGAATTGTTTATTGCAGAACTCAAGAATACATCCATGCATCATGTACTCAACATTTCATTTCAGTAGTTCATCAATTTAAATTAAAGGATTTCCTTGGAATGAACAAAAGAAGTTTGAAAATCACATGCAAAAATGCATTGGAAGTAAATTGTGCAAGTGCTGAAATAAGTGTAATCGCTTCATAATGCAGGATTTTCATTTGCTATTACACGTTTTGGGAATAAAAGAATTTTTTCACTTTATGATGCTAGGTTTTCATTTGCTGTTACGTTGCTGTTATGTTTTTTTATTTTCTGTTAAATTGCATTATTTATGGTAAAAAAGTGAATCTTTTAGGTTGACTGGGAACCGTACTCCCATAATAACATTGCGTCTTATGAGAAAATAGGACTTGCACTTCGTGAATTTGCATTTTGTGTCAGTTTTCCTGTACCAATTATTCGCGAAGTCCAAATAGGTGGTGTATGTACCAAATTACTGTATTTACTTTTAACCCTTTGCACTCGGATTTTTTTTTTCTTGATTCTATTAGTCTACTCGGAATTTAATTTTTAAATACCCCCATATTTCATAAATGGCGGCACTATGATGAAAAACTCAATTTTATTTTCATATAAACTTATTTATTTGCATTTTTTTACATTAAAAATTATTTTTCAACTCATACAGCAATTTTAATCTCTATATTTTTTTATGGTGTGATATTTTTTTAAACATTCACCCACATGAAGACCTGGATTACATTCACATGTCTCACAGATATAAATTGTCTCTCTTCTTCCACCTTGGACTTTTCTATTAGAACAAACAACACAATCTTTATGTTTTTTGTTAGGGTGAGGGATGATTATATGGAGCTTTCCATCTAAACGTTGCTCTTGTTCTGTGGATGATGGTCTACCCCTAGAAGTTAGTGTACCACCCCGGAAATCTCCAACTAGATCACGTACAAGTTTCCTAATAAATCGTACATGAGATATCGGTTTTTCATTTTTTCTTTTTTGGCATTCTTTGTACAAAATGTAAGAATTCACAACACTGACCTCAAGCCCCCAGAAAAACAATTTACGCCACCATTTTAGA
This sequence comes from Tanypteryx hageni, assembly GCA_028673005.1. NCBI lineage: Eukaryota > Metazoa > Arthropoda > Insecta > Odonata > Petaluridae > Tanypteryx > Tanypteryx hageni. The sequence goes on along the minus strand of CM054113.1, from coordinate 198,956,155 downwards.
GTCTTCCTCATAAAACAGTACGTGCTGGTGTAGTGATCAGCTATATCAACTCCCTCCATAAAATTCGTATAATTTGTCACGACCTTGGGTTTGGCAACTCTTTCTTTGCCACCGCCTCGCACTCTTCTTTCCACAGCTTCAGTCTCTGAAGTGTCCCATGTACTAAGCATGGTGACTATCCTCTTGTCTTTCCATGCAAGAAGCATTACATTTTCATCTCTGTACGCCACTATCTCCCCTTTCTTCAGTTTTGGATGTTTGATAACTGTTGTATTGTCTTTCCTATTGGGCATTAAAGGAAGATCAGGTCTTACCAGGGTTTCGGATGTTATTCCACCATAATAAGGGACAAATGAATGTACGTAACCGCATTTAGAATCTGAAAGGACATATAAACGAATACCCCATTTTGTTGGCTTTTTAGGATTATACATGATGAAGCGTATCTTTCGTTTTGTCTTTACAAATTCAACATCACTGTCACCGTCAGTACATTCACTCTGATCTTTGGGTGAAACAAGGGAAGTTTTCCTTTTCGTAATTCCACTCGGACCAGCGATTGGTTCATTATCCTCATATGCGTGATCAGAGCACTCACTTTCGTCGCTATTATGTTTTTCAATAGTTTCTTCATTGTCAATGTAAACTTCATTGTCACTGCTTTCTAAATCTTTGGAAAATCTATCCATCCTAAGGAGATGCAATTCGTTCTGAATATACGACTACTTGCGGACAAAGCATTCAGTCAACTACAGAGAAGGCGTCGTTTGTAAGAGAACCCTGTGTCATGAAAACATCTGAGAGATGCTTCTAGAAACGTAAGCAAACCTCTGAGAGTGATAGAGGGACGATTGTTTACTAAGGTAAGATCATGGAAGCTCGGGCCTACTCAAGACGTTCACTATGCAAGAGATAAAAAGAGTGGGCCTTTGATGGGTCAGTGGTGGGTGGATGACCACAAGAAGAAAACGAAATGAAAAAAGAGGTTGATACTAGAAGCCAATACGAGACGGGACAGCTGACCGAGCGAACTTTTCTTTCTGACGAACTTTTATTTCAGACACAACTCCTCTTTCAGACGCATGATCCCCATTTGGTAATTCATTATCTGAAATAAACAAATGATTTCCAAGTAATGAATGGCAGCTAATGCAAGCGAAAATGCGCTTACACCTCAGTAAATAGATAAAGACGAACATCTGCTACGGCGGCAGCGGCATCGGCTGGAAACGTCCTTTATGGGTAGATTATAGAAGGATATTATTCATTTATAAAATAATCCATTTTGCTTAATTAAGTTGTTGTTTACTCGTATTTCCACGCTGATGATTACAAGAAAAGTTATTGGAAAAAATGGACAAAAATCCCCCTTCTCCTCACGATGAAACACCGTGTCGAGTGTGGCTCGACATACGAGCTGGTGCCGATGCTAGCCGTGTCGAGTCACACTCGACACCCGAGTGCAATAGGTTAATTGGAAAAAGTGTGACTTTTTCCACTTTTTGGCAATGGAGATGTATAAAAACCATGGAAACGACATAAATGCTTTTAAAAGGACCTGGTATTGGTACGATTGCAATTATTTAATGCTTTTAATGATAATTAAAGATGTCATAACAAATTACAGCAGAACTTCCATCACTTGAATATCAAGGGAAAGTAAAAATTATTTGAGTTATAGAAAATTAGAGTTATGGAAATAAATTTTTTACTAGCATAATTGCCTGTCAAATATGATGGGTGTATGTGAATTAAATGTTAAGTTGAAATTGAAATAAAAATCTACAAAACTCTCTAATTGTCAGTAATCATGTAAATACCTTAATTTTTCATTTTGTTCTCCTTGGGCCAGCAAATGGGTGTTATATGATACATGTAGTATCAAAGTATATTGTAAAGTCAGAACAGCTTTGATATAAGACACCCACGGCTGCAGCATCACCTGTGTTACAAAAACTGAACTATCACAACCTCCAACTACTTAACCCAACCTGGGGGAGGAAATAGAACGAATCCAACCCCCAACCACTTAACCCAACCCAGGGGAAGAAAATAGATTGAATCCAACCTCCAACCCATGAGAATAAAATTGAATGAATCCAACCCCCAAACACAACCCAACCCAGGGGAGGAAAATAGAACAAATCCAATCCCTAACCACTTAACCCAACCCGGGAGAGGAAATAGAATGAATCCAACCCCCAACCACATAACCCAACATGGGAGAGGAAATAGATCGAATCCAACTCCCAACCACATGTTTAATTTTTATTTTTCTTTCTATTATAAAGGGGGCTGCCGGCCCCTTAAACCCCTGCCTTCTTTGACCCTTTAGTGTGGGGCAGCAGCAGTGATGGGTGTCTTACATCAAATCTAAGCCATAACATCAAAAGTTTGTTAACACTAATGTAGCAGTTTCTAGGTAAACAATTTTTGTTTTTCTTTGTCAGTAAGGATCTTGAATACAATAATCCATTCAGTTGTCAAGGGGACCTTTCACTAAGAATGCAATATTTTGACAAAATATTAAATTCTTTATCAAAATTTGTGCGATTTCAAAGCGAAGGGAAAAATTCAGCAATAAGAATAAGAATCTATATTTATTTTTCTTTAAAATGGTCCCAGTCTGAAGATAGTAGGTCAATTACTTCAAATTTAATTTTTCAAAAGAAAAAAAGCCTGCAAGTGAAAAAAGAGATTTTTAAGTGTTGTCTTATGGGGGTTTGTATAGAGCGTTCCAGAAAACATACCAACAGAACCTGGGCTTTTATTATATTAATGTATTTTATATATACAGTAACTTCTGTGACTCAAATCTCAAACAAAAATTATTTGAGTTACAGAAATATAGTTTCTCATTTTTTTAAAATTGAATTAACATCAAGTTTATTCCCGTAAGCATATAAGTTAACTTACTCTAATTTTCAATATCACACATTATGAAAACATCATTACCTATATTTTTTCTGAAAATGTGTAATATTTTACTGTATCAAAATCACTTGCATCATGCACTGTGATTAAGGATACCATAGATAATTAGAATTGTAACATACTACTGAAAGCACAAACACGACAATTAAATTTGGGATATCGACTGTAGGTAGGAGCGGATAGGTTTGTTTTTCTCTAGGACTATCTGAGATCACAATAGGAGAAGCAACCCTGTTAGAAGTGGCATTAGGGATTGCCTGATGCACTGCATCCCCTCATAAAATTCTCTGGTGTTACTTTTGATATGGTCTGAAATGCTTCCAGAATGCTAGCACTAACTACTCGTTACGGTAAAGGTACATAATCGGGAAATGTGTACATTTACTGATAAATGTGCACTTTTACCGATGTGCCTTGGTAAATGTGGAAATAAGTAAGAATGAGAAATGCTACACTTTAATAATTAAGTTAATTTTTAGCAAAAATCATCGAGGGTTCGAATCCTGGTATATATTAAGATGAACGCTTCCCAACCCGAGGGAGGAACACAGTAAACGTGAGGAGGCACCAAAAACACTTCGACTAACCTACCCAACCCGGTGGGGCCGAGTAAACTTTTCCTTCATGTTCAAATTCAGTTTAGTTAGTTGTGCACATTTACCAGGAAATTTACACATTTACCAGACAACGCACATTTACCATACTTCTGTGTGGAAATAAGTAAGAATGAGAAATTCTACACTTTAATAATTACGTTGATTTATAACAAAAATCATCGAGGGTTTGACTCCACCGGTATATATTAAGATGAATGCTTCCCAACCTGAGGGAGGAGGAGGAACCAAAAACACTTCGACCCAACCCAGTGGGGCAGAGTAAAATTTTCCTTTATGTTCAAATTTAGTTTAGTTATTTGTGCACATTTACCAAGAAATTTACACATTTACCGTACTTCTAAACTGCAACAGATGTTCGTGACTCCGCCATGTTGTGGCCTGTGTTGTGACATTTATCCACATTTACCAGTGTCTCTAGGTAAATGTGTACATTTCCCCAATCCAATCGGTAAAAGTATGTTATACTTACATTTACCAGACTATGCACATTTACTGTGACATATACACAGGACCAGAGCCATAGTGCCACTTTTGACGCCCTGGGCAGAGAAGTTTTTGGTGCCCTATTGATCTAATAAAATTGTAAGTTCATATTTTTAAAAGGGTATTTAACTAAAAATAAGCAATCATTTCTTTAATGTTTTATTTTTCAAGCTTTATTTGTAGCAAACAAATTGATTCTGTCATTGAAATCTATATTTTTAGCAGTGTCATATTCAGTAGATAAGATGGCCAGACCAGAAAGACTCCTGGTTCATTGATGACCATAGGTAATTTTTTATCAATATCAGTTTACTAATAGAATGCTCTCCAGTTGAAATTGATGTGGCGAATGTCAGAAAAATTCTCAGTAAAATTTCCACATTGAGAAATGAACTTAAAAGTTCGTATCTGTGAAGAAAACCAAAAATTTCTTTCTGCATAATTTTTACATTTTATATTGAAGGCAGGTGGTGTTTCAAACTGCAAACTTCTTCGATTAACTCGCGTTCATTGACATCTTTTTTATACATACTAGCAGCATTTTTACAGGAATTTATAATTTCATCTTCGTTCAGGTTGTATACAGCACAACTTAAAAATTTAAAAGCATTATCAATTTCATATAAAGATATAAATCGTACCAACAGTTGCGCTTGAAGAGCATTTATTGCCTTGTGTACTGCATTGTATAAAGTATTTTATGTTGTTTCAGGTATTAAGGGAGCTTCAATTTCTATCTTGTCACAAAGTTTCCTTTTTGTCCCTTTTATTCTCGTGTAACTCACATTTTATCTAGTGTACAATAAGATTTCCATTTGGCGCCCCCTTACAAAGCTGCACCCTGGGCATGTGCTCCGGTTGCCCTGCCCCTAATACGGCTCTGCATAGGACAATACTTATGTTTAGATATGTCCAGATGAGCTGGAGAGACTAATTTTTTATGTTGATAGGACTATGTGTAAAACTAACTAGAAATTTCAAAAATCCCAAAAACGTTCAATAATGAGGCTGTTAAAAATTTGCAACGATGCTGAAATTTTTTGTAACGGTAGAATTTGTAAAATAACCAAGTAAGTATAATTTAAATTGTGACATTTTTATTTATGTGACTTAAAAATTCTTAAAGTTTAAACAAGTAGATAAAAGTTTAGGTACTAGGGGGCGAGGTAGGGAGCTGAAATAAGTATGCTCTACTTCAAGGATCCCCAAGCTTTTCTCAACGGTGAGCCACATTAAAAATATCTGGCTAGCTACATATAAAACATAAGCAAGACATGGCATTAAAAATAATAAATGTATACCTGATAATTATAAAACATTTATTACATATAATTTTTTAAAGTTCATTAAGTCAATTATAATATTTCACATTCATGAAAGTGGTCATGTTTTTAATGCAGTGTTTGACATTGCATGTTATATGCCAATTTTTCATACTCTGGGATGTACGGAGATATAGCAAGTCTCATGCAGTCATTATAGTGAGCATCGGTCAACTGTGAGGGTGGCGGAATGGTTGGAGCATTGGACTTCCATGCAGCGGTCACAGATTCGAATCTGGCAGAGGTTGGATTTTTAACCTGTGATCCTCCCATCCCCTACTTGTGTGCTTTGAGGAGACCGAGCAAGTCAGCGTTATGTCCTTCAGAAAGGATGTTAATCAGTTGATCCCTTTGGTGCTCTTCATAAAGAGTAGGCTAATGCTGGCAACATGTTTCCCTCCTCCCTTGTGTCTGGTGTGTAAGAAATTAATGCTATATTAATTCAAAAGGTTGATTTGCCAGAAATACACATAGACAAACAAACACAATCGGTCAACTGTGATCTACGCTTAGACTTGAATATCTTCAATCAGGGATCCAGTAATCCACTCGCCATGGGCGAGTAAATTTTGGTCGGTGGCGAGCAAATTTTTAGATTAACTTTAAGTGCATAAAACATGCAATACCTTATTTCTCCACATGGTTCACATTATTTTTTTAGGCTAAAGTGCTATATGTCCATATGTGCAGTATTTTGAAGCTTCTAACAACCATTCCACGGTTGTGATATCTCACTCATGTAAACAACAAACAAATTTGGCGGCCATTTTTCCTTGGAGCAATATAAAGTCAAGCTGATAAATATTACCACCCTCAGACACATTCCATAATCCTATGGAGTCACACAGAAAGGCACCTTTCAAAATTGGCAGTAAGCACTGCTTTGAAAGCAAAGTAAATGAGCTGAAAAGGCTGAAATTGCAGATTCATGTTGCAATGTCACAGCAGTTGCATCGATATGAATGATATGATAGTTTTCATTGTCAACCAGTTCCCAAAAATTGTTTTGTGATGATCTTGTCTTCAACTGTAAATCTGATTGCAGAGTGATAATTTTGATTTCTATATCAGCAATTTTTTGTTTATTGTATTTGCTATTTGCTTTGACGTTTCACTTATGTCAATTTCAATAAATGGATTTAAAAGAAAGTGACTATTAGTTAATCGTGTGAAAATCAGCAAATCAAACTTCAAATTTCTCTTGATCTCTTCTAGGTGTTAACAGCAGATATTATTGCCAAATTTTATATTTTCTTGTTCCCTTTTCTCTAAGCTGGGAAAATTACTGAAGACTCCTACTTGTTTTTAAGCTATCCATAAGATTAATTTGGATTTGAATGCATTTTCAGATACAATCATTTGGGAGGCACTTTTTTCTTTACCTTGAAGATCAAGATTGAGATTGTTGAGTTTGGATGTTAAATTGGTGAGAAATTCCAAGGCTTAGTGATTTTTGAAATCTTTCCAGTTATATGAATTTTAGATTATCCAAACAAAAATAGGTCCCAATTATTTAGGATAATTAGACAATGTATACTACATTCTATATTTAGTCAAATTTCACTAATAATAGCAAAATAAAGACAGTAAGACGTTGATTATCCGGGCACATTAACTGCGCAGTGGATTATCTGTACTAGGGACTTCCCCGAATATTTTATAAAGGTACAGCCCCATTTTTATACTACACCCATAATTGCTATCAATTTTTCAGTCAATCGTTTGTTTTCATTGGTACCGGTAATGCGGTTGACTGGACGTGATCGTATTAATTACTAATTTTTAAATATTTTAGTGTCGTCGATTGTTATCTTTTGTTTTGTAGTGGAGAAGTGTAGTGTAGTGGATAGTGGAGAAACTGTTTCTAAGATTGCTACAGATTTTGAAATTGGAATTCAAACTGTTTGCAATATTATTAAAAGTAAAAGCAAATTAGAAAAATTTGTAGTTAATTGCGATAAGTGTTTCAGCCGTGAAAAAAAGCATGAAAGAGGCTACACATGAACAACTAGACTTGGTTATGATAAAGTGATTTCAACAAAAACAGACTGACGGGATGCCAATTTCAGGACCAATGTGCATGCATCAAGCAAATGTTTTCTTTGAAAAGCTTGGTATTGAAGGGATATTTGAAGCTTCAACTGGATGGCTAAAAAGGCTCAAAGAGAAATATGGGATCAGAGAGCTTCAGATACAAGGAGAACAACGAAGTGGTGATAATGTGGCTGCCATGGAATTTTGTGGTAAACTTGTTAAACTCATACAGGAAAAAGGTTTAGTGAAAGAGCAAATTTATAACACAGCTAAAACAGGATTATATTGGCAAGCAATGCCAACCTGAGCCTCATCTCACAAGAAGAAACCATCTGGTTATAAAATAATCAAAGACAGGATAAGTCGTGTGTTGTGCTAATGTAACAGACAGTCATAAACTGACTCTCGCTGTTATTGGAAAATCCAAGTCATTCAGAACTTAGTGAAGCATGGTGGAAAAGTTGTTTTGCCTGCTTGTCAAAAAATGCTTAGCTGAGAAAAACCTTCCACAGAAAGCAGTACTAATACTGGACAATGCACCTTTTCATCCTTCTGCAGAGAAGCTAGTGTCTGATGATGGAGAAATATTTGCATATTTTTTGCCACCAAATGCGACCTCTCTGGTTCAACCTATGGACCAGAGAGTTATAGAAAAAATGAAGAAGCTTTACAGAAAAATGATGATGATGGATTTAATAACTGAAAATGTACACCTGCTTTCATTTTGGAAATCGCTCAGTATAAAGGCTACGATTTTCTCAGTTTCAAAAGCTAAAGGAAATGTAAAAACATCCAACATCAAGAAATCACTCAGAAAAATTCTTCCAGACCTCTCTGGTTCAACCTATGGACCAGAGAGTTATAGAAAAAATGAAGAAGCTTTACAGAAAAAGGCTAATGATGGATTTAATAACTGAAAATGTACACCTGCTTTCATTTTGGAAATCGCTCAGTATAAAGGCTATGAGTTTCTCAGTTTCAAAAGCTAAAGGAAATGTAAAAACATCCAACATCAAGAAATCACTCAGAAAAATTCTTCCAGAAACAGGTGATGCTAAACTATTACTTGGAGAAACTGAAGAAGTGGATGTTAAAAGAATGTTAACACTGATAAAAGATGTAGAAGGATGTTAAGAAGTTGATAAAACTAATGTTGAAGAGTGGTTAAGAATCTATGAGAATGAACCTGGTAATCAAATCATGAATGAAGAAGAATCACTGGAAAATGTAGTTGAACCAATTGCCAGTCCTAGCTCTACTACAGAAGAAATATTAGAGGAAGTGGAAGACAATGGAACTGCAATCCACTCTGCATGTGGGTAACAAAGATCTTAAAATAAGTACCCACACATTTTATGCCTGAAGCAAGAAGTAGAACTTGAAGCTCTGGAGCAATTTAATTGCTGAAAGCCATTTAATACAATTTTTGTAAAAATAAATAAATTTTAAAATAAAGTATTTAGGATCATCATCATCATGCTTCTGTCCGAAGACAGGTTTTAACTGAATCGCTGCCTCCATTTCTCTCTCTCCCTAGAAGCCTCTTTTATATCTCTATAAGTATTATATCCCTGCTTTATATTATCTAATATTCCTATTCTTTTTCTCCCTCTTCCTCTTCTTCCACTAATTTTTCCTTCTAAGATCGTCCTTTGTAAACACTGTCTTCTCAATATGTGCCTATCCAATTTGCTTTTCTTTTCCTGATTGTTTTTATTAGCGTCCTTTCTTCTCCCACCATTTCTAATACTTCTTCGTTTCTCTTCCTCTCGGTCCATTTCACTTTCATCATTCTTCTCCATACCCACATCTCAAAACTTTCTAAATATTTTTCCTCCTTTCTCCTTACCGTCCACGTCTCTGCACCATAAAGAGCTATGCTCCATATGTAGCATTTTGCTAATTTCTTCCTTGTTTCTAAATTTATTTTCTTGCTTGTGAGAAGCTCCTTCTTCTCGTTAAATGCTGCTTTTGCCATTGCAATCCTACTTCTGATGTCCTGTGTACTACTTCCATCCTGTGCTAAAATACTGCCGAGATATTTGAAACTACTTACTTGTTCCAATTTTTGGCCATTTACCATTATATTTAATTCTTTATGATCCTTTGAAACCACCATGACTTTCGTTTTTTCTGTATTGATCTTCATTCCATATTGTCGGCCAACCTCCACTAGTCTGTCTGTCATCCTCTGAAGCTCTTTCTCGCCTTCTGCTATTAAGCCCTGATCATCTGCGTATTTAATGGTGGTAATACTTTCACCTCCTATCTTAAATCCTTTCTCTTCCATCAACGCTTCTTCTGTTATTGTTTCTGCATAAATATTAAATATCGCTGGTGAAATAGGACAACCCTGCCTCACTCCCCTCCCTATTGAAGTACTTTCTGTTTCTTCTCCTTCAACCCTGACTCTAATCTTTTTATCAAAGTAAAGGTTTTTAAGCAGTCTTTTATCTTTCCAATCTATTCCTATTTTGTTTAAAATACCCAGCATTTTATCCCATTTCACTCGGTCAAAAGCTTTCTCCCAATCTACAAAACAAAAATACATACCTTTATTGACTTCTAGCGCTCTTTCTATCATCATCCTCATACATCCTATAGCATCTCTAGTCCCCCTTCCTCTTCTGAAACCAAACTGATTATCTTGCAGCTCCTTTTCTATTTTACATTCAATTCTTTTGGTTATTATTCTGGTTAGAACTTTAGCTGTATGAGAAATTAAACTAATAGTTCTGTAATCCTTGCAACATTTTGCATTGTTCTTTTTCTCCAGTGGCACCATCACAACATCTAAAAAATCTTCAGGCCATATGCCAGTATCATATACTTGGTTAAAAAATTTTGTGAGTTGCTTAACTGCTTTAGACCCCAAAACCTTAAGAACGTCCACGGGTATATCATCACTCCCAACAGCCTTCCTTCTTTTCATGTCATCAATTGCTCTTTTAACTTCAGACTCGAGAATACTTGGTCCTAGCTGATCTTCTTCCACATCCTCTTTTTCATTTAATTCAATATTTCTTGGCTTTCCTTCTTTGTCATACAGAACCTCAATGTATTCTTTCCAGACATTCTTTACATTGCCTGGCTCCGATACTATTTTACCACTTTTGTTCATGATTCCTTTACGTCCTATCTTTCTTGCTTTTTTCTTGAATAGTTCCCTTGCTTTGCTATACATGAGGTCTGTTCTACAAATTCTTTCACATTCGACAATCTCCTCGCATTTCTCATTTATCCACTGATCTCTGGCTTTATCTGTTTCCCTTCTTAAAGCATTATTTAACTCCTTGTACTTTCTTTGGCCTTCTTCAGTGTTTATGTTCTTCCACTTTCTCCGCTCTTCCATTTTTTGCAGCATGGCTGCTGTAATCCAGGGTTTTTTGTTTCTTTCACCAGTTATCTTTCCTACCTTCTTTTCCATTACATCTTTAATGTTGCTATGGATGTATCTCCACTCCTCATCTACATTCTTCCTATTTTCTTCAGCTCTCTCCCCCAACCTTTCCTCCAGCTCAGTCATGATAGCCTCCTTGTTTTTAAGGAGTTCCTCTAAGTTCCATTTCTTATTAACTCTTATGTTTCTCTTAACGCTCTTCAGTCTACATTGTATATTTGCCAACAAAAGGTTGTGGTCAGAATCGATATCTGCCCCTGGTAGTGTTTTCACATTTTTAATGCTATTTCTAAATCTTTCATTGACTAGTATGTAATCTATCTGGTATCGTATCTGGTCTCCTGGGCTTCTCCATGTGTAAAGTCTCCGCTGGTGATGCTTAAACCATGTATTAGTTACAATTAATCTTTTTCTATGGCAGAATTCCACAAGTTTATCCCCTCTTTCATTTCTCTTCCCTAATCCATATTTTCCCACTATGTTATCTTCCTGTCCCTCTCCGACTACACTGTTCCAATCTCCCATTACTATGGTGGTGATCCTTCCTTTTCCCTCCTCCTCCAATATCTCCATAATCTGTTCATACATTTCATCTACTTCGTCGTCGCCAGCATTAGTTGTTGGCATATACACTTGAATTATAAGCATTTCCACTGGCTCCATCTGAAGTTTTACGGCTATTAATCTATCATTAACTGTCACTACCTTGCTAATTCTTTCAGCTATCTCTTTTCTCATTATAATCCCCACTCCCCTTTCCTTTTTCTCCCCTCCCGAGTAAATAATCTTAAATTCGTCTGAATTTATCTCGCCTTCTCCTTCCCACCGAACTTCACTAAGACCTACTATACCTACATTATTCCTTCTCATTTCCCTTTTTAAGTTCTCTAGTTTACCCCCTGAATTCATAGTCCTAACATTCCATGTGCCTATTTTTAATTTCTCACTACTTGCTTTCCTATTAATGTTAAATTTCCTCTGTGCATCCCCTAGGGTAGTCCCCACCCGGAGATCCGATTGGGGGACTATTTTACCTCCGGAATATTTTACCCCAGAAAGATCCATAGAGGTATTTTCAGCTTTTCAGCCTATCATGGGAAATATAATGAGGTAGTTTCCCCTTGCTTTCCTCATCGCAGTTTCACAGAGTGATTACCCATCTGTAGCTGTTCAGATCCACATGATCACCACCTACAGAGGTACTGTGCAAGCTGCTTCCCTTGCACAGGGGGATGTAAAACCCCCAAGACTGCTTCTTAGTCTGACTCTTCCCCTCAGACCTTTCCGGCTTGGATGGTCCTACCAGGAGAATTATCTCCCGCCGGCATAGCTCTTTGGTTCGTAAGAGTACACAAACCCTCCCACCTCTGTAAGGTTATGCAGTCCTTAGGGAGGGTATTTAGGATGCAAAATCAATAATATTTATGATTATGATAAGTGCAATAGGAAAATACCAAAATCTGATGTCCTCTATCCCCATACCCATTTTTTTAACATGATGCTTCTAGGGTGCACGTCCGAACATGATGAATTAGTTTTAGCTAACTAAACGTACACACCCAAACAGCCTTTCAAGATTTGATTGCATCCTGGTGACTAACAAATACAATGTAGTTAATGATACTTGATGTCAAATTGAAATATAAACTGTAGTCAATGGTTATAGCATAGATTTTCATTACTAAGTTATCTAGTTTTGTACCTTATCGCTTTACATCGTTCATAAAAATTGCTGTTTGGAACAATGTTGATTTTCATTTTTTGTCATAACTGAATTGAAGTGAAGAGGTCTTTGGTAGCCCCTGTTCATGCAAATTTGCTTGAGATGACTCCTTGACAATAGATGGGGGAGCTTGCGAGCTATGCATTGGGGGACCTCTCCTCTACTTTAAAGAACATCTTTATTGTATAAAAATATAAAATAAAATGTTTTCCAAGGACAAAAAACTGTACATTAATAACACGAGAGGAAAGATGCACACGTCATGCATACATACATGCAAGGCAGAGGCGTTCTTTATGTTTTATGTATTCATGTCAAAAAAGATAAATATTAATGCTTAGTACAATGTCTAAGAACTGAAAAATGATATACCAGTAGTGATGCTAAGACAATATCGAATTTTTAATTTACCGATTTATTTCCTATTCAGTCGTAATTAATAAAACTATCGACAATTATTTAAAATATACTGCTAGCAAACCTTGTAGGGCCTTTTAGCACTTTTTCCTAACAAATCACTTTTGTGTGTCTGTACTGACAATATCTTTGGAATTCTGCAAACTGGAGAAGCCAAATTTCCAGGCTAGGTTGGTCTATATGAGAGCTAGAGGTAAAAATTTGGTGGATCTAGGATCAGCTGCTGGTTAGTAATAGAAAAAAATTGCTGAAAAGTATCTTCTGCTACAAATATAAGCAACCAACAATACATCGCATCTTTGATTCTTTACTCTGATGGAAAGATAGCAGTGAAAAAAAGCACCTTATGTAATTTACCCTGCAGTTCTTCTCTCACTTGTTACATATTGTTAACAACTGCCTTTGCTCATGTAATATTTGTAGCTTGTTCCCCAAAAGAATCTCTTGAAATATGGGGTGAGGCCATTAAACGGATTTATCCATTGCTGATTCAGAAAATCTGTTTGCTGCACATTTTGTACACATTAAACCCTAGAAACAACAATATGCATTCAGCATTTTCTGTGTGTCAGCTTTGCCAACTATGATTACGTAAAGTGTGGAAACTTTTTGGGATGAACAAGGTGATTGCATCGGGAAAGTGAGGGAAATCCCTATGCTTGAACCCTATCTCCTATCGAAAAAGAGTAAATTTATCATTTAGAATATTTTAAAATATTACTTAATATAATAGCTGTTGTCCGTAATGTTTTTAGCAAATTTCCCGATTAGGTGGAAGGTTGAAATTTCGCAGGAATGTTTGATTCCGATATAAAAATGAAATGACACAAAAAACACGAAAAAAGACCTGGGTTCGACTTCAGGGGGATGATTTCCATTTCCCATAAGATAACACGTAAAAAGCGACTTTTTAAAGTGCAGGCTTTTATTCTTTTGAAGTTAAAATTAGAAATAATTGACATACGAACTTCGAATTTAAACTATGTTTTAGGAATATTAACGAAGTTTCTTATTCAATTAATCTTTTTTCTGCCTACCATTTGAAATCTCTCATATTAAACGTTTAAATCACATATTTTGGGAAAATATCGGCTTTTAAACAGGATGTTGTCTTGCCAACCACGTCATTGTTAAACTTCGAGAATCAATTGTTGTCTCAACCCGCATATGTGTAATATATACGAATGCATAGATAGCCTTAAATTATCGTAGGAGCTTTCGCAAAATTACATAATTCTAATGGGACTGGGATTTAGTTTAGATTCTCTTGCTTATCTAAATGACTATATAGATGTAGAATAAGAGAGAGGGGGATGTGGGGAGGGAGATAGGAAGGAAGGGATATAGAATGGAAGGTGCATAGAAAGTAAGGGTGGTATAGAATGAGTCCATTTTTCCAGAGAAGGAAAGAGAAAGGAGAGGGAGGATGGGAGGGAGGGAGGATGGGAGAGAAGAAGAGAGAAAAGGTGGAAGAAGGGGAAGTTCCTTAAATTTAATACTTAATCCACACATACCCGTCATATTTGATGGGCAATTACGCTAGTTATGTAATAATTTCATAAATATTGTTGATGTAATTGTTATTAACACTTCATTGTTAGACCATTTATATATGTGAAATACATTATGTCCTCGTTATACTTGAATTGTATTTATGTGGATTCATTTATACGCGATTGACAAAATAGGGAGCATAAATCGATTTACACGAGCAGGATTCACTTTAACACCATTTGGTACATGGAATTTTGTATGGGAAAATAGGATTCGATTTATGCAATCTTGATATAAACAATGGTATTCGAGAACGCATCTATCATGTAAATCAAGGACTACCTGTACTGGACGTCTGGTTATTAAAATTTTTTTTGCCTGCTGACTTTCATGATGACCTAAGTCAACTAAATATTCTCTGCAAATATGACAGAATTTATAGAAACAAAGAACAAAACCTTGTAATGACATTGCAGCATGAAATCAAAGTTACTCATTTGTGCTGTCTGATAGCCTTAAACAACATTTTGCAGCATAGTTGCAGGAACGTTTTGAGCTAGGTCCAGATGTTAGTGGGTGGGCATGGGATACCTTTGATGGTGGGTTCTTACTCTGAAGTTTAAGTTCATTTTTTCGGTATTGTATGATCTCTGGTTTTCTGTCTCACACTGTTTTCAGGTTGTCAATTTTCAGTTTCAGTGTCAGTATGAGATCAACATTGTTAAGGTGTTTTTTAAAATTTCACTGTTGCCTAAAAAACTAAAAGTATGGGCAAGTCTCACACTGTTTTCAGGTTTTCAGTTTCAGTGTCAATATGAGATCAACATTGTTAAGGTGCTTTTTAAAATTTCACTGTTGCCTAAAAGACTACAAGTATGGGCAAGTACAAAAGTTACACTTATGCTTTTAAGCTAAATATTGTGTAATACACATGGGAAAATGGAAAAAGAGCCACTGCATGAAAGTTTGATGTTGATGAAAGGTATGTTAGGGAAATGGTGCAAGAAAAAAACAGTTATGGAACATGCTCTAAAGGAAAAATGTGCAGAGGTAGAAGATGTATTTATGCTTTTGTGATGAAGCAGAGATGTTCTAGATTTGCTGTAACAAGGGATATGGTGCAAAAAGGTGCCTTTAAAATTGTTTGTCACAAAAATGTGTCACGGGGATTCTAAAGCAACTTATGGCTGGATTCAAGGTTTCATGGAGAGTTGTAATGAGACAGGAATCATTCACTTTTATTTTCTGTTTACTATTTGTTGATGTAAAATTGTGTACCTTTCAATAGAGTATATGTTCTTTCATGTAAATCATTTTTACCCTCATTGTTATCAAACTCTGCCCCTAATAGATATGACCTTGTAATATCAATATTCAAAAGTTACAGTGCAGATTTTCATTTTTTTGTAGATATTTAGTTTGAAATAGCATGTGTTGGCATTACACACATGCAGGTATGACATGAGCAAAGACAGTATACATTTGGTTTTCAGTAAATGGAATACATTGCCATCATTATCTCTTAAGAGAGTCGTGACAGTCTGCCAACTTCCCTCCACGCTCTCATATTCAGCTAACTTGCCTAAAATGATCCATTTCTGTTAAATATTTAAACAGAATTTAGGGTGGCATGTGATGCATAGACTGCTTATCCATACTCTTCTCTCCTGAATATATTTAATAAGTTGAACTACATTGATAAATTCTTTTATTGAAAATAAAATGTAGTCTTTTCATATCTATGAATGATGTACAACTGGTTAAATCAAGAGTTTACTGTTTATTCAATTTTATATCATCAGGATACTTAAAAGTTTGGTAAATTAATATTATTTTATTAATTTTAAATTGAGGAAAAACAGATGACTGTTGGTATATGATGCTGTGAGTCATTAAATTTATTAGATGTGGAAAAAGATCTAGAAGTTGAAAACTTGGTGATAGTAATTAAATGATGAAAGAAAGTTTTGATTCGAGTTATTATTTTATAAGTTCTCTGTATGTTAAATTTGTTGTACTACGGGCTCAGTTTTGCTCATTGATAATCTATCAAGTTATGGCTCTAAGTTACTCCAAAATGGATATCCTTCCAAAGAAATAGTTGTAACATAAAACTGGATGGTAGATGATAAGTATAAAATGGTTACAAGCCATATGTGCATTTCTACCATAAATTATCTGTCTGTGGTGACTATTCAACCATTTTATGGCTGCAAGAGTTATCTACATAATCTATTGAATACAAGACTCAATAACTTAATTTTTGGGTTTATTAATCAGTAGTTCATTTTTAAGTCATTCATGTCAAACTCATTGGTTCATCACATCTGGGCCACGTTGATGCAGTAGTTTTGGATGCTTGATGATTAAACAATCAATCTGTTTATCAAAAGCAGTAAAGAAGGAAACTTTTTTGTATTATGCCTTAAAGGATTGAGATATACTTCTCATTTTCAGGAACAAAGTGCTCTTTGAATCTAAAATAACTTTGAGTGATATAAAAAACTCCATTTAGACCACTGATGAAAATCTATAAGGCAGCAACAAAAGTAACCAGTTTGATATGTCACCTTTAAGAGCAGAAGAATCTCCCAATGATAAAAATGGGACAATCTGACCACTTTCTCAATTATAGCAATTACAGCTAGAACAGAACTACCTACATTAAAAATTTTCTGTGTAACACAGAAGGGAATAAATAAAGATTTATATTGAAGACTATAAATTTCTATGATGGAAATCTTTTTTATATTTTATTCTTTAATTGCAGTGGAAGAAACTCGTTCACCCCTTACGCCTGAGAATTTTACTTTCCTCAAGGATTGTATTCATCCGGAGGATCCCAATTTAGAGATAATCAGAGAAGCCAAGAAGATTACCATTAAAGTAAGTTAAAGATATCATATTATCATTTCTAATGCCTTCTATAATGCACACACAAAGTAAAAGGTGTTTGAATGGTGAGCTAAAAAAGTTCTAACCATGACAATAATCTTAAGGCTTATATGATATTAATTATGGAACATTTATGCATTGTACAGTCAAATTTTAATGATAAAAACTGGATTAATGATTTTCTACCATTAATTGCTGCAAAGGAAAAATCTTATAAGTTTTTAACTCACAGTTTTTATCATTGTTTCCTATTGCTGTCTCCATCCCTTTTAGCTCCCATATTGAATTATGTTATTCTTTGTTTGGTTTGATAAGGAGGATGGAGCTAAAAGCAGGAGAGCGAGGTCAAAAAGCAGCACCCCAACATTGGGTAGCCCTCATCCTGATTGGAGCAGCGGATCATCTTCGCCATTGAAAGGCAAGACAACTCCAGTACATGCAGGATCATATCATATTAAGAGTGGACCCAAGAGAAAGATTTTCTCAGTCCAAGGAATGTCCTCGGACAGAATGTATTCTCCTCCTTGGACCAATTCAGCCGCCAATGGGAGTCCAAGATATGAAGCAGAGTCCATGATTTGGAGTGGGTCATTGAAAAAGTAAGCATATCATCCTATGTATTTTTATTAGTTCTTGGAATTCAAATGTGATTGTATAAAATTTATGTAAACATTTCAAAATGGTATGATTTTAGGTATTGATGAAAATAGTAAATTTGTCATATTGTAGTGATAATCTTGCTACTCATAAAATATGCCTCAAAAGTGATGCATAATTCCCTGAGAATGATAAAGCGAATATTTTGAATAAGTTAGTGACTGGTCTGATTGCTATCAATATTCCAGGACTTAGTGTGGCCGCTTGCATATTTTAGTTGGATTATTGATTGTAATGCCGCAAGGTTATTTATTTTCGGATCTGTGATATTTATTTACTCTGGTAAATGTTGCTTTATAAGAAAACTATTAATTAAATGTCATATATTGAAATATAAATATTTGTTCATAGGGTTATCTTTTGCTGGAGTATCAATTACCATACTTCTCAGCATATAAGCCGCACTTTTTTCCAGAAAAGTGATCCCCAAAATCAGCCTGCATCTTATATGCCGAAGGTACGATTATTTACTGTTCTCAATACTGACACTAACAAGCATACTCATCCACAAAATGGAATAATTGGCAGTCATTCATCGTAAAAACAACAAAATATACATTATTAATAATTAATAGTGAAAATTTTGTTGATATATACAGTGATAACCTTATACAACGTGAATTCCGAGGGCGCATTTTCATTATTGTGCTTTAATACATGTCTGCTCACAGTGATAACAATTTTGACACGTTTGCGATGTTTTAGTTCCTAATGAGCCCGTTGAATAGTGCGATTAATGCCACGGAACAGAATTCATGAAGATGCCATAAATATTTTATACATATTGCGATGTTTTAGTTCCTAATGAGCCCATAAAATAGTGTGATTAATGGCATGGAACAGTAGAATTGGTGTAGATGTCATAAATACTTTATACATATCTAGGATAAATTACGTTACATGTATTGAGATCACATTGGCTACAAGAATGAAAAGATATTCCTATGCTATTATATACAAGCTTCAGGTAATTCAATATGCAAAATTGCATGGAAACCGAGCAGCAGCATGTCATTTTGGTCTACTACCCACAGAAAAAAATGATCCATGAATGTAGAAAAGACTGAAGGCGATAGGGAAAGAGAAACATAACCTTTGCAAGCCTGGTTCTAAATGGCTGAAACTAGAGGAGGAAGTGAAAAAACAGAGGAAGTTTTTATTGCTGTATCGATCAAACTCATTATGTATAAGGCAAAAAGAGTTGCAGAAGAAAAAGGACTAGTTGAGCATACGTATCGTTATTACGTACGAATTCCATTTATTATTTATCCCATTATATTAAAATATTATCTTGCACTTAAGTTTAAGTAAGTACTATCGGTAAAGGGTATCTATACGTGTGACGTGTGCGGTGCACTCCAACAGCATAATTATTATGACTGCCGAGTTCACACAGGGCATATTTAGCTATACAAGTCTCAAAGCAATTACTTATGTCTCTATTTATCCCTATCCATTTTATGAATGAAGTTTATCTAAAACATTATATTTAACTGTTATCACACCGTAGTATTTTCTATAAATGTTGCCAGATACGGACTTCATTACAGCTGGAAATGATACATAACATGTCCCTTCCTAAATGCTTTGGTGAACCAAAATACTTTTTTTCCTGAAAAATCTTCTAAAAAATCAGGGTGCGTCTTATGCCCCGGTGCATCTTATATACCGAAAAATATGGCATATTTTTACTTCTTTTTTCTTTTTTACAGGGAGGGTAATACAATAATGCCATGCTCACTCAGATGCCCTGGTCTTCATGGAGTTGTACCAACTCTTCAATGTCATATTTGTGTGTGTCTTTATCATCCAGAATGTGTGGGAGGTGTACCTTTCAATCTTGATTCTTCTACATATATTTGCAAGGTAAGCATCTCATTTTTACTTGTTTATTCTTTTGGGTGAGAGAAAATAATTTTTATCGAGATGTTTTTTAGAAATATAGATTTTAAGTATCATTATACCAAAATTGTATCAACAGTTTTTTGCTCTTAAGATCCCCAACTAATATAGCATTAAAAATATTGATGAAAATGTTTTTATGCTTAAAAATAGATGACTTAAAAAGGTACAATTTTAAGAGTAAAGGGAGAAGGCAGTAAATCATATCTCCTATAACTCTCCAATTCATTTCTTTTTAAGTAATAGGGTCTATTCCCCTATGTGCTTTGTGCATCAACCCTGCCCTCCACTTGCTTCAGGGGTCTCACTAAGTGCCTCAATAGGCTCAACAAACTATATTATCAGAAATAAGCAATTTTTGTAATTTTTACTATATAGGAATAAAATAATAGAATGGTGAAGCCTCTCTCTGTCTTCTCCTCCCTCTGTCCCTCTTCTTGACCCCTCTCTCTTCCTCTCTCCTCATTTTAGGACCATATGTTTGTGCCGTCAAACATAACTTTTTAATTTATTTTTCATCTTTCGTATGTTAAAAAAACATGGAGGAAATATCTTAAATTGACAAAAGTTGATAAATTAATGATTTAAATATGGATGTTATGCCTTAATATTTTTGAAACATTAACACTTTCAACGCGGCATGCCTGGAATTCCCGTCATGAGGGGTACTATCCTGGGACGCATGACTGGAATTCCTGTCATTGTGCTACATCTGGTTCTAACGGTTCAGGTTGGGGACCGTCACATCTTAGCATCCTTTCTTTTGCCTCTAGCCATCAGTTTGGTTCCCTCCTCCGTTTGGGTAAGGTCAGTTTCACAGTTTTAGATTTTTTTCATCGGATATACATCGGATTGTGTTGGTGATTAGTACTCGCTCGCAATCATGTAATCATAATAAATCATTTAATCATAATATTTTATTGTGTTTGATCATTTTCTTCATTTTTGTGGGTTTATTTATGTATTTATAAGAGATACGAAATTCTGTTATAGTGGAAAAAAAATTTTTTCATAAAAATACCAAAGTTTTCTGTGAAACTAGTGTTTTTCATACTTTTTAATTGTTTATTAAGCATTTAATGTTTCTAAGCACTTATTTTTATTGTAGTATCGAGACTAAATTGTTCTGTACATACTACTTTTAAGAAATACTTGGAAAATTATGGCTAATGTAACATAATCTAATGAAAAACATTGAGAATTCAATTCAGTCACCCGTAAGAAACTCTGGATTTTGGGGCTGTGTTGAAAGGGTTAAATAAGCTATAAGCAATTGACTTATTAAATTGTTATCTTTGTTATTTACTACAGATTCAGTATATTCATACAAAATTATATTTTTAT
The DNA here is from genome assembly GCA_028673005.1 of Tanypteryx hageni. NCBI lineage: Eukaryota > Metazoa > Arthropoda > Insecta > Odonata > Petaluridae > Tanypteryx > Tanypteryx hageni. The sequence continues at coordinate 198,934,933 of CM054113.1, read as the reverse complement.
TATTTAATCCCATGGGCCCTAAATTGATTTTATATTATGTATGATAAAACTATTGTTGTGAAAAATTGATTTTCCAAGCCAGAGAGTAAATAATAAAATTTTAATTGTAAATCTAATTTAATCCTCTCTATTAAAATATTTTCTTTCTTTTCTGAAAAGAATTGTGAGCGAGAATCAAAGGAAAACCATGTAGAGGAATCAGCACAGTCTGGCAAGCATACCACTCCTCCCCCTTTAGTTCCTATCGACAAACTGGGAAAGGGCTCTCCCTCACACAGTTACTCTCCAACTGCTCCCCCTCGCTTGCAGCGCTTCCCTCAACACCAAAGTGAGGGTCACCAAGCTGCCAATCATTCTTCCCAAGTGACTGGTGCAAATGCATTTGCACGACACAGACCACCAATGTTTATTAGAGGTGTTGTAGGTAATTCAGGAAACACGAGGTCCCAAGTTGGATTGCAGTTTTCAGACTCACTAACTCGTGAGACATCCTTGGGTCAGTCTTTGGCCGTGATGCAAGGGAGAAAATACGTGATCGTACCTAAAAACATTCTTTCTGTGTTACCTGGAGCAGCCAATGCAGCTGCGGCAGCTGCTGCGGCTTTCAGTGGTGGAACTCTAAGTAGGGGCAGCATTATACCTATTTCGAGAGATTGGCTCTGCTCTCATCCTGTAACAAAATCCACTACAGCCAAAGCAACTGGAGGAACTTTCATCCCACCATCTTTGATACAGCCAACGTCTTCCCAGCTGTTAATATCACCCGATGCTGCTTCACAGCCAGGATTTGTTCACAGAGCACATGATATGAAGCCCCAATATGTCATTGTTAGTAGCCCTGTTCAATCAAATGCTGCTGGAAATAACAGAGAAATGGGAGCTTTATTGGGATCTGCTAAGCCTACCGTGCCGAAGAAGGGCACCTTACCTAAGGATAAGGAAGTTCCAAAAAGGCAAGTAATTATGTTTCTTTACCACTAGATATATTAGTAGGTGTCATAAAAAATCTTTGAAATAATGTACTACATGAAATTAGTATAAATAATTAGAACTGAATCTTTTCTAGGAACTATTGAAGTTTTTGCATATTGCTGTTCATTGTAGTATTTTCAGTAACTCATTTTCCTATTCTGAAGAAGAAATGCCAAGCATTATGTTTGTAAAGCTCTTGTATTTTTTGAATAAGTTCATGCAAAATTTATTTATATTATATCTTATCAGCAATGGTGTAAAATTTCTAATTTGCTGAATTGCCAATACCTGGTGTAGCATTGCTTTTTTTCTGTCAAGGTTGTAATCATTTTCAAGAATATTCTAGTTTACATAAGTTAAAAGTCTTGTCACAACCTAAACAAATTTCACTAAATGACGTGTACCAGCTAATAGTTGCTGCCATACAATTTTCTGTTGGCATTATTTTCAAACATTATCCAAGACAGGCTTCTATAGTGTATGGATAGTCATGAATCTTTTCTGAAGTTTGGGTATATTATTTTTCTGAAGGAACTGAAGGTGGTCCAAGGATAAATGTGACTTTATATACTATTAGTGAAGCATATTTCTTATTAAATGCTGCAACATGAGTAAATACTTGCTAATATTGATAATGGCAGAGTTAGAGGAAAAGCAATTGAAATACATTCAGTTTACAGATTTCTGATCCCCAGTTTACCAATGGTGCTAAGTAGAAATTTTCATTGGATGTTATTTAAATGAGGGACTAAAATTCAGATGTCAGAGTAAAATCTATTCATCCAATTACTTAACCCTCATATTTGCAGACATATAATTTACTCTAGGTTTAACTTGTCATGACTTTGATGGGCAAGTGTAGCTTATTTTCATCTGTAAATGATATAAAAAACCTTTTACAATCCTTTAAGAGGGTTTGTGCTAAAAATTAAATAGTAATTCACAGATTCTGCCAGCAAAAAATGGCTAATGGAAAAATATCCTTTTTATGTGATAACCAGTGTTTAATTTATCACAAATTTTAATTAATAATGCAATTTTTTTCAAAAACATGCAACCTTACTAATATAATGATATTGAAAGGCATTTTTAATTATTCATTTAGGGCAGAAGAAGATCTCGACACATATAGGAAGAGGAGACTTGCTACATTCGCCATGGAGATAGCTGCCAAAAGGTCTAAGGCTTCTGATTCAAATGGAGTGACACTGAGTGATCACAAAAACAGGGAAACATTGGAAGATGATGAATGCCAGGATGAAGTAAGCCACGGAGTTGCTACAGCTAAACAAGAGGAAATGGGCAAAAGAAGAAGGGATCTGTTCTCACAACATTTCATGAGTAACTTGAGTTTGGGTTATTCTGCTCTTCTTCATGTATTTCATTATTTAAATGTCCAAGACTTGCTTAGAGCAGCTATGGTGTGTCGTATGTGGAAGGACTTAGCTGGAGGACATAATTCCCTTGTAAGTAGCCATTTAAATTTTACTCTTACTTTATTTTCAAAGTGCTTTACCACTTACTTGATTTACTCATGTATGATGTGGGCATATTGTCTTTTATGTATAATTGCTTAATGTCTGTCTCTCCGTCCATCCATCCATCTCTCTGTCCTCCCTTTTATCTCTTGAACAGTTTGTCATAGAGAAATACTGCAAATGCCATTTTCTTTCTGCCAACGAGGAGACCCTGGGAAAACTATTTTAGTTTACGGAAGGGTCCCAGGTTTGACTCCAGGAGGCAATTATATTTTACCATATGTTTGCACAGGAGTTTCAATTTTTCAATGTGCATTCATTAAAATATGTAAATATGGATTGAATTTCTCCGTTTTTGCTTTATTCAATGGCTAAAACTATAAAATATCTTATTCTTGTGATGTTTAGATGTTACACAGAAGAATTTGCCAGAAACACGTGTTTCTTTTCGAAATTTTATGACTTTTTCATACACGTTCCGGGTATTCCCAAGGCATTGTTGCCTCCGATTGAATTAGCATCTATTAAGCCTTCAAATAGGCCAGCGCTGTCCAACTGGCAGCCTGCAGGCCGCATCCGGCCTGCGAATGATTTTTTGTGGCCTGCGAATAAAATCCACATTATATAAAATTTGTACATATGCATAAATCTACATTTCAAAAAAATATTCTCTTTTTCTGCGAGATACACAAGTAAATAAAAAAATGTAAGTGGTCAGAACATATATTTAGACAATATGCCTAATGTGCTATGTTCAATGTATGTCGGGTCTTATTTAGTAGGTCAGTTGCATTGCAGATGGTGCTAGAGTAGAGTCTACGATAAGTAGACAGCATAGAATTATCACGCAGCGTTAGTTTAGTGTTGGTTGGTGCATTTAAAATAAAACCTCTTATGTTTATAAATATGAGTGTGCATAAAAAAGAAAGATTGATAGTGAAAATCGGGAATTTCAAGAACGTTGGGCAAATGAATATATGTTCATTATGCAAGAAAAAAAACCCTCAATGTTTGGTGTGTTTACAAACTGTTACGATCTGCAAGGAATATAATTTAAAGAGACACTTTCTTTCGCTTCATGCAGAGAAGTATTCTTCGTGCACAGGAGAATACAGAATTAAACTGAAGAAATTGACAAGTAATTTGAACAACCAAAAAACATTTTTTACCACTATGACCAAGAATCAGGAGGCATCTATTGCTGCCTCATTCACTGTTTCTTGTAAAATAGGAAAAAAAGCCATTTTCTGATGGCGGATTGATCCAAGAGTGTGCCATTGAAATGGCTTGGGCTTTTGGTGATGAAAACATGATTAAAAATTTTCAATTTCACTATCTCATCAGATGGTAGGCCGTCGTGTTGGGGTGATAGAGAAACATGCGAGTGAAAAACTAGAGAATATGGTTAAAAAGTGCTCTTATTTTTCTGTTGCTTTGGACAAGAGTATCGATATATGTGATACCTGTTAATTGCTTATTTTTATTAGAATAATTGATGAAAATTTCAATTATTATTATTAATATTTATTTAATAAATCTATAAATTGCTCAAAAAGGATTATGCTTATGTAATGTAATGTACATTATTCATTCTTAGCTTTAAAAATTCTAATATCCTGGCCCACCATCACATACGTTTAAAAAAATTGGCCTGCTGACATGGACAAGTTGGACAGCGCTGAAATAGATGAAAGATTTGCATTATTTACTTTGCGCTTTTATGAAGCATCGAAATTACAGTTGTCTAACCTTTTGATCGCTTGACTGGGCGATCGATGGTTCGCCGGGGAGGGGTGAGGGAACACGGAGGAAGAGGGTAAATGACAGACTCTTACATGTACAACAACATTTTATTCTTCTCACCCACCGCTCTCCACATACTAACTGTCATTACAATTATAATCTCGGCTTCTTCAAGTGGCATCCCCACGTGACTTTCTGTGTGTTCTTCTCACTGGCTAATAATGACGCCACTAGTGGTCAAAGTTTGGCACATACATCAATATTGGGGCAATATGCAAAGGCTGGTAGGGTGGTGTGGGGTGGTTGGGTAGGTATTCTCACAGATAGGAGGATATGAGGTAGGGTAATGTGAGGAAGGACTGCTGATCTTCAGTGACTTTCTGGTGCCAGGCGGAAGGATTCAAAAGAAAACTACACATTCTGCACATTTACAGTTGTAGCAACATCTAACTTAATAGATTGCAACATTAATAATTGCAGATTATCATTATTCAGTAAACTGCGTGTGGACTGTGGGTATTTTTAGCGATTGACCAAAAAAAATCTTCTTCCTTTATTTCAATAGTGGAATGTTACCTTTTTCATAAGAGAGAGGCAATTAAATTGCACAGGTAAATTATAAAAATTAAAATGAAATTAAAAATGTCAGTTGTCTAATTTATAAGGAGAAATGGGCTATTATTAATTTTAAACATGCATATTTTTGGCTGACTTCGCAAAAGTTTTTGTGGGTACCACTATTTACATAATAATTCATAATTTAGCTATATTTGATAAATTTATGTTATAATAAAATTGTTCAAGTACACTCCCTTTTTGAACTTTGTGTGCTTGCAGTTTGTGAATTTGCACTTCGCAACAAAATCTTTTATGACCATTACTTCTGTTTTGCACCGATTATTAGCATTTCATATCAAGCATTTGCAATGCCAACAAGCGTTACTCCCTCTACTTTTTTGTTTCGAAGTTCAGTTTTAACTTTGGCACCCTAGAAAAGGACTTATTATATTATATTTATAATGCTCATTATTAGCAGTTTTTGAAGTAAAAAAATGTGATAATTGTCAACTTAATTATTTTGTATCTCAGTTTGAACTTCACCGCCAACGCAACTATTTCGATGATGAAACTTTAGTAAATATAAAGAAATGCCATCATTTTGGAATGTAAGGTTTTCATTTGTATTTTGAACACATTTTAAGGATTTATTTTGTTTAGTTATGTTTTCATTTTTTGTTAAAAAGAAATGTTATCTCTTTCTTATGCTTGGTTTTGATTTTCTCTTACACATTTTGAATGTAATTAATAAAAGCAATGTTAGCACACTATGTTATATATTATAAAAATAAATATTTTTAATTTGCAGTTAATGCATAGAATTCTTATTGAATTTAAATACGATTGACATTTTAAAGAATTTCACAAGTTAGTGTTCTAATGTCCTTTCTGGTTATTTAATAACAAGTCATCCTAGTAAAGAAGTACAGGCAGCCCTTGCTAATTGTTGTTTATTGGTTCCTGGATAACACAACAGTTAGCAAAAAAATGATTTGTGAAATCAATTCTCCCATAGGGGCCTACAAGAGAATGCATTCTGACAGAACTAGACCACAACATATAATAAAACATATTACTACCTTAAAAAGAGTTAAATATTATAAAACAATTTATTATGATAAAAATTATTTTTAATGATGCATAGGCATTTCTCGCTCTGGACTCAACCACCAATTGCACTGAGGGTCATAATGTGGAAAGGACAATTGAGTTAAACAATGACTAGTTCAGATGATGATTAGCAGGGAATGCCAGCACTTTAATTTTCATAGTCCACTAAAATCAGTTTAATTTCTCAAATTTTTTAAAAATCTAAGTCCTTGGGTATGGTGGCTTGTAATCTCATGTTTGTTCTTTTGAGTCTTTACTGTCCTAACTTTTAGTATGTGTAATAATATTTTGCCTGATTTTAACATACATATTAGTTAATACTGTATTCATCTGACTATATGACGAGGTTTTTTCAGTTTTTTTTTTCAAAGGTTAGAGGTCTTATATTTGCAAACATAGGAATTAAAAAATATAAAATAGTGACAGTGATTATGACTAGTCTCAAGTCTTACCAACAGACCGACGATGCTTAATTTTGTGATTCATTGGTTTATTTTGTTTTTGTTGACATTTTTATTAATTTTCTCTCCCTATGACAAATGATTTCATTATGACTTGTTCAAATTTTTTTCCATTTTCAAACATGTCAACTTTCATATTTGTGTTCCAGTGGAGGACAGTACGCATGAAAAACTCACAAGTTGTGGATTGGGTTGGCTTTGCTGATACATTGGCACGTAATCGAACTGAAATATTGGATCTCCGCAAAATGTTACTGCCCACATCTGGAACATCTCTTTCCTCAGCTAACTGTCCTGGAGGCAATGAAGAGAGTGGTCCTGGAGGCCCAAAGAATAAAGACAGGCGCAATCAATGGGGTCAGGAGTTCTGCCGCACAATTGGTTGTGCATCAGGTAGCTTGCGTCGCTTGGAGCTGTGCAGGTGTGGAATGGATGTGTTGGAGGGAGTTGCGTCTGCTTGTCCTCTTCTTACTGCTTTGTGCGCTCAGGCAATAAGGTGAGAATCAAATCTACTTCATTGTGTCTGAAAAAGGAATATGTTCCGGTGCATTGATAATTTGCTGAAAATAAAATGAGAACTTGAAATAAGCATGAGTGCTATAAGTTTTGTTGCTAGGCTTTTTTGTTTTTCTTTTGCATTACCAATAAAAAATTGAAAGTTATCATTTTGGATGTTGTAGCAACTAATTGAAAAAGAAGAGATAGTGTGATTTGTTGGTGTTATTGCATCATTTAATTTAACTGCTGGTATATTTTCTTAAATGAGTTGTTTTTCCCTGGAAATCATTAAATAGGTTTTTTTTATTTCTCTTAATAGATCCCATGATTTGAACGTGGAATTTGTTGGGAAACTAACTCATCTGCAGGAATTGCGTTTGAAGAGCCCTAGTGGGATAAATCTTGTCGGTGATCTATCTGAACTGAAGAAACTGACGTCATTGAAGCATTTGGTAAGAAAAGCTTTCTTTAATAAGTAATGAAACATTCATTCATAGGTTCAGTTTAATGTATAATTATCAAATACCATGTGTCCTCGATTAATGTTGTTAATTTGTTCCTAAAAATTGCATCATTGAATGAAATAATGTTAAATGAATCAATCAAAGTTGACTTTCAGTCACTGTTGAGAGAGGTTCGCCCTTGAAGATGCCCACTTAGTAGGTGAAATGCATCAGGTTTATAATAAACTTTTATGGCTGAAGGAGTTTTCCCACCAATGATAAATCGAGCCATAAGTTAATCAAGCCACCAACCTTTATAAGAACCCATGTTATACAATATAATCAGTTCCAAAACCTTGGGTTCAGTATTGTATTTAATAGAGATAGATGATGTCACATATAACATGAATGGTATCAGAACATAAATACCATATTTACCTGAAAGGAAGACGACCTTGAATTTAAGATGACCCCTAAAAAAATTAGGTTCACTTACAAAAAAACTTTTACATATATGTATAACAAGTTAACATTAAGAGGATGAATAAAATAAGTAAATTTACTACTTACATCTCCCTCTCCTCTGTTTCCTTCCCTTATTCTTGATGTACTGTTCATTCATCACAACTTATTCAAATTCGAACAAGTCATCTTCCGTACCGTCCATGGAATTTGATATGCAGCATTTCTTGAACCCTCTTGAGATACTGTTGGACTCTATTTTTTCCATGCTACAATGATCCAATTACAGAGAAGTGGTGTACTGGGCTTCTTAATTTTCCCTGTAGGAGTTAATGCATGGTCGGTCCCCTGCCAAAAGTCATTCTGAATAAAATGACTTTATGTAATCCTTAAAGGGCTTCATCACTACAGCATCTAGCACTTGAATTTTTGATGTCATAACTCCTGGAATAACTACAAGGTCAGTATTCATACCATGAAGGGTATTTAAAACTTCCTCTGTAAGGTGGCCTTTGAATGCATCTTAGACGAGCATTTCTCTCTGCCTTAAAAGTGCCCCAGGTCATTTATTCCACACTATGTTTAGCCAGTCCTTCATTAAATCAGCTGACATTCATCCTTGGCATTGACATTTAACAATTATTCCATTTGGAAGTTCTTCCTTAGGCACTGTTTCGCATTTTAAAATAGCATATGGCTGCAACTTTGTTCCGTCAGCTAATACAGCCAGCGCAGTTTTTCGTTCCCGGAAGTTTTATGATGACATTTTTGCACCTTTTTTGTTGACTGTGTAATTGGATGGCATGTTGAAGTAAATGGGTGTCTCATCTGCATTACCCATTTGGCTTAGAAGGTAATTGTGACTTTTCCGCAACCGAATTACATGCCTCTGGAAAGTTATTAGTTTGTCCTTGAAGGTAGACGCTGGCAAAGTGAAGTTCTTCATTGCAGGCTAAAACCATTATGATGCATCATATGCACACACCATCCATTACTAGCCTTCAATTTTTGGTGTGGAATGTTTTGCAATCTTGCTAATTCTTGAGCTTTCAATTGAATGATATCCTGCATCACCAGTTTACCGTCCATTCTTTGAATATGCACAAAGTTTGCAATTTCCTCTTCCTCCTCGTTTTGGTCCACTAAATGATCTCCATGTTGAGTTAGCACCTTCAAGTTTCTCTTTTGCTTGCTTCCACCTTCGCACATTTGCTTCAGTCACATTGTATTTCCTCCCTGCCACAAAATTATTTGTTTCTTCAGCATAGCACACCACCATTAACTTAAAATTTCTATCGTAACTTCTTCTAATTCTTTTCGATACATTCCCTCTTACCGCAGTTCCTTTTTTCTTTATGCAATCTGCCATTTGTTTGGGGTATCTCATTTAAAAGTTATAAATAATAACTTGTCACTATTTCACTTTAAAACTCAGCAAAGCATGTGCTACTCAAGTGCTCTCGTAAATTTTCTACACCCTGAACCTCATGTCCACTTTACGTCTGCCGTTGGCATACCAAATGCAAAGCATCATGTTTAAATTGTATCAGTTTTGTTTACATTGTATTACTAGACACCTTGGTGCCTACATGACTTTGTGTTTCATATTACGCACGGAACCACCCAGCTGTAGTCATTTTTTTCATCTTGTCACGCGATTACCTACCCAGCTCTAAAGACTTCCCTACCGCCGAAGTGGAACCGTTGGTCTGTGGGAGCAATTTTAAGAAATTTGACCTTAAATTTTAAAGTATTGTAGTAATTAATTAAATACGATGTATTACTTTATGCAATAATAAGTTTTTTAAGGGTCATATACTTGACATCTGGGTGTTTCATGTTGCATTTAAAATAGGGGTGTATTCTCACCTTAAATCCTCATACTCCATTCTAAGACGATACCTAATATTTTTAATGGTATTTTTATGAAAAACCCTAGTCTTCCTTGCGGGTAAATACAGTAAATCAATAAACCCATACATTAACATAAAAATGACAAAATAAACAAAAACATTACTACATTTTAAGGTGACCAAAATCAGAAAAGGCTACATTTTGCGATAATACTTCTGGTGACAAGAAAAAGGAACTACGTAATACCAATGCGACAAAATGCAGTCATACGAACTATAGAAAATGGCGAGTTTTTACAAGAATGTTTATAGAGAGGCACAAACACTTCTGTGAAGGCGAGTTCATGAATTGACATTGCTAGAAAAGAAAAGCACCAAAGAAATTATTTCTTGCAGCAGTTACTGTATAATTAATGAAAAATCTATCATAATATAGGTAAATAAACATTTATTTTGTTGTTTTTGTTGGACTGTGAGTTTCATTCGGCCCAAAGAAGGATAACCACTCTGTTGAGCCACAGCTCATACAAATGGAAAATAAAATTGGGAGATGTTAACTCAAATTTTTCCAGTGGTACAGAATAATTTCAAGTTTATAAATAGAGCAATCAACAGATCTTCCTTTCTGCGCAAGTCACAAAGCTTGTAAGGTTTCTATCAAAGGGGATTAAGAGGATTTTAATGTTTCCTGATTCATCGATGACATTAATTCAAATGAGGATAGAAGTTTTTGAACAATGTTAAAGCAAATCAACATTAATCTAGGCAATGTTAAGCCGAGGACACACTGTAGGTATTATTCAATTTCTTTGTGTGTAAATCATAACTTGTCTTTGCTTAATGCATTTTGATGCATTATTAATGAACCTAATTAATGTTTGATAAGCTTGTAAATATTTTTAATTGTTGTCACTGTTAATTTTTATGACTCACATTTTTTTTTTAAAGTCCCTTACAACCGTGAGGGATCTAGTCGGAGATGATGGAGAGAGGCTATCTGTCCTTAGCTCTCTCCTCAATTTGGAATCTCTAGAGTTAGGTGAATGTTCTTCTTTTGGAGAGACAGCATGTGAAGCTCTTGGAAGTCTCAAACATCTTGTTCGATTGCGTTTGGAGAGGGGGCAAGTGGGAGAAAGATTAGGAAACATGTTGGCGAAGAATGACCAGGAATCACAACCTAAAGGTCTTCTTGTAGCTCTGGCAAAACTGCCCCTCCTTGTTCAGTTGGAGTTGGTGAATTTTGACATTGGACCTGGTTTTGATCAAGGATTAGCCAAGTGTACATCACTGCATAGGCTTCTCATCATTCCAACTTATGTTGCACAAGTAAGTGTATTCCTAAGATTTATTCTTTTTAAATAAATATTATTAACACTAAGAAAGCTAGTTATAAGCAGAAAACTGCATATTATAAAAACCTTGCAAAGAGAATAATTTATAATTTGACAAGAGAGGGTTAATGTGGTCAGGGAGCAAACATCAGTATTTTGATATACTGATTTATGATACTGAAGTGGTTGAAAATGTTCATTGATTGGTTGAACTTGAATCATACAATATTTACGAAAAGTAATCAAGTACTTTTCTAATTCTGCAACTGTTACTCCAAATTTTAGAAAAAGAACTTTGTTCTTAATTTTCCCTTTTCACCCTGACAGCATTTCCAAACTAGTTGGTTTTTATGTAGAAAATGTATCACTTGTCTTGATTTTGGTTTGAAAAAATTGATTTCTTTTTGCTAGCACCAAGTCCTCATCTATCTACCCTATCCACTCTTTTACTAGCTTGCATTCAGTCTTGACCACTAAGTCAGATATACCATAAGTGGGAAAGAATACTTTTAAGTCCACATTTCAAAGCTTTCCAAGTATTTGATGTCATTTTTCCTTAGCGTCCATGTTTCTGCCCCATACAATGCTATACACCATACGTAGCATTTTATCAACTTCTTGCGGATATCTTCCCTTATATTCCCTGTAAGTAGTTGTTTCTTTCTCCTGAAAGCCGCTTTTGCTTTTCCTATTCTAGTTCTGATCTCATTCGTACATTTTGCTTCTCGTGTTATGATGCTTGTTCTAAAGGCTTTCCCCCATGACCTTGGATTTTTCTGTATTTATTTCCATACTGTATTTTCTACCTGTTATCACTAGTCTATTTATCATTTTTTGTAGCTCCTCTTCCTTTCTTGCTAGAAGTACTTGATCATCTGCATATTTTACTGTTCTTATAATCCTTCCTCCAATTTTGAAATCTCCTGTGCCTTCTAAAGCTTCTTTCATTAGACTTTCTCCATATATATTGAATAGGGTTGGCGATAGGCTGCAGCCTTGTCTTACTCCTCTACCGATATTTATTTCGCAGGTGTCCACATTCTCAAACCTGACCTTTACAATTTGATTCACATATAGATTCCTAATCAGTCTCCTGTCTTTCCAGTCTACACCTATATCCTTTAATATCTTCATCAACTTTACCCAATTTACTCTATCAAAGGCCTTCTGCCAGTCTACGAAACATGCGCAGATATCTTGACTGTATTCTATTGCCCTTTCTGATATGATTCTAACTACTCCTATAGCATCTCTAGTTCCTCGTCCTTTTCTGAAACCGAATTGATCTTCCCCTATTATTTCTTCTGCCTTTTTCTCCAGCCTTTTATTAAGAATCCTCGTGATGATCTTCGATGTGTGTGACAGAAGGCTTATAGTTCTGTAATCTTTACACTGCATTGCCTTTGGCTTCTTCTATAGAGGGATCATTGTTACTTCTAGGAAATCCTGAGGCCACTCTCCCGTGTCATAAATCTTATTAATTAATTTCGTGATCGCTTTTAGTCCTTCTGATCCTATGACTTTGAGTATCTCAGCCGGTATTCCATCGCTGTCCGTGGCTTTCCCCTTCTTTAGTTCCACTATCGCTTTTTCTACTTCTCTCTCCATAATGCTTGGTCCAAAGTTGTCTTCTTCAATGTTTTCCTCATCTTCCAGTTCAATTTTTGCCGATCCTGCCTGCTTGCTGTATAGTTCCTTAATGTATTATTCACATACTTGTGCTGCATCCTTTGTTTCTGAGACTATCTTCCCATCCGTATTCATAATTCCCATACCATGAATTCCATTAGATTTCTTATCTTCTAACTCGAGTGCTCTAGTGTACATCATATCGTACCGTCCTAACTTCTCCATTTTTTCTATTTCATCACATTTTCCTTTTATCCAATTTTCTCTAACTTTATCTGTTACCCTTCTCAACTCATTGTTTATACGTCTGTAGTTGGCTCTACCTTCTTCAGTGTTAACGTTTTTCTATTTTCGTCTCATTCATTTTCTCCAGCATTTCCTTCATGATCCATGGTTTTCTGATTATCTTCTCTTGTTTTCCAATCTCTTTATCCAAGGTATCCTTGATACTGGTTTTAATTTCATTCCATTCTATATCAACGGTCTTCGATTTGTTTTCCAACTTTCTTAAGTTATCTTCCAAATTCATGCTGACTACATTCTGCCTTTCTTTCTGTTTTTCTAGGTCCTAGGCCTGTCTTTCTCTTCTCGTTTTTCTTATTTGTTTGAGCTTTGTACTCACGTCAAGTATTAGAAGGCTGTGATCTGAATCAATGACCGCTCCTTGCAATGCCTTGGCGTTCTTTATGCTGTTCCTGAATCTTTGTTTTTCAAGGAAGTAATCTATTTGGCATCTCATTCTATCTCCTAGGCTTTTCCATGTGTATAACCTTCGTTTATGGTTTTTGAACCATGTATTAGTCACTACAAGGTCATTATTGATGCAGAATTCTACAATTTTCTCCCCTCCTCAATTTCTCTTCCCAAGTCCGTATTGCGAACAATATTTTCTTCCTGTTCTCTCCGACTATGCTGTTCCCATCTCGCATTATTATGCAGTTCCTCTTTCGTCTTCTTCATAAATTTCATTAATTTGCTTATAAATCTCATCGATTTCTTCATCTTCATGAGCTGACGTTGGCATATATAACTGGATTATCAGCATGTCCACTGGGACTGCTTTAAGCTTTATTGCCATCAGTCTATCGTTCGTTGCTATTATCTTTGTCACACTTTTCTTCATATCTTTCCCCACTATTTCCTCCAGAATAACTACCGTGAATTCTTTTGAGTCGAACTGTCCTTCTCCCTCCCATCTAGTTTCCCTTAGTCCTATAATGTCAACTCTATTTCTTCTCATTTCTTCTTTCAAGTTCTCTAGCTTTCCTGCCTTTCTCATAGTTCTTACGTTCCAAGTCCCTATTCATAAATTACTTTTGACAAATGTTTTCCTCAAGGCAGTCCCCGCCCGGAGATCCGATTGGGGGACTATTTTACCTCCGGATTGTTTTACCTCGAGAGAACTCATATTGTCCAACCATATAATCATTACTAGGGATTGTAATGTGGTAGTTTCCCTCTTGCTTTCCACATCGCAGTACTGTAGCCGTTCAAATCGTCCTGATCCCGCCTACAGCTGTATTGGATATAGACCCAACCAACATCATTTGTTTTCGGCTCTATACCATACTGACAGTACTGCTGCCTACTGCCAGGCACTGATGATAGTTTTTTTTTATAAAACCTCCATTCGAGGGGTTTGAACCCCCGAACTTTGCAATAGAAAGCCGACACGCTAACCACTACACCATCAGTGTATTTGATTTATGTTATCGTTTCAAAAAAAGATAAATATTAATGGCTTAATATAATGTCTAAGAACTGAAATATAATATGCCAGTAGTGATGCCATGGAAATATCAAATTTTTGATTTACAGATTTATTTCCTAATCGGTTGTAATTAATAAAACAATCGACAATTATTTAAAATATATCTCACTAGAATAGTAGTAAGGTAATCTTTATGTTCATGTTCATTCCTTTTCGTAAATTACTCATTTCTTTTCTTTTACTAACGCTGTGTATACATAAAGAAAATATGTATTTACGTTCATTTCTTCATTGTAGATTATCCATTTCCCTTCATATACCAATTGTTGCATGCACATGAAATAAAATAAATTAATTATTTACAGCAGATATTTTTTACTTCAGTTGCCATGAAGATTGTTTTCATTGACAACAATTAAAAAACATGGAAAAATTTTTCTAAGTTCAAAGTGAATTACCACTTTCTCATTTAATTTTTTTGAAATCAGCTACTCCTTCATTAAGAATGTACTGAACAAAACATGCTATTTTACTAGTTCTACAATTTGGTGTGAAAACCTTTTTGTTATAAGTGATATATTACGAGATATACAGTCAAGTTCCTTTTTTGTCACCAGTAAAGTGGCACTCCTGATTAGGCTATGTTAACCATTTATATAATTTTTTTTGCCCGTATGTCCTAAATACCAAATTTCATGAACATCCGCCCAGTAGTTTCTGAGATGAAACATATGGATGGACAGACACAACCTGACCATAAGGGGTTCTTTTTTACTTTTTGTAAAGAACCCCTAAAAATGAGTCTTAAATTTATCAGTGCGAATTAAAGTGATAAAAGTTTCTGAGAGAGGTTTGTCACAAAGGAGACTAGCAGAGCAAGATTGGAAAGGTGTACTCCATGTCAAAGTACACAGTCTCCAAATCCATTCTTCGAGATTTCACAATGTTGTCAATATTATTCGCTCAGATGAGCATTTAACGAGAAGCTAGCGAGGTACATTGTAAAATCCATGTAAGTCCATATGTTAAGTTGTCATTATTATTGTCTGATATTAACCACAATTGGAATCGGTTGACAAATTTTAATAAAACTTTTTAATACAAAATTTCATCAAAATATGTCCTGCGGTTCCCGAGTTGAAACGAACCTTGTAAACTACATGTAGGTCTTCATGGAAAGTGGTCGTAATTGTCGTCCGATTTTAACCAAATTTGGAATCGGTTGACCAATTTTAGCAAAACTCCAATACTAAATTTCATCAAAATACATCAAGCGGTTTCAGAGTTTTAACATGCGGACAGAAATGACCTCTCCTATATGCATTCACTTTGTGCAAAGAACGTATAAAAATACAACTGTGAGAAAACGCAGATTCAAAAAATATGTAAAAACTTAAGTGCACTATTTTCGAATAGCATCAAACGACTTGCCTTCATCGGTGGCATTTCTCTCACTGAATGATAAATTATATCTGCTTGGCATCTTCATGTTTACGCTTCCTGCCTAGTGCAGGAATGATGCCACATGGCTGTTCTGGTAGAGGCACTTAAGTGGCTGCATGTGTTGACATATCTGCTTGGTACAGCGTAGCTTTGCGCTGTATTGGGACAGACTCAAAGCTCAGCTTCGCTCAGCCTAGCATAGCAATGCTGCCAATTAGGACACGGCCTAAGAAAAAAATTCTCTAGGATGAATAGGTACCGAGATATGGTAGGACATCGCCAGTCTCTCATTCCCTGGTCACTGGATGGTGGCATGCTGGATACCTTTCTTCATAAGCCCTGACTGCAGCGTAGGCCCAGTTACCAAATGTACCAAGGATCAAGTACATATCATAGTATTCATATAACGTGTAGCCCATATCATTTTACCTTCTGTGCTGACAGTGTACTGCTATGGAACGACTGCACAGTATGACAGTAGGCCTGCATACAGTGTGCTGAGCGTTGATCACTGTTGTCCATGGTATTGCAGTGAGCTATCTTTGTCTTTCCTGTGTCACAGGTGACATCTTGTGATCCTTGGTCCTCTCACAGCATCACTACATGCTTGCCCCAATTGACAGTTCCTTCTTACCATGATATCTCGGTGCCTATTCATTCTAGAGAATTTGTTGTTTTCTACCCGTCCCTATTGTTAGTGTGTGCCATTTTTCCCACACCCTGTATCACATTGTACAAGTGCTTTAGATCAAAGAAAAACCTTTAGTAATCAACACTGCCATGAGACCACAATGTTTTAAAAAATGAATGTGGCAGCCATGGGTGTTCATTGGTACGCGAATAAAAAGGGATGGGTTCATTGGTACGCGAATAAAAAGGCATGGATGACGACTAAGATTTTTACTGAGTGGCTTGAAATGTTTAATGAAAAAAAGAAAAGGTTCTGTTGATATTGGATAATGCTCCATGCTATCTGAGAGGGTTAATGTTGTCTAATGTAAGCTTATTGTTTTTACCTTCAATACATCCAGTAAATTACAGTCCCTATACCAGGGAATAATTCAAACATTCAAATTGTTTTATAGACGACGGATTTTAACTACATTGGTTGCAAAAATGGACTCTGCAGAAAATGTTCAAGATCTGGTGAAAGAAATTGGACTTGCAAGTTTTAAAATACATTACCAAATCGTGGGATTCAGTTTCAGAAAATACAATTTAAAAATGCTTTGTGAAATGTGCAATTGGTTGTGATAAGATAGAGGAAAATAGTAGTGATTGAGAGGAAAAGAGGGAAATGTTGTGCAGAATGAACTTTTACAACTTGGTAAACAAACCAGTTTAGATATTGACATCAGTTTTGATGAAAACATTGAAGGTGATTGTGAAAATTGGGAGAAAGAGTTAATTGAACTGTCGGAAAATCGTGATGATGATACCAATGGAAAAAACGAAAATGAAGATGTACATACTGAAGATTAAAGTAAACAAACAAATCAGAACTAAAAAATTTATTCTGAATTAGGCAATAACAGAATGTTAGATGTTACATGAATTTGAAAAAAATCTTAGAAAAGAAAATTATAAATACAAACTCAAAAAAGAGCAGACAAGACTGTTTTGCAGGATTATTTTAACTTTGTATTTTTTATTTAATTTATAATAATATTAATTTTTGTAATGTGTAATGACATTCTTTTGTATCTGAAGAAAAGCTGTTTTTTTGCTCAAATTTTATAGTTTTTAAAAAGTAGAATAACGTGGATTTAAAGATACACTATTAAATAAATAAAAGTTAAAATTTATACAATAACCATTTTGTTTTTTAGTACTTCCATTTAAAAATTCCAATGACTGCTCTTCAGTAACATTTTTTCATAAGGCAACCACCTACCAAGGCGACCGAATTCTCTGGATTGTCTTAGTGAGGTTTCACTGTATTTGGATGGTCTCTGTTTACTGGTCACCTGATGATGTTACCTTGTAACGAAACCGGTCAAAATTAAAACTTTTTATGTGGATCAATACTTTGTTCTTCTGTTTCCCTGATTTATAATAATGGAATCGTTCCACAAAGTTATACTTAAGACTATCAATTTCACAAATCGATACAATAATGACCCATGGCTCATTTTCAAGTGATACATTTTTCTGTTAATGAATGTCCATGTTAATGTATATCCACTCGTTAATTAAATACGTGCAATCTTCTTGACATTATGCATCCAGTTTTGTGATTTACCTTACACAATGCTTGGCGAGGACAGCAGTATTCTTACCCATGCGAGTGAATGAGAATCTTAAACTTCAAATTTCAGCACCAAAATAAAATATCGGATAATTCAAAGCTATGAATTTTTGGTCTCGAATTAATTAGGTTTTCCTGCTTTGTGTAGAATGAAAAATTACAAAAATTATTTATAATATAAAATAAATTTCTTTCTCTAGTATTATTGCAAAATTTCGTGAAGTTATTTGATAAAGGGAAAGTAATTGATGATACTTACCTAAAGCAAAAGTAAAATTTGTTCCTGCTGGAAGAGTGAATACTAGGTTGTAGAAAACAAATTTTATGAAATTTTCTTAGAAAATATAAAAATTATGTACCGTCTTAAAAATTGACCTCTAATACCAAATCATTAACATACCAATACAAGCTATATGTTGACATTCGAAATAAAAAAAATTATAACGCAACTGTGTGAGGAATAAAAAGCCATATTGGTATAAGTAGATTAGCAATTAATACTAAACATTGGATACCATCCTAATTCATTACAAATATATCAGTAAGATATGTCAGTGTTTGGCATAATTTATGAATCCTAGGATGCTTCTATTGCACTTCATATATTTTAAATGAATACCATTTACAACTTCACACACAGGAATATATTTGAATAAAAACAAGTTGTATTCACACACATATTGCATGAAAACAGATGAGTCTTTGAAGATATTCATTTAGAAAAAGGGTTTGACATAACATGATAAAATATGCCCAAATTCATGGACCAGAAATTCAAAAGGACAATTTACCAAGGGCAAGGTAGCTTCTGGAAGAAAGATTAAAGGTAGAAATTACCTTGGATCAAATTCATTGTAATTTCCATTATCATTTCTATAATTCAGGTATACTCAGTGTGCTTTTTTCCTTTCTTTGGGACAGTCCGCCACCAGTAACCATTTAGTCATGTCCGGTGCAATCAAACTTGCTGCAAGTCTTCACAACTTCACTTGGGGTGTGACACATGAGGTGCTGCAGGCCATCGAGCTGTTTGTAGCATCAGATCATGTTAATGGCAGTAAATCCGAAAACAATTCATCTGGAGAAGATCAAGAAGATGGGAAGAGCAGCCACAAAGGAAAAAACTTGCCTTCTTCTGAATGCCTCCCAATTTTGAAACCCTTACCCTCAACAACTAGCGAAGGAGAAGAGGAGGTGCAAGAAGATGAAGTAGATATGGAAGGCGACAAGTTCTCCAAAGTTGAATTTGTACCTTTATCAAAGCTTCACGGACTTTTGTCCGCTGCCATGCCAAACACTAAAGTGCAGATTGTAAAGATGCCTTTCAGTGCTACTTGGAGGCAGGGGATGTCCGAAGTAGACTTATGATGTAGATTTCAAAAGGTTTACTATTAAGGTGCATTGTTGGGTATGCATTCCTGTTTTTTTTAACCATCCCTCATCTCTCTGTGAAATCATTTTAGTTGTTGATGGGAGAGTGAAAAGATGTCTGGCATTTTCTGAAACTCACTTTCTATATAGAGAACAGCACAACAAGTTTTTTGTTCTCTTTGCCCTGTGCCCAACTTTTCTTCCAATTGTTGCATAATTATGAATTAAATAAGCTGTACATATATATACTTTAAGAAACGAAGTAAGACTCACATTTTGATAGAAAATATGAGAACACATTAATTTAAACATGTTTATGTTAAAAATCCATGTTAATGAATTTTATATGTTTGGCAAACTCCATGCCATTGCAAATTTTATATGGGCTTTCGATTTGATATTCCAACCATGTAATAATAGATTTTGTAGTACTTCGTAATTTTCAGACATAACTAGTATAGCACAGAACTTCCTGGATTTAGTATTTATAAATTTCTTAGAACAGGTGCATTTCATAGAAATTTCTTCAATCTTCCATTAAAGAAATCGAAATTGTAGGTACTTATTCCAAACATTGGCAATAGCATGTGAACAATATGTACAAACTGAAATGTCAGTAAGTAGTTAATAAGACATTTAAAAACTCACTACTATTAAGTTGTTTACAAATTGTACATTGGTGGAATAAAAATCAATTTTGCCAATTGATATAAGTCATTAATGTCTTTATAAATATGAAAAACATGACTGATGCAAGAGATGTATGCATACAATGAGTATTTCACTGGCTCGTATAGTATAGCAAAATTTATTGTAGGTATTCAATAGCACAGCTTGAGTAAAAACATACATTTTCATGAAGTTTGCATAAATAACTAACAGTTATTGTGAAACATCCATAAGCACATACATTATCTTCGGAAACATTCCTTAGATGGAGGACCAAAAATTGATAACAAATTTGAAGCTTTCAGTTCACAAAAATAATTGCTTACAAACATTCAATTTTCATGATTCATATTGCTCTCATCTTACCTTCTACCTCCATTTGGTATTCCTATGTCAATTTCTTAAAAATTTAAATGCAAATAAACAGAAATTTTGATGCTAATTTTATGAAAAATGTATCCAAAATGGTAGTTGTCAGTTGTTTTATAGTGGTGCAATGAAAACATTAGCATCCAGGTGACATATGTAGCTGAAAAAATGTGAAGTTTTAAATATTATTGGCACAAGAAAAAATAATCACATTTTTATAATTTCAATTACATACTTTGGATTATGCTGTTCCACTCTTGCCCGTAAAATATTTGGACCCAAGAATGTACCTATTTGGTTAAGGCATTGGCTTGCAGCACTAGATGTCAATGCATTTTCACTCTCCTAAAACAAAAATAAGTATTTCAATCAAATATCTATAAATTTTGAAGTGGTAATTAGCAGAAACATAAAAATACCCTAATATTAACTAGTCCGAAGTACAGTAGTTCCTTACCAACTGCAGGGTTATATTCCTGACTTAACCTTCAGTTGACAAGATCATGGTTGGCAAGGGCTAGGGCTTATGGGAAATGGGGGATTAGGGGAAGTGATTCCTGAGAGACATACATTAACCTTGATCGTATGGATTTAATTGCCTGCCTGCCAACAGTCCCTACATTTTCTGTACATTTAAGTGTATGCATGGCCGATAAACGTTAAGTCCTATAACATCAATTTTAAAAACAAGTATGCTATACATAAAAAATGATTGTTATATAAAAATACAAAAGAAAATATGTTCATAGTACAAAGAAGTACTGTACATTAATAATAGTTTGTCTTCCATTAACATCATTAATTTGTCCCTGAAAATCGTGATGTAGAATGAAAGAACTTTAACTGAATCAATATTTCCCATAAGAAGCCATGTTATACAATATAATCGATTCCATAACCTGGGTTCAAAACCTTTTGAAACACAAAATGATGTTATACACTATTTTATGGAGCTTTTATGATGCCACATATGATATGAATGGTACTATAACATGAATAAATCAGTAAAACCATACATTAACATAGAAATGGCATAAAATAAGCAAAAAGCATGACATAACTAAATTTTAAGGGGCTCAAAATCAGAAAAGACTACATTTCACAATAGCAGTACCTTTAGTGACAAGAAAAGGAACAACGTAATACCAGTCCGGTGAAATGTAGTCATACAAATGATAGAGAACAATGAGTTTTTACTAGAAAGTTGATAGCCACAAACGCTTCTGTGAATGTGAGTTCTCAAGTTGACATGCTAGAAAAGAAATGCAATAAACATTATTTCTTGCACCAGTTACTGTATAATTAACAAAAATCTATCATAATAGAGGTAAATACATTTCTTTTGTTATTTTTATTGGACTGCGAGTTTCTTTGACCCAAAAAGGATAACCACTACTGCTCATACAAATGAAAATAAAATTGGGAGATGTTAAACTCAAGTTATCCGATTTGTATAGAATAATTTCAAGTTTCTAAATGGGGCACTCGGCAGATCTTCCTTTCTGCACAACTCACGAGCTTCTAAGGTTTATTAAAGGGAATTAAGAGGATTTTAATGATTGCTGGGAGGACCTCCAGAAGGAAGCCATTAATACCAACTTTTGGACCCATTGCTACAAAATATCACCATGCAAATAATACAAATTTAATTAAGAAAAGTCAATTCAAAACACTTTCCTTGCTAAAATAGGGCAATCTACCCCAACTGATGAAGTGCTGTGAAACAAATGCGCATGAGAGTCATCTATGCCAGTGATTCTCAACCTTTTGCATCATGCATTCCATCAAACATTTTGTCTCACCAAAACAAACCCTAACTTTGCCAAGAAGTATATTTTTATGTCAACTGCACTTCAGTATCATATTAATCATTAACAGGAATTGAACTTTAAATATTTCAGTAATTTTGTTGAAAAGAGTTATAATAATTACCTTCAAAACTTTGCGTCCCACCTAGACAACCTTCACGTCCCATTAATGGGATGATAATTACCTTCAAAACTTGGCGTCCCACCTAGACAACCTTCACGTCCCATTAATGGGATGCATCCCACCAGTTGTGAAATGATCTACACAGTAATTTTTTGTGCAATATTTTTGCACAGAGTCTGGTTGATGTTAAATCAAATCATTGATGATGTTAATTTGAATATTTAAACAATGTTAACGGGAACCAACGTTAAACAGGACACACTGTCTAGTGGCAGGGCAGCCCCTGCTGATGCAGCCTGCCTGGCCTTACGCTTCAAAGAATGCTGGTAAAACCAATGCTACTGTGAAATTCCTTGAACCTACATCTCTGGCCTACCTTATGGTGTTAACAGGAGTTAAAAATCCTCTTTCCTATGTCCCTCTTCGATAAAGTCAATTTTAATATTAGGTACTTAAAAATTACCCAGCTAGACACAGCCATGCAGAGATACTCAAAACTGGACACCATGGTTGGCAAAACCAGATAAAAATTTTCAACTGTGAATATTCAAATCCACAGTTGGCAAGGGACTAATGTACTTCTAAGAAAAATAACTCTCTTCAATTATGAATTGACTTGATAATTTACAACAAACTACTAAACCGTATGAATTGTTTGTTGTAAATTCTCATTTTTTGCCATAGACTCAT
Source organism: Tanypteryx hageni (assembly GCA_028673005.1). Taxonomy (NCBI): domain Eukaryota; kingdom Metazoa; phylum Arthropoda; class Insecta; order Odonata; family Petaluridae; genus Tanypteryx; species Tanypteryx hageni. The sequence goes on along the minus strand of CM054113.1, from coordinate 198,911,962 downwards.
TTCTCTCATATATGAATTGACTCGTTGATCTTTATTTAATGCAATACTTCACAGGAGCAGTTTGGTTGCATGTCAAATGATAAGGAACATGCCAATGCATAATGTTCTTGTCCTGCCTTAATTTCTGCTATTTATACCTCAATTTAAAACTTTTTGCCAGATAATTTATAGGGTAGAGAAAACATTGCCCAAATGACAGAATATGGAAGTCTGTTATCATTATTGATTATCAAAACTACAATGGAAGATGAAGAGGTGATATCTCTGGAAGAAAGGTGAAAGAATTAAGAATGGCCTAGAATATGATGAGCATCAAGCTAAGTTAATCTCAAAGATGAGAAGGAACAGCCTTATATAGGTAAGTGGTACAAAATTATTCAAAACTCCTAATTTTCCATTTATAAATGGATTCGAAGTTCTTTGTCAAAGCCCAATTAAATTGGCAAAGAGCAGTAACAATCAGAAGAGTTCTTTCATAAGATCTATTTGCATGGAAGCAAAGCAATGACTGTCACAATCAAAAATATTTTGGTATTCTTTAACTAACTTCCTGTTAAGCCAAACAACTTTTCAGAATTACCAAATATTAATATTTCATATATTTATCATAGATCTTATTTCTACATGTCAAGTGAACTACATTTTGAATATTTTTATAGCAAAATAATTTAAAAAATTTTTGCAAAAGAAATATTTGCTTCCATTATATTACCACTTATTAAGGCTTCTCTAATTATTGCTGACACATACAGTGATAGAATAATATATACTTTTTTAAAATAACATCAAAATATAACTTTAGATGAAAGACGCAATGTTTTGCTTTAAATATGTGTGCAAAAATTACATCATATCTACAGATTTGAATGTCTTTGAGTCTTATAATGCATAATGTAATTATGAACATATGTGGATTAAAGTGATGTATCAAAACAAATTTTACTTTAACAGAGTTAGCTTAATAAATTATATACCCATACCTTTTGTGTAAACAAAGTTAATATTAGATAATTATGATCTTTGCCTTTCTTTGAATTTTTTTTCCTTCACACTGAAACATTAAGAAAAATGACTGTACATATTTTGTAAGTGAAAATCAGTTTTAATCAAAGAATACCCAGATATTTTGCTGTCTGATTGAGAGATGAGATTAAATATGATGTCCATTTCATTTCTTTATTCATGTACCCCAGTTGTCAAAAATAAAAAAGTAAAATTAAACTCCTGAATTTTAAATATATTTTAGCCCAGAGAGCAGGTTCACTTTATTAAAAATAAATTAATAAATGAGCCATTGTATTGTCATTTTTAAACTACATACAAGAATGTTTACTACATATAAGTACACTGGTTCCTCTGCTATGCTTTGCTTATACTTGTCAAGGAATTCTCCCACAATAATGCTACTTCAAAATCCAAGGTCAATTCAGTATAAACATTTAAAAGCTGGTTCTTGGGAAGATTGTTGGGAAAAGGTATTCTGGGAATAAAAAAATGAAGAAAAAATCATGAAAGCCTATGGAAAAATATTCCTTGTAGTCTTACTTGGGCACTTTCAAGAGGTGCCTAAGACAGTTGCCTTGTCATCTCATCTACTGTAATGTAAAACTCCTTCAGCCATAAATATTGTAGAAACCCGATGCATTTCACCTACTAAGTGGGCATCTTCAGGGGTGACTTGATCGGACAGTGACTAAAAGTCGACTGAGAACAGCAAAGGATTTAGGTGCTAAGGGAGACGAAAGACAAATGAAATACGAAAACTTTAGCGTAGATGTTATGTTAACCAGTGAGTATATATAGGGTTTTGTTGAAATCAATGCCTGTATTTATAATTGTTTTATGGTTTTTATAAATATGTAAATTTTCCAAAGCATTTAGTGAGTTGTTTGATGAAATAATTAATTTAATGTCATTCAAGTTGATACCGTGTCCTGTTTGTGTGTCGGCTACGCTCGATTTTTCAATATGATTATATTTGTAATGTGCTAAATGCTCCTTAAACCATGTAATTATTTTCCTTTTTGTTTGGCCTATATATTGTTTGTCACAATGTGAACATTGTATTTTATAAATCCCAGATATGTCTAACTCTTCTGTCTTGTCTTTCGTACTGCCTAATAAATTTTTTAAGTTGTGTGGATTCGTGTAAACTATTGAATATTTCTTTTGTTTGAAAATCTTAACTAAGCCTTTGTTTAGAGCTGGAAAATAAGGTAGTTTACTTACTTTTTCTCTTTTTTGTTTTTTTTATGAGTGGTAGTGTTGGTCAATGTTTTTTGAATTTGTGTTTTCGAACATTGACCAACACTACCACTCATAAAATCGAAAACAAAAAAGAGAACAAGTATGTAAAACTACCTAAATTCCAGCTCTAAACAAAGGCTTAGATAAGATATTTAAACAAAAGAAATATTCAATAGTTTACACGAATTTTCATAGGTGCAAAGCCCATCAAAGATAAATAAACACACCCACCTTGAAACAAGGTTGTATATTTTTACAAATGGCTATCAGAACATTTGGATGCATTGATTTTTTGGTAATGCATTATCATCAATTTATTAGAGGAAAGCCACAATGCCATATCTACATTTCCTAATCACTGATTTATTTAACACCTACTATCTTCGATAAGAGAGCTTTTACGGTACTTTTTTATAAGGAAGGGCATATGTTGTTATTTTTAAAGCAAACTGTTTAATCTGGTAATGGAAACAAAATTTTAAAAGCCTTTGCAACAATTAACACTTTTAGCTACTGTGACCAATATTCATATGAATTCTGAACAAGTGAGATTTTACTCCATGTCCAATGGCTTGAGAAAGGCAATGGAGGGACCAATGAACTGACAATGGCCAGTGATAGACATAATCATATAAATATCGGGATCCAGGGAAGACATCACTTTGACCTGAAGATGCTAACGGCTTTGTTGATGAAACATTGTCAACTATATAAATGAAGTGCAGCATAATAACCCAATAAAAATCAACAGAACATGATACTTGGTAGCATGGCTATTCCTGCTATCTGGCAGCCAGTTTGCAAAGCAAGAGACCAGTTGGTCTCATTTGTCATTTGAATGAATATTCAAAATTCTTATTAAATTTTAGTTTCAGATCCTAATTAAAATGACCTCGAAGAAGTTTTCTCGGGCTTCTAGCTGGGTCATAATACTGTCATATTCCGATGTTTCGATAACACACTCGGTTATCATCTTCAGGGAGAACCTGACAGTATTATGACCCGGCTGGAAGCCCGAGAAAACTTCTTCGCATCAATTCGCTGGGCAAGTCTGAAATCTTTCTAAAATGACCTAATTTACATACTGTATTTATCCAAATCCAAGGCGAGGTTTTCTTCCAAATTTCAGTTTGCAAAAATCGGGGGTCCTCTTAAATTCGAGTACAAAGTCGTACATATACTGTCAATACATTGCAGTTAATTGATCGCGCTTCAATTCGTGGCACATCAATTCGTCACACGATAAACTCATCGTGCATCAATTCATAGCTAGACAATTTCATCACGAGACATTCATCACGAAATAAATTGGAAGGCGAGACTCCATGACTGATGTACAGCAGGGGGATACACTTGTTTGGTTGGAAGTCACCCCTTGCCATTCACCATTCAATGTGTCTTGCGTAATTTGCAAAGAGAATTGCAATTCATTCTGGTATTATCGAAATATAAAAATTTTTTTGTGGAAAAGTGTCTCCCCATGCTGTTCACCAGCTATAGTGACTCACTTTCCAATTTGTCTTGCGACGAATATGAGGAGAGATGAATTGATGCACAATGAGTTTGTCGTGTGATATATTGATGCACGATAAATTTGTCATACAATGAATTTTGCATACGACGAATTGACACACAACGAACTAACCGTGACGAGTTGTAAGTAGGAAGTAAAGTTACACGTTTAATCAATGTTTTTTTGAACAAATGAAACGATAAAATAATTGCATCAACTGAAAAATTTCATTGCAAATTTATGATCCAGAATTCTATTATTACACTATTAATTTAAAAAATATATTTTTAAAATGTTTTTTTCTCAAATGAAAATTTGTTACTATTTCAATTTCAATGTCTTTGAAATATACACCAAACAGTCAATGAGAGATTAGGTCAAAATCTTTTTTCTGTTGTGATTTGGGGTCATCTTGGATTTGGGTAAATACGGTATATCTAAACCAAAACAATGACAAGTTTCATCTGTTAGGGTGAGTTATTGATTCTTTAAGGTACCCTCTTCATTATCTATACATCTACATAAAAGCAAAATTATATGTTTGTCTGACTGCCAACTCCTCCCATTGTATTTTACCAATCTCCACCAAAACACTTGAAGCTATTAACTATTTTGCAAGAAAAATCAGATATACATACCAAAGAATAAAAGATGGGGTCAAAGAAGTCTGTAACAATTGCCTTGAATGCCTTCTTGCCAATCCCTCGAGCAATAACTGGCAACTGCTTGCAAACAGTTTCAAGAAAGGTCAAATGTTGAGCATAATGCTTAAAATGACAAGCTCCAGCAATAGCATTGATTGTGGAGATGATATTCACTTGACCTGACTCTGTGTTAGTGATGCTGATGTGGGAATTTACAGACAATGAATTAACCATCCATGGGATTTGACAAAGTTCAGCCACTAGATGAACACACCTGTAAGATAATTACAGCTACCATAAACAATACAGATCTCAAGCATATACAAATAACCACAAAATTAGCTATAAGATATTTTGCCTAAATACGCAATATTACTGAGGTGACATTAAAAACAAAACTAAATCTTTTGAATTTGCATATTTACATGTGGAAAAGTTTAATCTAAATGAGCAAAAACAAATGATAAATGTGATTGTTGTGACAATCTGTTTAATAAACATTGTAAAATCATACCCATCAGCCAATTCCCATGGTTGCGATGGTTTCTGAAACTTATTATCACTGCCTATGCCTCTTCCCATTTTTGGTGCCAATGAGCCACAGGAATACATCTGCAATGTGAACAATTGTGAGTTAATGCAAAATGTAATGAAAAGGAGGGTTACCTTCTTACACAATGAATTAATTTTTCAGCTTCAAGCCAGATTAAGAAATGTGATACCTTGCCATCCTGCCATTCTCATTCTAAGTTTTTAAATGTTTATAATCAATGAATTCCTTCAATTTGAAGTTTCTCTTAACAAAAGGAGTCCAGAAGAAGAAATAATAAAATACCTGTGAAAAGGCATTTTAAAGTTTTTTTTATTCCAATGTGAAAACTACAATACAGGTTAACTAAGGACCAAATGTAATACTAAAAGTGCTGATGGTACAAGAGACTCAGTGATGCAGCATTTCAAAAATTCCACAAATATGCAAATACAGCCATACCTCGATTTGTGCGGCCATTTTAAGTGGATTCATTATAGCGCAAAGCAAGCCCGCGCTTACCTGATGTTCAAAAAAACAAAGGCAGCTGACAATTGAGGCAGCCTCACTATAAATGTATTAGAAATTCCATTTTTACAGTCTTGTGGATTTCAGTATCCCCATTTAGAGCCAGGATGTGGCACACTGTTACGATCAAAGAAATCCTCAGGTAATGGTAACTGTTTTATCACCCAATCGACGCTTATTTTGGCGTTATTATTTCTAAAGTAAGGTGACTTTCCGAATAAAACTTCCTTGCTGCTTTATTTAGGATTTCATCCATACAGGAAATATTTACCTTTTTGGCTGAATATAATTAAGTCTTTAGTTTTATATAACATTTGAAAATTACTAATGAAGTGAAGTTATTGAAAAAAATGTCAAGATTTGCATATGGCATTGATGGATGGAAGCCGAAAAGAAGCTGTTTTTTTTTCAAGTTAATGGTGTATTTTTATTAATATTGCAGTTGCGTTTCTTGTATCCGTTTAGCATGAATTTTGCTTTGCAGAAAAATTTCAGGTATCTATCTCTCACGTAAAGCGAGGAATGGCTGTAAATGTATTTCAATTTTGTTCATCTTTAAATACATAAAAATTGTAGGAAAATAATGTTCTAGAGAAAAAAATAATCATTTTATTAAATTACATAAACTAAATGAAGTATACTCAGAGCCTGCTTAGCACTGCTTCATTATAGTATTGTTGGTCCTTAATTTTAAAAAACATACATTATTGCCTTCAATGTACCTTCAAACAACTGGTTGAGGCAACTGATGGTGGAGATAATCAATCAATAAGAGAATTTTGGAAAATATACAACATCATGAAGAATATTAATAGCGTCATTGCAGCATGGACAGAAGTCAGCAGCATTTCCATAAATGGTGCTTGGCCAAAATTATGCTATGGCATGCAACAATCTACTGGAATTTGAGGAGATCGATAAAAAAATCGTCAATGATATTGCAAACTTGTCATACAAGGAGGACTAAATAAATTGGGCGTCGAAGATGTAGAAGGGTTAATGCAGCTTAATAGAGATCAAGGGCACTGAACAACAAACTCTATTGGAAAAAAACTTGAGCGAATCAGTTTTGACAGACAGCATTACAAATGTCAAGAAGGTAATTGAGCAACTTTCTGAAAATGACCCAGACTGGGGTCACAGCTAATCAGTGAAGAGAATAGTGCTTGAAGGTATCTCCTGCTACAGGAAATTGCCTTGTGAGAGAAAGAGGCAGGTAAAACAGCTGACATTATGTTCCTTTTTCAAAAAGAATGCATCAAAGTCAGGCCAATTTTCCCATCACAATAAGTGATAAAATGTTATTTTTCATTTATAATAATTCTATGTCATTTCATATTGTGTTCACGCATAGTTCATATTGATTTTAAATAAATATTACTGCAATATCTATAAAATACCTAAATGAAGCTCCCATACATAGATCATAGGTAAGAAATGATGTGTCAGTCATGCATCTCCATATACATATATAATAGTAAAATGACCCTGTTTAGTACTGCTTCATTTAACCCTCTCATTTCTTGGAACGCATCCCCCACACTAACCAGGATTTGAGTGTTCATGTTTAATGGTCAAAATGACTACTGTCAATCTTCCAACACAAATTTCTTGATTTATCTCTATTTATATTCTAAAATATGCTATGTTCATATTTTGGGATATAAATAAGTACACAAGAGTTATTTTTGATCATATTTTGTTTTAGTTGGACAGTTCGTGGATTTAAACAAACTGACTTTTTTCCATAATGCACTTTATGCAAGAAAAGCTACATGGAAATATTATGTAGAGAGTTGAAATTTTACAAGGATTATAATTAGTGGCATAATGAAAATATTGTGGGTCCCAAATAGAGGATTAAGGTGATGTCCAGTAAGTCATTGATTGTAATGGGTAATTTAGACAATGAGTATTTTGATTTGATTGTAACATGTTTTACAGTATGAATGGTAAAAACAAATATTATTCTAATTTACTGCATTTATATTGATCATCATTAGATTATTTCTATAGGAAATAATGAACTAATTCAGCTCCGCCATCATAATTCTCATTGTCTTGCTTTTCAAATGATGCATAATGATGTCAAATTTTTTGATAAACCCGGAAGAACAAGTGGTAATACTTTCAATACAACAATAATGAAAAATAGCTGTCAGCATAGAGAATGACATTTCTGCTTCTAGATTTACTTAAAAATTAAAATAAAAACAAAAATTTCTGTCAAAATACCTGTTGGTCAGTGTGCAAATCCAGATCATTGTCACGCAGACGCTTTGCAGCTACACCAAAAGGAAGTGGTGAAGTCCTTCCTGGCTCACCTTCAGCCTCTCCTCCATATTTTTCACTATCAGAGGGTTGATTTTTCACACCATCAAGTCCTTCAATTATTCTATTTAGCATCATATCAGCGGCTTCCTTTCCATACACTCGAGCGCAACTTCCTAAAGAAGCTGCCCCTCCCTGTCGCACAGACTGAATTGTATCACCAAGGTTACGAAAGAACAGAGGATATAACGAAGGCAATGACCCACGAGACTCTTCTGAGAAACAAGCAACAAAATTTCCACATGCCAGGCAAGCAGCTGTGTCAAACAGAAAAAGTATTTTAATAGTAACACAAATATTTGTTTTTCATCAAACATGAGCTAAAACATTTATATTAAATGAGGTAATGACGATCTATCATGAATTAAAAATATCTTACCATCTCTTACAGGCCAACTTTCATCTCTAAAACACGTTAACAATGTGTTTAACAGCCTATCAACATAAGGTCGTACTGCTTCAGGTCTGATTTTAGATCCCAACTCAGCAATGCATGCACATGCAGCTTCACGAACTGCGTGATTATCTGATTCAGTTGCCAAAATATAGTAGTCCACCTGTTTTAATAAAAATTCTTCAAGTTTTTAACTTATAACTGTAAAGCAGTTCATTTTGTAATTTTAACTAGAATTAATAGGATCCTCATAAGTTAAATCAAAAATCGCCAATATGTTCGCTTGTCATTTATGATTAAGTTTTCAGAAAATGCTGAAATTTTAATAATAGCCAACTGAAATACCATATTTCTCAACTCAATATGTAGACACTTTTTTCTTTAAAAAACATCATCTAAAATCAATCTGCTTTAACAGCAACAATTATAAGTTTCAAGAAGAATAAAAATTCTCACTAACAAGCAGAAAAATCATGCTATCTGTGTGATTGCTCAACTGAACAACTTGCCTATCACATGTATACCATACTACCATATATACCTGAATATAAGACTCTGATTATAAGACAACCCCCCATTTTACACTCCTAATGAAAGGAAAAAACTTATTATGCACACTATGACAGAGGTTTATTATACCAGTGCGCTAAGAAATCCAGTCACACTTGATTAATATGAACTATTTATGACTGACTGTAATGCTATTTTTGACAAACTTTCCAACTAGGTAGAAGATTGAAATTTGGTAAGAATGTTTTATTCTTATAGTAAAAGCCATTTACAAAACAATATCCCAAAAAAGACCCGGTTTCGACTCCAGTAGATAATTTCTATTTCCCATAAGATAACACGTAAAGATTGATTTTTCAACTTACAGGCTTTTACTCTTTTGCAAATTAAAATTAGAATAATTGACCTACGATCTTCGGACCTGGACTGTTTTAAATAAAAACAAATAATGTTTCTTATTCTTATTGTCACATTTTGCTTACGATTCAAAATCACACAAGTTATACGTTTCAATCATATTAATTGGAAAATTTTAAGCTTTTTAACGATATGTTGCCTTGCCGACCATGTCAGGAAAAAAAGGAGATAGACAGGAGGAGAGGGAGAGATAATGGTCTTTATTAGGGCGAGATTGAGAACAGGAAGTCTATATTTCCAGAGGAGAGGGAGGGGGAAGGATAGATAGTGAGAGATGGAGAGGGATAGAGTAAGAGGGGGGGAGACAGAGGAGGGAGAAGGGGAGATATAGATCAGTGGTTCCCAACATTTTTCACTTCGCGAACCTCTTGAGCTAACTTATTTATCGTCGCGAACCCCTTGACCTGTTACAGTTTTGGTAGTGAACCCCTTATAATGAGTTTATATAGCACATAGCATGTAACATGTTTACAATAAAATCAGAATCTCTGATATTGTTATCAGTTTCTAGTTAGTACCCTGTAAAATTCAAATAAAATCCTTGAAGCATAAGAAAAAATTTGAAATAAAACCATACAACTAATTTTAAAGAAATTTAAATTTTGGCAACAATTGTAGAATCAAGACAATGAAAAAGACGCCATTACCAAATTTTTCTCGCAAACCCCACAGATTTATTTCGCGAACCCTTAGGGGTATGCGAACCACTGGTTGGGAAACGCTGATATAGATAATGGCCTTTCTTAGGGCGAGATTGAGGCTAGGAAGTCTATTTACCCAGAGAGGGGGAGATGGAGGGAGAATGGGAGGGAGGAGGATGGGAGTGAGGAAGAGAAAAAAGGAGGAAGAATGGGAAGTGCCTTAAATTTAATACTTAATTCACATATACCCATCATATTTGACGGGCAATGTATATATATTTTTTCATCCCTTTTCAAAAATTAGCCGAAAAAAATATCTTGCACTTTTGGGATTCTAACCTCAGCCTCAGCTCCATAGCCAAACACACTGACCATTACACCAAATCATTCATTAATAACTTCGATGAAAGTTATCTATTTACTGTTGTTGCTTAGTGGAATAATTTTTTGCAAGACTTTCTTTAATATGAAATTAAAATATAAATGAACTGATCTTCCGATGTGTAAAAGAATGAATTTAAAAAAATTTATCCAAGACACATATTTCAATGCAAAACACACACAAAGTAAGATTTAATTCCCTTTTTCATATTAATTTAAATGCAACATTATCTGCCATCTGTTGGTGAGTCTGAGGACTGATTTTGTTTTACCAACTTACTGTTGGGAATAATTTTGAAACGAGAAAAAAAAGTCTGCTATGACCGGGAATCAAACCCGGGTCTTCCACTTGCCGGGCGGATATTCTACCTCTGAACTATCGTAGCAGAACAATTTTTCTCGTTTCTGAATGCGGATGTTTCCTTGGTTGGGACGGAACTAGCCAAGCTAGTATCAAACTGCCCCAACGGATGTCCTCTAAGAGATACATCGAAGAAAACTCCTCCCTCTCAAATGGTGAGATTGCCAAGCAAGAAATTGATGGAATAATATGATCCGAAGATCCTATGCAGACAGGCATAAGCTATAAAGGTGGGAATAATTTTGAAACGAGAAAAAAGTCTGCTATGACCGGGAATCGAACCCGGGTCTTCCATTTGCCGGGCAGATATTCTACCTCTGAACTATCGTAGCAGAACAATTTTTCTCGTTTCTGAACGCGGATGTTTCCTTGGTTGGGACGGAACTAGCCAAGCTAGTATCAAACTGCCCCAACGGATGTCCTCTAAGAGATACATCGAAGAAAACTCCTCCCTCTCAAATGGTGAGATTGCCAAGCAAGAAATTGATGGAATAATATGATCCGAAGATCCTATGCAGACAGGCATAAGCTGTAAAGGTGGGAATAATTTTGAAACAAGAAAAAAGTCTGCTATGACCAGGAATCGAACCCGGGTCTTCCACTTGCCGGGCGGATATTCTACCTCTGAACTATCGTAGCAGAACAATTTTTCTCGTTTCTGAACGTGGATGTTTCCTTCTCGTTTCAAAATTATTCCATCCATTATAGTATGATTTAATTAGATAAAATGGAAAACGAGAAATAGTTTGTAAATATACACCCATGACAGCTGATAGTAAGTTTTTACTGAATTGAGTATGAATATACAAGTGCTGAATGAATATATACCGTATCTGCCCAAATATAAGCCAATGTTTTTTGTCATGAAAAAATCACCCCTGGACTTAAATGCGAGTCCGAGAAAAAATTTGGGGTTAGTGTTAAGACTCGTAGTGACCCATAGATAGCAGCACATCTCTCATTGCCGTTGCGTTCAAATGATAGTACATACTATATTTTTGTGAAGTAAATATTTGACCTAAAATGAATATTAGTGAATAAATAATAAAGCTAGAATATTGAATTTAGCAGTACCCATGTTTGTTTCCATAGTTACCAGTTCTTTTGTTTCTAAATGCTATTGGATATTTTCTTTCGTTTCTCAGGGCTATGCATATATATCATTAAGAATAGTTAGCAATTTGTATTATTTTTCATTATCCATTAAAAGAAGTTCCTATTAGTTTTACTTGGCTATTGTAGTTATTGCTACAGCCATTGTAATGTTTGCATGCATGTTAAAACCTCATTCATGGAATCTACTAAAATTGCATACATCGACTACACAGATGACTATGCAAAATGCGATGATGGCTTTTGATGCTCAACTGTTTGAATTACGGTAAAACTTTACATGGAATGTGTATAATTATAAAAATGCAATTTCTTAAGACAATGTAAATGCTAATTTGATTGGAAATAGACTTGGATTAAAAATTATGTTGGCGAGGTCACTATTGCTTTATTTGACCTTTTGTGAAAATGAAGATGAATGAAATTATCATCACTGAATGTGGAACATTAATTATTCAACAATAAAAAATTATTAATTGGAGTAATATTTCAAAATGTCAACAACTAAACCATTTTCCACTCTTTTCTTCAATCTCAAATAATGTATTCTAGGCCGTGCTGGCTACAAAATTTACTTTTTTGTAAAAAAAATGGTGGAAATTTTTGGGGGGTCGGCTTCTATTCGGGCAGATATGGTAAGTGCTTCAAACAAGTTCATTGTAAATATTTTGAATAATGTAACATTATGTTAATGCATATAAAGTCATCTATATAACGATTATTTATAAAAATTCATTTTTATATTATTATTTGTTTTCACTCTGTCTGACTGTTGATCCATCTGTGCAATCAATCAAATTAAAATAGCAAGTAAACAGTAAAAGATATAAGACAAATTTACGGGGTGTATGTGATCTATTCTTCCAAAGAATTTTTTGGAGAAATCGATGTGTGGCAGAGGATACCTTCAAAATATTCAAATTAAGATTCTGAGCAAATGGTTATAGATATAAAGTTAATTTTTAATTAATTATTAAATAAATTACTTTGTCATATAACTATATTACTAGAGTTATAAAGAATTTTACATTTACAATTCTAAATAGACCTCAATAAATAAAATGCATTTTTCATATTTCATCACAAAATGAAGCAAATTTTTTGTTCATTGGGGTAATATTTTAATAAATATTGACTTAGATACTTATTGGTGAAATACCACAAGTAACAAATATTTCACACATACTTAAGATATAAAGTTTTGATAAAGTAATATTCCTGAACTATGAGCTTGATTAGTTATAAGAATAATTAAGACATTTAGTCAAAACAAAAAATAAGCTGACTGTAAAATACATCAAGGAATAAACTGACAACTGCCACATTAAACATATGGTTTTAAAATAACAATTATGGATATATATATAAATTATGATAAGAAAAAACATGGAATTTCAGCAAAATATAATCCAAGACACACTCACAACTTGGGCAATATATTTCTGAACAAGTTCTTTTCCTGCAGTACCAGTGACTTGACGCCATGTTTCCTGAGAATATATTCTTACACCTTCAGCCATATAATACCTGTTCATTTGAAAAGGGAATTTCTTTTAGACAATACATTTTTCTAATAAATATGCAATTTTGCTCATTTAATGAAGTGTTCAAAGAGTTAGTCTAAACTACAGTAAGCAAAATATCTCTAAATAATTAGATAAAAATAACAGCTAATATATTAAAGTTTAGAATAATTTTTTCATAAATAAAATAAATCATTGCAAAAAAAAATAAGTAGAAAAAGCTGCATGGAACACACTCATATCCATGCTACAAAAACTATGAGTTCAGAGAGCTTATATTTTCATTAAGATGGTACATTTAAATTCAAAAGAATAAAATTATTAATTTTGCTGTCATGCGGTTTGAAAACAATTAAGCTGAAAATCTAACACAATCAAATTCTGAACATTTAAACCTGTTAGGATTAAAAACTGGATATATCTATGTATATATATATATATAGGTATATATATATATATAATTAATCATATATATATATATATATATATATATGATTATTCTTTCATAACTGAGTTTAATGCATTAAATTGTATGCTTAACATGTTATTGTCAAATGTAAAACTGCAGGGACAAATTTTCTTTAAATGTAAAAAATTACACATTAAAATAACTATTGTCTACAACAGCTACACTTGCAAAATAGTTCCACTGTGTTATAATTCATAAAATTTGGTGCTTTATATATGCAGTATTACCTTGAGAAGTTTAACAGTATCTGACTATAGTAAATTAATCAATTCAATGATACTGAGAGGTCAAATTTCTGGTTTATTCCCATAATAAATGAGCCCATAATAATGTCCATAATTCCTAGATACTTTTTTTAGGCAGTAAAATGCTCCATTTACTCAAATACAACATGCACCTATTTTAATTTTCTTTAGATAATCAGGATGCCTGATTTATACTAGAATTTCAAGCCAGAACTTATTTTTCATTTAAAGAAGACAATTGTCAATGCAGGGTAAATGTGACTGCAATTGCAGAATGAATAATACTAAAGAGAAAATCAAATGAAGGATGCTTTTAAGATCTAAATCTATTACAAATGATCTCTTCAAATAGAAAATTTCTTAAAATTTTTATACTCAGATTTCTCAAAAATATGGGGTGCGTATCTTATTCGGGGGCATGCTACACACAAATAAATACAGGCAATGCCTGAGATTTGACCGCTCGATATTCGACTAACTGGAGAATTTGACTACTATATTTGATGACCTCTGATCAACTTTCGACTGGTCGGTTGATTTTGGGACCACATACATATACAATGCATATGCAAGGTAATTTTTGGCTTGTCCGGCCACACAAGCGTCTTATGCACTTGAAGTCTACTCTTATAAAGCAATTTATTTTCTAGTAAGTATTATCTTCTTTACGACTGACAGTTACATCATCTAATGAACACTCTTCAAGATCAAATTGGAATGGTTCATTGTTCTTTTGTTGCAGTATAAGCATTTTTATGACCATGAGGAAACGCTATGCGGAGAGCTAGGTCCTGGGATGAGTGAGAAGGGAGAAACAACAGATGACTGATCAGCAGACAGAGGGCTCAGGGGCAAAGCTGAGAGTGGGGATGAGGGCTGAGAAAGTTAAGCCATATCTTATTTAATTTCCCTCATCCATGCGGTGCAGATGTAGAACACCTAAAAGGAGCCAATGGGCATGAGTGATTCTCCTTATTCCTGGCCATATCACTTGCGATGTAATAACAACAAATATTTTTCATATGCAATTACAAAGGCATCTACTAATGAATTTGATGTGAGACCACTTCTAAAGTTTGGGTTATGTCCATCTGCTCATTCAAAATCGTCCACTGCTTGCAGAGCTTATCTATGTATGAAAAAAATCTTTGGATATTAGATTGCCTTAGCTTTCAGCATATCTTTCTTGTTTACAAACAGAGGAGCTAACAAAATCTTTGGAGGGTATCCTTTGCATTCAGTTCGGGGTTTGAAGCCACGTTGTTAACATCCTGAGAGTTTGTTCTAAGCCGATTTTTATTTCTAAGAACTTTTATGAGTTTTCTCTTTTAAAAATTGTTTTAAAAGACATTGTAAAGAAATTACCAGAACGAAGGATAAACTTCATTCAAAGAGTAACTTTGAGGCAAACATTCAGGAGAATCGAGTGACAGTGAAAGCAAAGACAATAAGACTGTTCCCTTGTTTCTGTTCTTGTCAGCAAGTAGAACACATGTCGCCGCAGCACAGGAAATTTGGTTTTGCCTTAACTGGAGAGGCTGCAAGTGCAGATATTGATGCTGCTTCAAAATTCCCTGATGGATTGGTTGAATTGATTCAAGATGGTGGCTACTGTTCTCATTAGATTTTTAATGTAGATGAAATGTTGTTCTGGAAAAAATGCTAGCCAGAACTTACCTTGCCAAGGGAGAAAACACTGCCTCAAAATTCAAGCCAGCAAAGGTGTCTTGGTGTCAATGCACCAGGCCATTTTAAGCTTAAGCCGCTGTTAGTATATCACTCTGAAAATCCCAGGGCTTTTAAGGACAAGCTAAGAGGTATGATGCCTGTTGTATAGAAATCAAACCCAAAGGCTTGGGTGACTAGCTCTATTTTCAGGGCGTGGTTTGCTTTTCATTTTGTGCCATCAGTAGAAAAAAATTGTACTACAATTACAATTACTACAATTGTACTACAATCTAGCATTTAAAGCTTTTATAGTTTTGGACAATGCACCTGGACATCCTCAGGGTTTAAATGAAGTGAATCCCAATGTGAAAGTAATGTTTCTTCCCCAAAATACCACCTCATTGCTCCAGCCTATAGACCAAGCTATGACTGCTACTTTCAAGCAGTATTATGCACGCCGCATTATGCAGCAGGCAATCACCGCAACCGATAACGAAGATGGTCCAACCCTGAAAGACTTCTGGAGAGGATATAACATGTGGAATGCGGTAAACAACATTGGAAATTCTTGGGCTGAAGTAAAGCAGTCAACCATGAATGGATCGTGGAAGAAGCTCTGCCCACAGTTTGTCACCAATTCTCAAGAATTTGAAGATACCTCTGAACAGATCAACAGAGACATAGTTTCCCTGGGTAGGCAACTTCATTTGGAAATAGATGAGGCAGATGCCAAAGAATTGGTTGTATCTCATGCAGAGTTGATCAACAAAGACCTTATTGACTTACAAAAATCCATTGAGTCAAAGAAAGATGGCGAAGATGATTTTGACTTTTCCAACTCAACCTAAAGACTTTTCTTTAAAAGACCTTGGTGAGATCTTCAAGAGCCTGGATAACGTCATAAAACTGATTGAAGAAAAGGACCCTGATGCGAAAGGAGTTTATTGGTGCGGAATTTGATACATAAGAACATAACCTGCTATAGGGTCCTTTACGAAAAAAGGATGCAGGTCAACTAACACTGGATAAATTCTTTAAGAAAGTTGACAGACCACAGGCAGTAGAAGCACCTTCAACATCTGCTACCAAGATTCATTCAGAAGTCTCAGTCCCTAGCTCATCCAATTTCCCAGTCAATAGTCCATCCAATCTTACAGCTAGCAGCCCCTCATCTCCCAATTGATGTCATCCAGCTTCTCAATTAAACCAAGTCCAGTAAGCACAGTTGAAAACGATTACAGATATGAAAACATTTTTGTTTATTATTTTTTAGTTTTAAGTTATTTATGCTTTTAAATTGCTTAATATTTTTATATTAGCATTTTAGTAATGCAATTTTATCTTTACATAACATGAGAGGGGACTTAATAATTTTTCTCGTGAAGTGCTGGGACACATCCCCCGGTTATAACATGTAACGTTATGGGAAAATGGCACTCGACATTCGACTGTTTGATATTCGACTGCCTTTTGTAGGAATGCATCTTGGTCGAATCTCAGGCATCGCCTGTACAGTCATTTTAAGTATACAAAAGAAGGAATTAGTTTTGTTAAACATAACTTTCAATTTATTTAAAACATTTATTACATACCTATTCAAACACATTCTTGGTAGGAGAACAGGATAGAAATGTTCACGTGCTTGTGGATTAGGTAGAGACAGCAGAAATTTGCGAGTAGCAACTGATGCAGACAGACGAACTTGACTCCAATTGTCTGATAAACCGTTTCCTAAGTGTTGGCTGAATTGATGGCCAAATGCAAATATTGGGTTGATTTCACTAACACTATCTCGGCCTTCAATATCTGTATAAAACAATGTTACTCATAACAGCATATTTCGTACATGATGCAAGGTGAACTTATTCATTAAACCTTAAACTAAAATGTGTTGAAAACACCATGAAATGATTAAACTGAAATTAAATTCTATGTTACATAATAAAAAATGGACACACATAAAAAGATACTTTTTGCCCATGAGCATCACACAATTTCTCATGATTAGCATACATGTCAGTCATCAAAAGGTTTAACTTAGGGGTATGCAACCTTATTTGCAGCAAATAATGTAACTTCTGCAATTGATGAGCATGTTTCACTAATTATAAAAGCTTCACCATTGAATTTGGCTGATAACTATAATATATTAAAACATATCTTACCCTGTGCAGCATTTCCACAGGCAACAAGGGAAGCACAAACATAAAATCCCGTTTCACGGACAAACCGATTAGTGTGTGTCAGAGTTTGAAAAGTTAAGTCCAATAATTCTTGATCAACAAATGGTTGAAAGTTTGCTCCACAGCCATCTATCATTGCTTGTAAGCACTTCATACTTGTCTCAAGATTTTTCCAACCAGCAGTGTCATGAAAAATTTTGGCCGAATCAGCGCTATTTCTCTGGAATTATCGATTTAAATTTTTATATAAATTTCAATAAAATATTTAAAGATAATCTTCATAATATTTTACTATCTTACTCTCTGTGGTGGCCCAGCTAATTTTTCCATAAGTTTTTCAGTTTCTTGTTGTTCTTGCTTAGATGAAAAATCTTCAGCAGCTTGCCTTTCCAAATTAGACTGGATAAGACTAAGGACATATTCTTTACAATCCTGATATATATCAGAGCCAATTTTCCCACATAATGCTCCAAGAACTTCACCTAAATAACAATGACTGACATTTAGTCACTTCTCAGGAAAACCAAAATAAAGTTCTTAAGGTAAAAAAAAACATTTACCTGAAGCCAGTCTTACTCGGACTTCAACATCTGTCAACAATTTTGTGGCAAGGTTTTTGATGCTTTGAGCAAATTCTACTTCCCGCTCAAATTCAAAATTTAAATAAGGAATTAGAGCTTTTGCTGCGAGAAGACACCCTTGCTTAGTCTCCCAAGAGCTCTCTGGGTTAGACACTGATTGCAGTAGACTAGAACCAAACTCCAATCTGTCCGCCACTGAACAGTTAGTGATTGCTTTAAGCAATTCTGTGACACCTTTGTCTCTTTCTAACTTCAACTTACTACACAACAATATCAATATATTATCCATTTTCAATTTAACTTCGACAGAACAGCAGATAATAAGACTCCTCAACGAAAAATTTATATACGCATGTAAAATATCACCGATGATATAATCAAATGACCCATTGTCGTAGTTATTCAAAAGAGTATATAAACATGCAAGAGGAGTTTAGATTTACAAATCAGACAATGAATTGAACTCTATTTTAACACTAATAAAAACACAGCTAAATAGTTTATAGTAACTGGTGCGCAAATTCGTTGTTCAGTTGTCTATTTATGTAGACTGGAAGAGTTAGCGACGGCGCGACGGCTAAGTTCCGTCGTTTTCGTCTATTGACGCCACCAGTCTAAGAACGACTGAAGGCCTGTGAAGGCCGCCAATGCGGATTAGCAGCTAAATAGATTTTCAAGCTTCGTAGTTTAAAAATCCTGTATTTTTAGAAATTTAAGTAATATCCAGTGAATTATTCCTTGTTAAAACGGAGATAACAAAAATTTATCTCACGAATGATAAGAATATAGATAAAACATTAAAGGAAATATAAGTAGCCGCTAAATTGATACCAACAGTAATTACAAAATTTTTTCGCCTAATTTATAAATATATTTTGCAAAGAATTTGAGGTAAATTTTGAAAAGTTGATCATTGTCATTTTACATCGTCAGAAACAGTATGCTCTCTTACGTGTTATCCAATATAGATATTTTTTATAGGCTTATTTTAGTTTTTAAGGATTTGGCGGGCTGCAATGAATACAGAACTCCGTACGTTAATGACGAAAACAAAGTTTAAATAAGATAGCGCTCCTCTTGTATTTTATTTGGGTACTTATGCACAGTACAGACGCCCGATACGGAGTAAAGCAAACAGCCAAAGAATATGTACCATATATATATACCTGACTTGAAGATGCTTGAAGAGCCTTTTCAAACATTCATCATCATCATGCTTCTGTCCGAAGACAGGTTTTAACTGAATCGCTGCCTCCATTTCTCTCTCTCCCTAGAAGCCTCTTTTATACCTCTATAAGTAGTATATCCCTGCTTTATATTATCTAATATTCCTATTCTTTTTCTCCCTCTTCCTCTTTTTCCACTAATTTTTCCTTCTAAGATCGTCCTTTGTAAACACTGTTTTCTCAATATGTGCCCTATCCAATTTGCTTTTCTTTTCCTGATTGTTTTTATTAGCATCCTATCTTCTCCCACCATTTCTAATACTTCTTCGTTTCTCTTCCTCTCTGTCCATTTCACTTTCATCATTCTTCTCCATACCCACATCTCAAAAATTTCTAAATATTTTTCCTCCTTTCTCCTTATCGTCCACGTCTCTGCACCATAAAGAGCTATGCTCCATATGTAGCATTTTGCTAATTTCTTCCTTGTTTCTAGATTTATTTTCTTGCTTGTGAGAAGCTCCTTCTTCTCGTTAAATGCTGCTTTTTTCAAACATTAGTCCATCGATATATCGTATCGGAAATTGTGAATATGACTCCTGTTCATTTGTTTTTCTGTTTAAAAATTCGTTACTCATGGGTGTTTTATTTCTATGATGGATTACGAATTCAATCGTTGTACGTAACCTCAATTTTGTAAAGTATTATTTGCATTAATTCATAATGTGTGCAGATATTCAGCAGTCGCCTCTACGGGGGGAAAATGATTCCATCTCCAAGTTTTCTCCTGTTGCTGGTTTGTTTTAGTTTGTAAAATGTAAAATTCCCTATTTTGTGTTGGTTTACTATAAAAATTGTTTTAATTATCAGTTCGGGAAAGTCCAGTTAGAAAAACCCTGCAACGAGGAAATCTCACTGGTAATCCCAGAAAAATACGAGATTTGGCTGCAGACTTACACAACTTAATTCAAAAATGGAACTCCTGCCATTTAGCAGGAGCAGATATTTTGGCAAAAATATCTCAACTTAAGTTGACAGTAATGTACGAAAACATTATATTAGATCTTGTAGTTTTAATGTAATGGAGCTAAAATTGCCTGTTTTACAAATAGGGATGGCATTCCACAGGACGAATTGGATTTGTTTCACGAGGGCATTCAAAAACATTGTGATGCGTTGGAGAAGGTCTACAAAGAACTGGTAGACAATTGTTTTCGTTCATTGCTTAAATTGTCGTGCTTTTTAGAAAAATTTCCTTTCGAGTTTTATATTTTTGCCATCATTGGTTATATCGCCTTATTTTCTAATAGATTATTTGTTCTCACAGTCGGATATCGCAGCTGCCATGAAGAAATGTGCGGAACAATTCAAGGCTGTTGGTGATTTGGAAAAGTACCAAAAGAATTTGAGTGAAGAAAGGGTAAATTCTGTCAATCCACTCCCAATGTTCCTGACTTGGCCAGCGGAAAGATTTGGTAATATGTTGTACAGGGCAATATAATACCATAAATTGTATAGGATAGTATTGTCGCTTATGTTTCGCGTTTAGGGACTATTGCTACGGTAGCCCGCCGATGCACACTGATTTCTCTCGTCGTCTCTACTCACTTCCTACTCCTCTCCTATTAAAAGCAGTCAAAGCTCGCGTTCATCTAGGATTGAAATAACAATATAATTTCGAGGTGTAACCTTTAACTACTGAGGTACGATCAGTGAGATTCCACTGAAGTTATAATGCTAAATTACTGCGCCACTTTACTTTCCGCTAGTTAACATTTCACAAAGAAATAAAGTTAATATTTAGTTTTACCTCTTAATCCTCATGACAGTATTGTATAGTAGCTCCTGTGGAAGTTAAAGATCATTCAAATTGAGGGAACGTGATCATGAGATTTTAATTATGTTAGGATTATGTTGCTGGTAGATGATAGCTCATGTTAGCCCCACACAATCTTCTTAACATTGTTTATTACGCAATTTTATTTGACAGTGTATTTGTAAAATTACGTAATCAATAGTTGTGTCCAAATCAGCTAATTTGAACTTTATTTTACATGAAACTTCAAGCTCGGGCTTTAAAAGTTTTAATTTTATCCAGAAGTCTTAAGTTAAATAGTTTAGTACATGAGAACACTAACTTTTAATTTATAAACATTTCAAGGTAATGATCTGCAGATTCTAAACTATTAATAATTTCTTTTTATAATATTAGTTTAATTTTTTGCTTTATGTGTTGTTGTCAACAAAATAAATTTATTTGATCATTGCCCATCTCCACTAAAACTGCAATCATGTTGAGTGATTATGTTAACATGTTAGTGACAACATAGGCAGCATAATATTATTAACTTTCCATATTTTGAAGATTTTGGAGTAAAGAAAATACACAGTTTTTCTATTGTAAATTTTTTTATAATACCATAGTTAATCTAGTAGGATAAACATATCTTGTTACAAGTTGAAAGATGAAAACCATTGTCTTTAAATGATAAATTACTGTTACACAAAATATTTAACATTTATGACCACAGTTCCACATGAAATATTCTAATATGTATCCACTAGGGAGATGCCCATTCAAATTCAATGGAAAAGTTTTTTATGAAATTTCGTGAATAGATGCGATGTGAAGCTATTATCCAAGGCAATGGTATGCAATTACATCTAACCAGCAATTATGCAAATTACTAAGAATATGACAAATGTTTGCGTTAAAAACATTTTGATCGATGCGATGTGTATTAAAAAATTGGTGGCAGGAAAACAAACTTTTGTTCTTTTAGGCATTTGTTGTTCAAGTCTCAAACTCCTACAATGATTCTAAGTAATTTTAATATGAGAATGATTACTATTCTACATTAAAATATATTCCTTCTTATAAATAATGCAATGAATGTTTACATTGGTTGCTATGAAAATCATTTTCTTCTCCTTCCTTCTCTCTCTCATATTAAAAACATTCAAAGCATGCTCTCACCCATAAGGATTGAAATGATAGGATTTTGAGGTTTAACAATGTAATTTGTTGGCAAGGCAACATCCCATTAAAATGGCAAGATTTCCACAAAATATGTGAATTAAATGTTTAAACAGAGGTATTTTTAACTGTTGGTGGAAAAAGATGAAAAGAATAAGAAACTATATAATTTTTTCTTTAAAACAGTTCAGATCTGAATATCGTAGGTTAATTCTTTCTAATTTAGATCTCAGAAAATAAAAGCCTGCACATCATAAAGTCAATGTTTATGCGTTATTTTATGGGATATATTCCTTGGAGTCGAAGCCAGGACTTTTTGTGAGATGTTTTTTCGTCATCACCTTAAAATATGTGAATCAAGTATTCCTGCCAAATTTCAAAAATGTATCTTGATCCTTGATCGAGTTATTCGCATTTTTATAGCTTGACAGAAGGAGCCACAAAGGGACAAGAAAGTTTTTATAGATTTTAGATGATTTTTTGTTGTTTAAGTATTAACTTCAATTTTTATTCACTGCAAATATAATTGAAGCAATTCAACTCATTTTGTGATCACACTCATACTTTCAGGTGAGGTAGCTAGTCAAATAACTTCTTGTTATTCTTCGGAGTTGGAAGTGAAAGAAAGGGTGTTGGAGGGAGTTTGCCATTGTGAATCTCGAGAGACACTGATGTTTCATGTTGCTGCCTGGATTCATCAGCCAACTATGATAAATGAAAATGATGCTAATAGTAAGTTGGAAGCATTACTCTTGGAAACTGGACATAGATAGAGGTGATACTTTTGGAATACAAATAAAGCAATTTTTTACTTTTTTAATTCTCTTCTGGGTTTTGTTGAAACTGTGTACGCTGTTAACCATGTGTGCTGTAGCAGTGTTTCTTAACATTTTTTTGCTGATGATTTTTCACTGTGGTTAATGTAAGTCAGTAACCTTTGTCTCATAATGGAGTCTGAAAAATAAATAGGTATTACTAAAAATTCCTTTAATTAAAGTTACAAGAATTTTTCGCGGAATTAAGATTATGTTCGTTATATACAGGTATGCCCCGTTTAGCACATTTTCAATATAGCGAGGTTGGCATCACAGGACAAATTTTAATTTTTGAAATTTTTTAAAATAATGCTCCTAAGTGCTAGTCCTTTATTATGGTCCCAGCATTTTTCTCACCTTCATTTGTACTTCACTCTCTGTTCAGAGATAGCCATTCTACTCTAATTAAAGACAAGTTGTTATTTATACATTTATTAACTTGATTTCTATTTCACTCATTCACTTTTATTATGTTTTTTACATTGGTTTGCTGTAATTCCACAGTCTTTTGCAGTGACGCTAACATCGGAAGTTTTAAAGTTCTTAATGTTACTGTTGAGATGTGCAGGGTTGGGTTCGCTTTGGATGGGTTTTTGCTTAAGATTGGGTTAGATTAGGTTCACGACAGCTTTAACTTTAGCTATCGTTAGTCATTTGTTATTCTGATGTTATTTTGCTGTTGGCACCTATGCTATAGTTACGTCTGAAGCTGCGGCAGCACCGCTGAATCGTAATATCACTTGTGTTCCGTTTTTGTTTACTTTTGCACTGGCCAATCATCATCAAAGAACTTCGTAATCATGAAGAATTTAAGGAACATGTCAAGGTAATACACTATATTGATGTTTACCAAGTATATACCAGAAATACTTATGATATTTTGTATATCTCATTTATTTTATAATATGTTTTTTAATCGCAAATGTTATTAGAAAATTGTAATTTTCCATCATAAAGATTTAGTTTTTGAAGCTGTTATACACCAATAAGTTCATAATAAATAATTATTTAAAAATAATTGTCATATACTGTATTTACTCGTTTAATGCCTGCACCCCCATTTTTAGAGCTAAAAATCTGAAAAACTGTAATTCATGTGATGTCCGCACTTCCAAAATTTTGATATTTACAGCAATATCGTTGAATAGTAATCTATCTGAAGCCAGGTTTGATGATAAATTATGGTAACAAGCAAATATTTAAGAAATTACTTCAAAAAATTATTTTTTATAGTTTTTTCGCATATGTAAATGTGAAAAATTCACATCCATTGCCATTATATTACACAGAGAAAACTCAAAAACCTATTTTGGAGTCGAGCTCCTTGATCTCACAGAAATTTTCAATTTTGAGCCACTGCACATTCTCAAGTTATTTAATTTAAAATGCGTAATTTTCACTAATTTAGCATAATTACGTTAAGTCAACCATTATTCACCTAGAAAAAGAGTGAATTTTTCATAAATAAACATAAACGGTTCATGCTCAAAATAAATCCCCGTGTCAAATCCATCAGAGATAACACAATACCAAAAATAAACCAGTCACTAGATGCACTGCAACTGGTTACATATGCCCGATGAATGCTAACTGCGAGTATAACTAGGGGCGAATTGGAAGTGGGAAATGGACCAGAAAAATGCCCGCCTCTGGCTCATTTTGGTAACACTCAGGCTACCAACCTATTGGCCAAGGCAGCACCACAGGTTTACAGACCATCGGCCCACTGGAATTTTGTCCAATGACTCGGCAGCCCAATCCACCTGTTTAAAAACCTACTTGACAAAAGAAGTTAAAAACTGAGCAAAACAGCAGGTCTACTAAACTGTTAATACTAAACAGAAATAGTAATAATTTGTTATAATAAAAACGTATTAGAGAATTTAATAGCTTTCATTTTCATGAGGTTTCCAACTCCTCCTTTCCGCATACAATCCGTGAGTTACACAAATTAAAGTTAAATTGAAGGATTAATATAATTCTTAATTTGACGTTATGCAGCTGGATGCTAAACAAGCCCTTGGTAAATTTCATTAACCTCATTTCCCATAATCCTCTTCCTTCACTTCCCCCTCCATTCCACACACTCTTGGTATATCGACGAAAATGGAAAACCAAATCCTTGGGGAACCATATCAGAGATGTGGAGAATGTTACATAAGCAAGCCAGAGACCTTGTTTTCTGTGTGCACAGCTACATACTTCTCTAGGGAGGAGGAGGCAGGACAACCACTTTGCGACGTTGTCTGTTTGCCGAAGCCTGTGGTGGAATAGGGATAAGAGCTGTGCGCTGTGTCTCACATGGAGTGGTGGCAACATCGCAAAGAGTATTTCCATCTTTCTCTGCGCGACCAGAGGCCATAAACACTGGTGAGCACTATAGCCAATATGCATAAAGTAATGAGTGTTGCATAAAAATATGAAATTTATATAAACATTTAATTTTAACAACCGGGTCACAAATTCTGGAAAAAAATAACAAGTGGCTCGTGTGAGCCAGCTTCAGCTCATCACTGTGTATATGTATATGCAGTGATGGGAAGAGTACGAAAAAAAAGTAACTGAGCTCAGTTACAATTACTTCATCTGCATTGTACTCAATTACAAGTATCAATTACATTCTTAAAAAGTAATTAATTACAAGTACAAGTAGATTACAATTACATTTCCTTAAGAATTAAAAATGTCAATTTTAGGTTAATGCATGGGTCTAAATCAACCATTCTTTTATCTTTACTGTTTTTATGCATATCCGTCAGAATTCTCATATTATTGCCAGAAAAAATTTAAACATCATTAATCTATCCAGCTAAAGATCATAAGTTCTTAGAGTAATATGAAAAAGTATCTTGTTTAGAAGAAAAACAAATATTTAATCATGGGTATAATTTTTACAACAAAACATTTGCAACAGTACATGAATCTTAAATTTCGCTATTCATCTTGCAGAAAAGCTGCATATTAAGCCAATTGTCTCCTAATTTTCCTCTCAGTGTAAGGACCTCTTCTTTGCATGTTTCAATTTCTAATAATTGCTCAACGAAGGATGCTTAAAAAATATCTAATCGTTAATAATCGACGCCAGCATTTCCGGTCGAAGTAGATATCGAGCGAATTAGATATCATGCTACCATTGGCTGACATCACGCTGCATGCCGATTTTAAATCATGCCCATAGCTATACCGAACCCGTAACTTTTCACAAAAAAAAGAATGACAAGTAACGATTACTGAAATGTAACAATTACTTCTGTCTGCAATAAAAGTAGATTACAAGTATTAATTACATTTTTTTAAAGTAAAAAATACTCAAAAAGTAATCGTTACTGGTAACTCATTTATACTCAATTACTCCCCATCACTGTGTATATGTATATCATTATAAATAGCTGCTTATTACATATATGGGATATATCATATAAACCTAAGGTACTTATAGAAAAGCTACAGATCTGATATTTGGAAGGAAGATAGGGTACAAACTCCGGAAAAAATCCAAAATTCCAGAAAATGTTATATTTAAAGGGTGTTTTTGACCCCAAAGTCCAATTTTAAACACCTATAAGAAAAGCATTGAAAACTGCGCAGGGCTATATAAAATTGCTTTTTTAAATTATTTACAATTAAGATATAAAGTCGGGACATGCATCATACTGTGGAAGAAAGAATGAAGTTTATTTTTCTTGATGACAGAATTCAAATCCATGCTGAATTTGCATAAAAATTCGATTTTAATCATAAAATTATGAAAATTTGGTACTACTGGCTTATCCTGGACCCCTATTAAAAATTCTATAATATTTTCATTGCACCCTAGTACCCAAATCCAAGTTAAGTTGCTGGGGGTTGGATTCGTACCATTTTCCTCCTCCCTCTGGGTTGGGTTAAGTGGTTGGGGGTTGAATTCGTTCCATTTTCCTCCCTTCCCAGGTTGGGTTAAGTGGTTGGGGGTTGAATTCATTCCATTTTCCTCCCCAGGTTGGGTTAAGTGGTTGGGGGTTGGATTCATTCCACCCAGTCTTACCAAATATTTTTTCAGTTTTCAACAATGAAAAATATTAACTGCCGTAACAACGACTCCAATGCCTTTCAATGGGAATTTATTTTCCAAGCTTCAAGAGCATTGATTTAATGCTTAGACTGCATTATAATCCATTTGATTTCAGCCAACGACGTGTACATATTATGACAATATAATTTTAAATTAATTTTTTATCTGGATACGTACTAAACTGCATGGATGATGATGCCATAATCCTAACACAAAAAATATCCTAATTTTTGCATAAATTTTAGTGTAACATATAGGCTATTGTCTTAATGATGATTATAGTTATTGCTGAAACAGTGGGATCTAAGCCATGAAACCTGAAATTCGAATCCATTGAAGCAAGCCAATTGCCAGAGAATTTAAAAATTCCGGATATATGACTTAATTTCACAGAAAATGAAAATTATTGTCTTATATATTATTATGCCATTGATTTTAAACTATGACGTAAACATAAGATGACATCATTATACTAACACATGAAATTTATTAAAACGTAATAAGTATTTTAATGTTGTCTTTCGTAGTTTTTCGAGAAATTTTAACTCTTTTCAATTGTTAAATATAAGGGCGTCATACCTATTTCATGATTTTTTAAATCCAAATACGTGCTATAGGCATGGATGATCTTCGCATTATGACTACCAGAAAAATTCAACAGGAGGGCACATAATAGAAGAAATGTATAAGTAGTATAATATGTTCCGGTAAATTTATACATACTAGCTGTACCCGGCATAACATATGCTGTTCTAGCTGATCTTAAAAGTTAATGAAATATCAATGCATTTTATTTATTTATTAATATATTTCATTTTAAACACAATTAACAATCTCGTTCTTCTCAGATACAACACTTAATGAGTCCTCTTGAGAGAGCAACATATAGTTGCCCATGACTGAATACAGGTTTTGGAAGGTATAAGCAGATTCTGTCAAAAGTCTGTCCCTGTGACTTGTTGATGGTCATTGAAAAGGCTAAACGTATAGGAAACCATCTTCTTATGAATTTTAAAGGCATATTTGTATCAGATGGAATGAGAGGTATGCACAGTATGAGAACAGTATCTAAGTTCAATCCATCTATTACACGGGCCTCTACAGTGTGTCTTTGTATACGGATAATTGTCAATCTTGTTCCATTGCAGTCTCTGTGATGACATAAGATTCTGTAGTAGCATGATTACAGCACCTACTTTCAGTTTTAGCTTGTGAGGAGGCATTCGTCTTGGTATTAAGCTGTTGAGAAACTCTTCAGGGTATGCCAGATGGACACTTGGTTAATATACCTAAGCGTTTTATATTAGAAAATGACAGATAAAGCTGATATATTTTCTAAATTTTAATAAAACTACCAATAACTTTTTTGTTTAAATAATCACAACTCAAAAGTAAAACTTTATGCCACCTATATTAGTTTTGCAGCGGCAAATCCTGAGATTTTTTGATACGGAAGCAATTAATTATGAAAATCAGATCTTACCTTGTTATTTGAAATGCAGAGGAATTCCTCTTTCCTTCTTTGCTAATTCTGCAATGACATCATCATAGAACATGGGTTTTTGAGAAAGTTCTTTAATGAGGGTGTTTTCGATTACTAGAAATGATAATTTAGAGAGTCTTTCTTGATTTGTGGGATTCCTCATGAATGTTTTGATAAGTTTGATAGCTGAAAAACTCTGTTCAGTTGAGACACTGATCGCAGGTATTGTCAATATTAATTCATATAATTTTGGCACTTGAGAGTAAGCTTTGTCTAAACTGTTTTCTTTAATGAAATGATATAAATCGCTAATGCTGTTTTTATCAATATCTTCCATTTGATATATAACCGAAAGTTCAGAATGCAAAGTAGCTATATCGAAATAATTTCCGTAAATGTTCTTGAGGGAGTCGAACGCATCTTGTTTAATTTTTTGCAGTGTGACTTGGGCAACACAAGAAATAAAATCATTCTGTATTGTGCTGAATGTGCCGCGAAACACTGGAATGTTCCAAATGGTTTCCCAAAGTTTCTTCGTATTTAGCAACCAATTCCATGTAATTACCTTTATTTACTGAGTCACTGGATTCATCATGACCATGAAAGCCAAGTTCATGCTCTCCCAAAAAAACAAACAATATCAATAAGTCTTTTTAACATTTTCCGATTTTTCTTTACTGCTTCGTTATGTTGGCGATGAGTAATTTCCAACTGCTTATCTAAAACATGTTCTATTCGAGTTCTTCCAAATGTTTTGTCTTGAAGAATTGACTGTAAATGTTCTTTACTTATCAAAAGTCTCTTTATTACCTTATGAAGATTATTTAAATCAGAAAATCCTGTTTTGGTCCATTTTTTTCGTTCAAAAAAAGTTAGCACGGTCAACAAAATAATTTTGCTTTGTTCTCACATCCAGTCAACCATTCGACACTGTTATAAATATCTACGTTAAAATGTCTTGTGCATGATTTAATTTTTATATTTAAATTTAGGTGAGATTTTGTCCTACCTGTTTGGATAATTTCACTCTTTGCCTGAAAATTGTTCGACAAAAAAATTTTCATTAATAAAATGCACAATGCACAACATGAAACCTCACCAGAGCTGCTTGGAAGCACAACAAGCATTTGAGGAACTTGGTTCACTCATGTTTGCAATTTTCAAATTGCTTCCACTCCGTACTTTATTGCGAGGAAAAAACCGCGAAATTTCTCCTATCTGAGCCAAAATTTTTGGAAATAATATCTGTTAATGCACTAATATAACACAAACACTTCTGTAAGCATGAAGATTCATGTGAAATGTCAGAATTGCGGCTTAATGAAACTGTAAAATAATTCGAGCAGATGCCTAGTCTCTGACTGTGTACTACAGCGAATGGATGCAATAATATTCTTGCTTCCTAGTAGGCTAGTAGTGTTATTTTTTACTATTGTGTGGCGCTAGCTGACAAGGCGGATTTTTAAAAGGTGTTCTTCTAAAATTTCACTTGTGAGTAATTTTTATTGTAATTACAGTTATTATTATTTTAATTTCTAATTTGGAAGCAATTTTTCTCATGCTTCCATCGAGGATTCACCCTTGGTTTTCATAAAATTATTAGCTAGCTGAAATTCACTGAAAACAAAAGGGGTGACAATACAGTATGTAGTCATGCCACTTATAAATTATCATTGTTAGAGACTTGAAAAATAGGCATTTTTTCATATTCTAAACATTTTTGCACTAATTTGGCACATTCAAATTCTCTCTTTGAAAGTGTTCTTTTGTCGTACACGAGTCCAAATCCAGTTTCTATCTTAATTCTAAGTAATTTTAAAATACAAATAAATGTGCTACATTCATCCTCAGCGTAATAGATGAACCTTGAATGATAACACACTAAGCGTTATATGTATTAAGATGATGGCAGAAAGATCCGACTATAATATTCCAACCCCATAAGTACCAATTATCTGAAAACTCATTCAGAAAATGATGAGTTATAATGTTAGGTAAAATAAAAGAATTAAGAAGTTGATTAAAAAGTATTTTATTTGTTCAATAAAAAAATAACTATTAAAATCTGTGGAATCAAATAATGCAAACTTCAGTGAAAGGTAACGCAGTTTTATTGCTTTCTACAATTAAACAAAAACAACAAAAATTAAAAAATGATTTCAAATCCTAGCATTAAATGACAAAGAAAGATAGGAAATCGCAATGGGGTCATCGATCACATGGGAAATGCCACTAGAGTCTGACATTTTTTCAGGAACATCTCCATCTAAAAATGCTAAAACTGGCCATAAATTGTGCCAACAATTTCTGAGGGTAGCAGCAGGCATACTTTTCCATGCTCGAGCTAGTTCCCAGACACAATTTTTAATGTTAAAACTGTTTTCTGAATTCACTGACAGAAACCTCTGAACTGACTGCACTTAGCATACTCCTCATGAATTCAGATTTATATATATACATTTAAATGATCTTATGATAACCAGGTCTTGGGGTTGAATTAGTGGTGTGCAGTTAGGTGGCAAACAAATTCCATAAGAATTCTTTCGCTAGAAACATAGTTACCTGCTTTTGCTTATTATCTGTTGTTAATTTGGGTCTATGAGCTATCACCTGCACTCTTCCTCATGTTAATTTAGGAAAGAGAAACATTCATTGTAATGAACCTGAGCCACTTTCCAAGATTTTTATTTTTCTCGGTCATAAGTTACTGTGGGAGTAAATGTTTCCAAAATCTACCAGGGACA
The DNA here is from genome assembly GCA_028673005.1 of Tanypteryx hageni. Lineage (NCBI taxonomy): Eukaryota > Metazoa > Arthropoda > Insecta > Odonata > Petaluridae > Tanypteryx > Tanypteryx hageni. The sequence goes on along the minus strand of CM054113.1, from coordinate 198,880,451 downwards.
TACAATATAGATTGGAGCCACTACCGGGTTTTAAATGAAAGTTATGTTGGCCAAGTCCTCCAAGTTTTACTCCATTGGATTTTAAAACAAATTCAAAAAGCCTAACCATAATTAAAATTCATATGGATGATACTTTTGATAGAAATGTAGTACTTAGAATACACCATACTTTTTTGCTTCATCCAAGATATAAATCCTCTCTTATAATCATTTCTGAATGAATCATCTATTTTGTGCGAATTCTCTAATAAAGTGAAGAAAGTTGTATATTTTAAGGTAATCAGTAATTTTAAAGGTGATGACTTTGAGAAATAGTTAAGTTTGTCATTCATCTAATTTATTTCAAGATATTTATGGTGTTAAATCTGTAACCAATATGCATTTTGTAGAAATTAAAAGAAAGTATTTTTTAAGATATTCTGATTGATAAATAATCTTACCAGTAAGGACTGAATACCATAAAAAATTAAGTTTAAAGGCTGATTTTATGAATTTTTATTTGCAATATACAATAGAATTAAATAAATATTTACAATATTAAAGCAGGCCTCCCTCTTATTTTTATATAATGGCAAAAAGCAGTTTTCACTCAATTCTAAGCTCAAAAATTAACAGCAGAGGAATCTTCTTGTTGGAGAGGGTGCAGGTTCTCTCGAGAAGTGAGACAATGGACCACTACTACAAGGTGACCAGTATCTGCGTAATGCCTCTTGAATTTCTGTCGGTGTCAGAGGCTGAGGACATCTAACCATTGAATCTGCTGAAGTCCTTGGTACGCAACCAATCTGTTTTAAAAGTGAATTGTTTCCTGATTAATTTACAAAAAGGTCTCAATCTCCAAAAATTTATTTTATTATGAAATGACAATAAAATGCTGCTGAAATCTATTGTTTATGCAGCCACCTATATCAATCTTTCAGGGGAAATCACAAGATTGTCTTTCAACAAATACTGGATTGTATTTTTAGCATAATTAAATAATTGAGTATGTTCAAATATGAAAATTTACAAATGCTATATGTCAAAGATGCTTCCTTGTTTTATATAGAAAGAAATTTTCAGTGCTAGTGCACTATAAATATTATTAAAAACATTTTGCAAACAAAAAAGAGCTAACCCCTAACTTTCATACAAAGCTTTGAGACTTGAGATTTCTTGCCAAACCACATGTTTTGTATTTTTAGTGTATCAATATCTCATTTGTTTTTCAATGTGACTACATTAGAATCTAGTTAGCATTGCTGTATAGCACTTACAAGGGGAAGGTCAAGTCTGTGAGACACTAATTTTGATGAAATTAAAATGGTTTGTTCTCCGATTAAAATAAACAAATGTTTCTTGCCATTTTTGTGAATAGGCCTTTGTTTATGAGAAAGAAAATGTTAAATATTAGCATCTTCGATTACTACATATAACTAGAGTTACCATATCTTCAAGGATCAAAACAATTTCTAAAGATGAGAAACCGGGACAGCTAGTCTTTTACTGTTTAAATATACATTATTTCTATCATTTTCCATATATAAATTTTTAAACTACCAAAAAAAAGTATTATGGGGATGAGGAGACATTATATAAATTACATTAACATTCATATACAATTATTATTTTTTAAATACATTATTTTCATCATACATTTATCATCAATAAGAAGAACATTCTGTTTTAATATTTACTTGTCATGTAATATTAGCTTGTCACGATTATCAGGATGGTAATTATAATAAAAACAACCAAAGCATATATATTTACGACACCACGCACAGCACAAAAAACTCAGCATTACATGCGCATTTGAAATGTAATAGTTCCTTTGCAAAAGACACTTCATTTACATTTTAAAAGGCTGCTCAGTCCTTACATAATTTTGATGCAAACCATGCATATCGCAACATTTTCAAATATAGGTGCCGATATCTGATTTTCGCCAAGACGTGAATTTTAATTGCATTTTCTCGATTATGCAATTCAACATTTCTTTTAAGTAATACACGCGCATTTTGAATTTTATTTATGAAAATTTTTGCTTGGCGAAAAAATAAACATCCAATGGTTTACACAATGAAGTACACTTTGGCAGAATCACTTTAATGCACATGGTATGCAATTTTCATCTTTAAAAATTTCATCCTTCTGATCCACATTAGTTTGCCCACCCCATGAGTCCAGTATAAAAACATACGCTGTGCAGAGGTCATTAAGGATTATTTTCCACAAATCGTCTGAGTCTTCTCACGAACCCCTAGGGGGTTCACGAAGCACAATTTGGGAACCTCGGGTCTAAATGTTTTGCACATACTACAACCCGAGTGTAGCCCGTCGCACCACATGACCCATGTAAACGCGGCTAAGTTTGCGAACCTGCTAAGCTCATCGCTCTTCCCCTTAAGCGCTTTCCTCTCCAATGCCTGGCAGTCTGCACATCCGACCGCCACAAGCTTTCAATCGGACTGTACCTACAGAATTCTTTCTACGGACAAATGTTAATTAAAGTACACCACCTTCTTGAACTTCACGAATAACTGGTTCCAGAAAACTGACATGAAATGTAATCGCGATCAAAATACGCGTCAAAAAATCTTAGGTTTACAAAATGATAGCAATTCTTTGATTTACATTTAAAATTCTTAATAAAAAATGATACCAAAACAAGACAACATTTCCTTAAATTCCTTAACAGATTCTGGCTCTGGTTCCTCTTTATCATCATCATCTCCATTTTCTGCCACCTGCTGTTTATGTATGTCATCTATTGACATGGTCTGGCAGACAGTGATATTGTTGCTTTGAGAACGTGCGGAATTGAACATCGTCTACAACGCTATGGCTAATTAGCCATGATTTGTTCTTACATTATGTCACGAAAATGCTGATTGTGTCTGGATGAGACCGATAAGGACCAACATATTTGTTATATGATCATAAAACTGAGGAATGATTTATAACTTGCATCTACATTTTTATTGTTTCACCTTTACTTAAGGGACAACTTATGGAGTGGTGCGTTTTTTTGCGATGATTCATAATGTACTAACCAGGAAACATCATTATTTTAAGACATACTAACCAAATATTTTTTAAAAGTATTTAAATGGAATGGAATCAGGTCCTTGAGAAATCAACATACTAAAGAGGAAAACGAGCTAATGAGGAACGTACTAACCAAGTTTCACTGTAATTTTATTTGAATGTTAATGTAATTTATATAATGAATAAAACTTGTCTATCAAAAAAAGCATTACCTTGGCAAAAATTTAAAGTTATGAATTAAAATGCTAATAAAATTTTTAAAATCATTAAAGAAGAAAAAGATGAGACAGCGACCGGTCTTGAACCTGCGAACACCTCATCCATAACCTGACACACTACCAACCAGCCAGGAGTTACTTATGGCTCCTGCAAAAAATTATGCGTTATATGTAGTAGTCAAAGATGCTGATACTTAACATTTTTTCCTTGTAAACAAAGGCCTATTCACAAAAACGGCAAGATGGGTATCTGTTTATTTTAATCAGAGAAAACACCATTTCAATTTCATCAAAATTGGCATCCCATAGACCTGACATTCCCCTTGTTTTTCAACATTGCTCTTACATGTTCAGATGTGTTTTTATTATAAAACAGCTGTGAATCGATGAAACAAGAAGATACTTGAATGAATATTACGTGTCATAAGATAGATTAGTAGTCATATGCAAATTATAAGTTTTGCACAAAATATTGTCCTTAGCATCGCTTCATTTCTGTTGTGCATAACAAAATGCTTTCCAATCCATACTATCATCACAGCAAGTAAAACATGTTTAGTTAAAAACCTATAAATGACTGGTTAAGAATTTAAACATTAGAATATTTCATTTAATTCGGAAAATGAGAATCGCACACATCTATGGACAGTTAATCCAATAAAAAAGTATCTTTAAACCATTCAACTGTGTTAATAGATCTTCAAGCCAGTCACCGAAACAATTTAAAATTTGCAACTCTGCTTTGCATTTATTAATTAATCTCCAGTGATTACAAAGTAGTAAGTTAATCCTTAGTTGTGGTTCTCAAACAGGATCTATTTTTGATTCTCTGGGTGCTATATGTTCTGCCTGCTCTTTTTTAAATGAGTTTCCTACAGCTATTCTGCCTATCTTTGGGGGGGGGGGGGGAGACAAAGAAATTACAAACTTACAATAGTTCTTCGAGGGTATGGCCTGAATCTCGCATCTGTTTTACTGCCACACGTAACTTCTTGGTAGACGGGGAAATTTGGGTTGAAATACAATGGTGGCATTAAGCGATCTTCAGGAGAGTGAGAGGCATCCCTCCTCACTAAAAGAGCAAGGTCGACGATTTGGGCCACAGACTCAAATGCCATCAAAGAAAGCACTTCTAGAGCCATTGCAGTAGGTTGCTGCATAGTCCCTTTCCCACTGGGTTCTTCTTCCTCAGCAACTGCATCACCATTTCCAGTTGTTACCGATGCTTCCTGTTGGTGAAATCAATTCTCTTTTCAAGGACCACAATGCAAGCATAATTGATGGTTACGTTTTCAAGATTTTAATGGTACAGCTGGAATTAAAACCAACTTTTATCTTTCCTCTCAACTTAACCAAGCAAGTTTTATAAGATAGGCTTCTAAAGCAGAGTTAGAAACTAAGGGCATGGATACCCAAAGTAGCACTCAAAGAGATTATACATGGCGTGGTAATTCGAGTAAAAATTACCAATACATATTTTAAAAAGAATTTCACTTTTAACTGAAATCAATACCTGGGATGGGCCAAGAGTGGATCGCATAGGTGGGAATACAATCTGAATCATATAGTGTGGAATCCCATTTAATGTTTTATGTTTCTCCATCAAAACACCATATAAATAATGTGATCTTTTCCCGGATTTAGTGTTTCTCAATTTGATATTTTACCCACATTTAATGTATGAAATTCTTGTTCCTATACAAAATCCATACCTCAATTTTGTGACCACAGGAATTTTTTCGTATCGTGTAGTATGACAATTGCATATGAAACTTGGATTTATAGGTAGAGTGGCAGGTGATATTCATTTCCAGTCACATAGCATCAACAGTGATTAGCAGGGTATGCTGTATAATAAAGAAATAGCATTTCAAGACTTTATAAACTGCGATGCCAATGTTATAACATCAGCAATATTAACTATTGAAGAAATTTTAATGCAGCAGAGGGAAAATAAAGATGAGGGTGCAGAGAGCAAGGAGTAAGTTGAGGAAGAGCAGACTATTTGTTATAACTTGAGGTCTAACACAAAAATTAAATTGTAAAAATTTTGACCATATATTTCATAATAAAATTAGTAATTATTAGTAAAGGAAATATCTAACTTTTTAATTTAATAAAGAAATACTCATTCATCCGATTCTATAGAGGTCAAACGCTGTAATTTATGTAGTATTTCGATATATTGTTTGATATGTTATAAATATAAAGTAAGACTGATTTTGCATTCTAATTTTACCCAATCCCAATTTAACGGTTTTTCTCAATTTAGCATACAAAAAGCTTGTCCCCCAGAGAAACATTAAATCAGATTTCTACTGTACCTGTATTCGTTTTCATTGAATTTTACTAAAATTGTTTTTAAAGCAATATTTGTAATGATTATACTAATTTTAATTGAATAATAAAAATCTGTATTTTGTTTTTCTGGCAGTAGTAGTAGTGGAAATAGTTTCACTCTGCTGAATTTTTGGTCAGTTTGGGATTAAACTGTATAAAGGGTACAATCAATTGAACAAATAGAAAGTGAAGTCACAGGATGAGTTTGCCCATATCTAACATTTCAACATAGTTTTCAAAATATCTTATACTATAAAAATATTTTTTAAATGCTATAGATCAGGGATACTTAACCTGGAGTTGGTCCAGGAGGTCTTTGGATAGTCCATGGAAAATTAAATAGACTAAATTTCCCAACAAAAATGACAGTTATGCATGGATCAAGTATTAAATAAAAAGGAATAAGTCCATATATGAAATGACAACACTTAGTAATTAAATTAAAACACTTCACTTTCTCCCTCTTTCACTATCTTCATATTGGAGCCTTATAAAAATATCTTTATATATTAATACTCAATGTCTGCCCCCCCTTTTATCTCTTGAACAGTTTGTCATAGAGAAATGCTGTAAATGCCATTTTGTTTCTGGCAACTAGAAGACCCTGGGAAAACTATTTTCGTTTACAGAAATGTCCCGGATTCGACTCGGGGAGACTATTACATTTTCCCGTATGTTTACACAGGAGTTTCAATTTTTCAAGGTGCAAGGTTTATTTCCTTCATTCATTAAAATATGTAAATAGGGACCAGATTTCTCTGTTTTTACTTTATTCGATGGCTCAAGCTATAAAATATCTTATTCTTGCAATGTTTAGACATTAAATAGAAGAATTTGTCAGAAACACGCATTTCTTTTCAAAATTTTATGGCTTTTTCGTACTCTTTTCAGGTGTTGCCAAGGCAACCTGCATTGTTGCCTCCAATTGAATTAGTGTCTATGAAGCCTTCAAATAGACAAAAGAATTGCATTATTTGCTTTGTGCTTTTTATGAAAAATCAAAATTATAGTTGTATTAATGTCAAACTTAATGTTGCAATGTTTATAATTGAGGATTATTATTATTCAGTAAACTGCATGTGGGCATTTTTAAAGATGATGATTTTAAACGTGCAGATTTCTGACTGACTTTGCAAAAGTTTTTATGGGTACCACTAGTATTATATAAATGGGGTGCAGGTCCATGGGTAATACTTAAGGATAAATGGGATCTGTAGGTGAAACAAGGTTAAGAACCCCTGCTATAGATTAAATGTCACTGTGGCACTAACTGAGGGTCACAAATTTTTAATATTGATAGTCTGGCTCCAAACAGAAAAGCATTTCCTATTCCTGATGTATGGTATTCTTCAACTGATCTCCAAAAGGAAATCAACATTCCATTCAGTAAATAAAATATGTGAATCTTTCTTCAAGAATAATCTGGTGACAGTTTTTGTGTGTGTCAATGGAAAAACTTTTACATTAACCAAAATGTTTTCTTAAGTACTAGTAACATGGTGTACTGTAACGTTTCTATATCTTTCTGGAGACATGGAACCCCTATGAAGTCTCACCCCCTCCCCATTTTTCTACTTAGAAATATTAATCGGAGCTCTTTGTGGAATCAAGCAAGTTTTAAATATGAATAAACAACATGTCCTACTCAATTTGCAGAACCCCATTTGAGAGACACTGGCATAATGCACATTTTGTGACATCCAAGTTAAATTTTTAAAGAGAACATTTTTACAATTTGTTCTAATTGACTTTCAACTTACTTCCAATGTGATCAACATTACCTTATCACTTCCTTTCCTTTTGCGTTTCCAACCACGCATCTTTCCTCTTGGAGTTGAAACCCACTCCCAGAAGCGAGCCGTTCCACCTGATTTGGGAGAGGCAAAACATGCTCTCCGAGCTTCAGAAAAGCGCAAATAGCTAAATTTGTCCATTGAACTAGCCATCTCATCAGCTCTCAGTGATCTGTCATGCTTGATTGTGTCAAAATAAACAATGGGAGAAAATAATGGAGTGGACAGACCATCCTTAATTGTTAAGCCATCTCTATCTCCAGCTCTTCCGGTCCAAGCTGCCTCAAAACCAGCAGAGAACAGGAGGTCCTCAATCTCACCAGTTTGGTCAATTGAGAGCAAGAAATTAACCAATGAATTGTTCTTCCCAAAGTTGCATCGAGATTCTAATGTTGACTCGGTCATGGATTCTTCATTTATGGTGGCATTCATTGATCGTTTCACTTCCTTTAAAGCTAGAGAGAAATTTGAGATTAAAGTTACGGCATAGGAGTTGTTTCCTTTCTTAATTGAAATTAAAGCTTTAGATTTTAATCAAGCAACACAAATTCAACAGGGAACAATCAAGCTCATCTTACAAATGAAAAATTCAAGAACAAGCAATTAAAAATGTTCAAAGCAGCCGTCTTCACTGAAGATGGCTGCTTTGTAGCAAAAATGCTCATATGGTTTTTAACCTTGTTATGGCTATTGTAGATACCTAAGGCAAGTACATTTTTAATTGCTTGTTCTTGAAGCAACACAAAAATATCACATTTTAGCTTCAAAAAATTTTTAATGGTGAATTATAAAATTAGAGAGTTACACAGATAGATATGAGAAAAATTAGAGAATTGAATAGTTGCACGAATAGATGAGAAATGCAGGTATAGCTTTAAAATCAGATAAAATAGCATACAGGCAAACCTTGCTTTGTCCAACCCCGCTTTAAGCAGATTCGTTATAGCACAAGGCAGACCCTCACCTAACAGTTTTAAAATAAGGTGGTCAATTACTGAGGCAGCCTAACCATATATAAATTAAAAATTCCATTTTTTACAAACTTGTGGATGTTAGTTATACCATTTATAGATCCCCATTTAGGGTCAAGATTAATACCTTAAAAGAAATCCCGAGGATGGCACACCCTTTTTCTCTCTCAATCGATGGCTATCATAGTGTTATGATTTTTAAAGAAAGATGACTTTCCGAATAAAACCTCCCCACTGATTGGTTTAGGATTTCTTTCATACATAAAATAATTACAATTTTGCCTGAATATAATGAAGTTTTTAGTTTTCTATACCATTTGAAAATTATTGATGATGATAAGTTATCGAAGAATTGTAAAGATTTTCATCTGGCATTGATGGACAGAGGCAGAAAATAAGTTGGTTTTTCAGGTTAACGGCATATTTTTATTAATATTACACTTATTTTTTGCGTCCATGGAACCTATCCTCATTGACATAAATGACCCCATTTTGCACGGATTTTCAGGAACCAATCTGTTGTGTCAAGCGAGGTGTTGCTGTAATATATCAGCAATACAATGCATATATTGAATTATCTGAGTAAATATATCAAGAAAGTAATGAGGTCAGGCTCAACTCGGTGGAATTTACTCATAATGAAATAACTTTGTTGTTTCCACAAATTTTAATTTAAACACGACCGGTTTCACTATGATCGTAGTACCTGATGATGCTACGATCGTAGTGAAACCGGTCGTGTTTAAATTAAAATTTGTGGAAACAACAAAGTTATTTTTTTCATCATATCAAGAAAGATTAACAACTTGAAACATTAATATTTAAATCAAAGACATACCTAAATATTTCAGTATCCTCTGCAATTTCAATTTGTTATTTCGTAATAGGAATATCACATCCTCTACTTTAATAACTTTTGATCCTCGCATCTCTGCAACTTCCATTGCTCGATAGAAAATCGAAACCATCTGCTGGTGTATTACTTCCTCAATCAGTTGAGCTGACTCAACAAGTGGTTGAGCACTATCACCAAAGCCATACATCATATCTTGAATTTCTATTAAAACAAAATAATAAATTGTTATTGTATATTTTTAAATTATAAAAATAAGTTTTATTCCTGAAACAAAATGAAATACGGGGCACAATTGTTAAAGTTAGATTTCCAAATTGACAAAACATATCTTAAATGCAAAGAACAACTTCCCCTATAATTACGTTATTACTTAATTAAGGGCCATGAAGCTTAATCTTGAATACAATGAAAATTCCAAGAATATCAATTTTCAAAAGATGTCATATTCGAGGATCATAAATACGGATTACATGGTTATTAATAAGTTTGCAGATGAAGCAAAATTTATAATTGTTATAATATGCGTAATTATAAATATTGTAAACTATTAATGCAGGTTATTATATATTAGTTCAATTCCACAAAATGTGAAATTTTTAAAAATATGGAGAGCTAAAAGAAGGTTGCATTTAGGTATAAAGGATTATAAATCCGTCAATCAGCATGCTGTAAAACCAAAAGAATGCCAGAAACTAGACCTGATAAATAAAATTAACTTGAGATATAGTAAAATACATTTTGACCGCCAGAAAATCACCACTCGTTCTGATATACATACCCATGACATTAAATTGACATTGAATTTCCTCGAGTTACGATAGCAACCTCACTAAACAGTTACAACACGTCCTGCTTACGTTTCTTAATGCCAGAAGAATCAATATTGAAAATTTCAAATCTGTACTAATGGAATAGCTGATAAAGAAAGCGCTCTACTCGGTCAATGGATACTTTGAATGTTGAAATTACTTTTTAGATGTTCTATTATAATAGTTATAATGCCTATTCCGGCTATGCATTACCGGTTAATGGACGAAATAAATTATAATCTAAGTAATATAAAATCAATTGTTTTATACAACTTCCAAGGACAAAATAACCTATTTTGATGCAGAAAAAACGTTTAATGACATTTATAAAATGTTTAATTCGTCCTTCGTTGCGACAATGAAACTTCATAATTCAAATAGCAAAATACTTGTCAATATTGCGACCAAAATTATTAACTCAAATTTCCTAGTAAATCGATTAGGAGTAGACAATTCTTACCAGAAATAAAGTTGAAACTGTCCACTTCAATTGATATTGCTTCATTTGGATTGGAAACACCGGAAAGCAACTCCGACATGATTTCCATTCGTTCATCTCACGTCTGTCCAATGATGGCGCGCTATTCGATGCTATTTTGTTCTTTGTTTTGCGTTATGGCGGGCATCTGAGGCGATAACTTCACTAAAAACCTAAAAGGTTATTTTATGCTATGAATATTAGCGTCATAGGCACAGAAATGGATATTTTTTACATAATGTGTGCAATTAATGTACTCTAGGGAATGTTTTTAATGTCATTTTGCTGATAGTGGCAAGATTTCGTAAAGATGTTTTTTGAATGTACTTTGATATTTGAATGGAATTTATATCGCAGTAGCAGTATGATTTTATGATTGGGGTGGTGTTATTTTTGGTAAAATTATTGATAAATATGTAAACATTTTTTCATGTCAAAAATTTTACATATCCTTTAAGCCGCTTAAATAAGCTATATAAATATTCTGGAAATGGCTAATTTGTAAATATTTTTAAAAACCATAGATACAAATGTACATTATCTCGCAATTATAAAAATCTTTATTATTACAATAATTCTTCGAAGTTTATTATTTTCATAGTGTTAGGATCTTTTAAAAATATTGTTATTAATTCTAAAACTATCACCCAGCTCCTCTTAATTCTGCAACCTTCTATTAACCTTAAATAATTATGAAGCCATTTTTTGCAAAAGCTAAAATTCAAGGAGCATCATATTTTTATAGCTTTCATGTAAATCTTTTCATTCATTTTAATATATGAATAAAAAACGATTTATATATGTGCATTAAAATGAGCCATGACAAATGTTTATGACATCTTTATTTGACTATATTAAATGATTATTCTGGATTCAATTCGTTAATATTTTGATTGTGGATTGCCATTGAGGAATTACATAAATCAGTTTCATTTGAAAATAATAATACCGATTGTTTACATTTAAATTAAGGAAAGGTTGTTATTCTTCATTAATTTACACTTATCATATTTAATCAGGTAAACGTTAAAAATCACAAACAAGAATGTATAAAAAACACTCATTCATCACATTTAACAACATCAAGTATGACACACATTCATGATAATGGCTTGTATTCACAAGCCTTTTGTCACTTTATTTTTCTGAGTAACATCAAGAAAACTTCTTACTCTTAAGTGACTGTGATCCATTTCAAATGGTCTTTCATTTTTTAGCATATAAATATTTTTATAAAGTTCAAAATTGCCTTTTACATATTGCTATGATGAAAACACTTTAAATAAAACCTTCACTGTTAAGATTTGAGTGTCCATTTAATGTCTTTAAGTTGAAGGACCCTAAACTTCCTTGGCTATCTCTGTAATTGATATCCTGTTGCTCTTCAGAGATTTTCCTAAATTTAGGGAAACTTTTTTCTGCATTTCCACCTTTTGACTTTCTTCCTGTGTCTTCCTCACCACTTCCAGAAGGAGGAGGAATATAAAGCCACCATGCCAAGAAAAAGAAGATAAGAGCAAGGGCCTTTCCTGTGAATGCTAATGCCACCATATATCTGAAAATGTAAGGATATTTATGGCTTTAATCATAAAAATGAAGTTTTACTGTGTGATTTTGCAGAAAATGTCATTAAATATTACAATTACACTAAATACAAAAGAAATGAAATACAGTCAAATTTGAAAAATATTTATGAATTAATATGAAGTAATATTTTTTTAAGCAATTGAAAATGAGGTTTGCTTATTGTGCTTATATTGAATTATTATTGCATTATCCAAGTTTTACACTTTAACGATCAGTTGTTCATTGATTAATGTGGAGGATTATTATTACAAAAATGCATTATTAACGAAAATCGAAGCTTTTACTAACAAATGACACAACACTGATCTGCAAAATTTTAAATGATGAAATTACATAAAAATATGCTATTTCGGTAAATATTATTCTCTTCCAAATAATGTAATTATCCAAATGATTCTGCAGCAAAACTATGGAATATGCAATTTTGGCAATATTTTTTGACTTATTTATTTATACTAACCTGCTCATTAGTAAATTGTCATAATGCCTACAAGCACCCTTTTGTGTTACATCTTCTTCACAAATAGATGATGTTTCCTGCCACAACAGGCAGGTTTCATCAATAAAAACTCCAAATATCATAGGAGCTGGTATTGTTCCAACAAGACGTACAACTAGCCATTGAATTCCCAGGGCGAATGATCGTTGCCTTGATTCCACACATCTTTACAAAAAAAACGTGATATTTAAAAACAAGTCATTCATGAAAAGATAATATATTCATATAGAGGACATTTTTACCTTAGTGTAGCAGACAGGGCAGGCATTGTACTGAGAAATGTGAAAAACATTACACAAAAGGTAAGACCCATGAATGGCCATAACAGATTGCATGATGTTTGACAGAGTTGATTGACAGCCATGTATATATCACCAGAAAACTCTTTAATGTCTCCATCTTGGAAACCAACACTAAGGTTACGTCCATTTGAAACAATACATTCACATCCTGTGTAAACCTGAAAAAGTTTAATCGGCTTTGAATTGTCACGGAAGGTATTTGTATATGTATTTTTTTATGATTTGAAATCACGCATAATTAGAACTGTATTTTATTCCATATATTTCATATTAAATTCTGAGTAATTATAAAGAAAGTCATGAAGTGTCAGCAGTAGCAGATTTGAAATATGACCAAATTAGACAGTGGCCTAGGGGTGACAATAAAAATGGGATTTCATGGCAGGAATGATAAAAATTAATATTATTCAGTTTGATGAATTGAACTATTATGATCCATAAATGGATGGATGGACAGATAAACCATATATATGATGATTCTTTTAAGAAAAAAGTGCCAAAAATAATTTGGCCTAGGGGTGGGAAATTTCCAAATCTGCCACTTACAGTCCTAATTTAAGGCATTATTGTCAAAAAATGTAATTAAAATATTTCTTACAATTGCTCCCTCAACTGATTTTTCAGCAGTGCAACCAGCATAACAGGGGGAATAGTAGAGCAACCCATCTGCTCCACAGATTGGGTAATAGTCATTCTCAGTGCATCGACAGCCAGCATTGCACTCATGGTTTAAAGAAAAGTTGGCTGATGACCATTTATTTATTGATTCAGGTGCATTATCAACCCTATGGGATGATAAATAATGCAGAATTAAAATGCCGAATTGGTACTAGTGCTTATCACTTATGTGAAATAGGAGGAAAATGTTACCAACTGGCGACTGTTGATGGTTGATTTGTATGGAAGAGAAATGCCAGCAAGTGGCGCATCTGAGCAATTCAGGAAGAATCCACAAGTGAAAATCAGCCCCGCTGCTGTAGATATTACACACAGTTTTATAATGCCTGCACATTTAAGGTTAAAATGTTTCACCAAATAGCCACCAAGTAATGTTGCACCTCCCCCAGCCGGAACTGTGACTAATCCTGAATGATAAAAAATGATTCAGTAAAAAATGGAAAATTAATAAGAGTAAACAATTTCATTGTTGAGTGTCATAATATTACAGTAAAATTTAATGTTTTAACAAATTATAAAATTAATTGATATTTTTGCTATTTTTATTTTAATAACAATAGTGATTTTTTATAGATTATTCAAGTATACATGCTAATCTTTTTATCTAAGTTGTAAATAATTTGATCACCTGCAATAAAAATTAAGTCAAATATTTAAGATTTCTATTTTTGTATCACAATAATAAGCTATTCAGTTATTTCAAAAGAATTTCTCCATGCATAATTTTAATCTTGATATATCAATGATCCTTTTGATAAGTGAATTGATAATTTATTTTTAGAATGTAATAAATTTGGAGCAACTATTTACAAATAAATGAAGTCGTTAAAATAATTTTCAAAAGTACTACCTACAATATTCATCAACTAACATTGAAATAAACTCACCCATTAAAAGAGCTGCCCTACTTGCATCCACACCTAATTGGTTTTCAATAATTTTTGGGAGAAAGGCTGCGAATCCTGAAATAAGGAGTCCTTCGAGGGCACCAGCTAAGTTGAGGAAAGAAAATGTTGGATTTGCAACTAGAGAACGGAATGCAGCTGGAAGGCCACGAATATTTCCACTTGCTAATGCTGCAGCGCCACCAATGTTGCTTTCTCCATTTCCTCCAAAGTGGGCTTCACAAACCTTTTTTGCCTGAAGGGCAGCAGCACCTGCATACATTGTCAAGAAAACATCCATGTACAGTAAAAGCCCAGTTATCCGGCATCCAGCAAGCTCATGCAACCAGCACATTTGAATTTTTTTTATTTTGAAAGTGCATTTTTTTTAAGAAAGTTTTTGTTAAATAAAAAAATTGGAATTGGATTACTGCACTTCAAAGCGTGCAATTCTTTTTACCATCTCCATACATACCTACGTAGCATGGGGAAAGTAATGCATTCGTAAAAAAATCGATTTCGAGATTTCAACAGAAATAGACGTTTTGAGGTCTCCTGAACACGATTTGATCATTTTCTCGATTATGTCTGTGTGTGTGTAATAGGAATTTTGTTGGGGCCCTCAAACTAAAAAGTAATACCAAAGTTTAAATTTATCGGTTTATACAAAATCAAGTGCTGCTTAGATTTTGGCGACTATCGGCCGGCCAGAAGTGGGGGTTAATTCTCGCGACTTCTACGATTTTTCTTAATATCTCCTTTATAATTGCTTTTTTGTAAGAAATGATTATAACAAACATAGTAAACATAATTTGCAACAACGTTTGTTTGAAACATTTTCATGTAAAATCGTTATAAATTTTTTCGTAATTTTCAATGCAAATGCTGCGATATCTCCCTGAATTTATGTGAATAATGTTTATTACAAAAGTAAATTAGTAAATTAATTTCCAACAGCTTTTGTTTGAAACATTTTTTGGTAAATCAGATTTAGGAGATCCAAATTTAATTTTTCCCAATTTTGAGGCTCCTATATATAATTCAGAGCAAAGTTCATGAAACTGGCAAATCCAGCTATGCAGCACCCCCCTATTCCTGTAGGTGCCAGATAGCTGGTCTTTTACTGTAATATAGTAGTTTTGCCCTAACCATGAAATCTATTCTAAACGATGCAAATATTTACTGAAATGTGATGAAAGTGTGATATTGAAAACTAGAAATGTTGTAGATAAGCTCTTATGTAAGTGTAAAAGATGTAGCTGGTTGAAACCTATCCAATGTTTTACGCCCATTTATTAGTGTGAGAAACATAAGTCATTGAAAGAGCAAAAAGAAAAGTAATTGTAAAAATAAAATAAAAATGCTGAAGCATTATAGAAAATAAAAAAAGTAATTGTGAAGAGCAGTGGTGTATCTAGAAATTAATAAAGGGAAGGTTTAAAAATTCATAATTATATCTCAAAGAAGTTAATCATCAAGGATGCACATAGAGATTGAAAAAAATTAAAAGTCAAAGATGTAGATATATTACTTAATTTAATTGCTAGTTCTTCTACATTCATTGATTTCATGGAAACAACCAGGATTTACATCCTTTACCATTCACATGTGAATATACGTTTAGCCTGTTCAGAAAACATCAACGCTTGCAACCTGTAAACATGTAATTGTAGATTAAAAAGCTGTTGTGGCCACCACATGACTATCTCCATATCTGTAATATTTCTAAAAATTCCAAATAGGTTACATAATAATATTTGAAGAAACTGCGAGAAAATTTTAGACTTTACAAAGAACAGAAATAAACTCAAACCATAGCCTTCTGATTTTGGATATAGCCACAAAACTCCAACAATTAAGAAAAAAGGAGCGTTACTAAGAGGTAACTAAGCGTCAATTGTTAACAATAGTCGTCGGTAGGTGGCATGGTGGTGGCAGCTAAAAATATAATTTTTAAGATATCTCTTAAACAATGCATTATATGGAAAAATGTTTCAAACAAAAGTTGTAGAAATTAAATTTCCTATAACTTTTATTCCAGTATATTTTTTCATTTATCAAATATTAAAGCAAATATTTCAAAATAACGTATGTGACAAGAGTAAACAAACACTTCCGGTTGACTGATTTTTACCAAAAACTAATCAGTTCTTCTGACTTTTATAAAACTGTTAAATATAAAATTTCTCGTTGACCTGATTAAGAGTTTTTGAGTTAGAGCACCCACAAAAAGCTATCACACACACACATCATTGAGAAAATGGTCAAAACGTGTTCAGGGGACCTCAAAACGTGTGTTTTTCTGTTGAAATCTCAAAGTCGATTTTTTCATGAAAACAATACACCCCTATACTACGTGTGTGGAGAAAGTAAAAAATGACCAATTCCTGATTGCTGTTTTAAATAAATGAACTATAATGGGGTGAATATTTTATATAATGTTCAAAACATGTTAAGGGGACCTCAAAACGTGTATTTCCATTGAAATCTCAAAAACTATTTTTTTCATGAAAACAATACTTTCCCCTACACTACACATGGAGAAAGTAAAATAATTGATAAATTCTCTCATTTTAGGATAAACCCACTCAAGATGCGAGGAAAGTGAGAAAAAAGCCCACTGGTTAAAAGGTTAAACAACATCAGTAACTTATATTTATTAAATGTATGCATTTTATGGACAGTCTCTAATAGAATTGGATAGAACCAGTTAATCAAATTGATATTAGCCTTAAGGCAAGCTCAGTAATTCTCTTTTGAATATAAATGCTGTTATAGTTATTTCAAAAATTATGTGTGCCAGGAAATTAATAGCTAATGGACTTGAGTAAATTATGCTCTAAAGCTGCACATTTTAAAGTTATAAAATGCGCTTAGAGATATTGACCTTGAATTTTCTAATATAGCAGGTAACATTGCAGATAAAAACAGTTTGTTTACCTGGTAGTGATGGTGGGAAAGCAAGAATGGGCATCGCTATACTGAAGCAGAGAATTGCAGAGAGAATGAATCCAATCCACCAGGCTCCAACCCAAACTCCACTTTGTGGTGTTATTTCCAATCTGCAGCATTGGTGGCATGGAAAATTAATTTCAGTAATTAAAGAACTATTTCTGTTGATTATTATCACTGACTGCTTCCTGAATTAATTAATCCAAGTGTTGTGGATATAGGAGAAAATAGGAAGGAAAGGTAATTGTAAATGAATCTTATGATTGAGGCATGTAAGTATGTGGACCAAACTGATTTTCAGTTGCTAAACAAGGCAAATAATATCCATAAAGATTGGTTCTCGATATTTTGTTCCTAAATATTTATGAACAGATTTTTATGATTATTAGAGCAATTTGTTAATCCAATAGAAAATGAATACATTTATTTGGAATTCTCTTTCTTATCTTGCCTTCAGTTGACTTACGCAGAAACATCAATGCTGCCTATATCAGCATGAATCTGCAATAGCTGACCTCCCAGAAGATATCCTACAGCAGGTCCAATGGTAGCTGTTGTGTAGAATATACCTGCAAATAAAAACGTTTTTTATAACATCTGTCAAGAAGTAATGGTATACGAGTCGATTTGGGGCTAGTATATAAACACAATGATATAGATTATTGGATAGATTATATACCATATTAAAATGCACACTAGCAGCATTTTTTTCAAATTTCATTCTTACAAAATAAAGCCGCGGCTTATGTGTGAGGAAAAGATTAGGAAAAGTCTAAATGGCTCTCATTATTCAATATTCAGTATGTAACATGCTAACTACTAAATAACTTCTAGCCATACATTCTGCATTTTCTGCATGCAGTTTTTTCCGATATAATAGTGCACAACCCATGATTTTTGTATGTTGGCCTTTTTCTGTTGCATTTTCCTTTGAATCCCGCGATTTCCTCGTTCGTGCTTACTGGCTGACCTTGGTAGCCATATTTCTCTGTTGACAAATGATTGTTTCGATTAATTATCAATTGGCATTCTTTTCTCTCCACAAGCATAGATTGATTTCAGCTTTTTCAAAGACAGGAAGTATTCTTTTCTTGAATATATTGCTGCACAGATAATTTACTGAAATAATTTATTATTATAAATAATAGTAGTATGTACAGTAAATTATGTTATTGATGTTTTTAAGTTTTTCAGGATGTTTTAGGTCAAATTGCACTGTTTTTCTTTCAGTTGTATTTCCAGTTAACTAAATTTTTACTTTCTCCATATACAAAATATAGAATAATAAGTATTGTTTTCATGAAAATCGAATTCAAGATTTCAATGGAAATACATGTTTTAAGGCTCCACGAACACTTGGCTATTTTCTCGATGATGTCTGTGGGTGTTTCTATGACCATAATTTTGTGGGCACTCGAACTCAAAAATTATTAATCAGGTCAGCATGACATTTTATATTTGATATTTTTGTTAAAGGGAAAAGAACTGATAGTTTTTGGTAAAAGTCGATCAACTGGAAGTGGGTATTTACTCATGTCACATTCGTTTTTACTTTCTCCACAGGTAGTATAGGGGAAAGTATTGCTTTCATGAAAAAAAATCTATTTCGAGATTTTGATGGAAATTAATGTTTTGAAGTCCCCTGAACACGTTTTGACAATTTTTTCGATGACGTCTGTGTGTGTGTGTGTGTGTGTGTGTGTATGTGACAGTTTTTTTTGTGGCACTCTAATTCAAAACTATTAATCAGGTCATTGCAAAATTTTATATTTCCATTTTTATGAAAGTCGAAAGAGTTGATTAGGTTTTGGTAAAATGTGTTTCCTCTAGTCACTAATCCATTTTTTTGAAATACAGTGGAGCCCCACTATAATGCGCTTCACTATAATGTGAATTCGGATATAACACGATCGTGACATGGTTCCTATGCACTTTGGAAGGCTGTTCTGTTTGCACACAAACTACATACATATAGTCGCTATAACACGACCCCACATTTATCACGATCGAATTTTTTGGACCTCACTTACCATGTTATAGCGGGGCTACACTGTATTTGCTTTAACATTTGATAAATTTAAAAAATCTGATGTGGCCACCACATAACTTTCTCCATACCCGTAATATTTCTATTAATTCCAAATAGGTTAAATGATAATAAATATTTTTGGGTCCGAGAAAAATTTAAGGACTTTACAAAGAATAGAAATAAACTCAAACTGTAATCTTCTGATATTCGATATAGTCCCGAAGCTCCAACAATTAAGAAAATAAAAAGGAGCATAATGTGCTTACAATAGTTGCCGGTAGGCGGTGTGGTGGTGGCAGCTAAAACATTTAGTTTTAAAATATGCTTTCAACAATATATTATATGGGAAATTGTTTCAAACAAAGGTTGTAGAAAATTAAATTACCTACAACTTTTATTTCAGCATGTTTCTACATTTATCAAATATTAAAGCAAATATTGCAAAGAAACGGATAAGTGACTAGAGTAAACACCCACTTCCGGTTGACTGATTTTTACAAAAACTAATCAGCATGTCTTCCTTTAACAAAAATGTGAAATATAAAATTTCACGCTGATCTGTTTAATAGTTTTTGAGTTAGAGCACCCACAAATTCCCAGTCACAGACACACCCACAGACATCATCAAGAAAATAGTCAAAACGCGTTCAGGGGACCTTAAAATATGTATTTTCGTTGAAATCTCAAATTTGGTTTTTTCATGAAAACAATACTTTCTCTATACTTCGTACATGGAGCAAGTAAAAAGTATTGGAATAAAAGTTGTAGGTTATTTAATTTTCTACAACCTTTGTTTAAAACATTTTCCCAAATTTTAAAAACTAAATTTTTTAGCTGCCACAACTACACTACCTACCGGTGACTATTGTAAACACATTAACAAAACTGACCACACACAAATTATACATCAGTCATCCAGAAAAGCTATCATTTCAGGTATGGTTGGCAGCCATAGTGATTTGGGTGGAACAATCCACCGATTGTTAGGTGGGACAGCAAATAACCGGCTTTTAGGAGGTTGAATACTTGAAATCAAAATCATGGCCAAATGGACGAAAATTTCCCATCAGAGTAAACAGAAGCTGTATGTTTCAGGGCCACCCTCAAAAAGATTGCAATACTCCTGCATTTTAAATCCAAATTTCAGATGTAGCTGGTTGGCCATATGTCCTTGTGCAGGAGGGCCAGGATGTAGGCTAATGTTTGAGCACAATTTTTATTTTACATATATTGATTTCTGAAAATATTTAGATACTGCAGAGGATAAAATGTTACTAACTACAGCTAAACCAAAAAATAAATATCAATAATGTTATAAAAATAATTTTTATTATACATCAATAGCTAGAGTTAAACTTAAGCATGGGCTTCTTCTGAGGGGGGCTGTTGCCCCCCCCCTCTGGATCAGGCTTGTGTCAAGGGAAAACAACCATTGATGTCTGGTTAGGTCAAGGGATTATCACAGTCACGTTTCTGAGGTCAGGAAGGCAGGTAAAGACCCGCTGCAATATACTTGAAACAAACTACTAAAATATTAAGCCTGACAAACTTGACTGGGAGTTTGCCTATCCGCTTGCCATCCCTGGAAAAGTTACAGAGGATACCCATGGACTTAAGTTCAATTTTTCTGATGATTTCCTTATTGATGTATTTGTTTTTATTTTCTGTATTTTATATTATTTACCTTTATAAGGCAAGTCCATCAAGAATAAATGTTCAGAATCAAAAATTCAATATGTACTAAACTCTTTTTCATATTTTTTAGCAATACCTACTTTGTAAACTGTGACACGTTCATCATTAAAAAAGTTTAATGGATCAACTATTATACCTATATTGTTATTAGGATAGCTAAAATTCAGTATGAGAATTCATTTTAGCTTAATTTAAAAAATAACAAGTACTGTGTACTCCATGTCGGAGTACACAGAGTTTCCAAATGCGTTCTTTGAGATCGACAAATTTTAGTAAAAGTGCCCAATATCAAATTTTATCAAAATATGTCCTGTGGTTCCCGAGTTGAAACAGGTACATTGTAAAGTACACGTAGGTCTTCATGTAAGGTGATCGTTATTATTGTCTGATTATAACCGACATTGGAATCGTTTGACCAATTTTAGTAAAACACTCCAATACCAAATTTCATCAAAATATGTCAAGTGGTTTCCGAGTTGAAACAGGCACATTGTTAACTACATGTAGGTCTTCAGATAAAGTGGTCGTAATTATCGTTTGATTTAACCAAAATTGGAATCGGTTGACAAATTTTAGTAAAACTCCCCAATGCCTAATTTCATCAAAATACCTCCAGTGGTTCCAGAGTTTAAATATGCGGACGGATAGATGGACGGACAGAAGACCTCCCCTATATGCGTTCACTTTGTGCAAAGAACGCATAATAATAAATTTTTGTTCCCCCAAGTCACAATGTCCCACTTTCCATTTCTGGAAATAAGGCAAAGTCATGCTTTTCATATCTGGAAATCTGGCAACCCTAATTTCAGGCCATAATTTAACCGATGGCACATATATGCTCATTCTTTATCAGGAATGTAAATATCTTCCAAACAGTAATGGAGAAGTGGCGCAGCATGACTCTCAAAATATTTGGAGGGGCACACCAACATTTAAAAAATACAATTAAATAATAAAATAAATAATAAAAAAAACTTTTAAACTAATTTTTATGCCTAGTCACACAAATGAAGGGTAATTTTTATTAAGAACAGAAACATAAAATACTTCATCAATTCACATTTTTAATATATCACTCAACTAGGGGACAGGCCTCCCACAGACCCTACCCTAGTTACCTCCCTGTTCTTTATAGGCGAGTTTCCTCAATTTATGTACCTCAAACATCTTAGACATACATCTAATAAAGTACCGCTAAGGCACCGAAATCAAAGGCAATGACCATAATTCCAATCCTTACCCAGGTAAACAGATGACATCTTCTTGGAGACGCATTCGTCGATGAAAGTAACCCCCAACGTGTACAGAGGTGAGGCACCCACCCCATGGAGTATTTGGCCGAAGAGAAACACCCACAGCCAGTGGGACATTTTAATGGCAGCACCAAGTCTCGAATCGGTTTCGCCGCAAGTTTTTTCCACCATGGTGCTGTTGTCGAAGCAGAGGGCGGAATCGGGGTTAACATCCATGTCTTGCGTTTTGGAGAAGTGGCGGTAGGGCGATTCCGACAAGAAGTGTGGGGAAGCGAATACGAGTGAGCCGAGGCCGAGGATCAGGACCCCGCCGGCCAACCATACGGGTTTGGAGGCGGAGACGCGGCCCCCAAGGAAGGATACGGGAAGGAGGCAGACGAAGGATGCGACGTCGTATCCACCGGCGATCAGACCAGTAGCTGCGGAACGGAGCCCGAAGCGACGCTCGATGGTGGATATGGCGACGTTCACGAAGCCGTTGACCACCATGCCTAAAAGGAAGAGACGAAGGTAAATGAATCTTATTTACATATTGGTTGAGTACAAGGGGTGTTTCAGTTCTTGCGAGAAAGGCTCCGTCATATACATACAGCAAAATCCCGCTTTTGCGGAATGGGCATAAAAAATTCATTCCGCAAAATACTTTCTTCTTCAAAAGATTAGGGCGCGATTTTCGTGACTGAAATAGTGTTATTATAGAGCCTAGCGCACCACCGAACGTTTTAAAGTACTTACCTATCAGTCTCTCTTATGTCGTAAAAACGGCATTTCCGTTAAAATGGCATTCCGTAAAAACCGGATTATACTGTATATAGAAATAGTAACCAGTGGTTAAAAAGGATAGTGAGGAGCCAGTGGACTTTTACTTGGTGATGTAGACGCCCTTCTTTGGCAAAAGAGAAACTAAAACTTTTAGTTTCTCTTTTGCCGAAGAAGGGCTGATGCCCAAAAGCTTCAACGCCGTGGACGTCCAAATAACCGTGTAAGTGTCCCCTCTTATCCCGTTCAACCAATAGTTGCCAATGCATATTATGTGGAAATCCACATCGTTGAAACCTTTGGGCATCGAACCTTCGGCAAAAGAGAAATTAAAAGTTCATTCAGGAAAAATTATGTGAAATATTTGGAAAACTTCGAAATATGGGCATGCTGAAGGTAAAATGGACAGATGGGATGAAAAGCGAGGACTGTATCGGACATAAACTGAGGAGATAGCATGATTACGTGTTAGAAGGAAAAAGACAAAGCGGTAGGAAAGGTTTTCAGCTGATAGACGACTTAAAAGGGGAAGCGAGCTATCAAGAAATGAAGAAGATTACGGAAAGCAGGATTATGCTGAGAATCAGGGTTAACCAAGAATAATCATGAATCTTGTCTACGGACAGATTACCTATGACTATATATATATATATATATATATATATATATATATATATATATATATATATATATATATATATCCATCCATAGGGCGATGACGCCTACCCACAATGGATCCCATCCTTACACACCCACTATCCCTGCATCTACCCCTCCACTCACTCTTCCGACACTTTTCCTTCCTGGTATCCACGAAGCCCTCAAAACAATCCTCCATGCTGCCCACCCAATCCTTACCTCTTCCTCCCACCAGTCCCTCTTTACCAGTCTTTTTGCCTAAACATTAGTATCCTCCTGTTATCATTATATATAGACGTTCCTTACAGAGGAGGAAGAGAAGGATACTAATGTTTAGGCACTTCCAGATGAGCTGGAGATTCGAAATTTTTTTCATAGGTAGGATTTTGTGCAAAACCGACTAGAAAAAAACGAAAATCTTGAAAAAGTGCAACAATGCGGCCGCAAAAAATTCGCAATTGTTTAAACAAATTTTCAAGGTTTATGTATTTCCAAATGTGCCACGGAGTTGAAATTTTTTTAATAAGTAGAATTCTTAAAAAAACGAAATAGGGATTATACAAATTTTGATATTTAACTTTGTTTGGCAGTTAAAAATTCTTAAAGTTTAAACAAATAGTTAACTGTTTATGTACTACGGGATGAGCTAGGAAGCTGAAATTTTCAAGTTATTTACAGAGTAGTGCAATTGCACAAATAAACATTAGAATCTCTCCATAAATATATTGCGGCGGCCGTTAAAAATGTTAAAAATTTAAACAATTAAAAGAATATTATTTCACTTCTAGAACTTTAAAATTTGGCAGAAATGTGTAACATTGGTACCCCATAATGGAGAAAGTATAAAATTCTTAAAATTGCAAAGTTTGGGGATTGTTTTAATCTATTATTTTTGCATAAGGGAAAAACGAAAATCGCTGCGGAGGTGAAATCTTGAGAATCAAAAAATATTTGTAATGATGAAATATCTGTCTGAAAAATGAATGTTTTTTTCAAGGTGAGACGAAATGCTTGCAGAATGCAAGCACCTTCTACTATTCATTATATATAGACGTTTCTTACAGAGGATATAACATACTAGTAGAAGGTGCTTGCATACTGCAAGCATTTCATCTCAGCTTGAAAAAAAATTAATTTTTCAAAGAGATATTTGATCATGAGAAATATTTCTTTAATTCTAAAAATTTATCCTCTGGACCGGTTTTCGTTTTTTCATTATGGAACAATAATGGAGTAAAACAATCATTAATTTTTGGAATTTTAGAAATATTATACTTTTCCCACATTGGGTTAATAATGCCACACACACATTTCTGCCAAATTTTAATTTTATAGCAAAATTAGAAGTGAAATAACATTTATCTAATTGTTTAAATTTAAATAATTTTTAACGGCCGCAATAACAATTTCATGGATACATTGATATGTTTATTCGTTTACATAGACTGAACTCTAAATAATTTAAAAATTTCAGCCTCCTAACTCGCCGCGCAGTGTCTAAACATTTACCTATTTGTTTAAACTTTAGGAATTTTTAACTGCCAAACAAACTAAACTATCTAAATTTGTATAGTCCCTATTTCGTTTTTTTACATATCCTACCTCTAAAAAGAATTTCACTTCCGTAGCACATTCGGAAATACATAAACCTTGAAATTTTGTTTAAACGATTGCGAATTTTTAGCGGCCGCATTGTTGCACTTTTTCAAGATTTTAGTTTTTTCTAGTCGGTTTTGCAACAAATCCTACCTTAGAAAAAAATTTCGAATCTCCAGCTCATCTGGAAGTGCCTAAACATTAGTATCCTCCTATATGTTATATCCTCTGTATATACAGGTTGTCCGGTGACTTTATGTCATAACTTCGGGATCTTATTCCTTAAGTGATTTTCAGTAAAAAATGTCATATTAACATGGGTCTGATTCTCATTTGTTACAGAGCTACGGGCAATTGAAATTATCTCGTACTTTGATTTGTACGACCTAATCGCTGAAAAATGCATCGTTTAAATAATTATTAGTATACCTTGTTAATTGTTGAAAATGTGTTATTTAAATAATCATTTGTTTACATTTATACTTAATCCATTGTTACAACAATGAGAAGCATGACGCTTGCACAACAGACGTGGACGTACTTTGCAAGCTCGCAAGCACATGTCAGTAGAACGTATGCTAGCGTTCAATGTAGTGCGCTGTGACATGTGTGGTATCATTAACTTTCAATAATGCCATTTACATTTTCGAATGAAGAGTATGCGGATAAATACTTCGTGTACGGGTTTTGCGATGGAAACTCCGTTTCTGCCATTTACGAATATCGACGACGATTTCCACAAAGAAGAACACCAGATCGATGTACTTTTATTCAGGTAAGTAATACATTTTTCAACAATTAACAATGTATACGAATAATTATTTAAACAATGCATTTTTTCAGCCATTAAGTTGTACAAATCAAAATACGAGATAATTTCAATTGCTCGTAGCTCTGTAACAAATGAGAATCGGACCCATGTTAATATGACATTTTTTACTCAAAATCACTTAAAGAATAAGATCCCGAAGTTATGATATAAAGTCGCCGGACATCCTTCTGCAAGTATATCATCTCAACTTAAAAAAATATTATTTTTCAGAGAGATATTTCATCATGAGAAATATTTCTTTAATTCTAAAGATTTTTCCTCTGGATCGGTTTTCGTTTTTTCACTATGGAAAAATAATGGAGTAAAACAATCACTAATTTTTGCATTTTTAGTAATATTATACTTTTCCCATTTTGGGTTAATAATTCCACATATTTTCGCCATATGTTAAATTTGTAGCACATTTAGAAGTGAAATAACATTTATCTAATTGTTTAAAATTAAATAACTTTAACTGCCGTAATAACAATTTCATGGATATACTGAAATGTTTATTCGTTTATATGGACTAAACTCTAAATAATTTAAAAATTTTGGATAATTTATTTGTGATAAGTCTTAATATTAACAGCTTTTATTTCAAAGTTATTTTATATTTTATTCCAATGGTTCTCCGTAGATAATGTTTCTGGATGACGACTTGACTTTAATTATCGGTCAGTCTGGAAGTCACTACTTTAGGCCTCCAATATCACCATGAAGTAAGTTTTCTGTTTTAATATATCGGTACGTAGGTAGATTTCGGTTGACGTGCAGCCCCCCTTCTTTTCGACACCACGAGCCGCCCCTGATGGCAAATAGGATTTTACAGAACGTATTTATTCACTAGGGGGCCGTTCAAGTATTGCGACAAAATGCTTAGCGTTTTTTGACCTCCCGTCCCCCCATGTCAGTCACTGTCAACATTTGGGCGACCTCCTCCCCTCGTCTTATGTAGGATTTCGTTTTCGACACCATGAGCCGACCCTGAGGGCACATAATATTTTACAGATCGTATTCAATTTAATATCATGCGGTCCCCTTTGAATTGAAAATAGTAAAAATAAGAAACATTTTTTCAAATGTCTTCATTTTATTTAACTATTAATAATTTTTATCACATCGTTTTTCCAAAATTTTCATTATTCGTGAAGACTTCACTTTTCGTCATTGAAGCTTGTCGAGCAAAACGCGGGTAACGAGCAGGTGGAAGCTTGCTGTGGACCAGCTGTCGCGAAACGTAAATCGCACGAAAAAAGTAAAAAACCTTATGTAAGCATTGATCATAGCCCCTCCCCAAGTCAGCAAACGTCAGCTATTCCTAGACCTTCCCCCTCCCCCTAAGACGGGTTAATTACAAAGGCCAAGGGCTTAGCTCCTACACCTGGAAATTTTGCCACTACCCAATGTCCCATGTTCTTTGAAGTCCACCAACATCGTACACTACACGGGATCGACGGCTTCACTTCCTCTCCAAAGGAATACTTGTCATATATTTTAACCCTAAAATATCATCGACCTCGGACGAGAATCGAACCAGCAATACTTGAAACCATTGACGAGTATTTAAACCACTGCTCCAACGGGGTCGACCGATAACTTAAGTTAATAAACGTACTCAATGTCATAGACTAATGAATACGTTTTATTTTTTGTGTCTATGGCATTATAAGAATTGTTATGCATAACATAATATTTTGAAACCGTTTCTCCAAATGGATTAAAGTTAATAAAAGAAACAGACTTATTACTATAATTTTATAATTTCAGGCTTTTCAAAATATCAGCAGCGCTTGTGTGAGGGAGGAGAGAATTCTTCATTAATATATTCATTCAGTCTAGTCTTCTGTCATACAACAGGTCCTACCAATCATTGATTGGTTTTGACTAGGGAATATACATACATGATGTAGCGGTTTCCCGTTGCCTTCCACACATTAATATATAGGCAATGATACGTATTTCAGCTTGGAAATTATTTGAGATATTCATAGAGGGGGCTCAGGTTTTCCGGTACGCCACTGTTTCCGGTGCTAAGGCGTATCACTTCAATCCTTCCGATTACAATAAACTAATAATCGAAATTCACATTTCTTTTATCAGTGCATAAACAGAAAAAAACCCAAAATAAGACTTTCATTCTTTTCTTTTGTGTTTAATTTCATTTTGATTATTGAATTTTAAACTAAGACTTATGTGTGTAATTTTTTCTTTAATTTCGGGAAAAAGGCGTTAAAACAATGTCATTTTAAAAGTTATAACTTCTGCTGGTATTTTCTATTTTTATGCAAAATGAATCGATATTAAGCAAAAAAGTATTTGGATTCACCATTCATATCCAGCTACCAGTCCAGAATTTCCGTCTTTCAAGTTCTCACATTTCTTTCATACAAACCCCACCTCGAAAATCAGGTCTTCAGCTTCAAAAACAAGAAAAAATATTTAGATCCACCATTCATCCCCAGCTACCAGTCCAAAATTTCTGGGTATTTCATTTAAATGAGGACTAAGAGGATAATCAGCTTTGTAAAAATTGATGTTCTGGAGAAAATCTCTAAACCCCGTTTCCTGGCTCATTCCATTTCTAGGATCCCCAAAACCTGACTACGGTCTTCCTTTTGGTCCCATTAGATAACACCAAGTTTGGTGGCTCTGAAATCAAGTATGTGGATTTGTATAGCTGAACAAACAAACAGACAAAAAGACACTTTAAATTATAGTATAGATATATACATACGTACATAGTTTAGCTCAAAGCGAAAACTCTTTTTTAATTAAGATTTTTAACGATAACACACGGACAGAAAAAGTTTTTATATTTCGAATACTCATCGAAGAGACTTCATTTTGATAATCAACTTTATTATTTGAACCAGTCTGTCAGTATCGGCAATTTTATGCGAAACTAGCCTTCAGATTTGTTTATTCTCTATACTTGTTAATTACAGGAAGAACAGAATGATACGGTACATCGAGTGTTGAGAGGAATCTCCGTAGGAATATAGTGCGAAGCAAAAAGATAAAAAACACGAAAAATAGCAGGTGGTGACGCAAATGATTTGAGGGGTAAATATTGTTGGGTAGAAGTATCTGGTCACAACACCAGACTTGCTGGAGTCTAAATTTGGAAAAACGTTTAAACTCTCTGCTGGTTTAAATGGGAAAGAAACCTAAAATACCACACTAGCGGATAGCAGAATTTCAGTCAAAAAATTTCACTAAAACATAGCGATAGCATAATTTGAACACCTTGAAACTCCTTTATGAGTGTAAATGACCAGGACACCTCAGATACCGCATTAGCGGTTACTGAAAGTATCAATAATAATATCTGCGATTTTAGAAAGCGTTACATGAAAAAGGGGCGGAATATTCATTTGTAAAATACCGTAAAATCGTAGTTTCCGATCGTTACGTAACGGAGGGAATTGCCAACTTTGATGAAATGAAGTCAAGACTCCATATGGTCTTGAATGAAAACGGATTTAGTATGTATTTGCGGCTGAATGAATGAAAATAACGGTAAGAAAAATGTAACACAATTCTTTTATTTTACCTTTCGAATTACAAATCAACAAGTAGGGATGTACACGGGTTTCCCGTGATACAGAAGTGCTTTTCTTCAAATTTGCCGTAGCATAATCGTATACTAATGTATCTGCTTTGAAATCAGAAAATTATTTTTTCCTATATGGTGTTAGCCCTGCTTTTTAGATCCGTTCTAAACATGTTCATTTTGTTTTGCCATTCTATACTCGCCCTACAAACGAAATTTCTTTTTGAATTCAGTTCAGCCAATACCTTCGAAATTCATAGTTACAAAAAAATCTAACCTTGATATTGTGGTAGTCACACATCACCTACTGGCGACTATTGTAAACACTTGACGCTTAGTTACGTCTTAATAACACTCCTTTTTATTTTATTAATTTTTGGAGCTTCGTGGCTATATGCAATATCAGAAGGCTACAGTATGAGTTCATTTCAGTTATTCAGGCGACTTTTGTAAATACTTTTGTTTACACCTTAGTAACACTGGCTGTATTCAATGCCAGAAGGCTATGGTTTGAGTTTATTTCTGTTCTTTTTTAAGTCTTTGAAATTTTCTCGCAGTTCCTTAAAATATTTTTTATCATTCAACTCATTTGGAATATTTAGAAATATTACAGGTATGGAGAAATTCATCTGGTGGCCACATCAGATTTTTACTTTCGCCATATAGGGGAAAGGATTGTTTTCATGAAAAAAATCGATTTCGATATTTCAACGGAAATACACGTTTTGAGGTCCCATGAACACGTTTTGACCATTTCCTCGATGATGTCTGTGTGTGTGTATGTGATAGCTTTTTGTGGGTGCTCTAACTCAAAAACTCTTAATCAGGTCAACGCAAAATTTTATATTTAACAGTTTTATAAAAGTCAGAAGAGCTGATCAGTTTTTGGTAAAAATCGGTCGACGAGAAGTGGTTGTTTACTCTAGTCACATCCGTTACTTTGAAATATTTGCTTTAATATTTGATAAATGAAAAAATATACTGGAATAAAAGTTGTAGGAAATTTAATTTTCTACAATCTTTGTTTGAAATATTTTCCCATATAATGAATTGTTTAAGAGATATCTTATATTTTTAGCTGCCACCACCACGCCACCTACCGACGACTAATGTTAACAATTGGCGCTTAGTTACGTCTTAGTAACGCACTTTTTTATTTTCATAATTGTTGGAGCTTTGTGGCTATATCCAATATTGGAAGGCTATGGTTTGAGTTTATTTCTGTTCTTTGTCAAAGTCTAAAATTTTCTCGCAGTTACTTAAAATATTTATTTGTATGTACCCTATTTAGAATTTTTAGAAATATTACAGGTATGGAGAAAGTCATGTGGTGGCCACATCAGATTTTTAACTTTTATTTCAGTGGTTGTTGGCAACACTTTTTGTTGTTTCCTCCTTAAATCATCAAGAAAGTGTGGTCAAAAGGTTTCTAAGTATTTGAAAAAAATTTATATCAGTGATTGTGGACAACGTTAGAATAAACGATTTTTATAATGCAGTGCACAGTGGCTTTTGAATACCCTGTAGAACAGAATGTTGACCTGTGAATTCCATGAGATTGACGCACGACGTCGTGTATTAAACCCGTTTAATGGGTCGCGCTAGGTCTAAAAGACAGTAATTTTCGTTTTCTCATTTTTTTGACCTTCCGGTTAAAATAACTTCCGCCCTTACCGGTATCTTCCCTAAATTGCGCTGTCTATTGAAATAAGGCTTAGGAAGGCTGTTTACGTGAGCTATACAGGCAGTTCCCGCTTTTACGGTAGGTTACGTTCCAAGAAACTGCGACGGAAAGCGGACCGACGAAAACCGGATCACTCTTTTCCGTAGACCCAATGTTAACATGAGGGTATTCGTCCCTGACCAAGTATACTAGACATAATAATAATATTTATGCCAAATTTTAAATTTGTAGCACATTTAGAAGTGAAATAATATTTTTCGAATTGTTTAAATTTAAATAATATTTAACGGCCACAATAAGAATTTCATGGATACACTGAAATGTTTATTCGTTTAAATAGACTAACCTCTAAATAATTTAAAAATTTCAGCACTCTAACTCACCCCATAGTATCTAAACATTTACCTATTTGTTTAAAATTTAAGAATTTTTAACTGCAAAACAAATTAAAATATCAAAATTTCTATAATCCCTATTTTGTTTTTTTTTACAAATCCTACCTCTAAAAAAAATTTCAGCTCCGTATCACATTCGGGAATACATAAACCTTGAAATTTGTTTGAACAATTGCGAATTTTTAGCGGCCGCATTGTTGCACTTTTTCAAGATTTTCGTTTTTTCTAGTTGGTTTTGCACAAAGTCCTACCTAAGAAAAAAATTTCGAATCTCCAGCTCATCTGGAAGTGCCTAAACATTAGTATCCTCCTGTTATATGTATGTTATACTAGTAGTTGGTGCTTGCATACTGCAAGCATTTCACTTCACCTTGAAAAAACATTCATTTTTCAGACAGACATTTTATCATTACACATATATTTTTAATTCTAAATATTTCACCTCCGCAGCGATTTTCGTTTTTCCCACATGTAAAAATAATAGTTTAAAACAATCCCCAAATGTTGCAATTTTTAATAATTTTACATTTTCTTCATTATAAGGTACTAATGCTACACATTTTAGCCAGATTGTAAAGTTGTAGCACTTCTATATGTAAAATAATATTTTTCTATTTGTTTAAATTTAAATAATTTTTAACGGCCGCCGCAATACATATATGATAAAATTGAAATATTTATTTATGCAAGTTTACTACTCTGTAAATAATTTGAAAATTTCAGCTTCCTAACTCTTCCTGTAGTACCTTAACAGTTATCTATTTATTTAAACTTTAAGAATTTTTAACTGCCAAAGAAATTAAAATTTCAAAATTTGTATAATCGCTATTTCTTTTTTTTTGAGAATTCTACTTATAAAAAAAATTTCAACTCCATAGCACATGCGGAAATACATAAACCCTGAAAATATGTTTAAACAATTGCGAATTTTTAGCGGCCGCATTGTTGCACTTTTTCAAGATTTTCGTTTTTTCTAGTTGGTTTTGCACAAAATCCTACCTAAGAAAAAAATTTCGAATCTCCAGCTTATCTGGAAGTGCCTAAACATTAGTATTCTCCTGTTATATATCATTCTATATAGACGTTCCTTACAGAGGAGGATATAACATACTAGTAGAAGGTGCTTGCATACTGCAAGCATTTCATCTCACCTTGAAAAAACATTAATTTTTCAGACAGATATTTCATCATTACAAATATTCTATTAATTCTAAAGATTTCACCTCCGCAGCGATTTTCGTTTTTCCCACATGTAAAAATAATAGTTTAAAACAATCCCCAAATGTTACAATTTTAAACATTTTACACTTTCTACATTATGGGGTACTAATGCTACACATTTCAGCCAAATTTTAAAGTTGTAGCACTTCTAGAAGTAAAATAATATTTTTCTAATTGTTTAAAATTTAAACATTTTTAACGGTTGCCGCAATATGTATATGGAAAGATTGAAATGTTTATTTGTGCAAAGGTACTGTTCCTTAAATAATTTGAAAATTGCAGCTTCCTAGCTCATCCCGTAGTACCTAAAAAATTATTAATCTTTAATGTTCAAATGGGGTTAAAACAACCCCTAAAATTTACAATTTTAAAATTTTCGATTTTTATAGTTGGTTATGAAAAAAGTTCTATAATCTTGCAAAATTTCAGCTTCCTAAATTTATTAGATTGGTCTACACACTGGATAGCGTTTTCCCATGCTAACTTATGGTAGATATTCCGGGGTCTCTGGAGTCGAACCCAAGACACTGTAAGCAAAAGTGACAATAATTCCTAATAAATATTGCGGCCATCTAGCAACACTGAAAATTTCATCTTTCTAGATTACCGGCAAGTATCAATAATTAATATACAAAAATGACGCAATGCTTTTCTTATGGGAAAAAACGCACCTTTCGGAATTTCTGGAATCGAACTCATGTCACTAAGGTTAGAAGTCTTATTTTATCTGTAGGTTTCTTCATAATATCTACAAAACTTTCAGCTCTCTAGCTCTTGTAGTTTGGGCTGGACATTAGTATCCTCCTATATGTTATATATATCCTCCTCTGTAAGAGTCGTCGATATATAATGATGATAGTAGTTAGTGCTTGCATACTGCAAACATTTCATCTCACCTTGAAAAAACATTCATTTTTCAGACAGACATTTCATCATTACAAATATTCTTTTAATTCTAAAGATTTCACCTTCGCAGCGATTTTCGTTTTTCCCACATGTAAAAATAATAGTTTAAAACAATCCTCAAATGTTGTAATTTAAAAATTTTACACTTTCTTCATTATGGGGTACTAATGCTACACATTTTATCCAAATTTTAAAGTTGTATCATTTCTAGAAGTAAAATAATATTTTTCTAATTGTTTAAATTTAAATCATTTTTAACGGCCGCCCAAATTCGTATAAGGTAAAATTGAAATGTTTATTTGTGTAAATTCACTACTTTGTAAATAATTTGAAAATTTCAGCTTCCTAGCTCATCCCGTAATACCTAAACAGTTATCCATTTGTTTAAACTTGAAGAATTTTTAACTGCCAAACAAATTAAAGTATCAAAATTTGTATAATCCCTATTTCGTTTTTTTAAGAATTCTACTTGTAAAAAAATTTCAGCTACGTAGCAGATTCGAAAATGCCTAAACCATGAAAATTTGTTTAAACAATTGCGAATTTTTAGCGGCCGCATTGTTGCACTTTTTCAAGATTTTCGTTTTTTCTAGTCGGTTTTGCACAAAATCCTACCTATGAAAAAAATTTCGAATCTCCAGCACATCTGGAAGTGCCTAAACATTAGTATCCTCCTATATGTTATATATATGTTATATATATATATATATATATATATATATATATATACACTAGTAGTTGGTGCTTGCATACTGCAAGCATTTCATCTCAACATAAAAAAACATTCATTATTCATATTTCATCATTACACATATATTTTTAATTCTAAATATTTACTCCGCAGCGATTTTCGTTTTTCCCACATGTAAAAATAATAGTTTAAACAATCCCCAAATGTTGCAATTTTAAAATTTTTACACATTCTTCATTATGGGGTACTGATGCTACACATTTTAGCCAAATTTTCAAGTTGTAGCACTCCTAGAAGTAAAATAATATTTTTGTAATTGTTTAAATTTAAATAATTTTTAACGGCCACCGCAAAACATATATGGTAAAATTCAAATGTTTATTTGTGCAAATTTACTATACTGTAAATAATTTGAAAATTTCAGCTACCTAGCTCATCCCGTAGTACCTAAACAGTTATCCAATTGTTTAAACTTTAAGAATTTTTAACTGCCAAACAAATTAAAATATCAAAATTTGTATAATCCCTATTTCGTTTTTTTAAGAATTCTACTTACAAAAAAAATTTCAACTCCGTACCACATGCGGAAATACATAAACCATGAAAATTTGTTTAAACAATTGCGAATTTTTATCGGCCGCATTGTTGCACTTTTTCAAGATTTTCGTTCTTTCTAGATGGTTTTGCACAAAATCCTACCTAAGAAAAAAATTTCGAATCTCCAGTTTATCTGGAAGTGCCTAAACATTAGTATCCTCCTGTTATATGTTGTATATATGTTATATCCTCCTCTGAAAGAGTCGTAGATATATAATGATATGTATATATATATATATATATATATATATATATATATATATATATATATATATGTTATATCCTCCTCCTCTGTAAGAGTCGTCGATATATAATGACTAGTAGAAGGTGCTTGCATACTGCAAGCATTTCATCTCACCTTGAAAAAACATTAATTTTTTAGAGAGATATTTCATCATGGGAAATATTTCTTTAATTCAAAAGATTTCTCCTAGGGACCAAATATCTCTTTTCCTTATGGAACAATATTGGAGTAAAACAATTGCTAATTTTTGCTATTTTATGAATATTATACGTTTTCCACATTGGATTAATAATGCCACACATTTATGTCATATTTTAAATTAGTAGCACATTTAGAAGTGAAATAACAATTATCTAATTGTTTAAATTTAAATAATTTTTAACGGCCGCAATAAGAATTTCATAGATGCAATGAAATGTTTATTCGTTCAAATTGACTAAACTCTAAATAACATGAAAATTTCAGCTCTCTAACTCGCCCCGTAGTATCTAAACATTTACCTATTTGTTTAAACTTGAAGAATTTTTAACTGCAACAAAAATTAAAATATCAAAATTTGTATAATCCCTATTTCGTGTTTTTACAAACCCTACATCTAAAAAAAATTTCAACTCCGTAGCACATTCGAAAATACAAAAACCATGAAATTTTTTTTAAACAATTGCGAATTTTTAGCGGCCGCATTGTTGCACTTTTTTCGTTTTTTCCAGTCGGTTTTGCACAAAATCCTACCTAAGAAAAAAATTTCGAATCTCCAGCTCATCTGAAAGTGCCTAAACATTAGTATCCTCCTAGATGTCATTATATATCAACGACTCTTACAGAGGAGAATATAACATACTAGTAGTTGGTGCTTGCATACTGCAAACATTTCATCTCACCTTGAAAACACATTCATTTTTCAGACAGACATTTCATCATTACAAATATTCTTTTAATTCTAAAGATTTCACCTCCGCAGCGATTTTCGTTTTTCCCACATGTAAACATAATAGTTTTAAAAAATCTCCAATTGCGGCAATTTTAAAAATTTTACACTTTCTCCAATATGAGGTACTAATGCTACACAGTTTATACAAATTTTAAAGTTTTTAGCATTTCTAGAAGTAAAATAATATTTTTCTAATTGTTTAAATTTAAATAATTTTTAACGGCCGCCACAATTCATATATGGTAAAATTAAAACGTTTATTTGTGCAAATTTACTACTCTGTAAATAATTTGAAAATTTCAGCTTCCTAGCTCATCCCGTAGTACCTAAACAGTTATCCATTTGTTTAAACTTTAAGAATTTTTAACTGCCAAACAAATTAAAATACCAAAATTTGTATAATCCCTATTTCGTGTTTTTACAAACCCTACTTATAAAAAAAATTTCAACTCCGTAGCACATTCGAAAATACAAAAACCATGAAATTTTTTTTAAACAATTGCGAATTTTTAGCGGCCGCATTGTTGCACTTCGTTTTTTCTAGTAGGTTTTGCACAAAATTTTACCTAAGAAAAAAATTTCGAATCTCCAGCTCATCTGAAAGTGCCTAAACATTAGTATCCTCCTATATGTCATTACATATATATCGACGACTCTTACAGAGGAGGATATATCATGTGACGCTATGCTTTATCATAACATATAGCGATGTTTTCACGTCCTGCGAATGTTGTGTCATTCTACATGGAGTTGCGCTAAATTCAAAAGTGGAATCGGTAGGGGCGGGGCCCTGGGTGTCTGCCCACCCAGCCCCCTCCCCCCCTATAGACGGGCCTGCTGACAGGGCCTCTGATAGGGAGTGGCAGGAGGGCCATTTCGCTTATGCCTCAAGCTTAAGGGAGCCAAAATTTGCGTTTGAATGGACTCGCCATGCTTAATATCAACTGCGAAATTGCACAACTAGATGTTTCTTCAATAACTGGTAAATTTGCATGGGAAAAGGCTCGAGTAGCATTTATTAAATAAAAAGTATATAAACTACACTTCACTGTTCTTTAGCTAATGATTGTCTTATTATGTTTTCATGTGTTTATGTTTAATGTGGCCAGGAGCCTCA
The DNA here is from genome assembly GCA_028673005.1 of Tanypteryx hageni. Lineage (NCBI taxonomy): Eukaryota > Metazoa > Arthropoda > Insecta > Odonata > Petaluridae > Tanypteryx > Tanypteryx hageni. The sequence continues at coordinate 198,842,930 of CM054113.1, read as the reverse complement.
AAATTCGAAAGTGTCCCGGGAATCTATGAACCTTTACTAAGTTCTAGATTTGCCACTGTTGTTGTCATTACTTTTTCGTTTCCTATAACGTTTTATAGCATTTACATTTTTACATTTATTTTTCTTTCTATTATTTCAATGACCTATGTTTCTCATTAAAATCTGGCGTAAGAAATTGGACAGGCTTCAATCGGGTACATCTTTTTGGCTTACACAATTATCTACAATGTATCTAGATTTCATTATCACATTTTCGTTGCATTTCAGTAAATATTTGCATCGATTAGAATGGTAATGGGAAAGCAACTATAATGTCTAGATGTTCTCTCGACTATTCATGCAGGTGCTGCCTGTGTACTAATCTATAGGGATTACCATAACTTGCAAATCGAAATAATTTATCAAGATCCATACAATTTTATATTTAAGAGCTATAGCATCCAATTCCAACAATTTATCTATGGACTGTGGTTTATTCGTTTAATGTTCGTTTAAGTTGGACCGCGAAGTAGACTTAGCATTGAGTAACGTGTTTATGATTTGTCAGCCATTCCCTTACGTAAGTTTATGGGTTCTTGGAGGATTACCCAAATTTTTTTAATGGAAATATTCAACGCCATCAAAGTTACAGAAAGGATGAAATTATCTAGGTTAATTTACTTTAGGAAGATATATTAAATTACTAAAGAGTCGACCTTACACATTTCAGACAACACTTAAGCCGCTGCCCGCAATAGCGATACCGTATCAAAAATGGAAAATACCTGTAACTTAGGTATTTTCTCTTCCTGTACTCTCTCAGCTGCGCTGTTTAATCATTTATTTTTCTTCCCTCCTGTTTGAGCGTATTATTCAATAATGGGGGTTTTTGTGTAATTTACATATTTTTGGAGTTTGATTTTGTAATTTAACATGTATTTTTAGCACATTTTCTTAAAATAAAAAAACGTGCTTATGTGATCACTCTTCTCTGTCCGTTTGTCTGTCTGTTGGGAAATTCTTTTTGAATTTGATAGCTCTTATCAATCAATCCATGAATTTTTAACCGATTGAAGTTTCCTAGTAGTTACAGATTTTCCCCTAGGTTGCTCCAAAACAGGAAAAAATCAAAATTTCCAATTGGTATCGTAACCAAACTACTGGAGATATTTGGCAAATTCTTTTTGAATTTAATAGCTCGTGTCAATGTTTGAATAATTCGATGCTTGAATTTCCCAAGTAATTCATAGATTTCCCACTAGATGGCCTCACATTCGGAAAATTAAAAAATGTTAAATGGCATTGTAGCCACACTACTAAAGGTATTTTGAAAGTTCTTTTTTAATTAGATAGCATTTATCAATCTATGAATTTTCGAATTATTGGATTTTCCAAGCCGCTGGATGGCTTCAAATTCAGAGCATTCAAATGGTATTGTTGACAAATTACTGAAGCTAAAGGAGTGAGGTCTTCACGGATAGGAAGGTGTAATGAGGATCTACATTCCAACCGTGCTTGTTGACCCTGAAAACTTTTAAGAAATCGTGCCTCTACCTCATACATAAGGAAGGTTATCTTTTTTTACATTAAACGACACATGACGTTGATTAGCAGAAAGACCCAATAACCTCCCCAATAAAACGAATCCAATCGATCAATTCGATCCTGTTATAAATTCCAGGTAACATATGCTTCGATGACTAATATTTTTCTTTGGACAAGTGAGAGCGCACCTTGCGCCATTCCTCATGATCCGTGCCTTCTTCGCGATCTCCATAGAGCCCATTATGCTGGACGCATCTGCGCTGGAATTGGCGACGTCTGCCTTCTTAAGAGATTGCCTCAAGCTTTTGTACTCAACCGTCGCATGCAAATCCCGTGGAGCGGAAGGTTTAAGCTCATTGCAAATTGTCATTTACTACGTACCGTAAGTTTTGCTTTCTTCTGAGACAGCATCGAGCGGCGTCGAGCTGAGATATCTGTCCAACGTACGACGCCTTTGATTATTCCACTAATGCATGTGACAGTAATTACTCACCTACATAAGGATTCCGAAAGGGGCTTTATATATCCTACGGTATTAGCGCTGTAATTGTTTTAAAAGTACATTTTTACGAGATGTTGCGCAAATAGGAGGAAAAGCCAACTTTCGATATAATTCAGGTTTTTTATAAACATCGAGACGTTTGGAGCTATCATTTATTTCCTACCTCAATGTTTTCCTATTTAACGATAAACTAATATTAATACATAATGTAAACATTATTATCGTAATGTCGGAAGAGAAATTTTATGTCTACCGGATAATTGCAACGAAAAGCGCCAACTACTTATTACTTGGTATTATAGTAAGTTCGGTAAGAACAGATAATTACAAGCAATGGACTCGACTAATATTTTCTAAATATAAGGATAAGGATAATGATCTACTTGTGAACAAGAAAATAATGGAATTTTCCTATGGTTCGTGAAAAACATACGGCAGATTCCGCTCAATGCGACCATTTCATTTGGTTCTCTTATGGCATTAAGTGACTCATAACAATAAAGGACCGACTTGAATTTAAAAATATTGTTTTATAATCCTGCATCTGATTACATCAGGCGGCCGAAGACAATAATTAGCGATAATAATAAGCGGGATGTACCGTGAATGTTAATGTGAAGGCTTTGAGGGGATGAAAAGCCATTAAAAGCAACAGATTTCGTTTTCATGCGTCATGTGAGTCATTTCAAGGCGTGAGAAAATTTCATTGACTAATGAGATGCTAATTCTCTAATCACAGCATAAGGTTACTTAAGGTCGATAGCCGCTGCATTCAGGCGACAATATTAAGCTTCTTGCGATAAGCAGACGAATCCATTCGTATGCATTAGAATAGACACTAAATCCCATAAAAATATACGAAGACAACAATCGAAGTTTTCAACTAAAAGCTAAGCAGTTTCAAGTGTTGACTGCAGCTATTTTCAGCACATTGTAGTTAATAGATTAGATTCAGAATTCCTTGATGGTAAATTGGCTCCCTGCAGATAAGTAACGCAAATTGAAACGAACCTTAGACAAACATTGCGATCGGATAAAGTCGTTCATTTTCTTGTTTTTTAGCGTGAGTTGTAGGTGTTTCTCCTTGAAAAGTTAACAACTCTCGTCCTTTCAAGGCCTTTATAACCTTTTTGGAAAGGGGGTCGAGCGAATCTAGATTGGTTTGAAATATTTCAAGTAGTTTTCGCGAACCTTGAGAAAAAAGTACATCTGATAAATTTATCGATACGACACAGGGCACCTCATTAGGATTTTATAGTTATATAAATTTAAATAAGCGAAATAAGGATATTATGCGCAAAAAGTTCCGTTGAAGCGTTGGGGACTTGTCAAGTATTCTTGATCTTCAAAAGAGGTTTTGATGTCATGCGCAAAATGTTCGGAAAATTTTGTTTTTTAACTAATTGGATGTAAGATATACTTTAATTCCGGAGGCTTGCGAAAACTTAAAAAAATGAACCTGCTCAAGGGAAAAAGACCCAAAAAGCAGAAAAGTTTAATGGAACCTAACAAAAGCATCTCATTCCTACAAAAGAGGCGAAAAATTCGTTATATACAAAACATTTTTATATTAATCATGATTTCGTATTAATTATAATTTTATATTAACAGGAAACTCAGTAAAAGAAATTTTACATCATCGCCACATGTCATCTTTATCTGAACAAATAATAACGGCACACGCAATGAAAATACGAATAACCAAATATTTACTTTTTATCACTAATGAGTTTTTCAAAACAAGATAACGGCATCTCAAAAGAAACCACCGAACGACCAGAAAGGGAAACGACAAAAAAATGTTTACACTTGCGGGTAAAAGACCTGCAGAGAGGAAAAAAGTCACAATAAAAGTTCTAGCAGGGAAAAAACAAACAGACGAGGGCATACTTTAGATGAGATTATGTAAACTTTGATATAGACTTTCGGAAGCTGGAGGTTGAAGTGTAATTTTCGGAACTCACTCCACTTGCAAAAAAATCTGAGGAGCGCGACGCGGAGGCAGCTGAGGGAGCGGGGCTCACTTAAAATTAATTGGTGTCTCCTGGTCCAGAAAAATCCCTTAATTCTGAGGACAACTTTTAATGAAGCCCCGTTGGCGACAATGGGAAGTGTTATGGTGCAAAGAACAGGAATCATGACTAAATATTTCGCTATTATTCGAGGGTTAATTGGAAGTTGATAATCACGAAGTTGTAGAGAAAAACTTAAGATTATCAAATATCGCTCGATGAATAAGGAAGGAAATTCGAGATCATCTTCTAAGAGATATAAAGTCAGCGGAAAAAATCGGGCAAGATAACAACTGATGAATTTGAATGCGAGTTTGAGGAATGGTTGCACAAAAAAACGTAAAAAAATATTCATTTGTAGTTTCCCGATCATCCCTAAACTCATATTTTAAGAGAAATATAATTACAAATGAAAGTTGAAATTTTTGGAAAGCATTACTGCACACTCTCTAATCACGTATAATGAATCGGTTTTAAGTACAACGCAACTTTATTATATTCCGATGCCTGCAAAAAGAAACGGAGTAAAACTCTAAAGAAAGCTTATTGTGATTTAATGAGCGCAATTTTTAAGCGAGTGATAAAAATCGAAGAGAATTCTCGCAGATCATATAGGAAAAAACATCATTTTCTTTGAAATATAACAGCCAAGGAACTAACAAAAAGTGTAACAGTTTAGTTTAATTCTTAAAACATAATCATTTTCCCTTTTAATTTCATCCTTTAAGTGGCACTTTAGTTCCATATTGAACATTCACGTCCCCCTCCTTCGACGTAAACGCAATTATTTCGCAAGGTTTTAACATAAAAATTTAGATGGTATCGACGCCATAACAATATTATACCATACTACTTGTAAAAGTAAACTCGAGGCAATACTAAATTCTCTAGGAATATGGGTCAAAAATGGCATATGCCATGTTGCCATGGCCACCGGAAATTTCCTTGCGACGACTACTGTTTTCTCCTATTTTGTTCCAATTTTTTAATGAAAATTTAAGGCATATTGTTTTTTTATCCTTGTGATTTCAAATATACGCTGCGACTTTCGTATACTAACGTAACTACAAAAACCATTCTCAACTTTTTCGTATCAGTTCTGGTTCCTAAGTTTTGCTATTGGCTCCTAGATCTGCAGCAAATTTGCCTAGGCCTGTCTATGACTATTTTTATGCTAAGATTGCCTGGCGATAAATGAAATTATTTTGACCCGGTAGTGCTCGCGTGGGATAATTGTTTATCCCAACCGGAAGTTTTCCGCTGCTATAATTTTTCTAACGGTTTCTTCCTCCTGACCATCTAGAATATTGCCGGGAAATTTTTTCCACAAAAAATACGTCTCGTTTAACATTTCGTTGAGTTCAATCAGTATTTATATATGGCGGCGGTGCAGTAGGTTGCGGGGTGAAAAGTCGTGTTATTTCCCTTATCCGACGTTATAGGGATCAGTTTTTGGAAATTACCGAGTCGTTTGTATTTGTTCTCTACTTTCTGTACCTTCTCTTCTAAGGCAGTGGTGGCCAACTTTTCCTGTGCAGTGCCAATCTCAAATAGGAAGGGTATCGGCGTGCCACAAGTAAATGTGAAGCAAGAAATGTATTGTAATTCCATGAAAATAATTAGTAATAAAAAACTACATTAAACTAACTACATTATTCTCGCAAATAACATCATTCTCGCAAATAACATCATATTAATTTTAACGCGAGCTCTGTTTTATATTACAAAAGGATTCGAAATTACAGTTAATTTATTGATTGACCCTTGAGTTGCTTCATTTGAATCAACACTTCAATTTGTGCTCGCAAATTTGTAGTAGTTTCTAATCGTAGAATATTTCTAAGGTGGCCATCGGTAAGTCGAGAACGTCGTTTGCATTTTATGAGGTTCATTGCTGAAAAAGTTTCTTCACATACATAAGTTGAACAAATTTTGTGCCGTTCCACACTTTGGCCACCACTGTTCCAAGGCCTTCATTGCTATAGTAGCATTTCTCCTGTGTTGTTAGACTTGGCGAATAAAAATGATAACATCTCAGTTTATTGGATGTCTAGTCGTATGAAAAATGATTATGTAACATAAATGAATAACTATGAATATAAAAACTTTAAAAGTATTAATATTGTGATATTCTGAAACTTTTTTCAAGTTGGGTATATTTTTTTACCCAACTCGTTACAAAATCCTCGCGACGATTGCTGGGTTATATTTGTGCAAATAAATCCTCTAATCGTCGATCGCAAATCTCGTCAAATTTCGTCAACTCTCGCTTATTACCTTGCGCCGGCTCGTCAACTTCTCGCTTATTACCTTGCGCCGCGCCGGCCCAACACAGCCAGAAGAGCACCCATTTGGCCGTGCGGAATCGACGTAAAAACAGCGGCCGAATCATACAACACCCACACTCCTTTGCGTCATCTTCGTCCGTCGGACACAGCGCGGCGAGCCCTCCAACAGCAGGGTCTTTACCAGCGGTCGACGGCGCGGCGCCCTCCTGCGGTGGTGGAGGGGAGAAGAAGACGAACACAATGAATGGGGCGAAAGATAATTCCGCGTGGGCGGGAAAAGAGGATTTGGGGAATTTGGAGGAAAGCGAGCTTTAGGAAGAGGGATCTCGAAGCGTAGACGGGTGAAAAGGATCGTTAGGGGAATATATTATTCGGAACAAGGGTCGTATATATATGACGGATGGAATTTCATGAAGGGATTTGAGAGCGTCAATCTTTCTCGTTCCTCTGACTCCCGTTTAGAGATCCATTCTTTGAGGATTCCCTGAGTTTATTTTGCGCATAATCGCTTTAAGGATCCAACAGATGTGAAATTTTCCCGTAAAAAATGTCACAATTCGAAAGATGAACGTTACATTAATCGAGACCTCTTTTTAAAAACGTGCACCAGTAACACATTCATTGATATCAATTTCCTGTTACATCTGCCTCGCAGAATTCTGTGGTTTCTGTAATTTTTTTCGAATTACGCAGCTTCGGATGACGTATTTAGAGCGATAATCAACTTATCATTCCCAAATGACTGCTATGAATACCAATAAGGAAATCCTCAAACAGTTACATTAGACCTAAACTTATGACGTCATTGCATAGCGATAAAAACGTCACCCAGCCCTAAATTTTCTCTTTAAAATGTTTCTTTAATACCTGACGAATATGGCACGATAATTAGTTTAAACCAATAGAGTAAAACGGAGCGATTTTTTAGAGAGGAAGTAATGCTTCGACGGCAGAAAGAAGCGGACCTTTTAAGCATCTTATGTTTTTCAAATGAATAAGTCGGTTGATAAGAAAAAATATCTTCAGCGTGTCTTTCTCACCTCGACAGTCTCGAGTTCGATTCCCGGCGCGCTTTCGCCGCCATCCGCGAAAGCCTTGTTGACATGGCCGTCTTCTCCGTAACTGTTCTGTTGCTTGGCGTCTCCATCGACCGCACCGCCGCCGCCGCCCCCGGAGACCTCCTCCCTCATCTTTATCGCCTCCGGGGTCAAGGTCTTCCCCGTTTCTGAAAGGTTATGCGAAGAAAAAATAATGTCGAGGAATAAGAAAAATAAAGGAAGCTCATTACATAGCGATCGAAACCGTACTCCAACTCGTAAAAAAATTCCGCAAAAAATCGGCGAAAAATGAACGCCAAGTTCTCTTCAGTCAATAATCCGCGGAAAAAAATGCCGCCGGATGGTATAATAAATGAACGAATAATATAATAATAATAATAATATAATAATAATGATAATAATACAGGAAGTATAATTATAAATTATAATATAATAAACTGCAGCTAAAAATCTTTAATTATCCCCAACGATAAAAAAGTGATTGACGGTTAGGGGAAGAAAAGGCCGATAAATGTCATATATCATGTAGAATGGCGCGATTTATCGAAAATCGACCAAGTTAGTAATCTACCTTCGCGTGTAACGCCTAAATTATCGCACATCGATATTAACGGGGTGAATTCCATCCTAAGTCGCCGCAGATTATCGCTGCAAAACATTAGCTTCTTCGGCTTTGCGACTCGTATCCCTTGCTCCTTGAGGCGTTGCTTGACCCAGCGGTCTTTATGCCGCTTTAATCAGCCAATTAGTACTCGTTCGGCATTCTCTTTTCTCGTTGTCGGTCAATGGGAGAGGGATCGTGGGCTGGAAAACGACCCTTAGAACCAACGGAGACCGTCGCGAACGCACGCACGGAATTAGGAAGCATCGTTGAGGTCCGTCCAGCTGCTGTGACCACTCGAGCTTTAAAAGCCGAAGAATAAATTGTTCGAAGTGCATCCTAATCGCGCCGCTTATCCTCGTTAAACCGAGGAATTCCAAGGAGAAGGAGTCGAGGAGTAGTCTAACTTCCGTCTGCGCCGCCTACGGAACACCCGCATATACACGAAAAAAATCGTACCAGTAAATAATATATATAACAGTAAATTGTTTATGCAAATGCACCCAACTAGTTACGGTGCTCGAGAGGCAAACGTAATCCCGTAACAATAGCGTAGCGTATTGCACGATAAGAATGTATTTTTAAAGAGTTATTATGGTATACAGTGTAAATTATGCACTAAATCTTAAGGTATTATTATAAATGTGAGAGATATTTATAACCATTTCAATACTCGATTATATTAAAAAAGGATTTATATTGCTCGCCTTACGGCTGGTATCCAATTGATAATTTTGACAGCTCCAATTACTCCAAAAAAGGTTGGTAAAACAGTATATGAACAATCGGCTGCAAAATAGCTTTCCATAGTGGTGATTCATCGATAGCAGAATGGTCTTTGTCATTTATATGAAGCTATGTACGCTCAACTCGAAATAAAATGAAGCACCTATTGAAGGTAATCGTGAGTTCTAAGTGTCGAAGTTTTATTTCATCTGCGACAACCTCAAGCGTACGATTTTTACGCAATTTTTTAAATTTTTATGATAAATTATGACTGTTTAACCATAGGTAAGATTCTGAAACGTGTGGTGCTCAAAAGTAGAAGAACATGTTAAGAGGAGAAGATCAAAAGTTTTGGTGAGAGCTGAAGCGTAACGCGTTTTGTTCCAAATGGTTAGGATAAAAGGATTGGTATAAGTATATCCTATGGAATAAATGTTCGCTGAATGATGCGGTCGAAGAGAGGACACTCGTGGTGGAAGAGGCGAAGGTAAAGAGAGAGAGAAAGAGGGAGGGAGAATGGAGAGAAATGGAGAGAGAAGGAAGGAAATGAAAGGAGACAGGGCAAGAATACTGAGGAGAAAAGTTGATAAAAGATGAGGAAAGACGGAGAAAAGAGGTGGAGAATAAGAGATGGAGGAGAGTTTAAGAGACGGAAACGAAGAGTTATTTCGATCAATTCGAAAAATAGGCACGAGTAAATGGACGTGACGACGGACAGAATCACGCTAGGAAAAATAAATTAAACGATGGAACTGGCGCGACGTAGAAATCCATAGATGGTTGTGATAACCCCACGGTGTTCATTTCTCACTGTTAAAATCCGACGATGTCGATGCTTTGCGTCGTTAACCCATCAGTCACCGAAGCTGATCTTTTATTACGTTACTTAAGGCGTCTAGATCTGTTTTAGATCGGCGAAGCTGCAATTATATATATTCCGTTTTTTTTCAAAATTCCAAAAGAATTAATTCATTCGTCACTTAATTCAGGTCACATAACTTCTTTCAACACTCGTGAGTCTTTTGTAGGTAAAGGAAAAGTTCAGAAAAAAACTTGATTATATTTTGTAAGTTAAATTAAACTTGCATATAGGTACATACACAGATATATATATATACTCTTTCGCTGAAGAAGGGCATAGGCCCGATAAGCTTGCGTGTTTTTTTGTGTTCGTGTGTTTTACATGTCTCTTCGACGCCCCCAGCAGCCTGCCAACTTGGTAAGTGTCCGCTGGGCTTCCCTCAACACCTTGTTGCCACCCCATCACTACCTTTTCTATATATATAGGGAGAAGGACAGTTCGACTCGGAAGAATTCACGGTAGTTTATTCTGGAGGAAATAGTGGGGAAAGGGGAGTAGCTCTGGTACTTAGGAAAGATATGATGAAAAGCGTGACAAAGATAATAGCAACGAACGATAGACTGATGGCAATAAAGCTAAAAGCAGTCCCAGTGGACATGCTGATAATCCAGGTATATATGCCAACGTCAGCTCATGACGATGAAGAAATAGATGAGATCTATGAGCAAATTAATGAAATTTACGAAGAAGACGGAAGAGGAAAGGTAAACTGCATAATAATGGGAGATTGGAACAGCATAGTTGGAGAAGAACAGGAAGAAAATGTTGTCGGGCAATACGGACTTGGGAAGAGAAATCGAGGAGGGGAGAAACTCGTAGAATTCTGCATCAATAATGACCTTGTAGTGACTAATACATGGTTCAAAAACCATAAACGAAGGTTATACACATGGAAAAGCCCAGGAGATAGAATGAGATGCCAAATAGATTACATCCTTGTAAAACAAAGATTCAGGAACAGCATAAAGAACGCCAAGGCATTGCAAGGAGCAGACATTGATTCAGATCACAGCCTTCTAATACTTGACGTGAGTACAAAGCTCAAACAAATAAGAAAAACGAGAAGAGAAAGACAGACCTGGGACCTAGAAAAACTGAAAGAAAGGCAGGATGTAGTCAGCATGAAGTTGGAAGATAACCTAAGAAAGTTGGAAAACAAACCGAAGACCGTTGATATAGAATGGGATGAAATTAAAACCAGTATCAAGGATACCTTGGATAAAGAGATTGGAAAACAAGAGAAGAAAATCAGAAAACCATGGATCACGAAGGAAATGCTGGAGAAAATGGATGAGAGACGAAAATGGAAAAACGTTAACAGTGAAGAAGGTAGAGCCAACTATAGGCGTATAAACAATGAGTTGAGAAGGGTAACAGATAAAGCTAGAGAAAATTGGATAAAAGGAAAATGTGATGAAATAGAACAAATGGAGAAGTTAGGACGGTACGATATGTTGTACGCTAGGGCACTGGAATTAGAAGATAAGAAGTCTAATGGAATTTGTGGTAAAGGAATTATGAATACGGATGGGAAGATAGTCTCAGAAACAAAGGATGTAGCACAGGTATGGGAAGAATACATTAAGGAATTATACAGCAAACAGGCAGGAGCGGCAAAAATAGAACTGGAAAATGAGGAAAACATTGAAGAAGACAACTTAGGACCAAGTATTATGGAGAGCGAAGTAGAAAAGGCGATAGTGGAACTAAAGAAGGGGAAAGCCACGGGCAGCGATGGAATATCGGCTGAGATACTTAAAGTCATAGGATCAGAAGGACTAAAAGCGATCACGAAATTAATTAATAAGATTTACGAAACGGGAGAGTGGCCTCAGGATTTCCTAGAAGTAACAATGATCCCTCTAAAGAAGAAGCCAAAGGCAATACAGTGTAAAGATTACAGAACTATAAGCCTTCTGTCACACACATCGAAGATCATCACGAGGATTCTTAATAAAAGGCTGGAGAAAAAGGCAGAAGAAATAATAGGGGAAGATCAATTCGGTTTCAGAAAAGGACGAGGAACTAGAGATGCTATAGGAGTAGTTAGAATCATATCAGAAAGGGCAATAGAATACAGTCAAGATATCTGCGCATGTTTCGTAGACTGGCAGAAGGCCTTTGATAGAGTAAATTGGGTAAAGTTGATGAAGATATTAAATGATATAGGTGTAGACTGGAAAGACAGGAGACTGATTAGGAATCTATATGAGAATCAAGTTGTAAAGGTCAGGTTTGAGAATGTGGACACCTGCGGAATAAATATCGGTAGAGGATTAAGACAAGGCTGCTGCCTATCGCCAACCCTATTCAATATATATGGAGCAAGTCTAATGCAAGAAGCTTTAGAAGGCACAGGGGATTTCAAAATTGGAGGAAGAATTATAAGAACAGTAAAATACGCAGATGATCAAGTACTTCTAGCAAGAAAGGAAGAGGAGCTACAAAAAATGATAAATAGACTAGTGATAACAGGTAGAAAATACGTTATGGAAATAAATACAGAAAAATCCAAGGTCATTCGAATATCGGGTAAAGAAGAGAATCTGAACATAACTATTGGGGGAAAGCCATTAGAACAACTTTCAGAATATAAATACCTTGGAAGTATCATAACACGAGAGGCAAAATGTACGGATGAGATCAAAACTAGAATAGGAAAAGCAAAAGCGGCTTTCAGGAGAAAGAAACAACTACTTACAGGGAATATAAGGGAAGATATCCGCAAGAAGTTGATAAAATGCTACGTATGGAGTATAGCATTGTATGGGGCAGAAACATGGACGCTAAGGAAAAATGACATCAAATACTTGGAAAGCTTTGAAATGTGGACTTGGAGGAGAATGCTGAAGATAAAATGGACAGATAGGATGAAAAACGATGAAGTGCTACGAAGAATAGGAGAGAAGCGAATGATTATACAGACTATCAGAAAGAGGAAGGCTAACTGGGTTGGACATTACCTGAGGAGAGAGAATATGATTAAGGACGTGTTAGAAGGAAAACTAGATGGGAAAAGGGAAAGAGGTAGGAAAAGGTTTCAGCTGATAGACAATTTGAAAGGGAAAGAGAGTTATCAAGATATAAAGAGGACAGCGGAAAATAGGAGTATATGGAGAACCAGGTTTAACCAAGAATAATCACGGACCTGTCTACGGACAGACTACCTATGATGATATATATATATATATATATATATATATATATATATATATATATATATATATATATATATATATATATATATCAGTGTGTCACTCTCATTTACTCTACTGCTGAAGAAGGGCATAGGCCCGATAAGCTTGCGTGTTTTTTGTTTTTGTGTTCGTGTGTTCAACGTGTCTCTTCGACGCCCCCAGCAGCCTGCCAACTTGGTCTCCGACTTGGTAAGTGTCCGCTGGGCTTCCTTCAACACCTTGTTGCCACCCTCATCACTGCCTTTTCATTTCCTTAAGTCTATATATATATATACATATACATATATACATACATATATATATAACAACTTACGGAAAAGGAAATGTAAAATGAATATATGGATGTCAACAAGGTGTTGGGATGAGGAAACCCAGTGAGCACTCACCAATCAGACGACTTCAGGTTGGCGAGGCCCCGGGGATGTCGAAGCGACACACGTAAAATAACACAAAAACACAGAAACATCCCTCATCCCTCATCCCAACACCTTGTTGACATCCATACACACACACATATATATATATATATATATATATATATATATATATATATATATATATATACACACTAGCTGAAAGTACCCGGCGACGCCCCCCGGGCTACACCAGACGTCTTCGGCGAATAAAATGACGATATGTGTGTCATATGGTAACACAATCATTTCAACTTCTGCACATTTTTTCATGTTCATAAAACCAATACTTTCCCCTATACTACAAATGGAGAAAGTAAAAATTCTATCACATACATACAGACATAGGCATCATCGCGAAAATAGTCAAAACGTGTAATATATATAATCGCGTTTTTCATTAATTTCTTTTCAGTTAGCTTCCTATTGAAATTTTTTGTAATAAACTATTTTTATAGTTATTTTAATAGTTTTTTTGCAGTGCAACCGGAGTTATAAATTCGCATTGCATATATGAATCACGCAAAAAGCCATTGCTTAACATACTGACTTTTTTCGTTTACATTTAAAAAGATTTCAAGGATGAGGTATTTAACTTACTGTTATGCGAAGAGAAGAATTTAAATGTCATTCGTAAATCTCCAAAAATTACGTTTTAATACGATTTTTCACGTTTTCACGCATTTTGTTTATATTGCACCACTGTTGTCCCAATTGTTGAATTATATTCTTGGCCACATAATAAATGCACCAATTTAGTGTTTTAACACGGGTCAGATTTTTATACATGGGTATAAATTATTTACTGAATTTATTAAGTAATTAGAGGGAGGAAGGAAAAGAGAACGGGAATGGGCAAAAATTGAGAAAGAGGAAGAGGACGTAGCATTTGTATAGGATTAAAAGGAGCCGCAGTACAAAAATAACAATAATAATTGATCATAAAAAATGTTATACTATTGAATCATGCGCCATTGCCAAATGGTGAGAATTCATAAAACTAAATATAAGTCACGTAATTTTCAATGGATTTTTTAAACTGATAATACAGCAAATATTTCGAACCAAATTTCAAATAGGATTGAAAAAATAACATTTTATGACTTTTATTTAAATTTCTTTAACTAAAAATATTTTTCTGGAAAATTTTCAAAACTAATATACTAGTTAAAAGAAAAGTGCGATCTTAAAATACAATTAAAACTCATTGCAGTTCATGTAATTATTTAGTTAATAGTAAGTAAGTTACTACACAATTTTCCTTTGATGGTAAATAGACAGTTCGTTCACATTTTATCCTGTTTTTTACGAGTTAATAAGAGTAAAATAATTCATTTATTAAGTTAAATTCAATAGGTTTTAAATAACTTATACTTTGCTCAAATACTTCAAGTAAATTTCAGCTACTTCTTTATGCATTATATCTTATTATTTCGATTTTCCTCTTATTTTCAGCAAATATTTGGATAATCATTTGGCCTCTCTACCAATAATTACTTAAACAGTATAATTAAAACAAAGATAACTTTTAAAAACACTGATTTGATTGTGCATGAAAGCCAAACCAGATCACTACTGATTACTGATTTTTCATATCGAAATCATATATATTTGGAATACTTTTATGATAATCCCGTCATATTTGATGGCAATTACGCTAGTATATATATATATATATATATATATATATATATATATATATATATATATATAAACTTAAGGAAAAGAAAAGGTAGTGATGAGGGTGGCAACAAGGTGTTGAGGGAAGCCCAGCGTACACTTACCAAGTTGGCAGGCTGCTGGGGGCGTCGAAGAGACACGTAAAACACACGAACACAAAAAAACACGCAAGTTTATCGGGCCTATGCCCTTCTTCAGCGCAAGAGTATGTGTATATATATATATATATATATATATATATATATATATATATATATATATATATACATATATATCCTTTGCTCACGAAGGGATCAAACCCGAAAGCTCCCATGTTTTTCGTGTTTTTTACGTGTGTCACTTCGACACCCCCAGCAGCTCACCAACTTGAAGACATCTTATTGGCGAGTGCTTACTGGGCTTCCTTATCCCAACAACTTGTTGCCATCCATTTATCCTATTTACCTTCCCTCTTTCGTAAGCATTTATATTTATATGTATATTAGGATTTTCTTAGTCGCAATATTAATATTTTGGTAGACAGCCTCCTTGCGAGCGGGGACAAATGATATATTCCGTGCAAATCCTCCCTCCGTTCATTTCCCAAACAAACGCGCACCAGAATTAAATCCTCGTGTCCTCCGAACGAGCTCAACACATCTGGAAGGACTAGACGGCGGAAGACAGGACACGGTGAAGAGGGTGGAGACACTCGCATCTGTGCAGGACAATGGGAGGAAATCGAAAGTGAAATTAAGAGCGCTTAAATGGAGGAACTGTGTAGGCAGCTACCGGAAGGGATTCAATGGATGGGAGCCTTTGGACCATTAGGAGGGTGTAAGGGGTGCTAAGCACCCGAAAGATTTATTGTATTCGGGAGAGAAGGGGGTAGGATGAGAGGTCTGGCTGCCCGCGCATTGAATACGGAGCTTAAGCGAGAAAAGGGGGAAGAGGAATGAATGGACGGCGGAGATGCCTTCAAAAGATCATAACTGCTGCATATGAATGGAGGAATGGAAGCAGATGGGGATAAGAAGGAATGGTATGCGGGAAGAGGCAGGATGCAAGGAGTTTGTAAAGGAAAGGGGTAGCGTGGGAGGCGGAGGAGGGAGGGTTGGATGAAAGCCAGGGGGGTTAATGGGACCTCCGTCGAGACCATTTGCCTTGAAATGTTGGATTTTCCAAACCCAAGTTCAACCATTTCTGTCTCTTTGATTGTTTTAATATTCCATTTATGCCCGAGGTATTATTTCACGGATATGGCGACTAAAATGGAACTTTTTTTTCCCGGATCATTTCAAGCGGACGATGAGCTCTTATCACGAAGGACATAAGGTCTTGAGGAAATTGACGCGTCTGGAAGATTTAATGGGTGGTTCGATAATAATCGTTGATTTCTATATGCACTTGTAAAATTCCCTATCGTTAGGTTAGGAGATGTTATTCATTACTTGATAAATCACAGCAAGGTTGCCTGTTGATCGCGCTTGCTTAGCAACCTTATTTATAAATGAAAAACGAATTTATTTTACCATTTTGTATTTTCTTCCGTTAATAAATCCTTTGATCTGTCCTTGTTCATTCGAGTTTTTTTTAGACATCTCCGAAAAATCTTTTTTTGGCGGATGGGTTTTGTTAAGTCATTAATTTCAACTTATTGATACTTTCCGATATTTTTTGTGCTGGGGGCATAAAGCTATAAAATGCCCTTTCTTCTCTCTAAGATTCCGAAAGAAATTAATTAGATATTTTATGCAGTCTTCCGCAAGTAAAGCATTTAGCAGAAAAGTAAGAGGAAAAAAAGTATTTTTAAAGAAAATATCCCAACATATCTTCATTCAGTAAGGTTAATTCTACTTACATTAAGCAATTACATTATACATGAACAACCTTGCCAAGGATGTAATAGTTTTTTAATTTCTACATCCAATAATCCGTCATTTCTTGAGGAGAGGCTCCACGATTAAGGATACGATTGAAGCAAAACTCGAGGGGAAAAAGGAATAGAGGAGAAGTTTTTAGCTGTCAGACAATTTGAAAAGTGAGCACTTACGAGGGTTAAAGAAAGTTACGTAGAATAGGAAATTTTGGAGAATCCGGTTTAGCAAAAAATCATCGACGTGTCTGCGGGTAGAATACTTATGGTTTTTACTAATGATTTTCTGAAAAAAATGCCGTATCTTAAACATTCTCGTTTATATTTGATATATATATATATATATATATATATATATATATATATATATATATATATATATATATATCTGCTATAAAAATCTTCCGATGAAGACTTTTATGATGCGTAATGAAAATGCTGAATGGCATCAAAAACTGGTGAGCTCCCATAACCAGTTTTCACAAACTTTTACATAAGTCATGGCTTAAATTCAACGATGATGAATTTTTTCTGCTGTAAAAGAGATCTCAATAATGCGATGATGACGTGAAATGTTAGAAGAGATAATCGTGATATTAAAAAAATATGAAATCTGAATGCAAATCTATTGGCGAACGACGTGATTTATCATTTTACGGGAGAAATTTTGAGTGTCTCAAGTATTTGGATAGAAAGCGAGCTACATGCATATTCAGGTAATGGGAAACTAACTACACATTTTATAAAATAAAACTGTTGCTTCAACTAAAGTATTATTTTTATATTCCGGGGTATTTGGCATCAACGAACTGATTTCACCGGCTCTTTTAATGTCCGTTTCTTAATTAATAATATTGTTTATTAAATATTTACTACGATTAAATACTCAGTTAAATATAACGCATCATGATTTGATTGCTACCTTGAACCCAAGTGTAGAATACAAACATTTCAAAGATGTCTCATTAAACTATACGGAAGGATAGATAATTCAAAGATTACGGGACAAAGCGTTTGGATTTTCAAAATTCTATGCTTCATTGAATGGAAGTACACGCAGGACATGAAAATCATACCACCTCCAAGTAATATTGGGAGATTTCAACGCGAAGACTGGGGAGCATGGCCAAGATGATAACGAATTTGTAACTTTTGCCGAGGGAAAAAAACTTGTTTGTAATATATATTGAATTTTTTTACCACACGAACACCCACGCTAAAGGTTCCTCTCTTTTTGTAAACGTGTAGAAGAAATTACACGTTTGAAGTCGCATTAGTAATACGAGTGGCATTCGATCCCTTAATGGTATGTAACTCTGAGCTTACACAGCTATGCTTCGGTCTATTCAAGAGGATCCACTAGAACAGAGGTGGACAAACTACGGCCCTCGAAAGTATTACATGCGACCCGCGAAGCGAACCGAGAAATTTAATACGGATAAATTCATACTTTCCAACAAAAACTATGGCTGAAAAACTTTTAAAGCCTTTTCTAATGCATTCATAACGCTAAAAAAATAGTTGATAATTATTTTCCCCTATAAGATTCCACGAAATCTCTCGAGTAATTTCCGATGTGAACTCTGATGTGACCCACCGAAGCAATTACAACTGACTAAGCCTTCGACACCGGCAATGCGGCCTAAGCTTTCGCGACTGACTCGCAAAAAGTTTTCTCATCTCTGCACTATAATAATCTGCTCAACTACGTTCTCTCTGACGCTCGCGTTGTCTCATGAGGTACTATTTCTCTAAAATTATATCTAATGACATCATATAAGACAAAAATCTCGGTAAGATCAAAGATTTACATTCTTCATAACCTAAAATTAAGTTTAAAAACAATTGGGATCGAGGACGTCACAAAAAATGCATATTTAAGTCAGCTTATCTACGCCAAGGGCTCGTCTGTTCGAAAAATGGAGTGGAGCGATATGAGATCGCTGAATTTGTGCGAAATGAACTGTTTTTTTAATCAAATGTAACATTTTTTCAAAAAGGAAAGTTCTAAGAACAGACGGCTGTGCCCGTTACTGTGCCCGTTGGGTGTATAAAACACGTACCCTGAATATAATTGCCCGATGCCTTCGAACAGCGTGCAAATTACCTGGCAAGCGTCCACAACTCATATCACTACTTAGAACAATGCCTCTATCATGACGTCAAGGCTTAAAAAGTTTACGCACGAAAAAGGATTTTTACAGACGCAGGACTTAATTTTTCTCATGTAAACATCCTAGTATCATACACCATACATCATAGTATGTTGGCCTTGGTCGAAATGGAAAGTGAAATAATTATTATTTACGATATCATAAGTATACTCACCCACGTACGCTCCAAATGAAATCCCGGTTGAAATCCCGGTTAATCGAGCAAACGGAGGAGTCGGGGAGCACAAAAAATCGATTTGTACTGATATTCAAAACAGATTTTTGTTAATTAACTTAGACCTAAATTTATAAATAATGCAACAACTTTGCCCGACACGCGACGAGTTTCTGAAAAAGTTGTTTAATTCATCACCGAAAATTTCATAATTACGCCTTACACTATACTACAAAATTCTTTGGAGACGTTTTGACGCTTAAAAGCGACATAATTGCTCGACTCTTTTATTTAAACGATATTAAGCAGTTTTCAACAGTTGTTTCTAAAAACTTGACTTACATGCTACCCTATGAAGATTTTTCAACTTGTAATCCGACCGACTAACTGAAAATGTCTGCCCTTGAATGGTCTTGCGGACGTTCTATGCAACAGTAGATGATTAAATGCGTCGGTCAAATATATACACTACGTCGCGGTTGCTAATTCCCGAAAGTGGATGTCGGAAACAGACAGTCGGCAAACTTCTATCCTCTCTCCTTCTTTCTACTTCAACTATCCGACTCAAAAAGTTCCGCGATTGCCGTTCTCCCTTGGAAGTGTTTCTTTTTCTTTCCTCGCCGCTCTCGTAGCGTCTTAACTTTCTTTCCCTACTATGCTTCCCTCACCAAACTTCGTGAAAAGGCCGCTAAATTGCCAAAAATTTCCGGCGGCGGTTCATTTCGCTCTAGGATTTAATTATAGAATTATAGTTCCAAACTTTTCTATCAAAACATTAATTCAATTTATAAATTCATAAAACACCGTAGGACGTGTTATATTGCATCTGTTGCGCGCTTCTGCTGAATACACTCCTGTTGTTAAATTAAAATTGGAACAACGTTTTTCATGAAAATGTCGAGACTGCGACAAGTTCTTTTTCGTGCACGGATAATCCGCACTCGGTTAATCGAAAGTGTACTTCGTTGGTTTTGGCATGTATTATTATATAAACCCACTCGTTACCTCTTTAATCAGCACATTAAAAACAATTAGATCATGTTATAATTGAACCTCGTAATTTTTCTTGCAAAAGAAGTGGTAGCTATTTTTTTTACAGCGGAACAAAAGCTGTGAGCGCTCGATTCGCCCCATTCAGATACTTTTAAAAAAAACTCTTTTGAATTGTCTCGTTTGCAATTCCTGGAGAAATGAAAGACAAAACTAATGGCATGTAATGAGTGCCCAGAGAGTACAGAAACAGGGAGGGAGGGGATCAGTTGAATGGGGAAAAGTTTAACATGGGAAAAAAATAAAGAAGGATGTAAGAAGAATCCATATTAACGCGCGATGAGGTAGGAGTTAGGAAGGAAATGAAAGGTGAGGAGGGTTATTGGAGGGAAATAAGCAGTAAGGTAGCGCCATGGGAAAGAAGGGGGACGGAAGGAGCGAGTGATGAACCAACCACATTATGGAAAGCTATTCGCATAGGAATGTTTGCGAAATCAATGATAGTAAATGTGGCGCAAGTGAATTGGTTGGCAAATTCTTAAGAGAAATACATGTCGTGGAAGAAAAATATTTATAAAAAGCATATTGCTTAACTTGTATGAATGTCACTCTTTGCTGTACTGCCATTTTTTTGTTTTATCAACCTCAAAAGAATAATTATTTTTACGCATGGAAGATTCCCAGTAAAAAATAATGTAAAAGTGAAACCTGGCCCCGAATTGCAATAAAACCCATCTAAAATAACATTTTATTAAAAAAATATTTATTGACGATGTAATACTTATAGGTATTTATTATAACAGCTTATCTTTAAAATTTAAATGATTTCTTTAAACATTCAGCGGCGAATCATTTTCTTCACAATAAAAAATGACTTCCATTAACGCTTAATGCGTCGAATAAATCGCTAATTGATATTGAAATAATACAGATTATGTTTCCCAGATGCGATAATACAAATCAATAGAAGCTTTAATTATAATGTACGTAATGTATAATGACATTCCCTGCCATACACCATGCGCGGCTTTCAGGATAATAATGTAAATGTAAACGCAAATTCACTCCATTTTAACTCTTTCAAACTCATTTTAGAAGATTCTTCAAGATTTTATTTTATAAAAAACAAGAAATATAATGGGCTTTTAAATTTATTATTCCCATATCTGACTGGTAATTACGTAATAAGGTTTGGGCCACAACATATACAGACGTATTGTCATTTTTTATCTATTAAACGTTTTTTACAAAATAGTGAGGTCACACCTTTTTGCTTTTACAATTAAGCTCCAGCATCGCTTTCGAAAAAACGTTTTACATATGTAAAGATCAATTAAAAAACTAAATGCCCAATTATATGCAAGGTATGCACGTTTTTTATCATTAAATCGGACCTAAAGTTAACTCAAACGGTATCGAAGATTTATATTTAGCCTGTTTGAGAGATGACCCAAGTCGAAGTGCATCCTCTTTATCACCGATTTTTTTGCGCAAGATATCTTCGTGTAGCAACCAACTAAAAAAGAAACGGCCTCAGCAAAAAAATCTCACGTCTCGCACTCGCAGTGTTGTTCGCGATGCCGGTTGTGCATTAAGTTTGAAGGATTTCACGAAACATTGGTATTAGCTCCCTCGAAAAACATTTAAATACGACGTTTCTCCAATTGCCATAAAAATATTGGGAAAACCAGACGCGCATTTCGGCTGCAAATCAGCCGTCGTCAGTGGTTAACCTACTATCGGTGAATCACCACTGATGACGACTGCTTCTTAGCCGAAATGCGCGTATGGTTTTACCGACCTTTTTACGGTAATTGGAGGAACAATGTTTTCAGTTTTGATTTCAGCAATAAGGTGAGCTCGATAATTCTTTCCGGTATTATTTTCCTTTAATTGGCTGCTCCGCGAGGCCGGCCGATCATCCGCCCACAAAGGTGTCTCGCCTGATGAATCTGTTAATCACTGTGAAACGTATGATGTGAAAACATTAAGAGGTAGGAAGGGGGAGGGTAATTTTGTTGCTTACCTGATCAGTTAATCCCTTCCACCTGGCTTGTTTATGTTGATCGAAATCCGCTTACGTCTCTCGGATCACTCTTCCCGGCGCGTTTATTCGGCGTCTCAGTCGGGCGAGCGGGACACCAGGGTCACGTGGAAAGTTAGACCTTCTTCCGGGAAACACGCATTCGATGACACAGTTCCGTGATTAATACCAGGTTAGCCGCTATTCCGCCGCAGAATCGTCCCTTCCGGATATCATCGCGCCGTATTTCCTACTTCACTTTTCTTCTCCCGGCCACTCTTCAAGCGCAGTTCTCACCTGGCCGTTGAGGAAGAAATCTAGACTCCGAAGTGCGGAATGGGCCCACGAACAACTTTCTCTCCTCGGCCGTGTGCGATTTCCTCCGAACGTTTCCTGGTGAATCACGCGATCGGATTGGATGAATCGTCCACGCGTTGAAGTTCTTTCTTGTTTTCTTTCTCGCCCCCCCCCCCCACTAATCGCGGACCTCTAATGAGGTTATGTTTTCTACTTAGATAATCTGAAGGTAAATCCGCGAGTTACGCGGACCGAGAAAAATGGGAGATGCGGCGGACCGAAACGAATCGACGCGATGCACACCTCAAACAGCGCTCGCTAAACCACTTCCGCACGGCACCGCTCGAAGCCTATTACACCTGTATACGACCCTATCTCGTACGTAAGCCACGCTGTTTTTTTTTTAACCGATGGGTTAACAGCGATCTCGTGAGGACACCTGCCGCCTTTCACCACGACCTGAGGCCGTGCGGCACGACACTGACGAGAAGCAAGCGGGTGTTCTTCGTCAGAATTTCTATTCCCCCCGCCTCGCCCCTCCCCTCCCACTCTCTCTCTACTTCTCGCGCGCGAACCTCTGTATCAGAGATACGGCACGACGGTCCCGCCTCCTTACGACGGGAGGAGAAGCTACTTGGCCCCCAGCTGGAAAGAGGAGAGATGAGGACATGGTCTGATAGGAAGGGCTGAGGAGAGTCAGAGCATGAAGAGAGGTCTGGGGTTGGGCCGAAGAAGGAGGGGTGTTGGGGGGAGGGAGAAGAAGCTCTCGGCACCCTATTGTCTCAATTGGAAAATGTGCATGGGCTACGTCTGAGAATTTCAAAAGCAGTTCCGAGGAAAGCTCATTAGGTCGTATATATATACATATATATATTTATTCATGTATAATGCTTTACTGGGTGAGCTATGGCTCCTTCCTCATGATTCCACGGTAATTGTAGAATTCGCTGCGTGATTCTGGGAGAATTTAAGGCTCGAGGACCACTTGTCTACGTTCGCGAAAGGAACTTCCCTCATAGAAGTGCACGGTACAATTAGCGATGAGTTCATGAGTTGGTTCTTAACAAAGTAGGATGAGTTTTGCTCGCTTCCGCGTGCTTGATGAATAATGATGGGCAAATGATGTGCCGACTGATTTTTATTTCCCTTCATTAGCTTATTTCAAGCAGATGATTACTATAAATACGGTGTACAGCTAAAAGATGTGATAATCGGCCGTTGATCCCATAACCTCGCAAGGAAATCGAATAGTAAAATGCGTTGCTATGACTGAATTAAATAATTTGAAGTGAATTAAAGATAAATCTGAGCTCGTCGTTTGATTTCACAGGGACGGCAGGAAAATTATTACATAAATGTTTTTTTTCCAGCCTTAGAAAAATATCATTATCCACGGGCTCCTACAAAAATCGCTCATGGAGCAAGAAATATTATCAAGGAGACCATTTTATTTTAAACAACTTTCATAATGCTAGTCACTCAGGGAGAATAATCCTAAGTGAAGCAAGTTGAAATGGTTTGTTTGCTGTGAACTCTAAAAAACTATTAATATGGAAATTAAAATTGTTCCAAAATGTATGCACCACATAAGATTTATCGATAAACTTTCGGAAACAAAAGGGTTTGGTTTTCCTCTCCCCATCTTAATAATAAAAATTTCTGTCAAAATATAATTTCAATTTTAAGAATTTTCCCATAGTTATCGGCTCCATTTGAATAACATGAACTATCCACAATTTTCTTAATATAACTTGTAACTTTTCCTTGGTTTATTTGTCACAAGATTGATTTATATTAATAATACCTAACAAGCAGGAACTTTAAGTAAACACGTGGACGTACAAGCAGGCTTCATTTCATTTTAAAACTTTCTCCTATAAGCACTTCGCTTTTTTGTAATTTTTATCTCCATGCTGCCGGTAATTATTGTTCGCGTTTTTTCACTTCAAACGTCGATGGAAATCATGAAAATAATCTGCCTTGCCTGGAATCAAACCCGGGTCTTCCACTTGCCGTATGGATATTCTTCCTGTCTTTTCCGAATGGGATATTTAGAATATCCCGGTCAAGGCGGAATTTTTCTCCTGACTTCCTGCAATTCTTGCAATCTAACGTATGCATTCAAGCATACAAAATCAATATCCAAACTTTCTATCGTATTTTTGAGTTATTCGGAATGCATTCATATTAATTTAAATGGCTGGAATTAGTTGCAGTAAACCTTCATAAATACCGTAAATCGTAAGTAGGGGAGAAATGAGATGTGGTAGTTGGTGATTAATACAGTGTTTTAAGTCCGGAAAAATATCTGGAAAGCGAAACCTCGCACAGAGGGAAATTTTTTAAAAAACTTGGCCAAAATTAAAATCAGTATTATAATTGGTGCTGCTCGCGTTTCTACTTTCTCCGTTGAAATCTCGAATTCGACTTTTTTCATGAAAACAATACTTTCTCTATACTTCGTATATGGAGAAAGTAAAAAGCTATCACATACACACACACAAACACGCAGACATAATCGAGAAAATGGTCAAAACGTGTTCAGGGGACCTCAAAATGTGAATTTCCGTTGAAATCTCGAAGTCAATTTCTTTTATGAATACAATACTTTCCCCTATACTACGTATATGGAGAAAGTAAAAAGTAAACACTGCCAGACGCTGTTTATGTGCGATTGAAGTCAAGAATATTTGAAATTTCGAGGTAATTTATGCGGTGAGCGTATATTTAGGATTATTTTGCTAGTAATCGTGCATTTATTTCAGTTTAGAAGATTGCAATTGGGCTTAATTAGCGGGGGAAAACTGCGTAACGGAAACCAGTTTTCGACATTTTTCGCTTTATATTATTAGGTACGAAAGTTTATAGCGTTTATAGCAGTGACTTGTTTTGCATTTATTTCAGTTATAGAAAATTGCAATTGAGCTTAATTAGAATGAGCAGGAAAAACTGTCTAACGGAAACCAGTCTCCGACATTTTCAGATTTATTTTATTAGGTACAATAGCTTTTAGCGTTTATAGCAGTGACTCCTCTCACTCCCTCCCCCTCTCATGATATTTTAAGAGAGGTCGCAAAGGCGGAATGTTTTTGTCTTATTTTCTAATTTTATGCATTGTATATTTTGAATTAACGGTAATTTTTACGCAGATAAAATAAATGTAATATTTTGAGAGCACTATTACATTATTATTTTTTATTTATTAGTAAATGACGCGTTTAAAGGAGTCGCGATAAGGCCGACTGCCTTAAGAGAGGGTCGGAGGGGCTGTAAGTTTAGAAAACGCTGGTTTATAGGTTCAAATTCGACCACTCTCTCAAATAAGCTTTCCCGGAAGCAAAAATATTGCGTATAAGAGTTCTCCATAGCTACGCTGCGGTGTATTATAAATGCATTCCATTGCTGACCACCCTTCTGATTTGCAGACTACACCCCTGAGGTGCCCAGTCTTAGAGACCTTTTACGATAGTTGAGGACCATATGTACGTAATTATTTTCACGACGCAGCCGAGTGGGAATGTTAAAACGGACTCGCAGGGAGAACTCAGTTGACCCATCGGCGCCAATTCTTACAACGGTAAAAATGTAAGAAAATTGGACACGGATCCGGCCTCATATTGCAAGTGCCATGCCTCGACAGGAATAACATAAGAGCTTGTTCATGCAAAAAACGAAAGGTGGGGCACAGTTAAAAGAATGCAGCCAGTTAAAAGTGCTTTACAATTTCAAAGAAGGAACGATCAGAGAAAATTAACAAAGAGATGAGCATAGAGACAATGAAAATTGCAGCAATTTTTTAAGAATTTCTCGTTCGAAAGTCATCGAGGCATTTTTTTGCCGCAAGCGCTTTTGAGTTTTTAACTGCAGCGATTCGGTGGAGAGCGTAATGCATGTCAAACTGGCTACCCAAATGCTTATATTTTTCTCAACCAAATCGCAAGAGATTTGATAATAAATACTTTATTTTTGTGGAAAGGATACAAGTTTTTCGTAGATACTTAGGTACAGTATTACCTCGTTATACGCGAAATTCGATACACGCGCCTTTTCCAGAAACGCATTCTTCGCGTGTATCGGGGCCTAAAATATGTTTTGTATAGGGATAGGTATTTTTGTCGTGTAATTTACAACTTTTTATTATAAATTTAGGAAATATTACAAGTTTAATAGAGTAAAATAATAATGGAATACACAACTGCATGTTTTGGGAGCCATATTGCAAATATTTCACTTTTATGTCACTCTAACTATACAAAAATGTAGGAGGGAAAGAATATCACATGTAGCAGAGATACGCTGCACGCGAACTTCAGTTAGGCATACGTAAACAAATGCGTCTATTGGCTGACAAGGAGAGGACACGGTAGTGGGATCACGGATTTTTATGAAACTTGGTAGGTGTATAGTTCTGGATTCCAGGATTACTGCAAACCCCTCTTTTGGGCGTATACGGCGTATAGTTTTTCCGAAAATCGAGATTAAATATTGCAATTTCTCGTCAACTGGTATAAATTTCTTAATGCACTCGTAGTTGATTAAGTAATTGTTGGCGGTGAGCGTATAGTGAGTGCTTCCTAACCGCGCGGGCGCGAGTTCGGTTCCATCGTGGGTAGCTTTTTTCTTTCATTCCTCCTTTTACAAATCCTTTTTCGTATTTCGCATTAAAATTTAACTGAGCAGTCACATTCATATTTTTATTTATTTTTTCTATGTTGTTAGGTGGTGGTCCGGATTTTTTCTCAGGTCATTCAACGCATGATTGTCCCAACAAAGTTTAAATTATTAAATCGCATATTCTTCATTGATCTCGGTACACGCTGCATCCTATACGTATTGATGCTTATAACATGGAAAGGATCCCTGAAATTATTTTTGCGAAGACTTCCTCCGAATACTTAAAATATACCCATTTGGCGGAGGTATATCAGGCAAAGGATCATTGAAATTATAAAAGAAAATGAACTGGTGAGAAGTCCGTAAAAATTACAATAATATAAATAAATAAAAATATTTCTTTTATGAATCCCTCAGAAATTCGGTTGATTGATTAATAACATTAATAATCTACAACCGCAATCATCATTGGGACCAATGATGGGAGAGTTAGAAGGGAAACTTTAATTTGCTTATGCATCGACAGGTAACGGAACTTTTGTTTTATGTTAGCAAATTTCTTCGCAATATCCTGGATAATAAGAGTCATAGTAACATTGGAAACAAAAATTTCTGCACCAAGAACATTTTGCAAAACTCTCGATTGCTGATTTCTGCTAATTGTTTGGAGAAGTTGGCGCTACTGTTGATTTTTGTATATTTTTACAATTTTTACTTTAATTTTTTTCGAGATAAAAATAAATATTTTATCGAGCGTATTAACGAATCCGCGTATATCGGGGTATTGCTGTACAATAGCACGCGTTTTCTAAATTATTATTTTTATGGCAAAGCAGGCGTAAAATGTTCTAGGTTAACTAAATTATTTCAACCCTGGCCCTCATTAAACAACTGTAATCCTTCAAGAACAAGCAATTTATAAAATATACTTGCAAGTTGAAATTAATGCGAAAACAGTCGCAGCGATATTTGGGGTGGCAAATGCCCGGTTGGCCTTCCCTCCTCGCCCTCTCTTGGCTGCGCCACTGTGGTTGGATAAAGTGGTGGTCGCCACCTCATTGGTGATTTTGATAGTCGATGTTCCTGGAACGCGAAGGTCCTCCACACGAAGTAAAGCTGACGGTCTTTTTTATAAAAATATCTGAAAAAATAATCCCATCAATAAAAAAGGTGCTTCGCGTTTATGATTCAAATTTCATCTGGCAGTTTCATTTAAAATGACATGCTTACAAAATATCTAGCTTTATCCACTGGTGCCATAGTTTGTGAGGCCGAGTCATGTGGAATTTATGAATTAGGCAAGTACTGCCATTATTGAGGAGGTGAACGGAGGTGTTGTATAACTATCAAGAGGCGATTAATGTCTTCTTCACTCGAGTTAAAAGGGAATGGCATACATTCTTGCGTTGAAGTTGGCCTCTTGATCAGGGCATTACTGATTGTCAGCTTTAACCAGTCCTTTTAATCGGGGCATTGAACCGATTTTTTTTTCGCTTCGGTTCCCACAAAGCACAAAATTTCAATTCGATTTTGGTTTCCCTCTGGCGATCATCATGAAACCGGTTTTTTCGCTCCTACTTTAAAATATTTTTTGGAAAATTTCCGAGACTATCATGAAAAATATTTCTTTACTGCCTTATGCTACTTTAATTTGAACCAAAAAAGTCTTAACTAAGGCAGAATAAGAAAACGTTAAAAAAATAGACACCTGTATGTTATAGCATAAAATAAAAGAACCCACAATTTCTTACATTTCTAAATAGATAATATAAAAATTTCTAAAACAAAAACAATAAGTTAAATATGCATAATAATTTAATAATACATGAACTATTTATTTCTTTACAAAATATTATACAGTTATTTTATGGTTAAAAATTACGAATTAAATGCAAAGACAACAACTGTTATTCTAAAGAACCACAGTTTAATATAATTATTGGTATGTCTTCCAACAAGCTCTTATTCAGGCAGAATCTATTATCCTATAAGATAAATTTTAATCCTGAAAAAGGCCACTCGAAACTGACTTGGGATCTTGGTACACCCATAAAAACGATTTCAAGTTGATGCAAGTGTGGATAATTTAAATTATTTTCTTCCCAAAATGCTAAAATTCACTTTTTTCTGCTCATTCTTTCCTCCCACCAAAACTAGACAAAATATTGTCGATGTCAATTCTTAATACATTCTTTTGCATTTTGCTTTTTTTTCCAGCAATTTTTCTAACTCATCTTCAGAATTCCTTCTGTCATGTACCTGAGGTTTTGGATTCCTCAATGACACAGCATGAGTTAATAGCATTAGGATTTTAGTGGAATTCAAAATGAAGTGTAACTGGAAGTTAGGGAAATCCCACCTTTTGCTTGCACTATTTGTGCCAACTGAGAAAACTGAGAAAAGAGGAATGAAATTACTATCGATTTTTTGTTTTGGCTCGGGTTTGGAGTTATCTATTTTGTTTGTTCGGTTTAAGTCCCACTGTAGCCAAAAATTCAGTTTCAGAAATAATCGTTTGCTTCAAAAGGTACATATAACAATGTAGATAAACAGTTATATAAGCCATCACGAACTATGATTTGTTATACACATGTTTACTCCTAAATTTCCATCCCTTATTTCAATAGAGTAATATATTTAGACAGAAGGAAAATATCTTTAAATGAAAATCATTTTAAAATTACTTTCCAAAGGAATAAATTAGATAAAAATATGCATTTTTATCCTTATAAATAACCTGAGTGAAACTTTGACAGATATAAATGTATCAAGATGAAGAACTTATGGACATTATTCTTCCTACAACAGTCAAGCATTGACATCCAATAGTCTAAGGCCTATTGAACTCAATTGCAAAATATTACCAAAATACATATAATCTAAAAAGGTGAAATAATACTTTAATAAAGATTAATTATCTCTCCTAAGGGGATAATACCCTGTTTTCTTGGCTTTTTGTCTGTCATTGGTAATTGCTGTAGGTCAAGGCCTAGTTTAATTTATTAAATTATTTTTTGCATCATCTGTATTTTCTATTAATGAGGCATCCTTTCCCTTCTATTGGCTCAGTTAATTAAGGGTGAAAGAAGTGTGGAGGATTGTATTTGGTACATGATATGGAAGGACAGAGTTTCTAAAACCTTTAGGAAAGAGAGGTAGAGGAACTCCTTGACTCCCATAAAGAAGAGTTGACTGAGGAACTTATATACTCAAGTGAAGACAGTGAGGAGAAAGAGGGGAATGTGATTTCAAAGCCTCAGCTATTCCTCAAGCTGCTGGAAGAGATACTGGAGATGTCTGGGCCCTGTCTGACAAGGTATTTGAAATTGATCCTTTAATAGTGTGGAATACAAAATTTGAAAGAGGATTCTTATGACCCTTTACAAGGAGACGTACAGGAATGTAAATCATTGGATAAAGTAAATGTTAATAACAGTTTTTTTTAAAGAAGTCTATTGTAACTATATCTTTTTCCTATGCTGATTCTTGTAAACTACTTTCCTAAAATGATCTTCAGGAGGACTCTGCATTTTTCTAACTGACCATTCTACACCATCATCAACTTCATCATCATCAAAAAATTGATTCTTCATAAATAACATTTTTATATTTGCTATAATTAGCATGTTTATTGCACTCATCATTAATTTATTATTCTTATTAAACACTAACATTTACCATGGTTTCTATATCAATGGTCCACCTACCGTCCTTTTTCCATAAGCATTTGGTCTTTACCAGGGGCAGACTAGTAATACGGGCGATTGGGCGATCGCCTGAAGAGTATATTGCTGGTAATTGCTACTGTATTACTATAATAATTGGTTTAAATGTAATAGCCCTAATATAAACAAATTTTATTATTTTTATTAAAATAGTTGAGAGATACTATTCAACGTATTTTCATCTGCATTTTTATTGATGAGATAATGAATTTTTACGGTGATTAAAATATAATTAAAAAAAATTGGGCTTGTGGCACAGTTGCCCAGGCAGGTTTAGTATTGGCAGTTCGCCCCTGGTAATTACTTTCATAGGTTTGGCATTCGCTGTTATTTGCAGGAGTGTAAATGCTGAGGGCTTAGTATATAGGTTTTGCTCACATGATAAAAAAGTTACACTTTATTATTTGTGCCCAATTAAATTTAATATTTTTATAATTATTAAAGACTGGAGGTGGTTTTTTTGGCCTTTCCTTAAGCATGAAATTTCCTTACTATAGCACTTAGCATGAGTGGTAGAAATATCCACTATTTATTATCAATGCCTTAATCCAAAATAGATACCTATATGAGTGACAGACTGTTTTTAAGAAATTAATCGTTTGTCAAATTTATTTTTTCTTATTGGCATTGTATTATAAGTCAATATGAAATGTGTGATCGAACTGTTGTTGAATCAGTACCATGAGGCAGACCTAGAAACAGCATCTAATAGCAATATGAGTTGAATGTTTAAAGTTACATGACATAATTATGGAGCCATCTCAACCAAGAAAACTGGTCAATGATTCAAGATAAAAGTCAAAGAACACATAAGCATTATTTTGAAAATGAGAACCATCATTGCATGTTGAAAAACACATTTATTTTCTGAAAATAATTTTAGTGTCTCATAATTCCAAGCTAAGGGATGCTGAATGAGCACCTTCAAATATTTGGAAACAGTCATCCATGTTTCCTCCACTCTTTTTCATCTATAAACGAATGTCTTATGTTTTTACTCCTATATGTTATCTTATATATCTATAAAAGTTAGTGTTTGTATGTATGTATGTTTGTGATTCTATTACTCGAGAACTACAGAACGTAGAAGCAAGGGAAAGGTATCAATTCAATCACAGTGCAAAGAAAGGTGGTGTAGTAAGGTTTTTAAACCGATTTGATGGACCATTTTTATTTTTTTAAATATTTTCTCTTCTAATTTTTTCCATTTGAATAACATAGGAATGAGTGTAGATAAATTTTAATTTGGACTTTAAAATTACTAATAAGCCTAGTATGAGTTTCAGACTTGAACCCAGGACTGCAGAAATGAATGAAGTTTTGTTTTCCTACTGTCAAATTTCAAATACGGACCAAAGATTTCCTAAATTACACTTTTAACAGCAAAATTTCGACATTTTTTAATCGAAAACTTATGGTTGTCATGTTTATCCAATTGTTGCTGATTTCTTGAACTAGGAAAACGGGTGGGCGAGTTTATTTTTATCATGGTATAATAAATAAACAAACTTCTGTCAATAGCATTGTTGGTATTGTGAGATAAAGATTAGCACAAGCTATATGTGAAAGTGACTTTGTAAATGCAAGAGGCATATTTTTAAGGTGTATAGTGCGGAAATTATGAAAAAGTAGAGAAAAATGCAAAAAATAAAAATTTAAAAAAACTTCATCAGAAATGTCAAAACTTGAAACATTTGCTGCATCAAAATAATTAATATTTTATTAAGTTGGGTGTAACATTATTAACATAGTATCAAAAAATTCTGAAAGTTACTCAGTAATTAAAAAAAATTGTTTAGTTTTGAAAATTAGCGTTTATTAATGGATTGGCTCTCAAAAAGTTCATTATATTTGACAGTGAGCTCAACTCACTCCTGGTGTACATATCTTTTGTCAGAAATGCAAAGTCTGCGATGGGTCTTCGCTGGTGATGAAATCGCGAGCTGAAATTCTTCAATGGGAAATTCCCCCAACCCAAACGTATACCCTTAATTATTTAAGCATTGTGCCAGTGAAGACAACTTTACTTAAATTTGCAAGAAAATGTGATGCATGATCCAAATAAAGCCCACCTGGACCTTCATGGAGAAATTCCTGTTTTTCATAGCTTCCCTCTTTACTGTCATAATTTGAAGTTTTTTTGTTAAAAGAATCTTTGCTAAATTTCATATACTTTATTAATACAGGACTTTTATTTAATAGAAGGTTGAATAATTAACACTCAAATATAATTTACTTATCAATATTGAATCAGAAACCCGAACAATGTTGAATTGAGTCAAATAACTTGCAACTTTTTCATACCTAAAGTGTTTCTGTATACTTGGCATTGATGATTTGTTCTTACCTTAAACTCAAGCAATGTCTGGGTACTTCTGCTAGTCTACTCATAAAATGGATCCCTAACCATTCAGCCTTGCTATTCATCATTTCTAGGTTTTATACTCAAATCATCACAAATTTGGCATATTCTACATCACAGTCTCCTCCATTTTCATTCCAAATGACAAATTTACAAACACCATCATCCATCATCCTTCCCAAACTTGATAACCAACCACATACCACATCTTCTCTCAAGATAGTATATCATGGTCTTGTGCTAAATTTCACCCAGTGATGCCTGATGAAGATATGTTGCATAACATTGATAAATAACAGGATTCAACCTGGTGTTTACCTAATGTATTTCATCGTGGTTTGATTCCTCAAATCATTCAAAACAACTCTAATTTGTAAACCTTTTTATTAAAATGTATCTTTCAAATATTATTAAAAACATGTTAACTGTTTTTAATAAAACTGATTCTTTACAAGGAAATGTCTCAACAGCAATTGCTATAACATTCTTCTGGCAAGAGTTTAGATTAATTAAAATTTATCATGGGCATTTAAAAATTGAAAGAAAATACAGTGATAAAATCAAGATAAATCTAATTTTTTTTTAGGTTTTCTATGGCAGAGATTCATTTAAAGAGCATAATCCCAAAAGAGGTAACAGATGATGAATCCATGTTTCTGGTTCCAACAATTTCTTTCCCCGCACAGATATAGGTTCCCTGCAAAATAAAAAATACACCATCAATATGAATTTCCTCAGGTATTGTTTTCTTTCAGCATTTAATTCTTTGAAAAAGAGCCATGGATTGTGTCCTCCATCTTTATAAGAAAAATATTGAATGACTTCATATAACCAGAAACAAGTAAGATACCCTTGCTAAAGTAAGAGATGGAAACACATTTTCTTTAAAATTTCCATGGTTCTGGTTTTCATTCTCCTTTGGGGAGGGGACAGTCCACACTATTGAAATGTTGAGCCTCACTAGACCTACATAGCCTCTCTAGCTTCTGAAGTTTGGCTACAGTGCCATTTCAAGGTGTTGAATTTTCAGAATTTGAAGCCACCCAACAGAAAATTCATTAACTACTTGGAAAATCCAATCATTGGAAAATTCATAGATTGATAGAAACTATACAATTAAAAATAATTTTTCAAATATCTCTTCAAGCAAAACAGTTGATTGTCCACAGACAGAATGATCACATTGGCATGATTTTTCTTTTAAGAGAACTAGCTAATTAGACTCAAAATAAAAAAATTCATTTATCTTTATCATTGGAGGCATGCACTATGTTAAAACTAAACTTCATGTGTTGAACAAGCTTATGCTCTGACTTCTCTAATGGCTGAATTACCAACAACTTAGATTTCCTACTTCTATCCATGCCGGTAGCACCCAATCCTTTCCTTCAATCCTCTGCAGTTCGCTGGTAAGTACTATGTCATTACTCAATAGCCTTAGGAAATCTATCAGTCCACACCCACAGACATAAGGATTGTCATCAAGTAGAATTGTGGCATGACTGTACATTCCTGTTTTCTGATTTATCCCCTTAAGGTCTTTTAGCTGTCAAGAGAGAGGCAACAAAGTTAGTACATAGTACTGTAGTATATGCAGCATCTACTGTGGAGGCTGAACTTTTAAAAATTTTTACTCACCATTGAATTAGGTAGTTCCACAACTTTTATTCGGTTCTCTCTCAAGTCCACTTTCAGAGAATGAGAACAAGCATAAGGCACCACAGTTTTATTCTCGTACACTTTAACAGTGGAAAATAATAGTTCTTGGTGAGTTAGATAAGTGAACATGTTCTTCCTCAAGTCAAGTAGTCGCAGATGAGACAACTCATTTCTCCAATCCATAAATATGTTTTTCATAGAGTTGTTATATAAGTGAATCTCATGAATTGAAAATACATAGCATTAATCAACATCATTCACCACTTTATTTTTATACTTATATTCTATAGCATGTCTTTTAAACAATCCAACAAATTTAATACATTATATTTTTGAATCTACAATGTCTAGTGCAATATCATTGATCAAATTTCTTAGTAAAGAAATTCTATATAAAATAACTTAATATATGAAGTTAAAACATTCATCTTTACAACAGTCTATTAAAATGAAGTCATCGCAGCGAAAAAATCGGCATTGACTTTATTTATACTTTTCTTTTCTTCTCTGATTTTTATATACCAAACGTTAGGAAGGGGATAATAGTGTTTATATGTTTGTTTTTACGAGCAGTCTAGTGAAATAAGAAAACCTAATTTTATGACCATATAGTCACTGTTTTGTTAACAGTGATTTGCCAATCAAAGTTGCATCATACACACAAAAGAAAACAATAAAATCAATATAAATCTGTTAAATCAAACAGCCAGCATGTAAGGACCTCACTCACACTGGAAACTCTTGTGATGATAACTAACATAACATAGGAATTAAATGATTTTCTTAACTGACGAGAATGCATATAACATTACATTAAACGCTAATGGCATTTTATCTTTAAATAATCGCCGGAAAACACTTGACATTTCCCCCCCCCACATTGAATTATAATATTATGGTTTAAGGAAGAAAAATTCGCTTAAGGCAGATTTACTCAACATAAAAATGCAATCCCTGCTGTATTTACAAAAAATCATCGTCGAATGAATCTATTGGAAGTAAATATTTTTTCATATAATTAGGGAGCAAAATGTCCGGATGAGGTCGGTAAAAATAATGAGTATAAGGAAAAGCCCCAATTTTTCTTTATAATCATTCCAACGTAAAAATTCTTCAATGCAGAACGTGGGGCCCTTGACTGGACAGAGCGAATTGCAGTTGCATCGCCTACACGTACCAAAACAGGCCCTGTGATGAAAATGACAATCTAAACTATAAATACGAGGGTCATTTTTAAAGTAAGAACCGTTTGCGCACCCTACCCGCGCAGGTCATTGACCGGAGACGTCTCAAGGTTGAATGCTCTCTCTAGGGCCCCGGCCACGTTCTCAGTGTGCGCGGTGTGCGCTGAGCATTTGAGTGAGTTGGTTCATTTTTCACGGTGCTTTATAAAGAACCATGTCTATCACTAATCCTGCCGATTGTGAAGTGCGTTCGGTGATTAGGTTTTTGAACGCGAAAAAAATTCGCCCTGCCGAAATCCATCGCCACCTTGTGGAAGTGAATGGGGAAGGTTTAATGAACGAAGGGAATGTGCGCAAGTGGTGTCGTCTGTTTAATGGTTGAAGGACAAATGTGCACGATGACGCACGATTTGGACGCCCGTCTGTCATGAGTGAGGACTTGAAAAACAAGGTCGATGCGCACGTTCGTGAAAGCAGGCGCTTCACTATTGATGAGCTTCATGAGGCTTTTCCAAATGTTTCGCGATCTGTCCTCTATAAGATTGTCACAGTTCACCTCCAATATGGAAAGATTTGTGTCAGGTGGGTTTCAAGAATGCTCACAGACGCACACAAGCAGAAACGC
Organism: Tanypteryx hageni; assembly: GCA_028673005.1. Classification (NCBI taxonomy): domain Eukaryota; kingdom Metazoa; phylum Arthropoda; class Insecta; order Odonata; family Petaluridae; genus Tanypteryx; species Tanypteryx hageni. The sequence goes on along the minus strand of CM054113.1, from coordinate 198,806,405 downwards.
ATGGGTGCTGCTCTGTCGTTTTTGGAACGCTACCACAGAGATGGTGATGAATTCTTGGACCATATCGTGACGGGAGATGAGATTTGGGTTTCACACTACACGCCAGAGAGTAAGCGGCAGTCTCTTGAATGGCATCACCCCCACACTCCTACAAACCACGAAAATTCAAGCAGACACCTTCAACTCTGAAAATCATGGCCACCGTTTTTTGGGACAGGAAAGGCGTTCTTTTGGTTGACTTCTTGCCTCGCGGAGAAACCATCAAGGCAAACGCATATTGTGAAACATTGACAAGGCTACGGCGCGCTATCCAAAACCGCCGGCGCGTCCTACTCACTAGGGGAGTGTGTCTGCTTCATGACAACGCGCGGCCACATGTTGCACAAAAACGCAAGCGCTGTTGGAGAAATTTGATTGGGAAATCGTCAAGCTCGTGCCACGTCTGAACAAATGCCTGGATCTCTATAAAAATAAAGAAATGTTCTACGTAGTAGTAGCAATAAAATTATTTGCATATATCAAGGTTTTATTTTTTTATGACAAAACGGTTCTTACTTTAAAATGACCCTCGTATATACAAATATGTAATGTTGTAAACTTTCATATTATGCATCTCTCGCAGTTACGGTAAATTACAGCAATTAAAACTCCTGTAGCAGTGGGCAAACTTTTCAAGCCGAGATTTCCTTTTTATTCGTTCAATTGGTTGCCCGCCCTTCACAGTTTAATCTTAAATTGACCAGAAGCTCTATTACTATCTATCTGTTTCTTCTACTGTCACCTTGAGAATAGACTACAGACTTTTGTTACTTAATAAAAATTAATGCAATAAATAATAATGGCATTTTTGGGAAGGATTCAATCAAGAAAGAATACAGATACAACAATTTGTTTTCCAGTTGGCGACATCCGATGGGATCGTGACATACGGTTTGCCCATCCCGGTACCATATCACTAACATAGAAATGTTACATAACGCAAGAATGGAGAAGCTCGTGACGAAGTAATAGTGAAGTAGGAGATAAAAACGAGTCTAGGAACCTTGACATCTCAAAATACACTCCAAGTCAATTACCAAGTTCGGTTTTGAATAAAATTGTTAATAGCTAAAAGTATATAGGATTGTGCATTAGTTGGATAAAATAAAAAATTACGTGGTTAAATGTAGATAGATGGTATCCTCGCTGCGGTCAATCTCTTGGACCGTCATTAGTGGCCGAGATCATTCAAGTCCTCGGCTGTGCGAACCCTTCCTCGACTCCTGAGCACACCCTTCCCAGCGGGGTATCCCCTGTCCGCAGGGATGATTAAGTACGAATTAATCAAAACTTTTTTAATGCATTTCTGATAAGAACGCATCTCTGTTTAACTCTGTATGCACGTCTTTTAAAGGGATTTCTACGGCAAATATTAAGGAAGTTTATATTTTTCGCTCAGCGGTACCAACCCAGTGGGTTTCTTTCCCGCGGTTTCTGTCACATTTACACGCTCTTATAAAAATCACGAAGCGACATGACACCCAACTCAACCTGAACAAAAAATATCAACTTCCGTTATATTTGTTGTAGAAAGCCGTTTAAAAGACGTGCATAGTTGGGAAAAGTTTTGATTAATTCCTGCTTAGTCATCTCTGCGGTCAGGTGATATACCATTGATTAGGGTGAGCTCAGGAGTCGAGGAAGGGTTCGCAGAGAGGAGGACTTGAAGGATCTCGGTCACTATGACGGTCCAAGGGACTGACCGCCGCGAGGTCCCCGTCTATCTACTTTTAGCCCATTCCGTCGCTTCAAAAATAAATACTTTGGATTTTATCAGACATGGTTATTATTTTCCGCAGCATACAATGAGTTGCATTACATATTACTGATTTGCGTTGTTTAAACTCACTTCAATTTCGGTCAGCTGGATGAAAGGTGATATTCTTCCCCAAGTTTTTCTGAGTTCATCATACATCCATGAAGAATAATTAAAATTTAACATATTGTTAGACAGATTCAGTACTTTGACGGATCCATATGACAGTTTGATCGGAATTTTATCACCTAACTCGTTTCCAAAGAAGTGCATGTTGTTGCCGGACAAATTGATTTCGCGTAGACTTATTGAATTGTATATCCATCTGAGGAAGAACCGAGTTAGTTTGTTTCTTGACAAGTCGAGGAACACGAGATTTTGAGCTTCGTTTAACATCTGTTCTGGAATGTAAGACAACTGGTTATAAGACAGATCCAGGTGATGCAGTTTTTGGTCTTTTGTAATGAGTGGCGAATTACTTAAAAAACTCAGTTCATTATGAGATAGATTGAGTATTTCCAAGTGATGCAAGTAATGAAACATGCCATGTTGTATATATGTTATTTTGTTACCTGACAGGTTTATATATTTTAAATCAGTGCCAGGTAAATAAGGCTCGTGATATCCTAAGATATCGAAAGAATTTAACGGGCCATTTGCCTTAAATGGGCAATATACGTCCATCGGTAAATGTTCTATTCTGTTATAACTAAAATCTAAGGATTTAAGTTCGTTCATATCTCTGAAGAACTCCTTCTTAAGATACTCGATACTGTTATTTGAGAGCGTCAGAGCAGCGATTGAACGTAGTCCAAGAGAAAAATTTACTGGGAGTTCTGTTATGAAATTGTTCGACAGGTCGAGCAAAACAAGTTTTTCGTTGTTCTCAAAGATTGCCGAGGGAATATGCGTCAAGTTGTTTGATGAAATGCTCAGTGATTGTAAAGACGGATTTTTCCGGAACAGATTGGATGGGAGAGAAGAGATCTTGTTCCCTTTTAGATTTATTTCTCGTAATTTAGTATTAAGTTCGAAAAATTCCTCATGGATAAAACTAATGCTATTCGAGCTGAAATTAATTACCTCTAAGTTAGGTAAACCACGAATAAAATCTTGACTAAGGGATTCAATGCAAGAGTTGCTCATTTTCAGCTCATATAAAGCATCGCTGACCAAGAATTGACCGAGATTTAATTTCGAGGCTATTGCATTGTCATTGAAAATGAAAGATGTAAGGTTTTCCGTCGCTATTGGCCTTTCGGGTAAATCTTTCAGATAATTTCCCGATATGTCAATCGTTTTTATCTTCTTCATGTAGGAAAAACACTGTGGATCAATGTGTACGATTTTGTTGTCAGTGAGAGATAAGCTAAACAAATTGCCTAACCCTTTACAGTCATTTTCCTTGATCTGGGAGAGGTAATTGTTAGAAAAAGAAAGTACTGCCAAGTTTGCCATATTGCTAAAGCTCAAGGGTATGTTGTTTAAACGGTTATCATTTATTTGTAGACGGCTGAGATTTTTAACGTTGTCAAAAACGTCTTCCTCCAAATAAGCCAACTGATTACGTGCAATATACAGAACTTTGAGTGATTCAATTCCTTCAAAATCTTCTTTCTGTATTTTTTTGATACGATTATCCTCTAGACATAGAAGTTCGAGTTTCGTCAGATCGCGAAATAGCATCTTAGGAATGTATTCCATAAGGGTGCGAACTATGTAAAGATTTCGCAGTTTTGGCAAGTTTCCTTGGAATACATCGCTCGGCAAATCAAATATAGCGTTGCATTCAATCGTCAGGACGTCCAATAGCTTCAAACCATTCAAATGTTCCTTTTCTAGAGAAAATTCCGTTCTTGAGCCACATTTAATTACCAGATTGGAAATAAACGGTAGGCTTTTTTCAGTTTTTTGTTGTGTGATTGATGAATTTTCTGACAGTGCGAAAATGTAAGACGCGTATGGTTTATTAGGCGCTGGGCATTCCTTAAAAGATAGCAATATTTTTTCTAGGCCATCTAGTTGAAAAAAGGAGAGTAATCGTATTGCAAATATTTTTCTGAACCCTTGTTATGGCATTGTATCCCTATAGACACGAATCCTTCCCTGATATATTGCATTTCTAGATGAACATCTTTTTCGCAGTGGAAATCAAACCTTTCCATGTTCCAAATACAGAAACATGTCGGTTCAAAGTCACAATAGCCTCCATCCCGTAATTGATCTTGCGGGTAAGCCCCTTTAGCGAGGTAATCGTGATACATCAGGCTAAAGTAACATATTACCCGATGAAATTTTAATATGAAAAACAGCGAAAAGTATTCAAACCTCATTTTGCTCGCAATGGTTTAAAAAAACTACTTAACTAATAGCTTTTAGAATTGTAGATCGAAAAATGAGATGCTGCTTTTCATGTTTCGCTCGAGTACTAACTAATGCTACCTCCTTTATTGAGACCTTATTTGAAACAATTGCGCAATTACCATACCGCCTGGTTCGCCACCGCAGTGAAGGTCTTAAAGAGTAAGGGGTCCGTCGGCCCAGGTCAATATTTTTAGCATTTTTACTATGGTTGTTTAAGGGGAGGCCCGTTCGAAAATTTCGCGGAGGGAGGGGGGCAGAATTTATAGTCACGCCGCTGATTTTCAATAACACTATATTTAAGCAGATTAACTCATCCTTCACACCATCTGATTCCGAAGTATCTTAACTATATTCAGAAACACCTCAATATCCAACTGGGTGGCTATTGATTCCCGCCTAGCCGAGTGTAAACTGAATAATACACGCACGGCATAGAATAGAATTTTAAAGGAAACGAACAATCGATTGTTCACAAAGAACAAAAATTGAGGATGGTAAGTAATCAAAGGTGGAATATGGTGGAAGCATTGACGATAATTCAGTCCGTCCTCGGTGCACATTAACCACAGAACAGAATGGACGGTGTAACAGTTGAGTAGGCTGCGGAGGGCGGTTTCCTTGTGGTAGCTGGCTTCGATCTTGGATTTTCACGTCCTCGATTCGTACATAGAGAAGACACCAAGGACACGGTGTTCTGAAGGGTCGTTAGTCACTTGATTCCTTAGTGGTTCACTTCATTAGAAGGTTAGTACTGACTGCTTTTCAATATTCCGAGGTTGCGAGCGGTTGTTTCGACAGACCAGCGACTCATTCGCCCAAAACACGCACTGACTCGGAGATCACTTAAGATCTATATCGGTCTTGTTTTAACTAACCACAAGACATCTTGCTCCGCCAAACATCCTGTTGGCGCAACGGAATAGGATTTCCTGCACTGAGAGAGAGAGTGAGAGAAGGAAGGAGAGGGAAATGATTTTCATATCAACAAATTAATGTAAACAACATTCGTTGCGTTATTTACGAGAAGGAATACATTTGAGTGCAGGACATTAATTATTCGCATATTAAAGTTACTTAGAATCATGGTAGGAGTTCAAGGCTTGAAACTACGAACGCCTAAAAGAACGAAAGTTTTTTTTCTAGTCATCGATTTTTTAATACGCTTCCAATCGATCAAGTGGTCAGTTTTTAACGCGAGAATTTGACGCATTCTTAGTGAATCGCATTGTTGCCGGTTTCGTGTATTTGGGTACCATTGACTTGGATAATAGCTTCGCGTTGCATCTATTCACGAAATTTCATTTTAAAAACTTCCTCGTTGAATTTCAACGGGCATCTCCCTAGTATAGAAATAATTCATATTATTAATATCTGTTAAATAAGTTTTATTAAGATGTAATCAGTACGTTTAAGCTATTTATAACCAGTTCGTTGATTAACACAAAATATTTTGGATCTCTGACGTATTAGAATATTTCTTATTTTAATATTTTTGCTTCTGAAATTTAATTACGATGAAATACTTTCATTTTTTTCTATTGAAGATCAAAACGAAAACTGCAAATATTTTGCGCATCTTCCGCACTAACTCTCAGAACAAAATACATATAATTTTTTTTACTGAACCGCGAATTGAATCAAGTTTGCAATGCTTTTTCTAAAAAATCGCTTATGACTATTCGGTTTGTCTATCCGTACGTTTGTCCGACTGTAGAGGTAATATCTCTTTATTCCTACAACTTGGAGAAACCAAACTCTTAGGATAGATTGGAATTAATGAGAGTTAGACATTTGGTGGATCTAGGATCAGTTGCTAGAGAGAAATCCTGGACAAAGAAGAGGAAATTTTGGCAATCAAGTGCCTAAAGAAGCTCTGGTCATGCTTATTTACTACTAATGAGTAAAGATAGTGTAAAAGGATTTATCAGGGGCGATCATATTTTAAGTCAGTGGAATATGAACTGGAAAATTGACCAAGAAACAAAGAGACAGAAAATACTCCAGTATTAGTTGGGTCTCACGAAAATTTTCAAGTAATTAGGCTACAGTTGAAAGACTTTTAATTATGCAATTTATCATGTTTTCATTGAGAACAAATATGAAAGATGTGTTAAAACAGCGTTGTCAAACATGATTTCGAGATTGGCTACACTTGTGGCTAACGGATCACCATATTCGCTACACAATACTAAATATATGTAATATTAATAAAAAGAGTGCCCTAGCTTTTTAAACAGGTTTCAGATTTTAATATTTAGTTTTAACTATTATTTTTATGTTATACAGAAAAAGCATAAGTATGAGGGAAGTAAAATAGTAAGGTTCTGTATTTTTTATTGCAAGTGGATTACATCCAAGAGCACAGGTGCTAGATATAGGCACATCCATAGGCTTTTTTTGCGACATAACCTCCATCCTTCTTCAGGCACTTGTCGTAGCAGTCGATCAAAGTGTCGCAGCCATGACGGTAGAATAATGTGACCTGCTGCAGTAGCCACCACATGATGCCCTCTTGAATGGCCTGATCAGAGTAGAAGCGTCGCCTTCGCCGATGCCTTGCACACAATAAACACGAGCTCGTTCACGATATTATTTTCCGTTCCATCCTCGGGCTATCTTAACCCATCGTTACAGCGGAAGCAAGCGCGAAAATTAATCTCATGCACCTATGAATATTTTGTTCAATATTCTAAAATATGCTTTTTAATCTACGTATAGAACTTCGAAATTAATTATCTAGCGTTTTGATAATTTTTCGCTTCATTGTTACGAGTTGGGCGGGCAGGGCTTTTCCTTCGTTTATCGGCGGTCAGGGGAGCGATCCTTGGACGTTGGACGCTCGTCTTCATCACTGCTGCGTTCTTCGGAAGGCCTTTTGCGGGGATTGTTTTCCGTCGTCTAACCTTTTTTGCCGAAGGGTGCGAAAAGCTTCCTTAACACTTCTGGAGATGGGACGAGTTCCGTCATCACCGAGAACTTCAAATGAATCTCGTGGTTTTGGTTCTGGAGCAGTGACGGGAACACGAGCGACGAGAGCGGTGGGAGGATGGGCGCACCCGAGCGTCACCTTCGACTCCCCCCGCACTATGATGGGGTCCCACTGACGAGCGAAGCGAAGGGCAGAACTTTTAAGAAAGTGGGCATGGCCTCTTATAGTGCGTTTTAAGCATATCAGGAATCGTTTCCAAAAATAAATTTCTTGACAAAAAATGAACAAATTTTCGGTCGCCTTTATCACGCCCCTTTAGAACAATGCGAATCGCAGGGGTTCGTCGGTAATCATCGCCTTTCCCTTCCGGGTTTCTCGCATGGGTGCTAAAAACTCGAGGATTGAAATATTACCAAAGAGTCCCGGACTTTTTTTTTAAGAACATGATGCGAGAATTGGCGCCCTTCCGGGCTTTCGCACCCCGGAGAATCGCCCGTCTCGCCCTCCTCTTGCGACGGCCCTGTTCGGGGTACATATATCGTTGTTCGGAGGCCGTCAATCGCAGTGATTACGTCAAGGAATGTGATAGGGCATTTATACGGAATAAATCCTAAAATATATCTTTGTTCGATTTTTCTCTGTCAATGCCCCAGGGCAAGAAGTGCAAGAACCCTAGCGAGGTCTTAATCCTCCGTAAACCTCGGGTAGTGGCAGAGAACACGCTGCCGCCGCGCGTTACATTAACCCTGGTAAGGTACACTAGGCTTTGGCACCTTATTCAGGTACACTGGGGCACTGAGCACCCCATGAAGAAAATATGTATTTAGCCATTAACTGTTAGAAAGCAAATGTGTTTCTTTTTTAATTTATAAAAAGAGGTGAAAAGAAACAGTTTTTGAAATTATTTATAACATCTGTTGCAAATTATTTTCGAATGATTCCGGCAAGTAAACTCCTGACAGCTCTTGCAGCATGCTGTAGTTTTGCAGCCCTTTCTGCGGTCGCATAGCTGACATCTTCCACTCTTTGACTCCAAATTTATTGCAGTACTCGTTGAAGCCTCTGGGAGTCGAAGTTGTGAAGCTATCGACTTACAGAGGGAAGCTCTCAAAGTTGTAATTTGGAGGCGTTCTTGGAGCTGGGGCCTGATCATAGCTTCTCCCAAGTTCATCAAGAAAGAATGCCTAGACAGCTTAGATTTGCCTTTCATGCCATTATTGTGTGGCAAAATAAGAAAAGCATTGATAGCTGCAGCATTTTACAACCCATAAAATATAGCAAGAGGCCATCTTCTAGCTTATCCTCTCCTAGAGGTAAACAGCTATATCGGCATCCGTGGCAAAAGTTTTAAGATCGATGCAATGTATAAAAACGTGTCTCATTGTTGCATTTTGTTCTAATCTGATCGGTGGAGTTATAGTTTTCGTCGGATTTGCAAATTGCGATGAATAATAAAGTTCACTGAAACAGGTTTGAAAAAACGTACGATTCCGGTACACTGAGGTATACAGTGCCCCAAAGACGCTACAGAAAGCCCAAAAACGAGTAATGACAAACAAAAAAATTATCAACATAATTTTTAAGTGACCCTAAAGGAACTCTAAAAGTGACAAGTTAATATGCATAACCATCTCTCACTTACACGCAAAATATAAATCAGTGGGATATTCAGTGCCCCAGTGTACCCTTCCCGGATTAACTTACAAACTTTTTATTCTATTATTTATCCTCGTCTTCACTCTTTCATTAGGATAGACACCATGTTCCTAGTTTTTTATGTAACTTTCTGAGTGTTCATGTTTCCTCTTCATACAAATTCTCCATATTTAGCATTTTATCAATTTATTACTTTGTATTTCCCATTAGCATATGTTTCTTCCTTCTGAAAGCGACTTTTACTGTCGCTATTCTAGTCCTTATTTCATTGGTGCATGTTGCTTTTCTCGTTATGATGCTTCTAAGGCATTTTTAGCCTGAAACTTGTTCCAATGGCTTTCCACCAATACCTATGTTCAAGTTTTCTTCTTTACCCGATATTCGCATGACCTTGGATTTTTCTGTATTTATTTCCATTCCCTTTTTTCTACCTCTGTCAACAACCAGGAAACGAGGAAACGAAAATGAGGAGAACGCACAAATCTGTCCTTCGGAAAAAACGTTAAGCAGTTGGCCCCCTTGGTGCTCTTCGCAAAGAGTAGGTTAATGCCAGCAAAGGGTTTCCTTCCTCCCTTCTGTGTGTCCGGTGTGGAAGGCAACGGGAAACCACCACACCATGAATGTATATTCCCTTGTCATCAAGCCAATCTAAGGATTGGTAAGACCCATCATAAGACGGAGCACTAGTGGTGATGATGATATAACCAACCAGTCCATTTTCTGGAGTTCCTTTTCTTTTCTTGCTAGAAGTACTTGATTATGCGCTTATTTTACTGTTCTTATAATTCTTCCAACATTCTTGGAATCTCCTGTGCCTTCTAGCGCTTCTTGTCATATCTGAGTCCAGCCTGATTCGCCTCTATCGTACTCTCAATGGGTATATTAGAGGTAGTGCAATGAATATCCAGGAAGGGAGGAGAGAAACCCGGTGCCGGCATTTGCCTGCTCTTATGAAGAACACCAGGGGGGCCAACTGCTTAACGTCCCTTCCGAAGGACGGAGTGTTGATTTGAGCGCGCTCCTCATTTTCTCGTGTTCTTTTTCCTCATTGGCTCGTCCTCGTCACCTTAGTTCCAACACGCACAAATAGGGGGCCGGCGCGTCCTCGGAAAAAATCCTCATAAGGATTCGAACCGGGTGTCGCACTTTTAGCAGATCGTACGGTGGGGCCAACACTCTAACCACTACACCACCGGCTCCCAAACTTTGTTATCAGAAATGCCAATCCTGGCGGATTTTTTAGTCTTAGTATTTTGATATTCGAAATTCCCAATCTTGGTATCCCGATCTCGTTTTATTAAAATCCCATATAAAAATTAAAAGTACGATTTTAGACGCTGAAACAGTAAATATTCTTTAATTATGTTATTTTTATACTGTAGACTGTCTAATGCACTAAAATAATTAAAGCTATGACACAGTAAACCTGAAACTTTTTTATTTATAACAAAATTATGTGCTGGACTGCCCAATCTTCCAATTCCAACAAGAGAGGGAAAGAATTTATCAAAAACGAGGTAACGTCTTCCGCAGTTCATAAATAGATGTTCGATGTATGGCTTTGATAGAAGAAGAGACTTTTTAGTGACAATCTCGCCCAATAAAGATGTTTATTCATCTATCCATCTATATATTAAGTTAAGAGGAAAATTGGCCTTACGTAAATTCTCGCATTTAAAAAAATATGATAACAGAGCATTTAAAATAAACAATAACTCTCGTACAACGAACGCTCGTTGAACGAATGTTTGCTTTAACGAACTAATTGAATTTTATAGCTTTACTTTTGGCCGAAAATTCTAAACATTTTAACGAGCTAAATAACATATATCACACTCAGATCGAAGAAACTCGGATGTTTACGAAAGCATCCATGCCTTTGTTCATACTTACATTCGCAGTTTCCTCATTCAATCATGTATGCACCAACATCCAAAACATTCATAGAAAAATTAACGCTGACATTGATGCGCGCATTCACACAATCGTTTAAATTCTGATGCACTGACATTCATGGTAATACAGACGAAGAGGCGCATTTCACGTAGCTCCTCAGACCTTTTTAATTTCTTTGGACTTCTCTTATTTTTCTTCTTGTCTGGTCTGACGCTCTATTGAGTCGCCTCTTGCCTATGCGCAATGTGTATATAAGAGATAGTGCAATTAATAGCCGGATAGGAAGGGAGGAGAGAAACCTGGTGCCGGCGTTCTTATCGAAGAACACCACGGGGGCCAGCGGCTTAAGGTCCCTTCCGAAGGATTTGAGTGCGCTACAAATTACTCTTTTTCTGATTGGCTCGTCCTCGTCTCCTTAGTTCCAACACGAACAAATAGGGGACCGGACGTCCTCGGAAAATATCCTACTGAAGGATTCGAACCGGGTGTCTCTTCGGATCATGGTGGGTCCAACACTCTAATCACTACACAACTCCACATGGGTCTCACAACGCGAACTTTCTTTTTTTTTCTCGACGGTCGCATGATGTCATGACGTAACTATAATGGCAAGAAAGGCGAGAAGTGCCTGAAAGGAGTGTGTTTGTAGTCGAAAATAATACTGAAGAGCGAGTGCATTGCGCGCAGTACACTGTGAAATTAGATGATAACGAGGAATACTTTCTTACTCATCGTCATTTTGATGGAAAAGCTGAAAAAATGACCTGGCTTCACTCTTGGAAGGGCAGAATTGTGTAAGAGATTTATGTGTATAATACCATTGAAGGTGAAAAAGACAGTATTCCATCCCAAGTTGATTTACCTTTAGAAGGTCTTAGGTATCTTGCTGGCTATATTGCATTCAAATGTTGAAATACGACTGCAACTTAGGTCACTCAACTCAACAGCATCTTCAAATAAAGGAAGATGCATTTTCCAACATGAGTTCGATTTAAATCCTTTCAATAGGTGATCTAACCGACCCACTCGATCAGTGGTTTTATACGGTGCAATTATTTGAAGTAATTTTTGACAATTTTCGTGGTGGACATTTGACAAAATCCCCCAAAGTTATACGATCACTTACTAGGATATTGCAAGAAAAATTTAGACCTGTTAATAAAAATTTTGTCAGGTTTTATGTTAGGACAAGAACATTCATTGGAATTTGCTTTTTAAACACACTTGGATGCCGTAGGCAAGCTGAGAGATCAGCTGCAAATAAAGGATTGATGTGGGCAAAGTCTACTGTGTAATTGTTTTATGTTATGAATTTTCTTTTGGGAATAACTTTGTATATTGTTTATATATTTTCTGTATTACGTTTTTATACATTACATAAATAAATTAAAGTTTAAAAAACACTCCGGCCATATAGTTAGACGTTTCTCTTCTATCCTTTTCCCTACGCTTGCCATTATAGCTACGTCACAGGCAACAGCCAATGGTAGCGCGTTTCCTCTAGTGGGCCAACCATTAGTTTCTAGCAACCTTGACACCACTCCCCCTTTCTCTGGTATTCCAGCTAAGTCTGGTACTCCAGGTAGTAGTATCAACCCGATGATTTGGGTCGATCAATAAGGGAATGTAGAAGGGTAGAAAGAGAGAGAGAGTTTGCTTTAGCAAATCATGGTGGGCTCAACATTCGAACAACTACACCACCGGCTCCATCTTTGTCTGGTCTTCCAGCTAGTAATATCAACCGGATGGTTTGGATCGATCCATAAGGGAATGTAGAAGGTTAGTAAGAGAGAATGAGATAGAGTTTGCTGACCTAATCCCTGCATGATTAGTTCAGTCCACTACAAACATGTTACGTTTTATTTGTTTCATTAAAACTTTGGTAGAATATTTTTACCGGAAGTAATATCATCTTCAACGAAAGCATTTGTTGCTAAACATCATAATATTTTCATAATCATTCGTAATTATAATAATATTATTATTAATTATATAATAATTAGTTCAAAATCTACTATTGAATTTGAAGACCCATAAGGAATACGGGGGGGGGGGGGGGCATATTTTTTGAATCTCATAAAATGAATAATAAGTATAGCAAATAAATCTTTTATTATCGCCTAAATAATACCTGCGATAGCAATTCTATCTACGATATATTCAATTTCCACTCCTCTTTTTCTCAAATTTATAGTTTAAATATATATGCATAAATTTACGTTCTTAATCTGTGACGGGGTTTTTGTGAGTTAACGCGGTACGGAAAACCTTAAAGCCGTTTGCGAAAGCATGGATTTCGGTTCCTTAATTTCCTTACTACAATAAGAAACACTAGGGGCCTATTTATTAAGGGTTTAATGCGTTTGGCGTATGTATTGAGGGGATAGTAAGCGTGTACGTCTGCCGCCGGTTCGAATCCCGAAGTAGCCAATGGTCGTAAGTGTTCGTATTTCTTATTGTCAAGGGCCGTGAAGTTTTTTACGAAGTCATCATAAATAAATAAAAATAATGATTAAGAAGCTCACACGCTCACGCAGATATACGAACACCTATTACGGACGTACACGTGTATATGCCAGTATTTATGTTTAGGTACAGAGACGTAAGGCTGTGGTCACACTGGAGGCAGATTTATCCGATTTTTGGTCGTGAACGAATTCGTGCGATGATCTGGTACATTGAATTCTTGCGGTGATTTTCGTCAGTCACAAACTCCCAATATGGGCGTCCACACTGAATTCACGCTTATTGAAAATAATATTTTCAACTATTCAATCCTTGCAAATCCAAGAGATTACTGGGAACATTCTATTTATGCATCGATAAGACAAAAAGAGAAAATTTACCTACTTTTCGATGAGGTAAAAACGAGACAAAATTTTTGAGTATTTCTTCATGACGCAAGAATTTAAAAAAAATATTTTAAATAACATCACAGAAAATTGGCAAAACAATCGAATTTTTGGGAACGTATAACATATGTAGAAATTACAATTATAATTATACAAAAAAATTCGTGAAATCATTCTTTATTTTTTTCAAATTAATTTGCAAATGCACAAAGGAAAAATAGATCACGACTGTAGATAATTAGAAAAATAACTTACCAATCTAATAATCTGCTGTTCCTTTCGCCTATAACTTAAGTCATCATAAATTAATAAAAATAATGATTAAGAAGCTCACACGCTCACGCAGATGTACGGACACTTATTACGAACGTACAAGTGTATACGCCAGTATTTATGTTTACGTACAGAGGCGTAAGGCTGTGGTCACACTGGAGGCAGATTCATCCGATTTTTTGTCGTGAACGAATTCGTGCGATTACCTGGTACATTGAATAGGAAAAAATTTTTTAGTATTTCAGAATGACGCAAGAAATTTTTAAAAATATTTGAAAAAACATTACAGAAAATTGGCAAAACAATCGAATTTTTGGGAACGTATAACATATGTAGAAATTACAATTACAATTAAACAAAAAAATTCATGAAATCATTCTTTATTTTTTTCAAATTAATTTGCAAATGCACAAAGGAAAAATAGATCACGACTGTAGATAATTAGAAAAATAACTTACCAATCTAATAATCTGCTGTTCCTTTCGCCTATAGATTACTGCGTGATAGTTTTTATTTTTCTGTTCCCGAAGTGAAAGTTTTTCAAAAACAAGAAAATAACCTTTCACAGTGCATCTTCAAACTATTAACTCACCTATAAGTAGGCTGACCATATCACAACAAGGCGAAAACGGGACATTTCCCATGTAGAAAACAGGACAAAACGGGACAATTTTTCGCACGACTATTTTAAAAAGGGTGGTTTATATCACTCCAATAAATACATGATTTTAAGGAATTGGAGTAATTCTGTAGATTGGAAATTGATCTTTAATTATTTATTTATCTTAAGTAGAGAGAAAATACCCATACTTCTTGCGTTCATATGTTCTCAGCAGTATAAGTTAAAATGAGTCCACTAATATTTCCTGAAAAGGGTCGTTTTGTGATGCTCCCGAAATCGATTTTCGCTCTCTACTCTCTTTTTTTATATTTTTTAACAACCCAATATTTTATAATTAGTTAGATTATTTTATTAGATATTTAGTTACTTATTATATTTACTTTAATCTTAGGAGAAAAGAAAACATGCTGTACAGAAGCTTTACCCAATTTAAAGCTATTCTGCAAAAAAAGAAAAAGAAAAAGTAATAATAATAGGTAATAAAAATAATAATAATACTAATAAGAAATAAATAAATAATGAAAAAATAAATAAAAAATTTAAAAAATACTTGTATACAAAAAAATAGCAGTAGCTAGTCTTGACTAGTTCTTGACTAAACTGACTTACTAATGTACATACATTTTTCTCTATTTTTTCATGTGTATTGTATTGTAATATATTTATAAGTAGTTATATTAATTTTAAGTTTATAAGCAAATCACAAAACCCGCAAGGTATCAAAATTATGTAAATATAAGTAACAAACCCCCATTGTAATTAAGCTCTTTCTGACCGGCCGGGAACTTGGGTCGAGGTACGGCCCACATTTGTGGTAAAAATACTTAGCAGACATTTAAGAGAGAGAGTACGGTTTAATTACAAAAACCTCTTTTTTGAAATGTAAAATTATTCTGCTCTACGTCAACATATTTTTTTCAAGGAAAGAGTAATCCTAATAGGAATGAAATTTATTATGAAAACGTTAGCTTTCCTTTTTAGCTCTTAATTTAAATATAATACTATATAACTTCTTTTATATTTGTTGACGAATATTTGTATTTCATATATTCTAAAGGTTAAAATAATTACGAAATATTTTAGTGTATAAAAATTAATCGCCAACTTGACATCTTTACAAGTCTATTTGAAGGAAGAAGACAATTTTTAAATAATTATTTTACCTTCGATACAGATATGGTTTTTTAAATAAATATTACCGTTAGATAAGATCTTTTGATCTCATTTTGGTAGCAATATATATATATATATATATATATATATATATATATATATATATATATAATAGAATCAAACAGTGAGGAACTAATTTATTTAAAAATTAGATAAATAACATGCTAATTTTATGGACCATTTTGATAGAATTAAATATTACCCATAATGACTAAAAATAACAGTCGAAGGATAATAAGTGCATAAAACCTCCTTTTTCTTAGTTCTTCATTCTTGTTTATTTAACATAGAAAAACTTACATTTCTTGCATTTCAGTAATACAGACAGTATAATTTTATTTATACAGTTTAAACAGGAAACGACAACTAAAGCAATAAATACAAAAAGAACTTTACTTATAATCAATGTTTATTAGTTAAGCTATGTTATATTTTTCTGCCTAGCTTATTTTCTTTAACAAATGTGTTTCTAATGTAATTGCTTCGGCCACTCTTCAATTTTCTGTACGGCAGCGCCCCGTTGCTACAAGTGTGCCGGCCCGCACCAGGGGAAAACCTGCCCAAGAGAAAGGAGGATGCTCCTGCCACATGCTACAACTGTGGAGGCCCCCACCCTGCCTTTTACAAGATCTGCCCGGTATACCAACGGGAGGCAAAGAAAAGATTTGGACCGTCCAAAACCCCGCAGAACCAGCGGGCGCCCCCCACCTGCGTACCGGCAGCTCCAAGAGGTAATGCCTGGGATAGAAGGAATGCCACACATCCACAGCAAAATCTGCACCCGCAGAAGAATCAGGACTTTCCACCACTCCTGCTTTCCACAGCCAAAAGCGGCGAGACGGTACAGGAGCTCAACTCTCCGCCATCGACAAATACCACCTCAACCTGCACCTTTAATGGAAATTCCACCTCTCCTCCCGGCAGCGGACTCCGCCCTTACTTCCCTCGTAACATCATTGCAGTCACTTGCGTCAGTCCTGCAGAAACAATTCGCGGCTCTTGGACAAGTGCTTGCCCAACTGTCCGGACTAGTTTAGCCTATCCATGGAGAAGAACGCCCAGGTCTCCGGTCTCGTCCTTATCACATTGTAATGGTGGTATTGGGACCAAAACACCTGAACTGCTGGCTTTCCTCCGGGAAAACAACGTTACAGTGGCTTTTACGAATTGAATGTTTATAGACTTTTATCGATTTAAATCGAATCCTAGGTAGCCTACATATGACTTTAAGGATGAACCGAATGCCAAAAAAAATTTCGATAAACATTTAAGTTTTGTGAGTAATGTAACATAAAGCGGTAATTATGTAAGCGGAATAATTAATAAGGCGAAAGTGTATTTTTTACATTCAGAAAACCAGTTAGAATAGCCGAAAAGAATTAATTTGAGAAGGAGGGTCTTCTTACGTACCAAATACTGAGAACCACGAATTAAATATTACCGTTATATAAGATCTTTTGATCTGATCATCGATCATCTTTCATCGGATCGATCATCGATCAGAGGTGACTCGGTGACTCAGAGTGCTCATGATCAGCAGCTCAACCATTAACTCCCCTTCGCTATCGGTTCTGCTGTCTCTGGCTGGTGTGCGAAAACTCCCCTCCGGGGAGGAAGTAGGTAATCCACTGTGGTCCAGAGACAACTAGGACCTTCCAAGTGTGGCCAGGATCTACCCAGGGGTAAACCGCACGCCCTGCTGCGAGCGGAGCACCTGGGGGACCCATTGCACGGTCACACTTATCTTCACTGCGGGGGGTTGCTAACACTGGCCCACCTTCTTACCCGCCCATCGTCGTTCTTTCGTCTATTCGGATAGGTGGCAGTTGGTTGGTCAGGGGGGAGGTTTCCCCTCCTCCAAGATAAACCCCGTCCCAAGCGAAATGTCGTTGCTCAGATCACCTCCGGCCAAAAGGGCACAGTAAAAGACGGTTCCTCCTAGGACGAATGCAGAAGCATCACTACCCAGCAATATTAAACACGCCCTCTTATAAAAACATTTTAAGAATGACGTAGGCCCAAACGACCGGAAAAAATTACTCTTAAAACCTGGTCCCGCAAGACCGGCTAGTGATCCTTGATAGCGCACAAAACCAAGAGACGCCATTTGACGAAGGCTCTTTACAGGGCCAAAACAGCACTATTTCCCAACTAGCCCCTATCCAAGAGGGGGACACACTTGAGGCTGACACAGGAGCCACTGAGGCCATGGACACGGGCACCTTCCAACAACAGAAGAAGATGCGGAAGGTGAAGTTCAAGCCCTTGTTCACCGCCACGGAAACTATTGCCGCCCAACAGCAAACCTCACAAACAAACGGTAGAAATCAACAACCGATACGTCCCGCTCATCAGCGAGGCCAATACAGACATCACCCCGGGGCTATCCTCCATTGCCCCTCCGGCCGATCCATCCCGAACAAGACCGCCTAAGCCACCAGCAATTCTACTATACGAAATGGCGGACTTCCGACAATTCATTATTGCCGTAAAGAGGGCCACAAAAGACCACTCGTTCCAAGTCACATCACGCAGGCACTATACTAGGCTACAGCTGACCAACATAGAGAATCACAAGAGCGTGCAGACGATGCTGAAAGAAGAGCAGGCACAGTTCTCCACCTGGAGGACCAAAGAGGAGAAAACCCCGAGCTTTACAATAAGAGGCCTCAATTCCAAGATGGAAGAATCTTACCTCTTAGAAATTCTGGAGGAAATGAAGGTTCCGGTGCTACGCACTCGCCAGATCCGCCGATCCGATAAATCACCGCTCAGGATATTTGTCGTATCAACCCTCGCCACAGTCCAGGGATGGCACCTAAAAGATTTCCTCCGATGGACTTCCATCGGAAACTTTCGAGTCCACATCTTACGATAAGGGAATGAAGAACCACAAATGTATTTCCAATGTAATCGCTTCGGATACTCTTCAACCTTCTGTACGGCCGCGTCCCGTTGCTACAAGTGTGCCGGCCCGCACCAGGGGAAAACCTACCCAAAGAGAAAGAAGGATAGTCCTGCCACATGCTGCAACTGTGGAGGACTCCACCCTGCCTTTTACAAGACCTGCCCGGTATACCAACGGGAGGCAAAGAAAAGATTTAGACCGTCCAAAATCTCGCAGAACCAGCAGGCGCCCCCCACCTACGTACCGGCACCAGCTCCAAGAGATAACGCCTGGGATAGAAGGAATGCCACACATCCACAGCAAAATCTGCACCCGCAGAAGAATCAGAACTTTCCACCACTCCTGCCTTCAACAGCCAAAAGCAGCGCCGCCCTTACTTCCCTGGTAACATCATTGCAGTCAATTTCGTCAGTCCTGCAGAAACAATTCGCGGCTCTTTGACAAGTGCTTGCCCAACTGTCCGGACTAGTTTAGCCTATCCATGGATAAGAACGCCCAGCCCTCCGGTCTCGTCCTAATCACTTTGAGTTGTAATGGTGGTATTGGGTCCAAAACCCCTGAAGTGCTGGCTTTCCTCCGGGGAAACAACGTTACAGTGGCTTTTATACAAGAAAACATCTTAAGCCATCATGGAGATGGGCAGCAGCCGGATACAAGGTTTTTCGAACAGATAAGGAGGGACAGACAAGGTGGTGGAACTGCCATCCTTATTAGGGAGGACATTTGGCATACGAAGTAACGATTCCTTGGACGAAGACATTGGAAGCTACAGCTGTCATCCTGCAGACTGCGAGTGGACTCGTTCAACTAACATCCTGTTACCTCCCGCCCGGGAAAAAATTCCACGCGGAAGATTTTAAAAAATTACGACCCGCTGGCATTTCATTCTTTGCCGGCGGCGATTTTAACTCGAAGCATGAGACCTGGAACTCCCGCTCCAATAATAGAAAAGGAACTGCTCTCCGCAGTTTTGGCAGACACAAACGCAGTTAAAATAATAGCCCTTACAGCCCCCACGCGTATCCACAGAACCGGCTCAGGAGAATTTCTAGGCTTCTTTTTTACAGTGGGAATTCAAGGGAAGTCAATTAATGTTTTTACAGTTCCAAGCTTAAGTAGTGACCACTTCCCAGTGATTGCATAGATAGTCCCCAAGCCGATTGTACGGCCAGCTTGCACATTTCCTGACTACAAACGCGAACACTGGCCTAAATTCCGGAAAAACCTTGTGGATTCCCTTCCGGAAGAGCCTCCAAACCTCCTCACACCGGCGTCCATAGATGACCAATTAAGGAACCTTACGGTAAAAATCATGGAAGCTGTAGAAGGAACTATCCCCGAGAAACTCTGTCGCAGACTGAGCCAGCAGAATCTCCCGGATGCCATCCTGTGGCTGATCAAACAGTAAAAATGGACCAGGAGACGGCTACAGAAAACTGGCTGCCCAGCAAAAAACAGCAATTGAAGAATATGGCACATCACATACGTGAAAAGATCCAAGAATACCGGGGCGATATATGAGACAAGAAGATGGCCTCTCTTAATTTCGAAGACGGTTCCATCTGGCGACTAGCAAAACAACTGAAAAACCCGCTTGAGTCCGACCCTCCAATACAGACTGACCAAGGCCTGGCCTGCACACCAGTAGATAAGGCCACCCACCATGCCAGCTGGAAAACGTCTTCCAAACAAATCCTGGTCCTGACATTAGCCCTGGAGAAAGGGCAGCTCCGGATGCTACACAAGAGGAAGAGAAGGCCCCGGTCCTAACCATGGACCGTCTTAGGACTCGATCAAGATTATCCGACCCCGTTAAGCCCCAGGAGTCGATGGCTTATATAACGAAATCCTTCTACAGCTCCCAAATAATTTTGTAAACCACCTGCTAGCGATTTACAATGCCTCCATTCGAATTTGCTACTTCCCGACAGCTTGGGAAATGGCAAAGTTCATATGCCTCACCAAAGCAGGAAAGCCTAGGAGACCTGAAAACTTCCGCCCAATATCATTACTGGACGGACTTGGAAGATCCTGGAAAAACTCATCTTGCCGCACCTATGCCAACAATGTGAAAAAGAACATATTTTACCACCGCAGCAGTTCGGCTTCCGTAGCGAGCACGCTAATGTTCACCAGCATCAGAGTCTTGCAACAGAAACTGCCTCGAAGCAGGTGCATTCTTTGATAACCGGAAAGCATTCGATAAAGTCTGGCGCAAGGGGCTCCTTTATAAGCTCACCAAACTTAAATATCCCAAGTGTTGAGTCAGGATTCTGCATTCATACCTTCATGAAAAAAAGTTTTAAGTCTCCTGGCAGAAGGCCGTGTCTCCATGGCTCCCGGTGACTGCTGGCGTCCCGCAAGGATCGGTCTTGGGCCCTCAATTGTTAAATAGTTTCACCGCGGATATCCCACGAGACTACGGCTGGGACACAATGATAGCCCCCTATGCTGACGACGCTGCCATAATCACTAGTTCTGCACAGCCGAAGATGGCGGCGAGCTACCTTCAGGCGGCCACTGACAAACTATTGAAGTGGTATAACGAATGGAGAATAGATATTAACCCGGCTAAGACTCAGACTATCCTCTTCTCACGAGGACAACGGATCGAACCAGACCCAATCATAGTTGACTATACGGAAACCGAGTGGGCTGAAGAAGTCTCATACGTAGGGATCACCCTTGACCCTCGCCTGTCACTCGGTGGAGAGGTTGAGAAACACATCACAGAAATTTTATCAGGCATTACTAACCAAGGCCCCCAGACTCCTACAAGAACTGGGTAAAACAGCGATCCGCTCCTGGGATACTTTTAAACGCCCGCTCGCATCTACGGGTTTGGACGAGGATCAACCCCCTCCAAAACGGAGACGTAATAAACCTTAAAGCCGACGGAGGCTTATCCCAAGGAGGGACATAACGGACGAAGAACAACGACCATCATAGTAAGTCGATGCTATAGTAAATATGGTTCCCGACCTTCTCTTGTGAAGGGCTATAACACCTGCAGCCACATCTGATCTCATTTCGGTAGCAAAATATATAATAGAATCAAACAGTGTGGAACCAATTTATTTAAAAATTACATAAATAACATGCTACTTCTGGGGACCATTTTGGCGGAATTAAATATTTGCTATAATGGCTAAAAATAAAAATCGAAGGATAAGAAGTTTCTGGTTAATTTACCATAGAAAAACTTACATTTCTTTCATTTCAGTAATACAGAAAGTTTAATTGGTATTTATACAGATTAAACGAGAAACGACAACTTAAGCAATTAATACTAAAAAATCTTTAATTATTATCAATGTTCAGTAGTTAAGCTAAGTTATATTTTTCTGTCGATCTTATCTTCTTTAAAAATTTTTTGTCTTTAACAAATTTTGTCATAGAAATCACTACACGTCATGCGAATGTTCAAACGCACGATTAGCATTGCTTTCATAGTATCGATGCTTAATCTCGATTTTTCATTCGACCAAATTTTGTTCATGAGAGAGAATATTCTTTCAACTGAGGATGCAGGGTTTGGTGGAAGCCAGCCATCACCGGCTTTCCTCAATCAGCTTTCCAGCATTGCTCCTAAGCCGTCAGTAGTGATTTTATTCATTACTTAAGATTTGCCCATCGGCAAGTTTTAGGCACCATGGCAGGCTGTGAAGGGAGGAGAGAAACCCGGTGCCGGCATTAGCCTACTCTTGCGAAATACACCAGGGGGGGCCAACTGCTTAACGTCCCTTCCGAAGGACGGGGTGTTGATTTGTGCGGTCTCCTCAATATTTATCGTGGTCTCGTTTTCTCATCCTCGTCGCCTAATAGCAACGCACAAATAGAATTCTCCTTAGAAGAATTTATTCCGGTTGTCGCTATAGCAGATCTTATGCTGAGGCCAACACTCAAACCACACTTTCGGATCCCCCTCAACTGAGGTAGTTGTTCATTCATTTGAGAATTGGTGGCAAATTTCGCCCGTAGAATTTCCCACTCCTCGTCCTTGAGGGCGATGGGTGTCGATAGGATTGCTCTATCAATGGTTCCTTCCACCTCACTCGACTTGTTCGTCTGGCACTCTGAAATCTATATGTTTAAAAGACATCTTAGAGAGCATTATAATGATACTCAGCATTGTTTTCGAAGTTTTATATTATTAATGCTTTATAACTGTTTTTCATTGAAATGCATGCATTTTTTTCATATACAGTTAACTCAACCATTTATTTCATTTTTCCTCATGAGTTTTGCCCACAAGAGGATTTTTGTATTTCACAAGGTGTTATTTACCATTTATTAATTATAACCCATATTCTCCTTATCATGAAATTGCAAACTGACGCGTAGGCCTATTTGCGTCGATAAACATTAAACATGTAGAATATAATGATATTTCTTGCGATAAAGGTAAAATTTCGGTATCGAAATAAAAAAGTTAACTGTACAATAATTATCTGCATTTATCAACGTTGCAATCTATTGAGTTTAACGTTGCTACAGCAATAATTTTGCTGTTTCATAATAAGAGCGAAGCAAAAGACTTAATTCTTTCGTCTTTTTGAAGACAACAATGCCTTTGCAACACCCGGAAAGAGTACGAAAAAGTCATAAAATTTTCAATTTCTGAGACATTGTAAAGATTGAAAAAATAAGATATTTTATAGTTTTAGGCGTCGAATTAAACACACAGAAAAATTGGTTCATATTAATTGATCAATGAAGGAAAAAATCCTGCACCTTGAAAAATCGAAAATAATGCGTAAACTTATGGGAAAATATAATCGTCTCATTGAATCAAACCTGGGACGTTTCAGGGTTATTTCATTTTTCTCGGCCACAATTGATGTAGTTATGAGCGTATTGAAAGTTATCTTAATTCCATCTGGAAATGTCCTAAAAAGTGTGACAGATATACACTCGAGATTTTACAAGGATTTGATAGGCTTTGGTCCATAAATTCAGCTCATGTAAACTTGGGCGGCGTGGATCTTAAGTCTTAGAAGGGAGTTTGCAGGGCAGAATCTCCCATTATTTTATCTTCATGAGAGAGTTATTTTGACGTAATTCGTCGGTTACCACGTTATATTTGGATGAATTGGATAATATCAGCTATATTAGTTCGTCCAGGGGGTATTATTGGCATAAGAATATGGCTAGTAATCCAAAACACAAAAGGTACAAACCTCTCAGAATGTGTCTCCAGGAAGGCCACCACAGCCATGATTAAGATGAGGAAATAAAATATCGGATCCATCCCGTGTGTTCTCAACGAACTTCAAAGACTAAATTTGTATCCATGGTAACGCGATCCTTTTGTTGCGAAAGGCGGCAGGCAACAATTGAATTCTAAATTTCCGCATGGCATATAACACATGACTAGGCTTGGTAGTTTTCAAAGTTAATTTTTCTCAAAATTCGACGATTGAAATCAAGGTTTATTTTTCTAAAAATGAACGACGAAGATCTACGTTTATTTTAATACATTTAATCGATTTCTATCAATAAATCTATACAAATTAGATTCTTTCAATTAAATTTTACTGAAACTTGATACATTAAAATAAGACTTGTCGCATACAGGATTTTTTTGTTACCTTTATACTTTAGTGATTGCGTTGAAGTTGGCTTGGCCCACCAGCCTGGAACAGCAAATTTTCCAGAGTAAATCACAAATAAATTTTATTCGTTAAACCACGCCTCTTATTCGAGAAATTGTGACCATTCAATAACAAAATTAATGTGACGTCAATATAACGCACACCTACAGAAATATCTAGAAGAAAAAATCTTATCTTGTTGAGTGGCATGCGTTGATGAGTGAACAAAAAAGCCCAGAGTACGCCCGCACATGGAACGATGCTTCAGCATTGTAAGAGTATGGAGGCTGTTCATATCGTTTAAGCGACCAAATGGGCGTTTGGAGTATCCGATGTGGTCGAGATTAAAGACGGAATGTGTTAGGCCGATCATATCGTTTTGTCCTGCATCCGTGTCAACTCAGTATGGATCCTTAAGACATAAGGGATCATAGAAAAGGTTTGGAATATCGAATGAAGTGTGGATGTCAAATGCCGATTTTCTCCTTCGTTCCGGACATTCGGCGATAAAATTATCACGTTTGAGTGTGATAAAGAAAATTTAAAAACCTCGACGAAAAATTTCATAGAAAATGTAGTAGTGGAAAATCGACACTTATCGACGATAATTCATTTTTGCTGATTTTGAAGTTTTTGCGAATTAAATGTTTATCGACATTAATCGATTTAAATCGAATCCTAGGTAGCCTACATATGACGTAAAGGATGAACCGAATGCCAGAAAAAAAATTCGATAAAGACAAGTTTTGTGAGTACATCTACATCTACAAGTTACCCTGCAATTCACCAAGTTGGTGGGTGGCAGGGGGTGCAATGCACCAAATCCTACCTAAAGATTGTCTAACGCAATTCGAAATTTCCTATTGTGATCTCTTATTGACCTCGGAAAAACGAGCCTAGATAACGCTCCGTCCTACAATCGATCTCACGTATTTTATCGTCTCGATCATTTCTACCTATATACGTCGGTGCCACAATTATTCCCACTACCTCCTCTTTTAGACATTCTGACCTATATTTCTCTAGAAGTTTCAACCTTGAGTGCAATCTACGGTCCTCCAGTGATACCCAGTTCAAATCCCTCAATAAAGAGGTGTCGCTTTCCTTATGTTCGTACTTTTGTTTTACAAATCTGGCTGCTCTGCGCTGTACTCTTTCTAGTTGAATTATGTGTCCCTTCTCGTACGGATCCCATATGCTCGCTGCGTATTCCACTTGTGGTCTTACCAGTGATAAGTAGCATGTTTCGCGTACTTTCTCTGTAGTGTTCCGTACTATTCTACCTATGAATGCCAGTTTCTTGTTGGCCGCGCCTATAACTCGACGAATGTGCATGTCCCACGAAATATCTCGACAAATGGTTACTCCTAAATATTTTACATACTCAGCTTGTCGAATACTCATTTCATCTATTTTATATTCGAAACCTAAATCTTTGTTCTTACTTTTCCAGAACGTGACTGCGGCACTATTAGTATAATTAATTTCGATTTGCCATTCTTTGCACCACGCTGAAATGGCTCTTAAGTCTTCACGCAGAGACTGATGGTCCTCCTGATTTTTTATTTCTTTATATAGAACGGTGTCATCGGCGAAAAGCCTAATTTTACTACGAACAACCGAGCACATGTCATTTACATAGATTAAGAAGAGCAGAGGGCCCAATACACTTCCCTGAGGAACACCCGAAGCAACTTTAACGGGGGACGAGTATTTCCCATCGATGACAACTATCTGTTCCCTATTCGAGAGGAAGTCTCTCACCCAACCGACAACTTTCGAATTGATACCACATTGTCCTAACTTCGCAAATAATTTCCTATGAGATACTTTATCGAACGCCTTCCTGAAATCAATGAATATGGCATTGACCTGAGTATTTTTCTCTCCGCATCGCAACAAATCGTCCACGAACAGGCCGAGCTGCGTTTCGCATGATCTACCTCTCCGGAATCCGTGTTGGCATCCGCTAAGCAATGAATGACTATCTAAATAGCGCATTACAGAGCTAAAGACTATGTGCTCAAGTATCTTGCACGATAATGAAGTTAAGGACATCGGCCTATAATTTTCGGGGTTCTCTCTGTCGCCACTCTTATGGATGGGCGTAACATGTGCCACCTTCCAATCTTTAGGAACTACTCCTTCTCTAATGGATTTCTCGAATATAATTTTCAAATACGGCGCGATTTCAGCAGCTAATTCTTTCATTACACGCGCGGGAATTTCCTCCGGTCCAGGAGATTTATTTGGCTTAATTGAATGAAGTTGGAGCGCGATGCCATTTTCCGAAAATACCAAATCTTCCATCGAATCGCCCTGACGCATAGGAATAGGGGTTTCACATTCATCGTCATCACGAGTAAAATCTTTCTGAAAGTGATGATTTAATAGGTTTGCTTTATCCATACTATCGTGAACTACGTTTCCCGTTTCCGACCGCAGTGACGCAATAGTGGGGCCCCTACCTTGAACTTCCCTGACGTAAGACCAAAATGCTTTTGGGTTCTTTTTCAAGTTTTCCTTTAAAACCTTCTCTTTATAATTGTTAAACGCATTACGCATTGCTACTCTGGCTATGGAGCGCGCCTCCTTGTATTGCTGCCTTATTATTGCAATCTGTTCGACCGTAGCTGTTGAGGATGTGTTATTTACGCGAGAGTTGAGTTTTCTTTGACGTCGGAGAGCGCTTCTTACTTCCTGATTGTACCATCTAGGTTCTCCACTATCACGCTTCAGTTTGCTCGGAATAAATTTATCTGTACACTCTCGCATCATATCTTTGAACATGCACCAGGATTCCTCCGCGTCTGCACTATCGGTTAAATTGCTGAAATTAGTATATTTATTTCGCAGAAAAGACCTAAATCTTGTGAAATCGGCTTTGGCGAATACATAAAGTTTTCTTTTGGCCTTAACCTGTTTCTCAATAATTAACTGAAATTCCACGTACACTGCCTTGTGATCGCTTATTCCCTCAGCATCAGATACTCTATTCATACGCTCAGGAAGATTAGTAACAAATAAATCTAATATATTATTAAATCTCGTGGGAAATCTCACTAATTGATACAATGAGTGCTTACCGAAAGTTTCTAGTAACGCCTCGCACGATTCACGCTCTCTACCTCCGGGATAAAAGCAATTATGCCTCCAATCTATTGACGGAAGATTGAAATCGCCCCCGATTATAATGGCTTTATCTTTATTAGACGAATTTAGCGTCGCCACTTGTTTCTCCAGAGAATGAATAGTTTCCACGCTCGCATTTGGGGGTCTATAAAAAGCGCATATATTTATAGTTTTTGAGTCGCTTCCTTTCACACGACACCAAACACTTTCGATTTCGTCGTCGTTAATCTGTATTGGGTAACTTTTGTATTTATTGCTAACTGCTATAAAGACTCCACCTCCCGACCGGATGCATCGATCTTTTCTGAAGACGCTATAGTCACGAGGAAAGATCTCCTGACTGGCTATGTCTGCCGTAAGCCAGCTTTCAGTGCCTATAACTACATCAGCACGCAGACTACGAATAAGATGTTCAAATTCGGCCTCCTTCCTGCGAATGCTGCGACAATTAACCGTAATGATTTTTAATTTCTCGCTATGACTACGTAACGATTCCTCGTGCTCTACTGAGCTATTATTACTGTTATTATTATTAACATTATAATTATTATTATTTACTGCCTCCTTATCCTTCCTACTATGTCGACTATTTCTACGCTTGGAATGTATTCTACTGTTACTTAACGTCGGGTTTATAGCGCTATTAAGGTCGCACGCATTATCTACGGAATTGTTGCATGGAAAATCGTTTATCCCCATGCCTTCGATAATTCTGTTACCGCACGGATTTCTTACATTTTCCCCTATTGTGCTCTCAATTAATCCCGTACCGGTAAGCTGCCTACATCCTAACCTACCATCTGATCTACTATTGGCGTGCATCTCAACGCTTGCTAAAAAATTGCAATTGCTTAAATCTAACCTAAAAAAGCCCTAGAATGCTCAAACACCCTACGCGCTACCGCCTCCGCAGCCTCGGCAGTGTAGTGCACACCAGAACCGTTTAGGGATGCCCTACATGAGTCCAGGACCGGCCTCAGGTCAACGAAGTCCACTCCATTGCCCCTACAGAAGTCCCACAGCCTACGGTTTAGCCCGACCACTCGGCTCCAAACCATAGAACCGCAGTCCGTCCGAGGAACAATGCTACAGATGGAAAGCCACACAACAGCACCAGACTCCTCTCGGACACGAGCAACCTAAGCGGCCAAGTCCTTAAAAGAGCTTAAGACCTCCTCGGAGCCGCGCTTCGAAGCGTCATTGGTACCAACATGGGCCACCACCCGCAGCGAGGAGCAACCCGTGCCCGATACCGACACCCTGAACTCCTTCGTCACCTGGGGCACCGAAACTCCTGGTATACACCTGGAGAACACCCGCTCGTGAACTCGCTCCCGGCGGGCCCGTGACAGTAAAGGCGCCACCACACGCCGGACGTTGGAGCTCCCTATCACTAATGATACATAAAGCGGTAATTATGAAAGCGGAATAATCAATAAGGCGAAAGTGTGTTTTTTACACTCAGAAAACAAATAGGAATAGCAGAAAGGACATTCTTGTACTACTTAGCATCATAAATCGATGGATCATCGCTGAGGACGGCTACGTAGTAGGCAAAAAGCGCAACACTTTTCACCAACCGTTTCGTGACTTCTATAGCAATCTCTGTCATTAACTATTTATTTACGTAGAGCTGTTTGATCTAATAGGATTGCCTCCCCATAATGTTACTAGCTGCATTGCCGTTGGGTAAGACCTCCTTTCGACATGTCGATGCAAATATAGAATGTTCCCATTGATCTCTTTGATTTGCAAGGATTGAATACATGAATATTTTTTTTTCCATAAGCGCAAATTCAATGTGACGCCCATATTGGATGCTTATGGCTGACGAAAATCACCGGATAAACTCGTACGCAATGGACAATTTCGTTCGAATAAAAAATCGGATGAATTCGCGTTCAAAATGATCACAGCCTATCGCGACACAAGCAAGAGCGTTGATTCCGAGTCACAGTCATAGCCAAATTAAAACACAATCACACCTGCATTCGTGCCTTTGTTCATACTTACATTCGCAGTTGCCTCATTCAATCATATATGCACCAACATCCAAAACATTCATAGATAATTTAACGCTGACATTGCTGAGCGCATTCACCCAATCGTTTAAATTCTGATGCACTGACATTCATGGTAATACAGACGAAGAGGCGCATTTCACGTAGCTCCTCAGATCTTTTTAATTTCTTCGGACTTCTCTTATTTTTCTTCTTATCTGGTCTGACGCTCTGTTGATTCGCCTCTCGCCTATGCGCAATGTATATATAAGAGATAGTGCAATTAATAGCCGGATAGGAAGGGAGGAGAGAAACCTGGTGCCGGCATTGAGCCTGCTCTTAACGAAGAACACCACCTCGACTCGAGGATTGGTGCAGATGACTAGCGAGCCTAGCCTATCTAACACAGGTCTCTGACTCCGGATTGGTTGACCGTCAACCGATAGTTAAAACACGGCTCATACTCTCCACATTGCGGATCATTCTTTTTAAAATTTTTCTCATTTTAGTTACTAACGCGGGAATCCGTCTGCCTGGTGCGGGAAAACCCCTCACGAGGGGGAAGTACGTAAGTCGCTGCGGGACTCCCTAGGGCTTTCCGGGACACGACCAGGTACCACCAGGGTGTTGGTAGCACGCCTTGACGCGAGCGGGCCAATCCCGAGTGGCTACCATTGCACGGTCGGCCCCACTTCTTCCGCGGGGGGTGGCTAACTTGTCCCATCTTCTCACCCGTTCGACCTTTTCCTATTTTGATAGGACAGGATAAAACTAACACTCTGTGGGAGTTCGTCTGCCAGGTGCGGGAAAACCCCCTTTCGGGGGGAAGTACGTAAGTCGCTGCGGGACTCCCTAGAGCTTTTCGGGACTCGACCAGGTGCCACCAGGGAGTTGGCAGCACGCCTTGACGCGAGCGGGTTAACCCCGGGGCTACCATTGCACGGTCGGCCCCACTCCTTCTGCGGGGGGTGGCTAACTTGCCCCACCTTCTTACCCGCTCGCCCTTTTACTATATTGACAGGTGACAGGCCTAACTCCCCCCCCAGAATGATCCGCTCACGAGGAAAGACTTATACGTCGCGACGATTGAGAAAAACGAAAATTTTAAGATTACGGCTATGGCAGAAATAAAAAAAATATGCAGTCACAGGGTACACTTAGAACCTTATAAATACCAGAGGCCGCAGATGTGCTTCCGCTGCAATAGGTATGGACACGGGTCTCAGAACTGCACCGCATCTCCTTGATGCTACAAATGCGCAAACCAAGGCTAAATGTTGTAACTGCGGAGGGGAGCACGTGTCTTTCTCTCGTAGGTGTCCAGTCTACTTGAAACACGAAGAGGCGCTCAAATCCAAAGAAAAGAAAAATGACAAGACGCACAGAACCATCCAGGTCCCCCCCCCCCCACCGCCATCAGTCTGGACTCTCCCAGGTAAACCTGGCAAAGGGATCGAAGAAAAAGAATTTCCGCCGCTAGAAGAGAAAAAAACCAAGGAGCAGCCCAATAGGGAAGAGAAAACTTTTAAAAGCGACTCAGATATGAAAACACTAGTCGCGACTATGGCCCAATTTACTGCAACTATCCAGCAGCAAATGACGGCCATGATGACGCTAATTCAGACCCTAGTAGCCGCCATAACCGCACAAAACGGCAATGGACGCTAGGGTCAATCAAGCGACTGCGATCATCATGGCCCACTGGAATGCAAACGGGGCTGTAAGAAACAAGACGCCGGAGCTCATTGAGTTCCTGAGGAAACATTCAGTAAAGATTATTTTAATACATGAGACGCACCTTCAACCGAATGAGGATTGGGCTGTTCCTGGTTATGAGATATTTAGGAGGGACCGAGATAGTAATACTCGAGGGGGTGGAGTGGCGATCCTTGCCCGTGAAGGTATAGCATGCGCAAAAATAGACGACAGAAGCTCTGGCCCGATAGAAGCAGTAGGTGTCAGAGCGGATACAACTATGGGAACCCTCACCATCATAAGCACCTATATCCCACCAGGGAAAGAATTACGCATGCAAGACCTAAACGGGCTCCTTAGTATGGACAATGGAGTAATAATAGCGGGTGATTTTAATGCAACGCATTGGGCGTGGAACTGCAGTAAAGATAGCAGGCGTGGTAATCTTTTAAAGACATGGGCACGAGATAACCAATTTAGGGTAGTGGCTCCGAGAACAACGACGCGACCAGGACCAAGGAACACAGGAAGTGTCCTTGACTTTGCACTGGTCAAGAATTTTGATCAACGGACAGTATCTAAAACGATCCCAAAGCTAACGAGCGACCATTACCCGGTAGTTCTGAGGATCGGAACACAAGTATTGTTTTATCAACAGGACAACCACCGCATGTGCTATGGACTTGCGGATTGGGCTAATTTTAGGAAAATAATTACGGAGTCACTACCAAGCGATGTGCCCACGATATCCACCAGGGAGGGAATTGATGAAGCGGCAGAATTGTTGGGGAACGCAATCAATA
Organism: Tanypteryx hageni; assembly: GCA_028673005.1. Taxonomy (NCBI): domain Eukaryota; kingdom Metazoa; phylum Arthropoda; class Insecta; order Odonata; family Petaluridae; genus Tanypteryx; species Tanypteryx hageni. The sequence continues at coordinate 198,774,713 of CM054113.1, read as the reverse complement.
ACGCAGCGGAAAAAGCTATTCCGCGAAGAGCAAGGAAATCAAAAGAAAACCTGGAGATCCCTGACGAAATCAAAAATCTTATAAGCAAAAGAAACTGGGTGAGGCGGCAGTTTAACCATTACGGTACGGCCGACCAAAAGAGGGATCTCCGGGGATTAAACAGAGAAATTAGGGATCAACTGAGGCGCCTGAGGAGGTACCAATGGTCCATCAGACTGGCAGACCTCAATATAAGCGACAACTCCATATGGAAGTATACGCGTTCCCTAATGGATTCTGCCAGGAGTGACCCTCTGGTGGAGAGCCCAAGAGGCAAACTTACCACGTCTGTTGACAAAGAGGAATTCCTTGCGTCTCATTTAGAACAGGTTTTCACGCCCAATGACGCAACAGAATACACCCCAGACATAAAAATGGAGGAGATAGAGTCCATGCTAAGGGTACAGCACATCGAGGATCAAGCCACTCCGGTGTTCTCCATCAGAGAATTGGCAGAAGTTATAGCACGCCTACCAAAGGGGAAGGCGACAGGTAAAGACAACATCCCCTACGAACTAATAAAGCGACTGCCAATCTCTGCAGGAGAATACCTTATCTCGATTCTCAATGCAGCAGTGAGGATAGGACATTACCCTGCCGGCTGGAAGCATGCAAATGTCATATGCATACCCAAGGTAAGAAGGAAGGTCTTAAAAGCCACTGACTTCAGACCGATATCCCTCCTTTCCTGCCTTGGGAAAGTATGCGAAAAAATTATCTACCCACATATACTGACACACGCGGAAGGGCATGGTGTGATCCCCCAAATGCAGTTCGGATTTAAGGCAGGACACTCCACAACACATCAGCTGCAGAGGGTGGTAGATTTTATCACGGACGCCTTCAACAGGAGGAATGTATCTGTTGGAGTAGCTTTTGATATAAGCAAAGCTTTCGACAAAGTATGGCACTTAGGCCTACTGCAAAAACTTTTTATAGCAAAATTTCCCTCTTGGCAGGTGAAATTTATAAAATCTTATATCAATGACAGGCCATTCACCGTAAAATGGAATGGTGCCGAAACTCGACAAGGAGGATAGCAGCTGGTGTTCCACAAGGGAGTGTCCTAGGGCCATTACTATTCTCTATTTACACGGGTGACATTCCGACGGATGAGGGGGATTGGAATTCCACCATTGCCCTCTACGCGGACGATTGTGCGATACTTACAAGAAGCTTCCAGCCGGAAATGGCCGTCTGATACGCCCTGAGGCAAACTGAAAAACTCACGAAGTACTATAAGAAATGGAGAATCGAGATAAACCCCAAAAAGACCCAAGCAATCCTCTTCCAAAAAAGGGATGCTGATTTGCCGAGACAGCTCTCAGTAGAAGGTGTTGAAATTCCCTGGGCTAAACATCTTAAATACCTTGGTGTAACAATGGACGAGAAACTACGGTTTGACGACCACGTAAAAAGGGTCAACCTTGCAGCAGCAGGGAAGAGAGCCAGACTCTTCCCAATTTTTAAATCAATTGACGTGTCCAGGGAATTAAAAACACACCTATATAAGGCAATGATCAGACCGACACTTATGTACGCTGCACCAGTGTGGACGGGTTTTCTCATGCAGAAATCCTGGAAAATACTCGAGATCGCGGAGAGAAAGATTTTAAGCCGAATAGGCAGGACATGGGTTAGAAATGTTGATGTCCATGAAATGATAGGGATACCCACGATTAGGGAATTTGCCAAAGATTTGGCTAACAAATACAAACTCGCCCTGGAAAATAAAACGAATGACGTTCTCCGCGATCTCGCAATAAACAAAGTGTCGGTCTGGGATAAGTACAAGAGAGCATTGGCATCCACAGGTGAAGAGGATAAGGTCCCTCCTAAAAAGCGGCGAATATAACTTTTATTAATACTGACCATTATGACACACGGGTGAGGTGCCTGTAATTTAATACCCGACGTTGAGTAAAGCCACATTGGAAGGCAACTCAGAAATAACAGATACCACGGGAGGGTATGAGCCACGGGCCGGATAGGAAGGGAGGAGAGAAACCTGGTGCCGGCATTGAGCCTGCTCTTAACGAAGAACACCACGGGGGCCAGCGGCTTAACGTCCCTTCCGAAGGATTTGAGTGCGCTACAAATTACTCTTTTTCTGATTGGCTCGTCCTCGTCTCCTTAGTTCCAACACGAACAAATAGGGGACCGGACGTCCTCGGAAAATATCCTACTGAAGGATTCGAACCGGGTGTCTCTTCGGATCATGGTGGGCCCAACACTCTAATCACTACACAACTCCACATGGGTCTCACAACGCGAACTTTCTTTTTTTTTTCTCGACGGTCGCATGATGTCATGACGTAACTATAATGGCAAGAAAGGCGAGAAGTGCCTGAAAGGAGTGTGTTTGTAGTTGAAAATAATACTGAAGAGCGAGTGCATTGCGCGCAGTACATTGTTAAAGTAGATCATAACGAGGAAAACTTTCTTACTCATCGTCATTTTGATGGAAATTCTGAAAAAATGACCTGGCTTCACTCTTGGAAGGGCAGAATTGTGTAAGAGATTTATGTGTATAATACCATTGAAGGTGAAAAAGACAGTATTCCATCCCAAGTTGATTTACCTTTAGAAGGTCTTAGGTATCTTGCTGGCTATATTGCATTCAAATGTAAGAAATACGACTGCAACTTAGGTCACTCAGCACAACAGCATCTTCAAATAAAGGAAGATGCATTTTCCAACATGAGTTCGATTTAAATCCTTTCAATAGGTGATCTAACCGACCCACCCGATCAGTGGTTTTATACGGTGCAATTATTTGAAGTAATTTTTGACAATTTTCGTGCTGGATATATGACAAAATCCCCACAAAGTAATACAATCACTTACTAGTATATTCCAAGGAAAATTTCCTCTTGTTAATAAAAATGCTGTCATTTTTTACGTGAAGACAACAACATTCATTAGAATTCGCTTTTTAAACACACTTGCATGCCGTAGGCATGCTGAGAGAACAGTTGCAAAGAAAGGATTGAAGTGAACGAAGTCTACTGTGTAATTGTTCTATGTTATGAATTTTCTTTTGAGAATAACTTTGTATTTTGTTTATATATTTTCTGTATTACGTTTTTATACATTACATAAATAAATTAAAGTTTAAAAAACACTCCGGCCATATAGTTAGACGTTTCTCTTCTATCCTTTTCCCTACGCTTGCCATTATAGCTACGTCACAGGCAACAGCCAATGGTAACGCGTTTCCTCTAGTGGGCCAACCATTAGTCTCTAGTGACCTTGACACTACTCCCCCTTTCTCTGGTATTCCAGCTATATCTGGTATTCCAGGTGGTAGTATCAACCGGATGATTTGGGTCGATCAATAAGGGAATGTAGAAGAGTAGAAAGAGAGAGAGAGAGTTTGCTGACATATGCCTTTAGCAAATCATGGTGCGCCCAACACTCGAACCACTGCACCACCGGCTCCACCTTTGTCTGGTCTTCCAGCTAGTAGTATCAACCCCATGGTTTGGATCGATACATAAGAGAATGTAGAAGGTTAGAAAGAGAGAATGAGATAGAGTTTGCTGACATAATCCCTGCATGATTAGTTCAGTCCACTACAAACATGTTACGTTTTATCGGTTTCATTAAAACTTTGGTAGAATATTTTTACCGGAAGTAGTATCATCTTCAACGAAAGCATTTATTATTATATTATTATTTTTATTATCATTTGTAATTATAATAATATTTTTATTAATTATATAATAATTGGTTCAAAATCTACTATTGAATTTAAAAACCCATAAGGAATACGGGGTGGGTCATATTTTTTGAATCTCATAAAATGAATAATAAGTGTAGCAAATCAATCTTTTATTATCGCCTAAGTAATACATGCGATAGCAATTCTATCTTTGATATCTTCTATTTCCACTCCTCTTTTTCTCAATTTTATAGTTTAAATATACATGCATAAATCTACGTTCTTAATCTGTGACGGGGTTATTGTGAGTTAACGCGGTAAGGAAAACTTTAAAGCCGTCTGGGAAAGCATGGATTTCGGTTCCTTAATTTCCTTACTACAATATGAAACACTAGGGGCCTATTTAATAAGGATTTAATGCGTTTGGCGTTTTAATAAGTATAGCAAATCAATCTTTTATAGGAAAATTTTTTTAGTATTTCAGAATGACGCAAGAAATTTTTAAAAATATTTTAAATAACATTACAGAAAATTGGCAAAACAATCAAAATTTTATAAACGCATAACATCTGTTGAAATTACAATTACAATTAAACGAAAAAATTCATGAAATCATTCTTTATTTTTTTCAAATTAATTTGCATATGCACAAAGGAAAAATAGATCCCGACTGTAGATAATTAGAAAAATATCTTACCAATCTAATAATCTGCTGTTCATTTCGCCTATAACTTACTGCGTGATAGTTTTTATATTTCTGTTCCCGGAGTGAAAGTTTTTCAAAAACAAGAAAATAACCTTTCACAATGCATCTTCAAACTATTAACTCAACTATAAGTAGGCTGACCATATCACAACAAGGCGAAAACGGGACATTTCCCATGTAGAAAACAGGACAAAACGGGACAATTTTTCAAACGACTATTTTAAAAAGGGTGGTTTATATCACTCCAATAAATACATGATTTTAAGGAATTGGAGTAATTCCGTAGATTGGATATTTATCTTTAGTTATTTATTTATCTTAAGTAGAGAGAAAATACCCATACTTCATGCGTTCATATGGTCTCAGCAGTATAAGTTAAAATGAGTCCACTAATATTTCCTGAAAAGGGTCGTTTTGTGATGCTCCCGAAATCGATTGTCGCTCTCTACTCTCTTTTTTTATATGTTTTAACAACCCCATATTTTGTGATTAGTTAGATTATTTTATTAGATATTTGGTTCCTTATTATATTTAGTTTAGTCTTAGGAGGAAAAAAAAACTATTGCTCATGCTGTACAGAAGCTCTACACAATTTAAAGCTATTCTACAAAAAAAGTAAAAAAAAGAAAAAATAATAATTACAACAACAACAATAATAATAAATGAATAAATAATGAAAAAAATGAAAAAATAAAATAAAGAAATACTAATATATACAAAAAATTACAGTAGGTAGTTGGTATCTTCTTCACTAAACTACCTTACTAATGTACATACATTTTTTCTGTATTTTTTCATGTTTATTGTATTGTATTTATAAGTAGTTATATTAATTTTAAGTTCATAAGCAAATCACAAAAATCGCAAGGTATAAAAATTATGTAAATATAATCAACAAACCCCCATTGTAATTGAGCACTTTCTGACCAGCCGGGAACTTGGGTGTTACCACGAGGTACGGCCCACATTTCTGGTAAAAATTCTGAGCAGACATCTAAGAGAGAGAGTACGTTTTAAATCCAAAAATCTCTTTTTTGAAATGAAAAATTATTCTCCGCTACGTCAACATAGTTTTCTCAAGGAAAGAGTAATCCTAATAGGAATGAAATTTATTATGAAAACGTTAGCTTTTCTTTTTAGCTCTCAATTTTAATATAATAGTACACTACTTCTTTTATATTTGTTGACGAATATTTTTATTTTATATATTCTAAAGATTAAGATAAATACGAATTATTTTAGTCTATAAAAATTAATCGTTAACTTGAAATAATTTTTTAAAAGTTGAGCGATAAGTTTCAACTAAAAAGACAAAAACGCTACTCAGTATTTAAAAGTCTATTAGTAGGAAGAAGACAAATTTTAAATAATTATTTTACCTACGATACAGATAGGGTTTTTTAAATAAATATTACCGTTAGATAAGATCTTTTGATCTCATTTCGGTAGCAATATATATATACATATATATATATATATACAATAGAATCAAACAGTGACGAACCAATTCATTTAAACATTAGATAAATAACATGCTAATTCTAGGGACCATTTTGATGGAATTAAATATTTGCTTTATTGACTAAAAATAAAAGTCGAATGATAAGAAGTGCATAAAACCTCCTTTTTCTAAGTTCTTCATTCTTGTTTATTTACCATAGAAACTTACATTTCTTGCATTTCAGTAATACAAAAAGTATAATTGTATTTATACAGTTTAAACAAGAAACAATAACTAAAGCAATAAATACTAAAAAATCTTTACTTATTATCAATGTTTAGTAGTTAATCTAAGTTATGTTTTTCTGCCGAGCTTATTTTCTTTAACAAACTTTTATCCTTTACAATTTTGTCATAGAAATCACTATACGTCATGTCAAAGTTCACACGCACGATTAGCATTGCTTTCATAGTATCGATGCTTATTCTCGATTTTTCATTCGACCAAATTTTGTTCATGAGAGTGAATATTTCTTCAACTGAGAATGCAGGGTTTGGTGGAAGCCAGCCATCACCGGCTTTCCCCAATCAGCTTTCCAGCATTGCTACTAAGCTGTCAGTAGTGATTTTATTCATTACTTAATTTTTGCCCATCGGCAAGTTTTAGGCACCATGGCAGGCTGTGAAGGGAGGAGAGAAACCAGGTGCCGGCATTAGCCTACTCTTGCGAAATACACCAGGGGGGCCAACTGTTTAACGTTCCTTCCGAAGGACGGGGTGTTGATTTGTGCGGTGTCCTCAATATTTCTCGTGGTCTCGTTTTCTCATCCTCGTCGCCTAATAGCAACGCACAAATAGAGGGCCGGAGCGTCTTCGGAATTCTCCTTAGAAGAATTTATTCCGGTTGTCGCTATAGCAGATCTTATGCTGAGTCCAACACTCAAACCACACTTTTGGAACCCCATCAACTGAGGCTGTTGATCATTCATTTCAGAATTGGAGGCAAATTTCGCCCGTAGAATTTCCCACTCCTCGTCCTTGAGGGCGATGGGTGTCGATAGGATTGCTCTATCAGTGGTTCCTTCCACCTCACTCGACTTGTTCGTCTGGCACTCTGTAATCTATATGTTTAAAAGACATTTTAGAGAGCATTATAATGATACTAAGCAATGCTTTCGAAGTTTTATATTATTAATGCTTTATAACTGTTTTTCATTGAAATACATTCATTTTTTCCATATACAGTTAACTCAACCATTTATTTCATTTTTCCTCATGAATTTTGCCCACACAAGGATTTTTGTATTTCACAAGGTATTATTTATCATTTATTAGATATAACCCATATTCTCCTTATCATGAAATTTCAAACTGACGCGTAGGCCTATTTGCGTTGATAAACATTTAACATGTAGAATATGATGATTTTACTTACGATAATGGTAAAATTTCGGTATCGAAATAAAGAAGTTTACTGCATAATAATTATCTGCAATTATTAACGTTGCAATATTGAGTTTGACGTTGCTACAGCAATAATTTTGCTGTTTCATTATAAGCGCGAAGCGAATAACTTAATCCTTTCGTCTATTTGAAGGAATAATGGATGCTAATTGAATCGTAGGCAACAATACCTTTGCAAAACTCGGAAGAAGTACGAAAAAGTAAACAAATTTTCAATTTCTGACACATTGTAAACATTGCAAGAATAAGATATTTTATAGTTTTAGGCGTCGAATTTAGCAAACAGAAAAATTGGTCCATATTAATTGATCAATGAAGGAAAAAATCCTGCACCTTGAAAAATCGAAAATCCTGTGTAAACTTATGGGAAAATATAATCGTCCCCTTGAGTCAAACCTGGGACCTTTTCAGGGTTATTTCATTTTTCTCGGCCACAATTGATGGAGTTTTGAGCGTATTGAAAGTTTAAGCTCTTAATTCCATCTGGAAGTGTCTTAAAAACTATGACAGATAGACACATGAGATTTTACAATGATTTGATAGGCTTTGGTCCATAAATTTGGCTCATGTAAACGTGGGCGGCGTGGATCTTAAGTCTTAGAAGGGAGTTTGCACGGCAGAATCTCCCATTATTTCATCTTCATGGGAGAGTTATTTTGACGAAATTCGTCGGTTACCACGTTATATTTGGATGAATTGGATAATATCAGCTATATTAGTTCGTCCAGGGGGTATTATTGGCATAAGAATATGGCTAGTAATCCAAAACACAAAAGGTACAAATCTCTCAGAATGTGACTCCAGGAAGGCCACCACAGCCAAGATTATGATGAGGAAATAAAATATAGGATCCATCCCGTGTGTTCTCAGCGAACTTCAAAGACTAAATTTGTATCTATGGTAACGCGATCCTTTTGTTGCGAAAGGCGGCAGGCAACAATTGAATTCTAAATTTCGGCATGGAATATAACACATGACTAGGCTTGGTAGTTTTCGAAGTTAATTTTTCTCAAAATTCGACGTTTGAAATCAAGGATAATTTTTCTGAAAATGAACGACGACGATCCACGTTTATTTTAATACATTTTATCGATTTCTATCAATAAATCTATACAAATTAGATTCTTTCAATTAAATTTTACTGAAACTTGATACACTAAAATAAGACTTGTCGCATACAGGATTGTTTTGTTGCTCTTATACTTTAGTGATTGCGTTGTAGTTGGCTTGGCCCACCAGCCTGGAACAGCTAATTTTTCAGAGTAAATCACAAATAAATTTTATTCGTTAAATCACGCCTCTTATTGGAGAAATTGTGACCATTCAATAACATAATTAATGTGACGTCAATATAGAGCACACCTACACAAATATCTAGAGGAAAACATCTTATCTTGTTGAGTGGCAAGCGTTGATGACTGTACAAAAAAGCCCAGAGTACGCCCGCACATGGAACGATGCTTCAGCATTGTAAGAGTATGGAGGCTGTTCATATCGTTTAAGCGACCAAATACGCGTTTGGAGTATCCGATGTGGTCGAGATTAAAGACGGAGTGTGTTAGGCCGATCATATCGTTTTCTCCTTCATCCGTGTCAACTCAGTATGGATCCTTAAGACATAAGGGATCTTAGAAAGGGTTTGGAATATCGAATGAAGTGTGGATGTCAAATGCCGATTTTCTCCTTCGTTCCGGACATTCGGCGATAAAATTATCACATTTGAGTGTGATAAAGAAAATTTAAAAACCTTGCCGAATAATTTCATAGAAAATGTAGTAGTGGAAAATCGACACTTATCGACGACAATTCATTTTCGCCGTTTTGAAGATTTTCCGAATTAAATGTTTATCGACATTTATCGATTTAAATCGAATACTAGGTACCCTAAATATGACGTAAAGGATGAACCGAATGCCAGAAAAAAAATTCGATAAACACTTATGTTTTGTGAGTAATGTTACATAAAGCGGTAATTATGAAAGCGGAATAATCAATAATGCGAAAGTATGTTTTTTACACTCAGAAAACCAGTTGGAATAGCAGAAAGGAATTAATTTGAGAAGGAGGGTCTTTTTACGTACCAAATACAGAGAGCCGCGAATAGGCCATGTCTGATGATAATGAAGTACGAAACAGAAAGGACACTCTTGTACTCGTTAGAATCATCAATCGATGGATCAACGCTGAGGACGGCTACGTAGGAGGCAAAAAGCGCAACACTTTTCACCAACCGTTTCGTGACTTCTATAGCAATCTTTCTCATTAACTACTTATTTACCTAGAGCTGTTTGATCTAATAGGATTGCCTCTCCATAATGTTACTAGCTGCATTGCCGTTGGGTAAGACTTCCCCTTTTGACATGTCGATGCAAATATAGAATGTTCCCATTGATCTCTTTGATTTGCAAGGATTGAATACATGAATTTTTTTTTCCATAAGCACAAATTCAATGTGACGCCCATATTGGATGCTTATGGCTGACGAAAATCACCGGATGAACTCGTACGCAATGGACAATTTCGTACGAATAAAAAATCGGATGAATTCGCGTTCAAAATGATCACAGCCTATCGCGACACAAGCAAGAGCGTTGATTCCGAGTCACAGTCATAGCCAAATTAAAACACAATCACACCAGCATTCCTGCCTTTGTTCATACTTACATTCGCAGTTGCCTCATTCAATCATATATGCACCAACATCCAAAACATTCATAGATAATTTAACGCTGACATTGCTGAGCGCATTCACCCAATCGTTTAAATTCTGATGCACTGACATTCATGGTAATACAGACGAAGAGGCGCATTTCACGTAGCTCCTCAGATCTTTTTAATTTCTTCGGACTTCTCTTATTTTTCTTCTTATCTGGTCTGACGCTCTGTTGATTCGCCTCTCGCCTATGCGCAATGTATATATAAGAGATAGTGCAATTAATAGCCGGATAGGAAGGGAGGAGAGAAACCTGGTGCCGGCATTGAGCCTGCTCTTAACGAAGAACACCACGCGGGCCAGCGGCTTAACGTCTCTTCCGAAGGATTTGAGCGCGCTACAAATTACTCTTTTGCTGATTGGCTCGTCCTCGTCTCCTTAGTTCCAACACGCACAAATAGGGGGCCGGACGTCTTCGGAAAATATCCTACTCAAGAATTCGAACCGGGTGTCTCTTCGGATCATGGTGAGCCCAACACACGAAACACTACACAACACCACTTGGGTCTCACAACGCGAACTTTCTCTTTTTTCTTTTCGACGGTCACATGATGTCATGACGTAACTATAATGGCAAGAAGGCGAGAAGTGCCGGAAAGGAGTGTGTTTGTAGTCGAAAATAATACTGAAGAGCGAGTGCATTGCGCGCAGTACATCTACATCTACATCTACAAGTTACCCTGCAATTCACCAAGTTGGTGGGTGGCAGGGGGTGCAATGCACCAAATCCTACCTAAAGATTGTCTAACGCAGTTCGAAATTTCCTATTGTGATCTCTTATTGACCTCGGAAAAAACGAGCCTAGATAACGCTCCGTCCTACAATCGATCTCACGTATTTTATCGTCTCGATCATTTCTACCTATATACGTCGGTGCCACAATTATTCCCACTACCTCCTCTTTTAGACATTCTGACCTATATTTCTCTAGAAGTTTCAACCTTGAGTGCAATCTACGGTCCTCCAGTGATACCCAGTTCAAATCCCTCAATAAAGAGGTGTCGCTTTCCTTATGTTCGTACTTTTGTTTTACAAATCTGGCTGCTCTGCGCTGTACTCTTTCTAGTTGAATTATGTGTCCCTTCTCGTACGGATCCCATATGCTCGCTGCGTATTCCACTTGTGGTCTTACCAGTGATAAGTAGCATGTTTCGCGTACTTTCTCTGTAGTGTTCCGTACTATTCTACCTATGAATGCCAGTTTCTTGTTGGCCGCGCCTATAACTCGACGAATGTGCATGTCCCACGAAATATCTCGACAAATGGTTACTCCTAAATATTTTACATACTCAGCTTGTCGAATACTCATTTCATCTATTTTATATTCGAAACCTAAATATTTGTTCTTACTTTTCCAGAACGTGACTGCGGCACTATTAGTATAATTAATTTCGATTTGCCATTCTTTGCACCACGCTGAAATGGCTCTTAAGTCTTCACGCAGAGACTGATGGTCCTCCTGATTTTTTATTTCTTTATATAGAACGGTGTCATCGGCGAAAAGCCTAATTTTACTACGAACAACCGAGCACATGTCATTTACATAGATTAAGAAGAGCAGAGGGCCCAATACACTTCCCTGAGGAACACCCGAAGCAACTTTAACGGGGGACGAGTATTTCCCATCGATGACAACTATCTGTTCCCTATTCGAGAGGAAGTCTCTCACCCAACCGACAACTTTCGAATTGATACCACATTGTAACTAACTTCGCAAATAATTTCCTATGAGATACTTTATCGAACGCCTTCCTGAAATCAATGAATATGGCATTGACCTGAGTATTTTTCTCTCCGCATCGCAACAAATCGTCCACGAACAGGCCGAGCTGCGTTTCGCATGATCTACCTCTCCGGAATCCGTGTTGGCATCAGCTAAGCAATGAATGACTATCTAAATAGCGCATTACAGCGCTAAAGACTATGTGCTCAAGTATCTTGCACGATAATGAAGTTAAGGACATCGGCCTATAATTTTCGGGGTTCTCTATGTCGCCACTCTTATGGATGGGCGTAACATGTGCCACCTTCCAATCTTCAGGAGCTACTCCTTCTCTAATGGATTTCTCGAATATAATTTTCAAATACGGCGCGATTTCAGCAGCTAATTCTTTCATTACAGTACAGTGTTAATGTAGATGATAACGAGGAATACTTTCTTACTCATCGTCATTTTGATGGAAAAGCTGAAAAAATGACCTGGCTTCCCTCTTGGAAGGGCAGAATTGTGTAAGAGATTTATGTGTATAATACCATTGAAGGTGAAAAAGACAGTATTCCATCCCAAGTTGATTTACCTTTAGATGGTCTTAGGTATCTTGCTGGCTATATTGCATTCAAATGTAAGAAATACGACTGCAACTTAGGTCACTCAGCACAACAGCATCTTCAAATAAAGGAAGATGCATTTTCCAACATGAGTTCGATTTAAATCCATTCAATAGGTGATCTAACCGACCCACCCGATCAGTGGTTTTATACGGTGCAATTATTTGATGTAATTTTTGACAATTTTCGTGGTGGACATATGGCAAAATCTCCCAAAGTTATACAATGACTTACTAGTATATTGCAAGGAAAATTTCCACTTGTTAATAAAAATGTTGTCAAGTTTTACGTGAGGACAACAACATTCATTAGAATTCGCTTTTTAAAAACACTTGCATGCCGTAAGCATGCTGAGAGAACAGCTGCAAAGAAAGGATTGAAGTGAACGAAGTCTACTGTGTAATTGTTCTATGTTATGAATTTTCTTTTGAGAATAACTTTGTATTTTGTTTATATATTTTCTGTATTACGTTTTTATACATTACATAAATAAATTAAAGTTTAAAAAACACTCCGGCCATATAGTTAGACGTTTCTCTTCTATCCTTTTCCCTACGCTTGCCATTATAGCTACGTCACAGGCAACAGCCAATGGTAACGCGTTTCCTCTAGTGGGCCAACCATTAGTCTCTAGTGACCTTGACACTACTCCCCCTTTCTCTGGTATTCCAGCTATATCTGGTATTCCAGGTGGTAGTATCAACCGGATGATTTGGGTCGATCAATAAGGGAATGTAGAAGAGTAGAAAGAGAGAGAGAGAGTTTGCTGACATATGCCTTTAGCAAATCATGGTGCGCCCAACACTCGAACCACTGCACCACCGGCTCCACCTTTGTCTGGTCTTCCAGCTAGTAGTATCAACCCCATGGTTTGGATCGATACATAAGAGAATGTAGAAGGTTAGAAAGAGAGAATGAGATAGAGTTTGCTGACATAATCCCTGCATGATTAGTTCAGTCCACTACAAACATGTTACGTTTTATCGGTTTCATTAAAACTTTGGTAGAATATTTTTACCGGAAGTAGTATCATCTTCAACGAAAGCATTTGTTGCTAAACATCACAATATTTTTATTATCATTCGTAATTATAATAATATTATTATTAATTATATAATAATTGGTTCAAAATCTACTATTGAATTTGAAGACCCATAAAGAATACGGGGGGGGGGAATAATTTTTGAATCTCATAAAATGAATAATAAGTATAGCAAATTAATCTTTTATTATCGCCTAAGTAATACCTGCGATAGCAATTCTATCTTTAATATATCCTATTTCCACTCCTCTTTTTCTCAATTTTATAGTTTAAATATACATGCATAAATCTACGTTCTTAATCTGTGACGGGGTTATTGTGAGTTAACGCGGTACGGAAAACTTTAAAGCCGTCTGCGAAAGCATGGATTTCGATTCCTTAATTTCCTTACTACAATAAGAAACACTAGGGGCCTATTTATTAAGGGTATTGGCGTATTTATTGAGGGAATTGTAAGCGTGTACGTCTGCCGCGGGTTCGAATCCCGTCGTAGACAATGGTCGTAAGTGTTCGTATTTCTTATTGTCAAGGGACGTGAAGTTTGTTTACGAAGTCATCATAAATTAATAAAAATAATGATTAAGAAGCTCACACGCTCACGCAGATGTACGGACACTTATTACGAACGTACAAGTGTATACGCCAGTATTTATGTTTACGTACAGAGGCGTAAGGCTGTGGTCACACTGGAGGCAGATTCATCCGATTTTTTGTCGTGAACGAATTCGTGCGATTACCTGGTACATTGAATAGGAAAATTTTTTTTAGTATTTCAGAATGACGCAAGAAATTTTTAAAAATATTTGAAAAACATTACAGAAAATTGGCAAAACAATCAAAATTTTGAGAACGAATAACATCTGTTGAAATTACAATTACAATTAAACAAAAAAATTCATGAAATCATTCTTTATTTTTTTCAAATTAATTTGCAAATGCACAAAGGAAAAATAGATCACGACTGTAGATAATTAGAAAAATATCTTACCAATCTAATAATCTGCTGTTCCTTTCGCCTATAGATTACTGCGTGATAGTTTTTATATTTCTGTTCCCGAAGTGAAAGTTTTTCAAAAACAAGAAAATAACCTTTCACAGTGCATCTTCAAACTATTAACTCACCTATAAGTAGGCTGACCATATCACAACAAGGCGAAAACGGGACATTTCCCATGTAGAAAACAGGACAAAACGGGACAATTTTTCAAACGACTATTTTAAAAAGGGTGGTTTATATCACTCCAATAAATACATGATTTTAAGGAATTGGAGTAATTCCGTAGATTGGATATTTATCTTTAGTTATTTATTTATCTTAAGTAGAGAGAAAATACCCATACTTCATGCGTTCATATGGTCTCAGCAGTATAAGTTAAAATGAGTCCACTAATATTGCCTGAATAGGGTCGTTTTGTGATGCTCCCGAAATCGATTTTCGCTCTCTACTCTCTTTTTTTATATTTTTTAACAACCCCATATTTTATGATTAGTTAGATTATTTTATTAGATATTTGGTTCCTTATTATATTTAGTTTAGTCTTAGGAGGAAAAAAAAACTATTGCTCATGCTGTACAGAAGCTCTACACAATTTTAAGCTATTCTACAAAAAAAGTAAAAAAAAAGAAAAAATAATAATTACAACAACAACAATAATAATAAATGAATAAATAATGAAAAAAATGAAAAAATAAAATAAAGAAATACTAATATATACAAAAAATTACAGTAGGTAGTTGGTATCTTCTTGACTAAACTACCTTACTAATGTACATACATTTTTTCTGTATTATTTCATGTTTATTGTATTGTATTTATAAGTAGTTATATTAATTTTAAGTTCATAAGCAAATCACAAAAACGGCAAGGTATCAAAATTATGTAAATATAATTAACAAACCCCCATTGTAATTGAGCACTTTCTGACCAGCCGGGAACTTGGGTGTTACGACGAGGTACGGCCCACATTTCTGGTAAAAATTCTTAGCAGACATCTACGAGAGAGAGTAAGTTTTAAATCCAAAAATCTCTTTTTTGAAATGAAAAATTATTCTCCGCTACGTCAACATAGTTTTCTCAAGGAAAGAGTAATCCTAATAGGAATGAAATTTATTATGAAAACGTTAGGTTTTCTTTTTAGCTCTCAATACGATACAGATAGGGTTTTTTAATTAAATATTACCGTTAGATAAGATCTTTTGATCTCATTTCGGTAGCAATATATATATATATATATATATAATAGAATCAAACAGTGACGAACCAATTCATTTAAACATTAGATAAATAACATGCTAATTCTAGGGACCATTTTAATGGAATTAAATATTTGCTTTATTGACTAAAAATAAAAGTCGAATGATAAGAAGTGCATAAAACCTCCTTTTTCTAAGTTCTTCATTCTTGTTTATTTACCATAGAAAATTACATTTCTTGCATTTCAGTAATACAAAAAGTATAATTGTATTTATACAGTTTAAACAAGAAACAACAACTAAAGCAATAAATACTAAAAAATCTTTATTATTATCAATGTTTAGTAGTTAAGCTAAGTTATATTTTTCTGCCGAGCTTATTTTCTTTAACAAACTTTTATCCTTTACAATTTTGTCATAGAAATCACTACACGTCGTGTCAAAGTTCACACGCACGATTAGCATTACTTTCATAGTATCGATGCTTATTCTCGATTTTTCATTCGACCAAATTTTGTTTATGAGAGAGAATATTCTTTCAACTGAGGATGCAGGGTTTGGTGGAAGCCAGCCATCACCGGCTTTCCTCAATCAGCTTTCCAGCATTGCTACTAAGCTGTCAGTAGTGATTTTATTCATTACTTAAGTTTTGCCCTTCGGAGAGTTTTCGGCACCATGGCAGGCTGTGAAGGGAGGAGAGAAACCAGGTGCCGGCATTAGCCTACTCTTGCGAAATACACCAAGGGGGCCAACTGCTTAACGTTCCTTCCGAAGGACGGGGTGTTGATTTGTGCGGTGTCCTCAATATTTCTCGTGGTCTCGTTTTCTCATCCTCGTCGCCTAATAGCAACGCACAAATAGAGGGCCGGAGCGTCTTCGGAATTCTCCTTAGAAGAATTTATTCCGGTTGTCGCTATAGCAGATCTTATGCTGAGTCCAACACTCAAACCACACTTTTGGAACCCCATCAACTGAGGCTGTTGATCATTCATTTCAGTATTGGAGGCAAATTTCGCCCGTAGAATTACCCACTCCTCGTCCTTGAGGGCGATGGGTGTCGATAGGATTGCTCTATCAGTGGTTCCTTCCACCTCACTCGACTTGTTCGTCTGGCACTCTGTAATCTATATGTTTAAAAGACATTTTAGAGAGCATTATAATGATACTAAGCAATGCTTTCGAAGTTTTATATTATTAATGCTTTATAACTGTTTTTCATTGAAATACATTCATTTTTTCCATATACAGTTAACTCAACCATTTATTTCATTTTTCCTCATGAATTTTGCCCACACAAGGATTTTTGTATTTCACAAGGAGTTATTTATCATTTATTAGATATAACCCATATTCTCCTTATCATGAAATTTCAAACTGACGCGTAGGCCTATTTGCGTTGATAAACATTTAACATGTAGAATATGATGATTTTACTTACGATAATGGTAAAATTTCGGTATCGAAATAAAGAAGTTTACTGCGTAATAATTATCTGCAATAATTAACGTTGCAATCTATTGAGTTTGACGTTGCTACAGCAATAATTTTGCTGTTTCATAATAAGCGCGAAGCGAATAACTTAATTCTTTCGTCTATTTGAAGGCTTAATGGATGCTAATTGAATCGGAGGCAACAATACCTTTGCAAAACTCGGAAGGAGTACGAAAAAGTAAACAAATTTTCAATTTCTGACACATTGTAAACATTGCAAGAATAAGATATTTTATAGTTTTAGGCGTCGAATTAAGCAAACAGAAAAATTGGTCCATGTTAATTGATCAATGAAGGAAAAAATCCTGCACCTTGAAAAATCGAAAATCCTGTGTAAACTTATGGGAAAATATAATCGTCTCCTTGAGTCAATCCTGGGACCTTTTCAGGGTTATTTCATTTTTCTCGGCCACAATTGATGGAGTTTTGAGCGTATTGAAAGTTTAAGCTCTTAATTCCATCTGGAAGTGTCTAAAAAACTATGACAGATAGACACATGAGATTTTACAATGATTTGATAGGCTTTGGTCCATAAATTTGGCTCATGTAAACGTGGGCGGCGTGGATCTTAAGTCTTAGAAGGGAGTTTGCACGGCAGAATCTCCCATTATTTCATCTTCATGGGAGAGTTATTTTGACGAAATTCGTCGGTTACCACGTTATATTTGGATGAATTGGATAATATCAGCTATATTAGTTCGTCCAGGGGGTATTATTGGCATAAGAATATGGCTAGTAATCCAAAACACAAAAGGTACAAATCTCTCAGAATGTGACTCCAGGAAGGCCACCACAGCCAAGATTATGATGAGGAAATAAAATATAGGATCCATCCCGTGTGTTCTCAGCGAACTTCAAAGACTAAATTTGTATCTATGGTAACGCGATCCTTTTGTTGCGAACCCGCGGCAGACAATGGTCGTAAGTGTTCGTATTTCTTATTGTCAAGGGACGTGAAGTTTGTTTACGAAGTCATCATAAATTAATAAAAATAATGATTAAGAAGCTCACACGCTCACGCAGATGTACGGACACTTATTACGAACGTACAAGTGTATACGCCAGTATTTATGTTTACGTACAGAGGCGTAAGGCTGTGGTCACACTGGAGGCAGATTCATCCGATTTTTTGTCGTGAACGAATTCGTGCGATTACCTGGTACATTGAATAGGAAAATTTTTTTTAGTATTTCAGAATGACGCAAGAAATTTTTAAAAATATTTGAAAAAATATTACAGAAAATTGGCAAAACAATCAAAATTTTGAGAACGAATAACATCTGTTGAAATTACAATTACAATTAAACAAAAAAATTCATGAAATCATTCTTTATTTTTTTCAAATTAATTTGCAAATGCACAAAGGAAAAATAGATCACGACTGTAGATAATTAGAAAAATATCTTACCAATCTAATAATCTGCTGTTCCTTTCGCCTATAGATTACTGCGTGATAGTTTTTATATTTCTGTTCCCGAAGTGAAAGTTTTTCAAAAACAAGAAAATAACCTTTCACAGTGCATCTTCAAACTATTAACTCACCTATAAGTAGGCTGACCATATCACAACAAGGCGAAAACGGGACATTTCCCATGTAGAAAACAGGACAAAACGGGACAATTTTTCAAACGACTATTTTAAAAAGGGTGGTTTATATCACTCCAATAAATACATGATTTTAAGGAATTGGAGTAATTCCGTAGATTGGATATTTATATTTAGTTATTTATTTATCTTAAGTAGAGAGAAAATACCCATACTTCATGCGTTCATATGGTCTCAGCAGTATAAGTTAAAATGAGTCCACTAATATTGCCTGAATAGGGTCGTTTTGTGATGCTCCCGAAATCGATTTTCGCTCTCTACTCTCTTTTTTTATATTTTATAACAACCCCATATTTTATGATTAGTTAGATTATTTTATTAGATATTTGGTTCCTTATTATATTTAGTTTAGTCTTAGGAGGAAAAAAAAACTATTGCTCATGCTGTACAGAAGCTCTACACAATTTAAAGCTATTCTACAAAAAAAGTAAAAAAAAAAGAAAAAATAATAATTACAACAACAACAATAATAATAAATGAATAAATAATGAAAAAAATGAAAAAATAAAATAAAGAAATACTAATATATACAAAAAATTACAGTAGGTAGTTGGTATCTTCTTGACTAAACTACATTACTAATGTACATACATTTTTTCTGTATTATTTCATGTTTATTGTATTGTATTTATAAGTATTTATATTAATTTTAAGTTCATAAGCAAATCACAAAAACGGCAAGGTATCAAAATTATGTAAATATAATTAACAAACCCCCATTGTAATTGAGCACTTTCTGACCAGCCGGGAACTTGGGTGTTACGACGAGGTAGGGCCCACATTTCTGGTAAAAATTCTTAGCAGACATCTAAGAGAGAGAGTACGTTTTAAATCCAAAAATCTCTTTTTTGAAATGAAAAATTATTCTCCGCAACGTCAACATAGTTTTCTCAAGGAAAGAGTAATCCTAATAGGAATGAAATTTATTATGAAAACGTTAGGTTTTCTTTTTAGCTCTCAATACGATACGGATAGGGTTTTTTAATTAAATATTACCATTAGATAAGATCTTTTGATCTCATTTCGGTAGCAATATATATATATATATATATATATATATATATATATATATATATATATATATAATAGAATCAAACAGTGACGAACCAATTCATTTAAACATTAGATAAATAACATGCTAATTCTAGGGACCATTTTGATGGAATTAAATATTTGCTTTATTGACTAAAAATAAAAGTCGAATGATAAGAAGTGCATAAAACCTCCTTTTTCTAAGTTCTTCATTCTTGTTTATTTACCATAGAAACTTACATTTCTTGCATTTCAGTAATACAAAAAGTATAATTGTATTTATACAGTTTAAACAAGAAACAACAACTAAAGCAATAAATACTAAAAAATCTTTACTTATTATCAATGTTTAGTAGTTAATCTAAGTTATGTTTTTCTGCCGAGCTTATTTTCTTTAACAAACTTTTATCCTTTACAATTTTGTCATCGAAATTACTACACGTCATATCAAAGTTCACACGCACGATTAGAATTGCTTTCATAGTATCGATGCTTATTCTAGATTTTTCATTCGACCAAATTTTGCTCATGAGAGAGAATATTCTTTCAACTGAGGATGCAGGGTTTGGTGGAAGCCAGCCATCACCGGCTTTCCTCAATCAGCTTTCCAGCATTGCTACTAAGCTGTCAGTAGTGATTTTATTCATTACTTAAGTTTTGCTCATCGGCAAGTTTTAGGTACCATGGCAGGCTGTGAAGGGAGGAGAGAAACCCGGTGCCGGCATTAGCCTACTCTTGCGAAATACAACAGGGGAGCCAACTGCTTAACGTCCCTTCCAAAGGACGGGGTGTTGCTTTGTGCGGTCTCCTCAATATTTCTCGTTTTCTCATCCTCGTCGCCTAATAGCAACGCACAAATAGAGAGCGTCTTCGGAATTCTCCTTAGAAGAATTTATTCCGGTTGTCGCTATAACAGATCTTATGCTGAGGCCAACACTCAAACCACACTTTCGGATCCCCCCAACTGAGGCTGTTGTTCATTCATTTTAGAATTGGTGGCAAATTTCGCCCGTAGAATTTCCCAGTCCTCGTTCTTGAGGGCGATGGGTGTCGATAGGATTGCTCTATCAGTGGTTCCTTCCACCTCACTCGACTTGTTCGTCTGGCACTTTGAAATCTATATGTTTAAAAGACATCTTAGAGAGCATTATAATGATACTCAGCAATGTTTTCGAAGTTTTATATTATTAATGCTTTATAACTGTTTTTCACTGAGATATATGCATTTTTTTCATATACAGTTAACTCAACCATTTATTTCATTTTTCCTCATGAGTTTTGCCCACACAAGAATTTTTGCATTTCACAAGGTGTTATTTATCATTTATTAATTATAACCCATATTCTCCTTATCATGAAATTGCAAACTGACGCGTAGGCCTATTTCCGTTGATAAACATTAAACATGTAGAATATGATGATTTTACTTGCGGTAAAGGTAAAATTTGGGTATCGAAATAAAGAAGTTTACTGCATAATAATTATCTGCAATTATTATCGTTGCAATCTATTGGGTTTGACGTTGCTACAGCAATAATTTTGCTGTTTCATAATAAGCGCGAAGCGAATAACTTAATTCTTTCGTCTACTTGAAGGCTTAATGGATGCTAATTGAATCGGAGGCCACAATGCCTTTGCAACACCCGGAAAGAGTACGAAAAAGTAATCAAATTTTCAATTTCTGACACATTGTAAACATTGCAAGAATAAGATATTTAATTAATAAGATTATATATAATTAATAAGATATTTAACTGATCAATGAAGGAAAAATTCCTGCACCTTGAAAAATCGAAAATCCTGTGTAAACTTATGGGAAAGTATTATCGTCTCCTTGAGTCAAACCTGGGACCTTTTCAGGGTTATTTTATTTTTCTCGGCCACAATTGATGGAGTTTTGAGCGTATTGAAAGTTTTAGCTCTTAATTCCATCTGGAAGTGTCTTAAAAACTGTGACAGATAGACACACGAGATTTTACAAGGATTTGATAGGCTTTGGTCCATAAATTGGGCTCATGTATACGTGGGCGGCGTGGATCTTAAGTCTTAGAAGGGAGTTTGCACGGCAGAATCTCCCATTATTTCATCTTCATGGGAGAGTTATTTTGACGAAATTCGTCGCTTACCACGTTATATTTGGATGAATTGGATAATATCAGCTATATTAGTTCGTCCAGGGGGTATTATTGGCATAAGAATATGGCTAGTAATCCAAAACACTAAAGGTACAAACCTCTCAGAATGTGTCTCCAGGAAGGCCACCACAGCCATGATTAAGATGAGGAAATAAAATATCGGATCCATCCCGTGTGTTCTCGGCGAACTTCAAAGACTAAATTTGTATCCTTTGTAACGCGATCCTTTTGTTGCGAAACGCGGCAGGCAACAATTGAATTCTAAATTTCGGCATGGCATATAACACATGACTAGGCTTGGTAGTTTTCGAAGTTAATTTTTCTCAAAATTCGACGTTTGAAATCAAGGATTATTTTTCTGAAAATGAACGACGACGATCTACGTTTATTTGAATACATTTTATCGATTTCTATCAATAAATCTATACAAATTAGATTCTTTCAATTAAATTTTACTGAAACTTGATACACTAAAATAAGACTTGTCGCATACAGGATTTTTTTGTTGCTCTTATACTTTAGTGATTGCGTTGAAGTTGGCTTGGCCCACCAGCCTGGAAAAGCTAATTTTTCAGAGTAAATCACAAATAAATTTTATTCGTTAAACCACGCCTCTTATTCGAGAAATTGTGACCATTCAATAACAAAATTAATGTGACGTCAATATAGTGCACACCTACAGAAATATCTAGAAGAAAAAATTTTATCTTGTTGAGTGGGAAGCGTTGATGAGTGTACAAAAAAGCCCAGAGTACGCCCGCACATGGAACGATGCTTCAGCATTGTAAGAGTATGGAGGCTGTTCATATCGTTTAAGCGACCAAATGCGCGTTTGGAGTATCCGATGTGGTCGAGATTAAAGACGGAGTGTATTAGGCCGATCATATCGTTTTCTCCTGCATCCGTGTCAACTCAGTATGGATTCTTAAGACATAAGGGATCTTAGAAAGGGTTTGGAATATCGAATGATGTGTGGATGTCAAATGCCGATTTTCTCCTTCGTTCCGGACATTCGGCGATAAAAATATCACGTTTTAGTGTAATATAGAAAATTTAAAACCCTTGACGAAAAATTTCATAGAAAATGTAGTAGTGGAAAATCGACACTTATCATAAACAAATCACAAAAACCGCAAGGTATCAAAATTATGTAAATATAAGTAACAAACCCCCATTGTAATTGAGCACTTTCTGACCGGCCGGGAACTTGGGGTTTCTGGTAAAAATACTTAGCAGACATTTAAGAGAGAGAGTACGTTTCAAATCGAAAAAGCTCTCTTTTTAAATGTAAAATTATTCTCCGCTACGTCAACATAGTTTTTTCAAGGAAAGAGTAATCCTAATAGGAATGAAATTTATTATGAAAACGTTAGCATTTCTATTTAGCTCTCAATTTTAATATAATAGTACAATACTTCTTTTATATTTGTTGCCGAATATTTTTATTTCACATATTCTACAGATTAAGATAATTACGAAATATTTTAGTGTATAAAAATTTATCGTTAACTTGACATTATTTTTTAAAAGTTGAGCGATAAGTTTCAACTAAAAAGACAGAAACGCTACTCAGTATTTACAAGTCTATTATAAGGAAGAAGACAATTTATAATAATTCTTTAACCTACGATACAGATAGGGTTTTTTAATTAAATGTTACCGTTATATAAGATCTTTTGATCTCATTTCGGTAGCAATATATATATAATAGAATCAAACAGTGAGGAACCAATTTATTTAAAAATTAGATAAATAACATGCTAATTCCAGGGGCCATTTTGATGGAATTAAATATTTGCTTTATTGACTAAAAATAAAAGTCGAATGATAAGAAGTGCATAAAACCTCCTTTTTCTAAGTTCTTCATTCTTGTTAATTTACCATAGAAACTTACATTTCTTGCATTTCAGTAATACAAAAAGTATAATTGTATTTATACAGTTTAAACAAGAAACGAACACTAAAGCAATAAATACTAAAAAAATCTTTACTTATTATCAATGTTTAGTAGTTAAGCTAAGTTATGTTTTTCTGCCGAACTTATTTTCTTTAACAAACTTTTATCATTTACAATTTTGTCATAGAAATCACTACACGTCATGTCAAAGTTCACACGCACGATTAGCATTGCTTTCATAGTATCGATGCTTATTCTCGATTTTTCATTCGACCAAATTTTGTTCATGAGAGTGAATATTCCTTCAACTGAGAATGCAGGGTTTGGTGGAAGCCAGCCATCACCGGCTTTCCCCAATCAGCTTTCCAGCATTGCTACTAAGCTGTCAGTAGTGATTTTATTCATTACTTAATTTTTGCCCATCGGCAAGTTTTAGGCACATGGCAGGCTGTGAAGGGAGGAGAGAAACCCGGTGCCGGCATTAGCCTACTCTTGCGAAATACACCAGGGGGGCCAACTGCTTAACGTCGCTTCCGAAGGACGGGGTGTTGCTTTGTGCGGTCTCCTCAATATTTCTCGTTTTCTCATCCTCGTCGCCTAATAGCAACGCACAAATAGAGGGCCGGAGCGTCTTCGGAATTCTCTTTAGCAGAATTTATTCCGGTTGTCGCTATAACAGATCTTATGCTGAGGCCAACACTCAAACCACACCATCGGATCCCCCTCAACTGAGGCTGTTGTTCATTCATTTTAGAATTGGTGGCAAATTTCGACCGTAGAATTTCCCACTCCTTGTCCTTGAGGGCGATGGGTGTCGATAGGATTGCTCTATCAGTGGTTCCTTCCACCTCACTCGACTTGTTCGTCTGGCACTCTGAAATCTATATGTTTAAAAGACATCTTAGAGAGCATTATAATGATACTCAGCAATGTTTTCGAAGTTTTATATTATTAAAGCTTTATAACTGTTTTTCACTGAGATATATGCATTTTTTTCATATACAGTTAACTCAACCATTTATTTCATTTTTCCTCATGAGTTTTGCCCACACAAGGATTTTGCATTACACAAGGTGTTATTTATCATTTATTAATTATATCCCATATTCTCCTTATCATGAAATTGCAAACTGACGCGTAGGCCTATTTGCGTTGATAAACGTTAAACATGTAGAATATGATGATTTTACTTGCGGTAAAGGTAAAATTTCGGTATCGAAAAAAAGAAGTTTACTGCATAAGAATTATCTGCAATTATTAATGCTGCAATCCATTGGGTTTGACGTTGCTACAGCAATAATTTTGCTGTTTCATAATAAGCGCGAAATGAATAACTTAATTCTTTCGTCTATTTGAAGGCTTAATGGATGCTAATTGAATCGGAGGCCACAATGCCTTTGCAACACCCAGAAAGAGTACGAAAAAGTAAACCAATTTTCAATTTCTGACACATTGTAAACATTTCAAGAATAAGATATTTAATTAATAAGATTATATTTAATTAATAATATATTTCACTGATCAATGAAGGAAAAAATCCTGCACCTTGAAAAATCGAAAATCCTGTGTAAACGTATTGGAAAATATAATCGTCTCCTTGAGTCAAACCTGGGACCTTTTCAGGGTTATTTCATTCTTCTCGGCCACAATTGATGGAGTTTTGAGCGTATTGAAAGTTTTAGCTCTTAATTCCATCTGGAAGTGTCTTAAAAACTGTGACAGATAAACACACGAGATTTTACAAGGATTTGATAGGCTTTGGTCCATAAATTGGGCTCATGTATACGTGGGCGGCGTGGATCTTAAGTCTTAGAAGGGAGTTTGCACGGCAGAATCTCCCATTATTTCATCTTCATGGGAGAGTTATTTTGACGAAATTCGTCGCTTACCACGTTATATTTGGATGAATTGGATAATATCAGCTATATTAGTTCGTCCAGGGGGTATTATTGGCATAAGAATATGGCTAGTAATCCAAAACACTAAAGGTACAAACCTCTCAGAATGTGTCTCCAGGAAGGCCACCACAGCCATGATTAAGATGAGGAAATAAAATATCGGATCCATCCCGTGTGTTCTCGGCGAACTTCAAAGTCTAAACTTGTATCCTTGGTAACGCGATCCTTTTGTTGCGAAAGGCGGCAGGCAACAATTGAATTCAAAGTTTCCGCATGGCATATAGCACATGACTAGGCATGGTAGTTTTCGAAGTTAATTTTTCTCAAAATTCGACGATTGAAATCAAGGTATATTTATCTAAAAATGAACGACGAAGATCTACGTTTATTTTAATACATTTTATCGATTTCTATCAATAAATCTATACAAATTAGATTCTTTCAATTAAATTTTACTGAAACTTGATACATTAAAATAACACTTGTCGCATACATGATTTTTTTGTTGCTCTTATACTTTAGTGATTGCGTTGTAGTTGGCTTGGCCCAACAGTCTGGAACAGCTTATTTTTAAGAGTAAATCACAAATAAATTTTATTCGTTAAACCACGCCTCTTATTCGAGGAATTGTGACCATTCAATAACAAAATTAATGTGACGTCCATATAGTGCACACCTACAGACATATCTAGAAGAAAAAGTATTATCTTGTTGAGTGGCAAGCGTTGATGATTGTACAAATAAGCCTGCACATGGAACGATGCTTCAGCATTGTAAGAGTATGGAGGCTGTTCATATCGTTTAAGCGACCAAATGCGCGTTTGGAGTATCCGATGTGGTCGAGATTAAAGACGGAGTGTGTTAGGCCGATCATATCGTTTTCTCCTTCATCCGTGTCAACTCAGTATGGATCCTTAAGACATAAGGGATCTTAGAAAGGGTTTGGAATATCGAATGAAGTGTGGATGTCAAATGCCGATTTTCTCCTTCGTTCCGGACTTTCGGCGATAAAATTATCACGTTTGAGTGTGATAAAGAAAATTTAAAAACCTTGACGAAAAATTTCATAGAAAATATAGCAGTGGAAAATCGACACTTATCATAAACAAATCACAAAAACCGCAAGGTATCAAAATTATGTAAATATAAGTAACAAACCCCCATTGTAATTGAGCACTTTCTGACCGGCCGGGAACTTGGGGTTTCTGGTAAAAATACTTAGCAGACATTTAAGAGAGAGAGTACGTTTCAAATCGAAAAAGATCTCTTTTGAAATGAAAAATTATTCTCCGCTACGTCAACATAGTTTTTTCAAGGAAAGAGTAATACTAATAGGAATGAAATTTATTATGAAAACGTTAGCTTTTCTATTTAGCTCTCAATTTTAATATAATAGTACACTACTTCTTTTATATTTGTTGCCGAATATTTCTATTTCACATATTCTACAGATTAAGATAATTACGAAATATTTTAGTGTATAAAAATTAATCGTTAACTTGACATTATTTTTTAAAAGTTGAGCGATAAGTTTCAACTAAAAAGACAGAAACGCTACTCAGTATTTACAAGTATATTAGAAGGAAGAAGACAATTTTTAAATAATTGTTATCTACGATACAGATAGGGTTTTTTAATTAAATGTTACCGTTAGATAAGATCTTTTGATCTCATTTCGGTAGCAATATAAATATAATAGAATCAAACAGTGAGGAACCAATTTATTTAAAAATTAGATAAATAACATGCTAATTCCAGGGGCCATTTTGATGGAATTAAATATTTGCTTTATTGACTAAAAATAAAAGTCGAATGATAAGAAGTGCATAAAACCGCCTTTTTCTAAGTTCTTCATTCTTGTTTATTTACCATAGAAACTTACATTTCTTGCATTTCAGTAATACAGAAAGTATAATTGTTTTTTATACAGTTTAAACAAGAAACGAACAATAAAGCAATGAATACTTAAAAATCTTTACTTATTAACAACGTTTAGTAGTTAAGCTACGTTATGTTTTTCTGCCGAGCTTATTTCCTTTAACAAACTTTTATCCTTTACAATTTTGTCATAGAAATCGCTACACGTCATGTCAAAGTTCACACGCACGATTAGAATTACTTTCATAGTATCGATGCTTATTCTCGATTTTTCATTCGACCAAATTTTGTTCATGAGAGTGAATATTCTTTCAACTGAGGATGCAGGGTTTGGTGGAAGCCAGCCATCACCGGCTTTCCTCAATCAGCTTTCCAGCATTGCTACTAAGCTGTCAGTAGTGATTTTATTCATTACTTAAGTTTTGCCCATCGGAAAGTTTTAGGCACCATGGCAGGCTGTGAAGGGAGGAGAGAAACCCGGTGCCGGCATTAGCCTACTCTTGCGAAATACACCAGGGGGGCCAACTGCTTAACGTCCCTTCCGAAGGACGGGGTGTTGCTTTGTGCGGTCTCCTCAATATTTCTCGTTTTCTCATCCTCGTCGCCTAATAGCAACGCACAAATAGAGGGCCGGAGCGTCTACGGAATTCTCCTTATAGGAATTTATTCCGGTTGTCGCTATAGCAGATCTTATGCTGAGGCCAACACTCAAACCACACTTTCGGATCCCCCTCAACTGAGGCTGTTGTTCATTCATTTTAGAATTGGTGGCAAATTTCGCCCGTAGAATTTCCCACTCCTCGTCTTTGAGGGCGATGGGTGTCGATAGGATTGCTCTATCAGTGGTTCCTTCCACCTCACTCGACTTCTTCGTCTGGCACTCTGTAATCTATATGTTTAAAAGACATCTTAGAGTGCATTATAATGATACTCAGCAATGTTTTCGAAGTTTTATTTTATTAATGCTTTATAACTGTTTTTCACTGAAATATATGCATTTTTTTCATGTACAGTTAACTCAACCATTTATTTCATTTTTCCTCATGAGTTTTGCCCACACAAGGATTTTGCATTACACAAGGTGTTATTTATCATTTATTAATTATAACCCATATTCTCCTTATCATGAAATCGCAAACTGACGCGTAGGCCTATTTGCATTTATAAACATTAAACATGTAGAATATGATGATTTTACTTGCAGTAATGGTAAAATTTCGGTATCGAAATAAAGAAGTTTACTGCATAATAATTATCTGCAATTATTAACGTTGCAATCTATTGGGTTTGACGTTGCTACGGCAATAATTTTGCTGTTTCATAATAAGCGCGAAGCGAATAACTTAATTCTTTCGTATATTTGAAGACTTAATGTATGTTAATTGAATCGGAGGCCACAATGCCTTTGCAACACCCGGAAAGGGTACGAAAAAGTAAACAAATTTTCAATTTCTGACACATTGTAAACATTGCAAGAATAAAAATATTTAATTATTAAGATTATATTTAATTAATAAGATATTTAACTGATCAATGAAGGAAAAAATCCTGCACCTTGAAAAATCGAAATTCCTGTGTAAACTTATGGGAAAATATAATCGTCTCCTTGAGTCAAACCTGGGACCTTTTCAGGGTTATTTCATTTTTCTCGGCCACAATTGATGGAGTTTTGAGCGTATTGAAAGTTTTAGCTCTTAATTCCATCTGGAAGTGTCTTAAAAACTGTGACAGATAAACACACGAGATTTTACAAGGATTTGATAGGCTTTGGTCCATAAATTGGGCTCATGTATACGTGGGCGGCGTGGATCTTAAGTCTTAGAAGGGAGTTTGCACGGCAGAATCTCCCATTATTTCATCTTCATGGGAGAGTTATTTTGACGAAATTCGTCGCTTACCACGTTATATTTGGATGAATTGGATAATATCAGCTATATTAGTTCGTCCAGGGGGTATTATTGGCATAAGAATATGGCTAGTAATCCAAAACACTAAAGGTACAAACCTCTCAGAATGTGTCTCCAGGAAGGCCACCACAGCCATGATTAAGATGAGGAAATAAAACATCGGATCCATCCCGTGTGTTCTCGGCGAACTTCAAAGACTAAATTTGTATCCTTGGTAACGCGATCCTTTTGTTGCGAAAGGCGGCAGGCAACAATTGAATTCAAAGTTTCCGAATGGCATATAACACATGACTAGGCTTGGTAGTTTTCGAAGTTAATTTTTCTCAAAATTCGACGACTGAAATCAAGGTTTATTTTTCTAAAAATGAACGACGAAGATCTACGTTTATTTTAATACATTTTATCGATTTCTTTCAATAAATCTATACAAATTTGATTCTTTCAATTAAATTTTACTGAAACTTGGTACATTAAAATAAGACTTGTCGCATACAGGAATCTTTTGTTGCTCTTATACTTTAGTGATTGCGTTGAAGTTGGCTTGGCCCACCAGCCTGGAACAGCAAATTTTCCAGAGTAAATCACAAATAAATTTTATTCGTTAAACCACGCCTCTTATTCGAGAAATTGTGACCATTCAATAACAAAATCAATGTGACGTCAATATAGTGCACACCTACAGAAATATCTAGAAGAAAAAATTTTATCTTGTTGAGTGGGAAGCGTTGATGAGTGTACAAAAAAGCCCAGAGTACGCCCGCACATGGAACGATGCTTCAGCATTGTAAGAGTATGGAGGCTGTTCATATCGTTTAAGCGACCAAATGCGCGTTTGGAGTATCCGATGTGGTCGAGATTAAAGACGGAGTGTGTTAGGCCGATCATATCGTTTTCTCCTTCATCCGTGTCAACTCAGTATGGATCCTTAAGACATAAGGGATCTTAGAAAGGGTTTGGAATATCGAATGAAGTGTGGATGTCAAATGCCGATTTTCTCCTTCGTTCCGGAAATTCGGCGATAAAATTACCACGTTTGAGTGTGATAAAGAAAATTTAAAAACCTTGCCGAAAAATTTCATAGAAAATGTAGTAGTGGAAAATCGACACTTATCATAAGCAAATCACAAAAACCCCAAGGTATCAAAATTATGTAAATATAAGTAACAAACCCCCATTGTAATTGAGCACTTTCTGACCGGCCGGGAACTTGGGGTCTCTGGTAAAAATACTTAGCAGACAATTAAGAGAGAGAGTACGTTTCAAATCCAAAAAGCTCTCTTTTGAAATGAAAAATTATTCTCCGCTACGTCAACATAGTTTTTTTAAGGAAAGAGTAATACTAATAGGAATGAAATTTATTATGAAAACGTTAGCTTTTCTATTTAGCTCTCAATTTTAATATAATAGTACAATACTTCTTTTATATTTATTGCCGAATATTTTTATTTCACATATTCTACAGATTAAGATAATTACGAAATATTTTAGTGTATAAAAATTAATCGTTAACTTGACATTATTTTTTAAAAGTTGAGCGATAAGTTTCAACTAAAAAGACAGAAACGCTACTCAGTATTTACAAGTCTATTAGAAGGAAGAAGACAATTTATAATAATTCTTTTACCTACGATACAGATAGGGTTTTTTAATTAAATGTTACCGTTATATAAGATCTTTTGATCTCATTTCGGTAGCAATATATATATAATAGAAACAAACAGTGAGGAACCAATTTATTTAAAAATTAGATAAATAACATGCTAATTCCAGGGGCCATTTTGATGGAATTAAATATTTGCTTTATTGACTAAAAATAAAAGTCGAATGATAAGAAGTGCATAAAACCTCCTTTTTCTAAGTTCTTCATTCTTGTTAATTTACCATAGAAACTTACATTTCTTGCATTTCAGTAATACAGAAAGTATAATTGTATTTATACAGTTTAAACAAGAAACGAACACTAAAGCAATAAATACTAAAAAAATCTTTACTTATTATCAATATTTAGTAGTTAAGCTAAGTTATGTTTTTCTGCCGAACTTATTTTCTTTAACAAACTTTTATCATTTACAATTTTGTCATAGAAATCACTACACGTCATGTCAAAGTTCACACGCACGATTAGCATTGCTTTCATAGTATCGATGCTTATTCTCGATTTTTCATTCGACCAAATTTTGTTCATGAGAGTGAATATTCCTTCAACTGAGAATGCAGGGTTTGGTGGAAGCCAGCCATCACCGGCTTTCCCCAATCAGCTTTCCAGCATTGCTACTAAGCTGTCAGTAGTGATTTTATTCATTACTTAATTTTTGCCCATCGGCAAGTTTTAGGCACATGGCAGGCTGTGAAGGGAGGAGAGAAACCCGGTGCCGGCATTAGCCTACTGTTGCAAAATACACCAGGGGGGCCAACTGCTTAACGTCGCTTCCGAAGGACGGGGTGTTGCTTTGTGCGGTCTCCTCAATATTTCTCGTTTTCTCATCCTCGTCGCCTAATAGCAACGCACAAATAGAGGGCCGGAGCGTCTTCGGAATTCTCTTTAGCAGAATTTATTCCGGTTGTCGCTATAACAGATCTTATGCTGAGGCCAACACTCAAACCACACCATCGGATCCCCCTCAACTGAGGCTGTTGTTCATTCATTTTAGAATTGGTGGCAAATTTCGACCGTAGAATTTCCCACTCCTTGTCCTTGAGGGCGATGGGTGTCGATAGGATTGCTCTATCAGTGGTTCCTTCCACCTCACTCGACTTGTTCGTCTGGCACTCTGAAATCTATATGTTTAAAAGACATCTTAGAGAGCATTATAATGATACTCAGCAATGTTTTCGAAG
Source organism: Tanypteryx hageni (assembly GCA_028673005.1). Classification (NCBI taxonomy): domain Eukaryota; kingdom Metazoa; phylum Arthropoda; class Insecta; order Odonata; family Petaluridae; genus Tanypteryx; species Tanypteryx hageni. The sequence goes on along the minus strand of CM054113.1, from coordinate 198,742,443 downwards.
TTTTATATTATTAAAGCTTTATAACTGTTTTTCACTGAGATATATGCATTTTTTTCATATACAGTTAACTCAACCATTTATTTCATTTTTCCTCATGAGTTTTGCCCACACAAGGATTTTTGCATTTCACAAGGTGTTATTTATCATATATTAATTATAACCCATATTCTCCTTATCATGAAATTGCAAACTGACGCGTAGACCTATTTGCGTTGATAAACATTAAACATGTAGAATATGATGATTTTACTTGCTGTAAAGGTAAAATTTCGGTATCGAAATAAAGAAGTTTACTGCATAATAATTATCTGCAATTATTAACGTTGCAATCTATTGGGTTTGACGTTGCTACAGCAATAATTTTGCTGTTTCATAATAAGCGCGAAGCGAATAACTTAATTCTTTCGTCTATTTGAAGGCTTAATGGATGTTAATTGAATCGGAGGCCACAATGCCTTTGCAACACCCGGAAAGAGTACGAAAAAGTAAACAAATTTTCAATTTCTGACACATTGTAAACATTGCAAGAATAAAAATATTTAATTATTAAGATTATATTTAATTAATAAGATATTTAACTGATCAATGAAGGAAAAAATCCTGCACCTTGAAAAATCGAAATTCCTGTGTAAACGTATTGGAAAATATAATCGTCTCCTTGAGTCAAACCTGGGACCTTTTCAGGGTTATATCATTTTTCTCGGCCACAATTGATGGAGTTTTGAGCGTATTGAAAGTTTTAGCTCTTAATTCCATCTGGAAGTGTCTTAAAAACTGTGACAGATAAACACACGAGATTTTACAAGGATTTGATAGGCTTTGGTCCATAAATTGGGCTCATGTAAACGTGGGCGGCGTGGATCTTAAGTTTTAGAAGGGAGTTTGCACGGCAGAATCTCCCATTATTTCATCTTCATGGGAGAGTTATTTTGACGAAATTCGTCGCTTACCACGTTATATTTGGATGAATTAGGATAATATCAGCTATATTAGTTCGTCCAGGGGGTATTATTGGCATAAGAATATGGCTAGTAATCCAAAACACTAAAGGTACAAACCTCTCAGAATGTGTCTCCAGGAAGGCCACCACAGCCATGATTAAGATGAGGAAATAAAATATCGGATCCATCCCGTGTGTTCTCGGCGAACTTCAAAGTCTAAACTTGTATCCTTAGTAACGCGATCCTTTTGTTGCGAAAGGCGGCAGGCAACAATTGAATTCAAAGTTTCCGCATGGCATATAACACATGACTAGGCTTGGTAGTTTTCGAAGTTAATTTTTCTCAAAATTCGACGATTAAAATCAAGGTATATTTATCTAAAAATGAACGACGAAGACCTACGTTTATTTTAATACATTTTATCGATTTCTATCAATAAATCTATACAAATTAGATTCTTTCAATTAAATTTTACTGAAACTTGATACATTAAAATAACACTTGTCGCATACATGATTTTTTTGTTGCTCTTATACTTTAGTGATTGCGTTGTAGTTGGCTTGGCCCAACAGCCTGGAACAGCTTATTTTTAAGAGTAAATCACAAATAAATTTTATTCGTTAAACCACGCCTCTTATTCGAGAAATTGTGACCATTCAATAACAAAATTAATGTGACGTCCATATAGTGCACACCTACAGACATATCTAGAAGAAAAAGTATTATCTTGTTGAGTGGCAAGCGTTGATGATTGTACAAATAAGCCTGCACATGGAACGATGCTTCAGCATTGTAAGAGTATGGAGGCTGTTCATATCGTTTAAGCGACCAAATACGCGTTTGGAGTATCCGATGTGGTCGAGATTAAAGACGGAGTGTGTTAGGCCGATCATATCGTTTTCTCCTTCATCCGTGTCAACTCAGTATGGATCCTTAAGACATAAGGGATCTTAGAAAGGGTTTGGAATATCGAATGAAGTGTGGATGTCAAATGCCGATTTTCTCCTTCGTTCCGGACTTTCGGCGATAAAATTACCACGTTTGAGTGTGATAAAGAAAATTTAAAAACCTTGACGAAAAATTTCATAGAAAATGTAGTAGTGGAAAATCGACACTTATCATAAGCAAATCACAAAAACCCCAAGGTATCAAAATTATGTAAATATAAGTAACAAACCCCCATTGTAATTGAGCACTTTCTGACCGGCCGGGAACTTGGGGTCTCTGGTAAAAATACTTAGCAGACAATTAAGAGAGAGAGTACGTTTCAAATCCAAAAAGCTCTCTTTTGAAATGAAAAATTATTCTCCGCTACGTCAACATAGTTTTTTTAAGGAAAGAGTAATACTAATAGGAATGAAATTTATTATGAAAACGTTAGCTTTTCTATTTAGCTCTCAATTTTAATATAATAGTACAATACTTCTTTTATATTTATTGCCGAATATTTTTATTTCACATATTCTACAGATTAAGATAATTACGAAATATTTTAGTGTATAAAAATTTATCGTTAACTTGACATTATTTTTTAAAAGTTGAGCGATAAGTTTCAACTAAAAAGACAGAAACGCTACTCAGTATTTACAAGTCTATTAGAAGGAAGAAGACAATTTATAATAATTCTTTTACCTACGATACAGATAGGGTTTTTTAATTAAATGTTACCGTTATATAAGATCTTTTGATCTCATATCGGTAGCAATATATATATAATAGAATCAAACAGTGAGGAACCAATTTATTTAAAAATTAGATAAATAACATGCTAATTCCAGGGGCCATTTTGATGGAATTAAATATTTGCTTTATTGACTAAAAATAAAAGTCGAATGATAAGAAGTGCATAAAACCGCCTTTTTCTAAGTTCTTCATTCTTGTTTATTTACCATAGAAACTTACATTTCTTGCATTTCAGTAATACAGAAAGTATAATTGTTTTTTATACAGTTTAAACAAGAAACGAACACTAAAGCAATAAATACTAAAAAATCTTTACTTATTAACAACGTTTAGTAGTTAAGCTACGTTATGTTTTTCTGCCGAGCTTATTTTCTTTAACAAACTTTTATCCTTTACAATTTTGTCATAGAAATCACTACACGTCATGTCAAAGTTCACACGCACGATTAGCATTGCTTTCATAGTATCGATGCTTATTCTCGATTTTTCATTCGACCAAATTTTGTTCATGAGAGTGAATATTCCTTCAACTGAGAATGCAGGGTTTGGTGGAAGCCAGCCATCACCGGCTTTCCCCAATCAGCTTTCCAGCATTGCTACTAAGCTGTCAGTAGTGATTTTATTCATTACTTAATTTTTGCCCATCGGCAAGTTTTAGGCACATGGCAGGCTGTGAAGGGAGGAGAGAAACCCGGTGCCGGCATTAGCCTACTCTTGCGAAATACACCAGGGGGGCCAACTGCTTAACGTCGCTTCCGAAGGACGGGGTGTTGCTTTGTGCGGTCTCCTCAATATTTCTCGTTTTCTCATCCTCGTCGCCTAATAGCAACGCACAAATAGAGGGCCGGAGCGTCTTCGGAATTCTCCTTAGCAGAATTTATTCCGGTTGTCGCTATAACAGATCTTATGCTGAGGCCAACACTCAAACCACACCATCGGATCCCCCTCAACTGAGGCTGTTGTTCATTCATTTTAGAATTGGTGGCAAATTTCGACCGTAGAATTTCCCACTCCTTGTCCTTGAGGGCGATGGGTGTCGATAGGATTGCTCTATCAGTGGTTCCTTCCACCTCACTCGACTTGTTCGTCTGGCACTCTGAAATCTATATGTTTAAAAGACATCTTAGAGAGCATTATAATGATACTCAGCAATGTTTTCGAAGTTTTATATTATTAAAGCTTTATAACTGTTTTTCACTGAGATATATGCATTTTTTTCATATACAGTTAACTCAACCATTTATTTCATTTTTCCTCATGAGTTTTGCCCACACAAGGATTTTTGCATTTCACAAGGTGTTATTTATCATTTATTAATTATAACCCATATTCTCCTTATCATGAAATTGCAAACTGACGCGTAGGCCTATTTGCGTTGATAAACATTAAACATGTAGAATATGATGATTTTACTTGCTGTAAAGGTAAAATTTCGGTATCGAAATAAAGAAGTTTACTGCATAAGAATTATCTGCAATTATTAACTTTGCAATCTATTGGGTTTGACGTTGCTACAGCAATAATTTTGCTGTTTCATAATAAGCGCGAAATTAATAACTTAATTCTTTCGTCTATTTGAAGGCTTAATGGATGCTAATTGAATCGGAGGCCACAATGCCTTTGCAACACCCAGAAAGAGTACGAAAAAGTAAACCAATTTTCAATTTCTGACACATTGTAAACATTTCAAGAATAAGATATTTAATTAATAAGATTATATTTAATTAATAATATAATTCACTGATCAATGAAGGAAAAAATCCTGCACCTTGAAAAATCGAAAATCCTGTGTAAACGTATTGGAAAATATAATCGTCTCCTTGAGTCAAACCAGGGACCTTTTCAGGGTTATTTCATTCTTCTCGGCCACAATTGATAGAGTTTTGAGCGTATTGAAAGTTTTAGATCTTAATTCCATCTGGAAGTGTCTTAAAAACTGTGACAGATAGACACACGAGATTTTACAAGGATTTGATAGGCTTTGGTCCATAAATTGGGCTCATGTATACGTGGGCGGCGTGGATCTTAAGTCTTAGAAGGGAGTTTGCACGGCAGAATCTCCCATTATTTCATCTTCATGGGAGAGTTATTTTGACGAAATTCGTCGCTTACCACGTTATATTTGGATGAATTGGATAATATCAGCTATATTAGTTCGTCCAGGGGGTATTATTGGCATAAGAATATGGCTAGTAATCCAAAACACTAAAGGTACAAACCTCTCAGAATGTGTCTCCAGGAAGGCCACCACAGCCATGATTAAGATGAGGAAATAAAACATCGGATCCATCCCGTGTGTTCTCGGCGAACTTCAAAGACTAAATTTGTATCCTTGGTAACGCGATCCTTTTGTTGCGAAAGCCGGCAGGCAACAATTGAATTCTAAATTTCGGCATGGCATATAACACATGACTAGGCTTGGTAGTTTTCGAAGTTAATTTTTCTCAAAATTCGACGTTTGAAATCAAGGATTATTTTTCTGAAAATGAACGACGACGATCCACGTTTATTTTAATACATTTTATCGATTTCTATCAATAAATCTATACAAATTAGATTCTTTCAATCAAATTTTACTGAAACTTGATACACTAAAATAAGACTTGTCGCATACAGGATTTTTTTGTTGCTCTTATACTTTAGTGATTGCGTTGAAGTTGGCTTGGCCCACCAGCCTGGAACAGCAAATTTTCCAGAGTAAATCACAAATAAATTTTATTCGTTAAACCACGCCTCTTATTCGAGAAATTGTGACCATTCAATAACAAAATCAATGTGACGTCAATATAGTGCACACCTACAGAAATATCTAGAAGAAAAAATTTTATCTTGTTGAGTGGGAAGCGTTGATGAGTGTACAAAAAAGCCCAGAGTACGCCCGCACATGGAACGATGCTTCAGCATTGTAAGAGTATGGAGGCTGTTCATATCGTTTAAGCGACCAAATGCGCGTTTGGAGTATCCGATGTGGTCGAGATTAAAGACGGAGTGTGTTAGGCCGATCATATCGTTTTCTCCTTCATCCGTGTCAACTCAGTATGGATCCTTAAGACATAAGGGATCTTAGAAAGGGTTTGGAATATCGAATGAAGTGTGGATGTCAAATGCCGATTTTCTCCTTCGTTCCGGACTTTCGGCGATAAAATTACCACGTTTGAGTGTGATAAAGAAAATTTAAAAACCTTGACGAAAAATTTCATAGAAAATGTAGTAGTGGAAAATCGACACTTATCATAAGCAAATCACAAAAACCCCAAGGTATCAAAATTATGTAAATATAAGTAACAAACCCCCATTGTAATTGAGCACTTTCTGACCGGCCGGGAACTTGGGGTCTCTGGTAAAAATACTTAGCAGACAATTAAGAGAGAGAGTACGTTTCAAATCCAAAAAGCTCTCTTTTGAAATGAAAAATTATTCTCCGCTACGTCAACATAGTTTTTTTAAGGAAAGAGTAATACTAATAGGAATGAAATTTATTATGAAAACGTTAGCTTTTCTATTTAGCTCTCAATTTTAATATAATAGTACAATACTTCTTTTATATTTAATGCCGAATATTTTTATTTCACATATTCTACAGATTAAGATAATTACGAAATATTTTAGTGTATAAAAATTTATCGTTAACTTGACATTATTTTTTAAAAGTTGAGCGATAAGTTTCAACTAAAAAGACAGAAACGCTACTCAGTATTTACAAGTCTATTAGAAGGAAGAAGACAATTTATAATAATTCTTTTACCTACGATACAGATAGGGTTTTTTAATTAAATGTTACCGTTATATAAGATCTTTTGATCTCATTTCGGTAGCAATATATATATAATAGAATCAAACAGTGAGGAACCAATTTATTTAAAAATTAGATAAATAACATGCTAATTCCAGGGGCCATTTTGATGGAATTAAATATTTGCTTTATTGACTAAAAATAAAAGTCGAATGATAAGAAGTGCATAAAACCGCCTTTTTCTAAGTTCTTCATTCTTGTTTATTTACCATAGAAACTTACATTTCTTGCATTTCAGTAATACAGAAAGTATAATTGTTTTTTATACAGTTTAAACAAGAAACGAACACTAAAGCAATAAATACTAAAAAATCTTTACTTATTAACAACGTTTAGTAGTTAAGCTACGTTATGTTTTTCTGCCGAGCTTATTTTCTTTAACAAACTTTTATCCTTTACAATTTTGTCATAGAAATCACTACACGTCATGTCAAAGTTCACACGCACGATTAGCATTGCTTTCATAGTATCGATGCTTATTCTCGATTTTTCATTCGACCAAATTTTGTTCATGAGAGTGAATATTTCTTCAACTGAGAATGCAGGGTTTGGTGGAAGCCAGCCATCACCGGCTTTCCCCAATCAGCTTTCCAGCATTGCTACTAAGCTGTCAGTAGTGATTTTATTCATTACTTAATTTTTGCCCATCGGCAAGTTTTAGGCACATGGCAGGCTGTGAAGGAAGGAGAGAAACCCGGTGCCGGCATTAGCCTACTCTTGCGAAATACACCAGGGGGGCCAACTGCTTAACGTCGCTTCCGAAGGACGGGGTGTTGCTTTGTGCGGTCTCCTCAATATTTCTCGTTTTCTCATCCTCGTCGCCTAATAGCAACGCACAAATAGAGGGCCGGAGCGTCTTCGGAATTCTCCTTAGCAGAATTTATTCCGGTTGTCGCTATAACAGATCTTATGCTGAGGCCAACACTCAAACCACACCATCGGATCCCCCTCAACTGAGGCTGTTGTTCATTCATTTTAGAATTGGTGGCAAATTTCGACCGTAGAATTTCCCACTCCTTGTCCTTGAGGGCGATGGGTGTCGATAGGATTGCTCTATCAGTGGTTCCTTCCACCTCACTCGACTTGTTCGTCTGGCACTCTGAAATCTATATGTTTAAAAGACATCTTAGAGAGCATTATAATGATACTCAGCAATGTTTTCGAAGTTTTATATTATTAAAGCTTTATAACTGTTTTTCACTGAGATATATGCATTTTTTTCATATACAGTTAACTCAACCATTTATTTCATTTTTCCTCATGAGTTTTGCCCACACAAGGATTTTTGCATTTCACAAGGTGTTATTTATCATTTATTAATTATAACCCATATTCTCCTTATCATGAAATTGCAAACTGACGCGTAGGCCTATTTGCGTTGATAAACATTAAACATGTAGAATATGATGATTTTACTTGCTGTAAAGGTAAAATTTCGGTATCGAAATAAAGAAGTTTACTGCATAAGAATTATCTGCAATTATTAACTTTGCAATCTATTGGGTTTGACGTTGCTACAGCAATAATTTTGCTGTTTCATAATAAGCGCGAAATTAATAACTTAATTCTTTCGTCTATTTGAAGGCTTAATGGATGCTAATTGAATCGGAGGCCACAATGCCTTTGCAACACCCAGAAAGAGTACGAAAAAGTAAACCAATTTTCAATTTCTGACACATTGTAAACATTTCAAGAATAAGATATTTAATTAATAAGATTATATTTAATTAATAATATAATTCACTGATCAATGAAGGAAAAAATCCTGCACCTTGAAAAATCGAAAATCCTGTGTAAACGTATTGGAAAATATAATCGTCTCCTTGAGTCAAACCAGGGACCTTTTCAGGGTTATTTCATTCTTCTCGGCCACAATTGATGGAGTTTTGAGCGTATTGAAAGTTTTAGCTCTTAATTCCATCTGGAAGTGTCTTAAAAACTGTGACAGATAGACACACGAGATTTTACAAGGATTTGATAGGCTTTGGTCCATAAATTGGGCTCATGTAAACGTGGGCGGCGTGGATCTTAAGTTTTAGAAGGGAGTTTCCACGGCAGAATCTCCCATTATTTCATCTTCATGGGAGAGTTATTTTGACGAAATTCGTCGCTTACCACGTTATATTTGGATGAATTAGGATAATATCAGCTATATTAGTTCGTCCAGGGGGTATTATTGGCATAAGAATATGGCTAGTAATCCAAAACACTAAAGGTACAAACCTCTCAGAATGTGTCTCCAGGAAGGCCACCACAGCCATGATTAAGATGAGGAAATAAAATATCGGATCCATCCCGTGTGTTCTCGGCGAACTTCAAAGTCTAAACTTGTATCCTTGGTAACGCGATCCTTTTGTTGCGAAAGGCGGCAGGCAACAATTGAATTCAAAGTTTCCGCATGGCATATAACACATGACTAGGCTTGGTAGTTTTCGAAGTTAATTTTTCTCAAAATTCGACGATTGAAATCAAGGTATATTTATCTAAAAATGAACGACGAAGATCTACGTTTATTTTAATACATTTTATCGATTTCTATCAATAAATCTATACAAATTAGATTCTTTCAATTAATTTTTACTGAAACTTGATACATTAAAATAACACTTGTCGCATACATGATTTTTTTGTTGCTCTTATACTTTAGTGATTGCGTTGTAGTTGGCTTGGCCCAACAGCCTGGAACAGCTTATTTTTAAGAGTAAATCACAAATAAATTTTATTCGTTAAACCACGCCTCTTATTCGAGAAATTGTGACCATTCAATAACAAAATTAATGTGACGTCCATATAGTGCACACCTACAGACATATCTAGAAGAAAAAGTATTATCTTGTTGAGTGGCAAGCGTTGATGATTGTACAAATAAGCCTGCACATGGAACGATGCTTCAGCATTGTATGAGTATGGAGGCTGTTCATATCGTTTAAGCGACCAAATGCGCGTTTGGAGTATCCGATGTGGTCGAGATTAAAGACGGAGTGTGTTAGGCCGATCATATCGTTTTCTCCTTCATCCGTGTCAACTCAGTATGGATCCTTAAGACATAAGGGATCTTAGAAAGCGTTTGGAATATCGAATGAAGTGTGGATGTCAAATGCCGATTTTCTCCTTCGTTCCGGACTTTCGGGATAAAATTATCACGTTTGAGTGTGATAAAGAAAATTTAAAAACCTTGACGAAAAATTTCATAGAAAATGTAGTAGTGGAAAATCGACACTTATCATAAGCAAATCACAAAAACCGCAAGGTATCAAAATTATGTAAATATAAGTAACAAACCCCCATTGTAATTGAGCACTTTCTGACCGGCCGGGAACTTGGGGTTTCTGGTAAAAATACTTAGCAGACATTTAAGAGAGAGAGTACGTTTCAAATCGAAAAAGATCTCTTTTGAAATGAAAAATTATTCTCCGCTACGTCAACATAGTTTTTTCAAGGAAAGAGTAATCCTAATAGGAATGAAATTTATTATGAAAACGTTAGCTTTTCTATTTAGCTCTCAATTTTAATATAATAGTACACTACTTCTTTTATATTTGTTGCCGAATATTTCTATTTCACATATTCTACAGATTAAGATAATTACGAAATATTTTAGTGTATAAAAATTAATCGTTAACTTGACATTATTTTTTAAAAGTTGAGCGATAAGTTTCAACTAAAAAGACAGAAACGCTACTCAGTATTTACAAGTATATTAGAAGGAAGAAGACAATTTTTAAATAATTGTTATCTACGATACAGATAGGGTTTTTTAATTAAATGTTACCGTTAGATAAGATCTTTTGATCTCATTTCGGTAGCAATATAAATATAATAGAATCAAACAGTGAGGAACCAATTTATTTAAAAATTAGATAAATAACATGCTAATTCCAGGGGCCATTTTGATGGAATTAAATATTTGCTTTATTGACTAAAAATAAAAGTCGAATGATAAGAAGTGCATAAAACCGCCTTTTTCTAAGTTCTTCATTCTTGTTTATTTACCATAGAAACTTACATTTCTTGCATTTCAGTAATACAGAAAGTATAATTGTTTTTTATACAGTTTAAACAAGAAACGAACAATAAAGCAATGAATACTAAAAAATCTTTACTTATTAACAACGTTTAGTAGTTAAGCTACCTTATGTTTTTCTGCCGAGCTTATTTCCTTTAACAAACTTTTATCCTTTACAATTTTGTCATAGAAATCGCTACACGTCATGTCAAAGTTCACACGCACGATTAGAATTGCTTTCATAGTATCGATGCTTATTCTCGATTTTTCATTCGACCAAATTTTGTTCATGAGAGTGAATATTCTTTCAACTGAGGATGCAGGGTTTGGTGGAAGCCAGCCATCACCGGCTTTCCTCAATCAGCTTTCCAGCATTGCTACTAAGCTGTCAGTAGTGATTTTATTCATTACTTAAGTTTTGCCCATCGGAAAGTTTTAGGCACCATGGCAGGCTGTGAAGGGAGGAGAGAAACCCGGTGCCGGCATTAGCCTACTCTTGCGAAATACACCAGGGGGGCCAACTGCTTAACGTCCCTTCCGAAGGACGGGGTGTTGCTTTGTGCGGTCTCCTCAATATTTCTCGTTTTCTCATCCTCGTCGCCTAATAGCAACGCACAAATAGAGGGCCGGAGCGTCTACGGAATTCTCCTTATAGGAATTTATTCCGGTTGTCGCTATAGCAGATCTTATGCTGAGGCCAACACTCAAACCACACTTTCGGATCCCCCTCAACTGAGGCTGTTGTTCATTCATTTTAGAATTGGTGGCAAATTTCGCCCGTAGAATTTCCCACTCCTCGTCTTTGAGGGCGATGGGTGTCGATAGGATTGCTCTATCAGTGGTTCCTTCCACCTCACTCGACTTCTTCGTCTGGCACTCTGTAATCTATATGTTTAAAAGACATCTTAGAGTGCATTATAATGATACTCAGCAATGTTTTCGAAGTTTTATTTTATTAATGCTTTATAACTGTTTTTCACTGAAATATATGCATTTTTTTCATATACAGTTAACTCAACCATTTATTTCATTTTTCCTCATGAGTTTTGCCCACACAAGGATTTTGCATTACACAAGGTGTTATTTATCATTTATTAATTATAACCCATATTCTCCTTATCATGAAATTGCAAACTGACGCGTAGGCCTATTTGCATTTATAAACATTAAACATGTAGAATATGATGATTTTACTTGCAGTAATGGTAAAATTTCGGTATCGAAATAAAGAAGTTTACTGCATAATAATTATCTGCAATTATTAACGTTGCAATCTATTGGGTTTGACGTTGCTACAGCAATAATTTTGCTGTTTCATAATAAGCGCGAAGCGAATAACTTAATTCTTTCGTATATTTGAAGACTTAATGTATGTTAATTGAATCGGAGGCCACAATGCCTTTGCAACACCCGGAAAGGGTACGAAAAAGTAAACAAATTTTCAATTTCTGACACATTGTAAACATTGCAAGAATAAAAATATTTAATTATTAAGATTATATTTAATTAATAAGATATTTAACTGATCAATGAAGGAAAAAATCCTGCACCTTGAAAAATCGAAATTCCTGTGTAAACTTATGGGAAAATATAATCGTCTCCTTGAGTCAAACCTGGGACCTTTTCAGGGTTATTTCATTTTTCTCGGCCACAATTGATGGAGTTTTGAGCGTATTGAAAGTTTTAGCTCTTAATTCCATCTGGAAGTGTCTTAAAAACTGTGACAGATAAACACACGAGATTTTACAAGGATTTGATAGGCTTTGGTCCATAAATTGGGCTCATGTAAACGTGGGCGGCGTGGATCTTAAGTCTTAGAAGGGAGTTTGCACGGCAGAATCTCCCATTATTTCATCTTCATGGGAGAGTTATTTTGACGAAATTCGTCGCTTACCACGTTATATTTGGATGAATTGGATAATATCAGCTATATTAGTTCGTCCAGGGGGTATTATTGGCATAAGAATATGGCTAGTAATCCAAAACACTAAAGGTACAAACCTCTCAGAATGTGTCTCCAGGAAGGCCACCACAGCCATGATTAAGATGAGGAAATAAAACATCGGATCCATCCCGTGTGTTCTCGGCGAACTTCAAAGACTAAATTTGTATCCTTGGTAACGCGATCCTTTTGTTGCGAAAGGCGGCAGGCAACAATTGAATTCAAAGTTTCCGAATGGCATATAACACATGACTAGGCTTGGTAGTTTTCGAAGTTAATTTTTCTCAAAATTCGACGACTGAAATCAAGGTTTATTTTTCTAAAAATGAACGACGAAGATCTACGTTTATTTTAATACATTTTATCGATTTCTATCAATAAATCTATACAAATTAGATTCTTACAATTAAATTTTACTGAAACTTGATACATTAAAATAAGACTTGTCGCATACAGGATTTTTTTGTTACCTTTATACTTTAGTGATTGCGTTCTAGTTGGCTTGGCCCACCAGCCTGGAACAGCTGATTTTTCAGAGTAAATCACAAATAAATTTTATTCATTAAACCACGCCTCTTATTCGAGAAATTGTGACCATTCAATAACATAATTAATGTGACGTCTATATAGTGCACACCTACAGAAATATCTAGAAGAAAAAGTCTTATCTTGTTGAGTGGCAAGCGTTGATGAGTGTACAAAAAAGCCCGCACATGGAACGATGCTTCAGCATTAAAAGAGTATGTAGGACGTTCATATCGTTTAAGCGACCAAATGCGCGTTTGGAGTATCCGATGTGGCCGAGGTTAAAGACGGATTGTGTTAGGCCGAACATATCGTTTTGTCCTGCATCCGTGTCAACTCAGTATGGAACCTTTAGACATAAGGGATCTTAGAAATGGTTTGGAATATCGAATGAAGTGTGGATGTCAAATGCCGATTTTCTCCTTCGTTCCGGACATTCGGCGATAAAATTACCACGTTTGAGTGTGATAAAGAAAATTTAAAAACCTTGACGAATAATTTCATAGAAAATGTAGTAGTGGAAAATCGACACTTATCATAAGCAAATCACAAAAACCGCTAGGTATCAAAATTATGTAAATATAAGTAACAAACCCCCATTGTAATTGAGCACTTTCTGACCGGCCGGGAACTTGGGGTTTCTGGTAAAAATACTTAGCAGACATTTAAGAGAGAGAGTACGTTTCAAATCGAAAAAGCTCTCTTTTGAAATGTAAAATTATTCTCCGCTACGTCAACATAGTTTTTTTAAGGAAAGAGTAATCCTAATAGGAATGAAATTTATTATGAAAACGTTAGCTTTTCTATTTAGCTCTCAATTTTAAAATAATAGTACACTACTTCTTTTATATTTGTTGCCGAATATTTTTATTTCACACATTCTACAGATTAAGATAATTACGAAATATTTTAGTGTATAAAAATTAATCGTTAACTTGACATTATTTTTTAAAAGTTGAGCGATAAGTTTCAACTGAAAAGACAGAAACGCTACTCAGTATTTACATGTCTATTAGAAGGAAGAAGACAATATTTAAATAATTGTTTTACCTACGATACAGATAGGGTTCTTTAATTAAATGTTACCGTTAGATAAAATCTTTTGATCTCATTTCCGTAGCAATATATATACAGTAGAATCAAACAGTGAGGAACCAATTTATTTAAAAATTAGATAAATAACATGCTAATTCTGGGGACCATTTTGATGGAATTAAATATTTGCTTTATTGACTAAAAATAAAAGTCGAATGATAAGAAGTGCATAAAACCTCCTTTTTCTAAGTTCTTCATTCTTGTTAATTTACCATAGAAACTTACATTTCTTGCATTTCAGTAATACAGAAAGTATAATTGTATTTATACAGTTTAAACAAGAAACGAACACTAAAGCAATAAATAATTAAAAAATCTTTACTTATTATCAATGTTTAGTAGTTAAGCTAAGGTATGTTTTACTGCCGAGCTTATTTTCTTTAACAAACTTTTATCCTTTACAATTTTGTCATAGAAATCACTACACGTCATGTCAAAGTTCACACGTACGATTAGCCCTGCTTTCATAGTATCGATGCTTATTCTCGATTTTTCATTCGACCAAATTTTGTTCATGAGAGAGAATATTCTTTCAACTGAGGATGCAGGGTTTGGTGGAAGCCAGCCATCACCGGCTTTCCTCAATCAGCTTTCCAGCATTGCTACTAAGCTGTCAGTAGTGATTTTATTCATTACTTAAGTTTTGCCCATCGGCAAGATTTAGGCACCATGGCAGGCTGTGAAGGGAGGAGAGAAACCCGGTGCCGGCATTAGCCTACTCGTGCGAAATACAACAGGGGGCCAACTGCTTAACGTCCCTTCCGAAGGACGGGGTGTTGCTTTGTGCGGTCTCCTCAATATTTCTCGTTTTCTCATCCTCGTCGCCTAATAGCAACGCACAAATAGACAGCGTCTTCGGAATTCTCCTTAGAAGAATTTATTCCGGTTGTCGCTATAGCAGATCTTATGCTGAGGCCAACACTCAAACCACACTTTCGGATCCCCCTCAACTGAGGCTGTTGTTCATTCATTTTAGAATCGGTGGCAAATTTCGCCCGTAGAATTTCCCACTCCTCGTCCTTGAGGGCGATGGTTGTCGATAGGATTGCTCTATCAGTGGTTCCTTCCACCTCACTCGACTTGTT
The DNA here is from genome assembly GCA_028673005.1 of Tanypteryx hageni. Taxonomy (NCBI): domain Eukaryota; kingdom Metazoa; phylum Arthropoda; class Insecta; order Odonata; family Petaluridae; genus Tanypteryx; species Tanypteryx hageni. Next base: position 198,727,373 of record CM054113.1, on the reverse strand, counting down.
CGTCTGGCACTCTGAAATCTATATGTTTAAAAGACATCTTAGAGAGCATTATAATGATACTCAGCAATGTTTTCGAAGTTTTATATTATTAATGCTTTATAACTGTTTTTCACTGAAATATATGCATTTTTTTCATATACAGTTAACTCAACCATTTATTTCATTTTTCCTCATGAGTTTTGCCCACACAAGGATTTTTGCATTTCACAAGGTGTTATTTATCATTTATTAATTATAACCCATATTCTCCTTATCATGAAATTGCAAACTGACGCGTAGGCCTATTTGCGTTGATAAACATTAAACATGTAGAATATGATGATTTTACTTGCTGTAAAGGTAAAATTTCGGTATCGAAATAAAGAAGTTTACTGCATAAGAATTATCTGCAATTATTAACTTTGCAATCTATTGGGTTTGACGTTGCTACAGCAATAATTTTGCTGTTTCATAATAAGCGCGAAATTAATAACTTAATTCTTTCGTCTATTTGAAGGCTTAATGGATGCTAATTGAATCGGAGGCCACAATGCCTTTGCAACACCCAGAAAGAGTACGAAAAAGTAAACCAATTTTCAATTTCTGACACATTGTAAACATTTCAAGAATAAGATATTTAATTAATAAGATTATATTTAATTAATAATATAATTCACTGATCAATGAAGGAAAAAATCCTGCACCTTGAAAAATCGAAAATCCTGTGTAAACGTATTGGAAAATATAATCGTCTCCTTGAGTCAAACCAGGGACCTTTTCAGGGTTATTTCATTCTTCTCGGCCACAATTGATGGAGTTTTGAGCGTATTGAAAGTTTTAGCTCTTAATTCCATCTGGAAGTGTCTTAAAAACTGTGACAGATAGACACACGAGATTTTACAAGGATTTGATAGGCTTTGGTCCATAAATTGGGCTCATGTAAACGTGGGCGGCGTGGATCTTAAGTTTTAGAAGGGAGTTTCCACGGCAGAATCTCCCATTATTTCATCTTCATGGGAGAGTTATTTTGACGAAATTCGTCGCTTACCACGTTATATTTGGATGAATTAGGATAATATCAGCTATATTAGTTCGTCCAGGGGGTATTATTGGCATAAGAATATGGCTAGTAATCCAAAACACTAAAGGTACAAACCTCTCAGAATGTGTCTCCAGGAAGGCCACCACAGCCATGATTAAGATGAGGAAATAAAATATCGGATCCATCCCGTGTGTTCTCGGCGAACTTCAAAGTCTAAACTTGTATCCTTGGTAACGCGATCCTTTTGTTGCGAAAGGCGGCAGGCAACAATTGAATTCAAAGTTTCCGCATGGCATATAACACATGACTAGGCTTGGTAGTTTTCGAAGTTAATTTTTCTCAAAATTCGACGATTGAAATCAAGGTTTATTTTTCTAAAAATGAACGACGAAGATCTACGTTTATTTTAATACATTTTATCGATTTCTTTCAATAAATCTATACAAATTTGATTCTTTCAATTAAATTTTACTGAAACTTGGTACATTAAAATAAGACTTGTCGCATACAGGAATCTTTTGTTGCTCTTATACTTTAGTGATTGCGTTGAAGTTGGCTTGGCCCACCAGCCTGGAACAGCAAATTTTCCAGAGTAAATCACAAATAAATTTTATTCGTTAAACCACGCCTCTTATTCGAGAAATTGTGACCATTCAATAACAAAATCAATGTGACGTCAATATAGTGCACACCTACAGAAATATCTAGAAGAAAAAATTTTATCTTGTTGAGTGGGAAGCGTTGATGAGTGTACAAAAAAGCCCAGAGTACGCCCGCACATGGAACGATGCTTCAGCATTGTAAGAGTATGGAGGCTGTTCATATCGTTTAAGCGACCAAATGCGCGTTTGGAGTATCCGATGTGGTCGAGATTAAAGATGGAGTGTGTTAGGCCGATCATATCGTTTTCTCCTTCATCCGTGTCAACTCAGTATGGATCCTTAAGACATAAGGGATCTTAGAAAGGGTTTGGAATATCGAATGAAGTGTGGATGTCAAATGCCGATTTTCTCCTTCGTTCCGGACTTTCGGCGATAAAATTATCACGTTTGAGTGTGATAAAGAAAATTTAAAAACCTTGACGAAAAATTTCATAGAAAATGTAGTAGTGGAAAATCGACACTTATCATAAGCAAATCACAAAAACCGCAAGGTATCAAAATTATGTAAATATAAGTAACAAACCCCCATTGTAATTGAGCACTTTCTGACCGGCCGGGAACTTGGGGTTTCTGGTAAAAATACTTAGCAGACATTTAAGAGAGAGAGTACGTTTCAAATCGAAAAAGATCTCTTTTGAAATGAAAAATTATTCTCCGCTACGTCCACATAGTTTTTTCAAGGAAAGAGTAATCCTAATAGGAATGAAATTTATTATGAAAACGTTAGCTTTTCTATTTAGCTCTCAATTTTAATATAATAGTACACTACTTCTTTTATATTTGTTGCCGAGTATTTTTATTTCACATATTCTACAGATTAAGATAATTACGAAATATTTTAGTGTATAAAAATTTATCGTTAACTTGACATTATTTTTTAAAAGTTGAGCGATAAGTTTCAACTAAAAAGACAGAAACGCTACTCAGTATTTACAAGTCTATTAGAAGGAAGAAGACAATTTATAATAATTCTTTTACCTACGATACAGATAGGGTTTTTTAATTAAATGTTACCGTTATATAAGATCTTTTGATCTCATTTCGGTAGCAATATAAATATAATAGAATCAAACAGTGAGGAACCAATTTATTTAAAAATTAGATAAATAACATGCTAATTCCAGGGGCCATTTGATGGAATTAAATATTTGCTTTATTGACTAAAAATAAAAGTCGAATGATAAGAAGTGCATTAAACCGCCTTTTTCTAAGTTCTTCATTCTTGTTTATTTACCATAGAAACTTACATTTCTTGCATTTCAGTAATACAGAAAGTATAATTGTTTTTTATACAGTTTAAACAAGAAACGAACAATAAAGCAATGAATACTAAAAAATCTTTACTTATTAACAACGTTTAGTAGTTAAGCTACCTTATGTTTTTCTGCCGAGCTTATTTCCTTTAACAAACTTTTATCCTTTACAATTTTGTCATAGAAATCGCTACACGTCATGTCAAAGTTCACACGCACGATTAGAATTGCTTTCATAGTATCGATGCTTATTCTCGATTTTTCATTCGACCAAATTTTGTTCATGAGAGTGAATATTCTTTCAACTGAGGATGCAGGGTTTGGTGGAAGCCAGCCATCACCGGCTTTCCTCAATCAGCTTTCCAGCATTGCTACTAAGCTGTCAGTAGTGATTTTATTCATTACTTAAGTTTTGCCCATCGGAAAGTTTTAGGCACCATGGCAGGCTGTGAAGGGAGGAGAGAAACCCGGTGCCGGCATTAGCCTACTCTTGCGAAATACACCAGGGGGGCCAACTGCTTAACGTCCCTTCCGAAGGACGGGGTGTTGCTATGTGCGGTCTCCTCAATATTTCTCGTTTTCTCATCCTCGTCGCCTAATAGCAACGCACAAATAGAGGGCCGGAGCGTCTTCGGAATTCTCCTTAGCAGAATTTATTCCGGTTGTCGCTATAGCAGATCTTATGCTGAGGCCAACACTCAAACCACACTTTCGGATCCCCCTCAACTGAGGCTGTTGTTCATTCATTTTAGAATTGGTGGCAAATTTCGCCCGTAGAATTTCCCACTCCTCGTCTTTGAGGGCGATGGGTGTCGATAGGATTGCTCTATCAGTGGTTCCTTCCACCTCACTCGACTTCTTCGTCTGGCACTCTGTAATCTATATGTTTAAAAGACATCTTAGAGTGCATTATAATGATACTCAGCAATGTTTTCGAAGTTTTATTTTATTAATGCTTTATAACTGTTTTTCACTGAAATATATGCATTTTTTTCATGTACAGTTAACTCAACCATTTATTTCATTTTTCCTCATGAGTTTTGCCCACACAAGGATTTTGCATTACACAAGGTGTTATTTATCATTTATTAATTATAACCCATATTCTCCTTATCATGAAATTGCAAACTGACGCGTAGGCCTATTTGCATTTATAAACATTAAACATGTAGAATATGATGATTTTACTTGCAGTAATGGTAAAATTTCGGTATCGAAATAAAGAAGTTTACTGCATAATAATTATCTGCAATTATTAACGTTGCAATCTATTGGGTTTGACGTTGCTACAGCAATAATTTTGCTGTTTCATAATAAGCGCGAAGCGAATAACTTAATTCTTTCGTATATTTGAAGACTTAATGTATGTTAATTGAATCGGAGGCCACAATGCCTTTGCAACACCCGGAAAGGGTACGAAAAAGTAAACAAATTTTCAATTTCTGACACATTGTAAACATTGCAAGAAGAAGATATTTAATTATTAAGATTATATTTAATTAATAAGATATTTAACTGATCAATGAAGGAAAAAATCCTGCACCTTGAAAAATCGAAAATCCTGTGTAAACGTATTGGAAAATATAATCGTCTCCTTGAGTCAAACCTGGGACCTTTTCAGGGTTATTTCATTTTTCTCGGCCACAATTGATGGAGTTTTGAGCGTATTGAAAGTTTTAGCTCTTAATTCCATCTGGAAGTGTCTTAAAAACTGTGACAGATAGACACACGAGATTTTACAAGGATTTGATAGGCTTTGGTCCATAAATTGGGCTCATGTAAACGTGGGCGGCGTGGATCTTAAGTCTTAGAAGGGAATTTGCACGGCAGAATCTCCCATTATTTCATCTTCATGGGAGAGTTATTTTGACGAAATTCGTCGCTTACCACGTTATATTTGGATGAATTGGATAATATCAGCTATATTAGTTCGTCCAGGGGGTATTATTGGCATAAGAATATGGCTAGTAATCCAAAACACTAAAGGTACAAACCTCTCAGAATGTGTCTCCAGGAAGGCCACCACAGCCATGATTAAGATGAGGAAATAAAACATCGGATCCATCCCGTGTGTTCTCGGCGAACTTCAAATACTAAATTTGTATCCGTGGTAACGCGATCCTTTTGTTGCGAAAGGAGGCTGGCAACAATTGAATTCAAAATTTCCGAATGGCATATAACACATGACTAGGCTTGATAGTTTTCGATGTTAATTTTTCTAAAAATTCGACGATTGAAATCAGGGTTTATGTTTCTAAAAATGAACGACGAAGATCTTAATACATTTTATCGATTTCTATCAATAAATCTATACAAATTAGATTCTTTCAATTGAATTTTACTGAAAATTGATACATTAAAATAAGACTTGTCGCATACAGGATTTTTTTGTTGCTCTTATACTTTAGTGATTGCGTTGTAGTTGGCTTGGCCCACCAGCCTGGAACAGCTAATTTTTCAGAGTAAATCACAAATAAATTTTATTCGTTAAATCACGCCTCTTATTCGGGAAATTGTGACCATTCAATAACAAAATTAATGTGACGTCAATATAATGCAAACCTACAGAAATATCTAGAAGAAAAAATCTTATCTTGTTGAGTGGCAAGCGTTGATGAGTGTACAAAAAAGCCCGCACATGGAACGATGCTTCAGCATTGTAAGAGTATGTAGGACGTTCATATCGTTTAAGCGACCAAATGCGCGTTTGGAGTATCCGATGTGGTCGAGGTTAAAGACGGATTGTGTTTGGCCTAACATATCGTTTTCGGTATCGAAATAAAGAAGTTTACTGCATAATAATTATCTGCAATTATTAACGTTGCAATCTATTAAGTTTGACGTTGCTACGGCAATAATTTTGCTGTTTCATAATAACCGCGAAGAGAATAACTTAAGTCTTTCGTCTATTTGAAGGCTTAATGCATGCTAATTGAATCGGAGGCAACAATGCCTTTGCAACACCCGGAAAGAGTACGAAAAAGTAAACAAATTTTCAATTTCTGACACATTGTAAACATTGCAAGAATAAGATATTTTATGGTTTTAGGCGTCGAATTGAGCAAACAGAAAAATTGGTCCATATTAATTGATCAATGAAGGAAAAAGTCCTGCACCTTGATAAATCGAATATCCTGTGTATACTTATGGGAAAATATAATCGTCTCTTTGAGTCAAACCTGGGACCTTTTCAGGGTTATTTCATTTTTCTCGGCCACAATAGATGGAGTTTTGAGCGTATTGAAAGTTTTAGCTCTTAATTCCATCTGGAAGTGTCTTAAAAACTGTGACAGATAGACACACGAGATTTTACAAGGATTTGATAGGCTTTGGTCCAAAAATTGGGCTCATGTAAACGTGGGCGGCGTGGATCTTAAGTCTTAGAAGGGAGTTTGCACGGAAGAATCTCCCATTATTTCATCTTCATGGGAGAGTTATTTTGACGTAATTCGTCGGTTACCACGTTATATTTAGAGGAATTGGATAATATCATCTATATTAGTTCGTCCAGGGGGTATTATTTTCATAAGAATATGGCTAGTAATCCAAAACACTAAAGGTACAAAACTCTCAGAATGTGTCTCCAGGAAGGCCACCACAGCCATGATTAAGATGACAAAATAAAATATCGGATCCATCCCGTTTGTTCTCAGCGAACTTCAAAGACTAAAATGAGCTTTTCGTATTCGCCAGAGACGATATGACCCTTTTGTAATCAACTATTTAAAATAACGTATAAGAAAGGTTTATAAAACAAGTGAAGAAATATGCAATTGCCACTTGAGGCTTACTATACTTACAGGGGTAGGAAAGGGCAAGTTGTTTGCGCCGGGCTCGCCATTTTCGAGGCAACATCTTCTCCTCCGCCGCCCGACGCAATATCGACGATAAATCCAACAAATCCGCCAGACGAAGACGCAGGAAATGATGACGAACATTATCCCAAGCCCGGCGGATTTGGTGGAATTCTCGATTAACTCTGCAGACACAAATGAGAAAAGAATTTCAAATTTAATGTATGTCGACGGCTTTGCTCATTTTTACACCTTTTGAACTATTCATAGATTATCAAAAAAATAATATCTTAAAACTATCGTTTGTATTAACTCATTTATCTACTTTGATTGAAGTGGCGTTAATTCTAAAATCGTTAGTTGGATCCGTGAATTTTTAAATCATAGGAAGCAGATGGTTGTTATAGATGGGAAATCTTCGAACTTAGTGGAGGATGTCTCTGGCGTTCCACAGGGTAGTGTAATTGGTCCGTTATTATTTCTAATTTATATAAACGATATCAGCTCAGTAGTCAGAAGTAAAATTAGGCTTTTCGCGGACGACACCGTCATCTATAGAGAAATAAGCAATCCGGAAGACCACCAGTATCTCCAAAATGACCTAGAAGCTATTTCTACATGGTGTAAGGAATGGCAGTTAGAGATAAACCAAAAGAAAAGCTGCGTCATCAACTTCTGGAGAACCAAGAGTATCTCGTTGAATAATAATTATTCGTTGGACGGAGTAGAGATTCCAGTTTCAGACTCGATTAAATACCTTGGAGTCACGATCCATCGTGATCTCTCGTGGGACACCCACATTCGCCGATTGATAGGTGCCGCTAACAAAAAGCTGGCCTTTATAGGGAGAATAGTTCGAAATAGCTCCGAAAAAGTGAAAGAATTATGTTATTTATCCTTGGTTCGACCGCAGGTCGAATATGCTTCAGCTGTGTGGGATCCTTACGAAAAGGGACTCACTAACGAGCTAGAAAAGGTTCAGCGCAGGGCAGCTAGATTTGTAAAGAGGAATTACGATAGTAAACAAAGCGTAACATCATTAATAGAAAATCTGAAATGGACATCGTTAGAGGAACGTAGGCTGCAGGCTAGAATTAAACTACTGGAAAAATTTATGTCGGAGGGACTAGCGAATGAGGTAGTAGGACTTATCAGAAGCCCGACGTATCTCGGAAGGCAGGACAGTGAGGATAAGATTCGCGAGATCGACTGTATAACGGAGCGATATAGAGGATCGTTTTTCCCTAGGACGATAAGAGACCATAATAGAAAAAGATAACGTAGGAAAACTATGGACCCATGGTGCACTGCACCCCCTGCCATCCACCAAAAAGGTGACTTGCCGGGTATAATGTAGATGTAGATGTAGAAGTGGTTGTAATCACGAACTACCGTATTGTCCCGAATATAAAGCGACCTTAAATATAACGCGACCCTAATATTTTCGGAAAGTTTTTCAGGGAAAAAACTAAACCTTGAATAGAACGCGACCCCAAACAACCTTCAGTCAATCTAACACAGGTTCCTCGTTCATCCACCACTTCCTATGCGCGTGAAAGATCACACCTGACGGTAACTTTTCCTTTGGCATCATTATAAGATTTAAAATTAAGAAGGGAGTCAGATTTCGCACGCCGGATATGACTGCAAGCATAACAGCTAGCCTTGATTTCTCATGTCCGCTGGATTTCAACAACACTGACTGAGCAACGCAACTTTTTTAAAATTCATGTGATAACTTCATCGGATTCCTTGTTAACCTTGGATTTGGAAGAATCTTTTTTCTCAACATGATCAACACCCTATTTGTCACCCATTTTTAAAATAACGGATTGATACAACCTATCTCCTTAGGAAAGTAATCGTTTTGATAATGCAAGATAGGACACAGATCGGATTGCATAATTCACTGGTTCCGTATGCATGAATAGCTAGTCTTATTGCCGAGGACGAACAAATCATCGCCAGTGCACAGCGTTTGTAGCGGTCAAGGTATGGTGATCGGGGTGCACCGGAAGCGGGATCCGTGATCAGCGACACCCACGAAGGAATCTGCGTCTTAGTCTATGGTTATCGGCATTCAAAGTCACTAAGCTCGATCATATCAAATGCCAACTTATGTTTTCTTGCTTTCGTGACGGATATTAGTTCTTTAATTGCAATGAGAATTAACCCTACATTTAGCTATAATTCCACTAATTACATGAGCTATGCTGCGTTCAAAGTTCTGAAATATACCAGACTTTCATTAATATTATGGAAAAAAATAAATTACCTTTATGGATCATAATTCCTAACGTTCTTCAGCAACTATGAAGTTCTGAATGCTGAGGTTGCCACGGAAACAGGCAACAATGATGTACCGCTGGACGACACGAGAAAAAAGGCTCCTAGTTTGATATAATGAATTTAGAGCAAACAATTTTCCATCAAATTGTGGTAAAGCACCTATGGCAAATAAACGAAACTTTATATGGAGTGAATAGGAAAACTACAAGGGCTGCTCGTCCAGCAGCTACAGCGGCACCAAACGTGACAGGATTTGGAACTACGATGTGCCCGGCTAATATGAAACGTCATCTCGGGATCATTTGGATGTCACACTCTCTTCCGTCCGCCCCGTTTGAGTCGGAATAGAAGGCGTTCTTAGCTATCGTGTCAAAAAGGATACATTATAACGGCTTGGTCTAACGTCTAAGCACTGCTAAAGGATATATCAGAAGCGAAGTCAAAGGAAATACAGAATTTGTGATTCGCCTATTTATTTTATAACCAGTAGGTAGTAATTAATGGAACAATCGAAAATTAAATCAGTTAAAGCGTACATACCTCACTTGAGATGAGAAAGAGCAATCTTTGCACTCACGTTCATTCCTTCGTCGAAATTTATGTATTTCTTTTTACTTAGAAAATCTGTGTGTTAAGGAAAATAAACGTATTTAAGTTCACTTGTTCCTCGTGAATAATCCATCTCCTTTCATTTACTATGCTCAGTCGGCGCACTAAAGAAATTAAAACGTATTCATATTAGATCTTGTTTATTTCGGTTGTTACGAAGATTGTTTTCGTCGACAACAATAAGCAAGAAGAACGAGTATGATGTTCCAGACAATTATTGATGCGGATTAACACACAACATAAGGGGAGGATACTAATGTTTAGGCACTTCCATGTCAGCAGGAGATTCAACATTTTTTTCGTAGGTAGCATTATGTGCAAAACCAACTAGAAAAAACGAAAATCTTGAAAAAATTCGACAATGTGGCCGCTAAAAATTCACAATTGTTTGAACAAAATTTCAAGGTTTATGTATTTCCAAATGTGCTACGTAGCTGAAAATTTTTTAAAGGTAGCATATGTTAAAAACCGAAATAGGGATAATAGAAATTTTGGTTTTAACCAAATTTGTTTGGCTGTCAAAAATTCTAGAATTTTAAACAAATAGGTGGATGTGGTACTACAATGCAAGCTGCGCGGCTGAAAATCTTAAGTTATTTAGAGCTTATTGCATATGCACAAACAAATGTTTGAATATTTCCTTGAAATGATATTGCGGCCGTTGTAAATTGTAAAAATTTATACACTTAGATAAATATTATTTCACTTCTAGATGAGCTACAACGTAAAAATTTGGCAGTAAGGTGTGGAATTAGTGCACCGCAATGGAAAAATTTATAATATTCTTAAAATTGCGAATTTTTGGTATTGTTTCAATCAAATATTATTCCATAAGGAAAGAAGGAAAATTGGCGTAGAGGTGAAATCTTTGGAATTAAAAAAATATTACTAATAATGAAATATCTGTCTGAAAAATTGTTTCATCAATAGGGATGTGGTTCTTGCAGAATGCAAGCATCTTCCCTCACTTGTAATTTTTGGATTCAAAATGGCCTTTAAAAAGGGAAATGCTACCACAGCGAAAGCAGTCTTCATGTTGGCCTTTTCTTACAAGTTATTAGTTAAAATGTTTACATAAAATATCAGCATTTAATGGTGAGGGCCATATTTTTTTCGGGGGTTCCTATATTTTGCATTACGCCACTGTTGACTCATTTTTATAACAGGCTCGATTAAATTACTTATAGACAAGAGGAGCGTCCCCTACGTGCTACACTACAAGCCCGCCCTCCGAGCGCTCCAGGGACTTCGGCGCTACGCTGCTCGCTAAGCAGAAAATATCAAGACGCATATTTTTGGTTCCCAAAGACTTTTCTTAGACGTACCGTTTCCGGAATACAACTTTTTAAACGGCCATCATTTTATCGCCTCCGTCCGCCCCTCCGAATGTTTAATCTACAGAGCTACTTGGCGGATTTGTATTAAATGAAATATCCCTTATTCCAATTTATCACCCAATTGTGATTTTGAACTTCATCCGTCAATTATAACTTCCATTTAATTTGAGCATTTAAATAAAAGTACAAATACACGTATCTCGTTAAATAGCATCCGTGAAACAACAATTAAATGTCACATTTTCACTCCGTAGATCTTTTATGCTATTTAAGGTACCCATTAAAACATTTATTCGGACTGGGGACAACGTTTACCACAATAAGACCGCGGTACCACGTATTTTCGAGTTATAGCTTCGGGGATAAAAATTCGAGAAATTCCCGGGAATTGGCGCCCCCACCCCCAAACCTCGAGGACAGTTCTACTATCGGCGCCAAAAGTTGGTCGACTCGAGCTTGAGGTTAAATACCTCGAAAAGGGCTACGGGGATTTTGGTGAGAGGCATATCAGCGTGTAGCTTATTTAATGCCTGGTTGAATGAGGGTAGCCTTGAATTTTTCGAAGTGGACATTTTTGGGGTGAGAAGGAAAAGTGACCCTATTTTTAGAGCTTTGAGACGGAAGGCGTCACTTTGCCGGTTCATTATTACGAAACGGTTTTTTCGGTTGCAACTAAATCTTTACATAGTGCGAGTCATAGTCTTCTTATTACGTGCGAAAGATTTTATATTGGTAGCTTTAATTCGTTTACGATATTTTATTCAATACATTAGACCGTCGTTTCTCTCAAGTATTAAGCTGTGAGACATGCTACGCGCACTGCTGGCTTCGTCTTGGGCTTTGTATTACGAATCATTGAATTTCATAAGCCTAAAATGAAAGTAATATTTTATGGTGTTATTTATAATAGTTGAAGGAGGTGAGGGAGGGAGAGAAGGACGGGAGCGTCGCATCTTCTGGGAATCTACAAACTTTTGGCGCCGATAGTAGGATTTTGATAAATTGGTAAACATATTGTCCCTTTTTTCTTTTTCAAGATTTTAAAGCGTTTTTTTTAACATAGGCTTAATTATTTGGCTTGTCCGTCCATCCCTTTGTCCAACCAATGTTTTTGAGATCAGATAAAATGGGGACACGAAATTTTCGGAATAGATTTGTATACGACAGCTAAAGAATATTTAACTTCAATTTCAAATAAAACTAGAGTGATAATGTAAATTATATTTTTAAGCACTTCAAAAACACTAATGCATTCGGTTGACTGTCCGTCCGTTCGGACAATATCTCTAGAATTCAGCAACTTGGAGAAGGCAAGTATGAGGGTTACACGTGAAATAAATTTCGTAAGTCTATTATCATCTGCTGGGAAGTAATCGACCTTTTTTCCAACCCCTTAGTTTCACTTCTACCACCCATAAGAAACGTATGAAATGGGCGCTGGGCATTATAAATTAGGAGTTTTAGCCTACTTTCGAAAAAAGGGATGACGAAAATTCCAAATCCACTATACTCAAAAAGCCTCGCAGCAAGCATCGACTCATGCATCGCATCTGCCCCCTAATCAAACAAATTGAATTAAATGTACCTTTTCATTGTGAAGCATCGACCCTGGCACCAAGCATAGACTCAAGCATCGCTTCCATCAAGAAATGAAACATATTAGTTTCCTTGCAGTCAGTGCTATGGTCGATGGCTGAAATCTGACTTCTGATTGGTGCGTTCAAGGACACCACACACCCCCAGTCTGACTCGTTGGCACCCGCACATAATTTACTGTGGCACAGTTCATTGTGAAGTAAGGATTGCCGTGTAAATATGGAAAAAATAAATATTGATAGCGGAAGTATTTCGTCGCGCAGCAGTGTGGGATATGCGGAATAGAGGATATAAGAACAGATTCGCTTTGGATAAGTGTTGGACTGAAATTGGAAAATCTTTGAATGATTTAGGTTAAATACAACAAAACGCCGTATGAAACTTTTTTCGATATTTCTTATCTCAAAACTAGTCCCGTTCCCAGATAGGGGAAAATATAAAATCAGATAAAGCATTATGAACGCGTTGTATCAAAGTTATTTATAAAATGTTTTAAGTGAGGCAACTATTAAAAAAAAAACAAGAAAATTATAATTAATTTCACAACATAATTTTATCGATAGTTTTATTTGAGAGTTGGCAGGTATATGGTTTCCTTCTCCATAAATTCCGGTTTAGACAAGACAAACAGCATATATTACAATAGAAAGTGTCTGGAAATGTACGACGTGTATATATTCACCAGAAACCGGTAGCGCAAGAAGTATCAATTTTTATAAACATTACAGCACCTAATTATATTTATGAAACTCGACACAATTCAGATCCATAATGCGGAATTCTAATTTCTAAAATTTTAATTTTCATCTGAAGATGTGGAGGTGGAAGAAGATGAACAACTATCAGCCTTGTCACCAGAACTTTCTTCTTCATCCGAATAGCTATTTGATTGTTTTAAAACCACCTCAACACGGGACGGATGGAGATCGCCTCTGATGTAGTCGGATTTTACTAAATTGAATCGCTTCTGGCGGCTGCTTATGGAAGCATCCTTAAGAGGCACAATATCCCATGCCACCAGATCCTTCTGCCCCTCGCCTGGCCAGGCTGGCTTCCTCAACCTACAGCGCGGGTCGAAGTAAATCACTTTCACGGCTTCGTTCCAACATTCGGACGGAGTAGTATTTGTACTCTTCGTATCTGGAGACCGCTTCGAGGTTTTTTCTCTCTGGCGCCGAGTACGTTTGATTCCGAAAAAGAGTACGTAACGCAACTGGTCGCTTCGTTACCGTTTACGTTTGTAGTGTACGTCATCGAAGCTACGACGTTAACGGACGTAGAATTGGTCTCCAGATACGAACTCGGCAGATTTTTTGGGCCTCTCTATGTTTTGTGGGATGCTCGCTGACACTTGTACACTCTCGATTGAGTGAATTGGTCTCGCATCACGCTGCATCAAATTTCCATCGCCGCACTCTTCGCTCATGTCGAGCATTACAACGTCGTTTTCATGCCAATCACTCACGTCCGTCATTTCAACTTCAATTCCTTTGATGACATTCGAGTCACCGACAAATACACAATGATCGGTGTGTTACCAATCTTCATAGCCGAATTTTCCGGCAAAGTTAACTTTGTCAACATATTTATGCTCTTCATATGGATCGTGTCTGGAGGCATTAAAGTTTGCTGCAGACCGTTTTCACTGTCGTGATAATCGTTCCGTTCATCTACTGTCTCTTCTGATATTTTTTGACGAGTGTTAACTTCGATTTGGGGTGTTTCTGAGAGGCTATTTTGTAATTCCTCATCGTTTTGATGCTTAGATGAATTGGTGTAGTTACCATCCCCTGCATGAGCATTGAATATTGGCACTGAAGCAGAGTCTTTAAACGAATGTTGATTTGCGAATCGCTGGAGAAGCGAGAATGAAAGAGATGCCGTTTTCTTTGTGGCTTGTTCTTTTTAATTTTTCCTCTGAAGTCATACTTTGAACCTCGACTCAAACTGATGTCATTTATGACTGGGCAGGACACGGGAACAACCTAGCCGAGATGAATGACAAAATATTAAAATAGTATTCATCTGCACTAAATAATAAAATAAATATTGCATAATCTGATTAAAGTATAATGACAAACTATGGCTATTGTATAATGTTCATGTTAACATTAATATGGTCAATGGTTTATATTAAGCAATAGGGGCGTATTAAAGATACCCAGAGCCTTCGATATCCGTGGAGAGGGTCGGCGAACACGAGTGATAACTTCGATTTCGGGTATTTCTGAAAGGTTGTTTAATTTCTCATCGTTTTTATGCTCAGATGAATTGGTAGAGTTACCATCCCCTGAATGAGCATTGAATATTGGTACTGCAGCAGTCTTTAAACGGATAACAATAAGAAACTAATCTATTTCATCACGGTTCAACTTTGCACGAGTGCCGCTGAGACGTAAGTTACGTAAAAGAATAAAAATGAAATGTGGATTTTGAATGAAAGATACGTTGTAGGTCAATACCAACTAAGCAAAGCTCTCGAACCAGCGAAAAATAGTTAGATGCAAATAACTGGCCGAATCGTACGTGACTGTTTGTTTAGCCGCTTAGTGCGCACTAGGGTAGTAGACTAACACGCGCGGTTAATTATTCAAATTTAGGGATAATTTTGGGATTTTCTTAATATCATACTCTGGGAGTGGATTTTAAAAACCAATGAAATGCATTACTTTTTTCTAAGCGTCAGAGTTCGACTCCAGGTGTAATTTTTTCCTTCATTTATGGGATTTGCTTGAGAAGCAGTTATGGGAAATTCTCGAATTTTCATCTCTGGATAAATTATTTAATTGCTATCTCACGAATCATATAAGACTAGGAGAGGAAAAAATATTTCATTGCAACCACCAATATTTATTTGTATCAAACTGTGTAGATAAATACATAATGGCTTGTTTGGTACTTTCTTGAATTTCTATCTCTTAAACCAGTGGTGTGCAACCTATGGCCCGCAACTCGATTTCAGGTGGCCCACGGAGCCTTCTAAGAATTTTGAATTTCATTAATCCATCGTCTTACCTAACCATCGAATCAATAGGGAGAAAGATAATTATCGAAAGTCGAAAAAGATGGCTTTACAACCTACCATAAATACCTACTTAAATTGTCTATATATTGATAGTATGTTTTTAATAAATTGCATGTCACTTAGCAAATTTATCTGTGCTTGTGTTGCCTGCAATTAAAAAATGCACCACTGTCTTAAACATGAGTCGTAATTATGACTGACGCTGACTTTTGTGTGGAAAATGTTGTAGGTTCGGAATAAATTTTCTAATCGTTCCTTCACAGATCATGTAAGAGTTGGTCTGTCATACTTCAGGTATGTCAAACTGATGGGCTGTGGGCCACATGCAGTGCTTACTCTGTCTTACTGCGGCTCAAATGCTAATTTTTGGTTTGATTAAGTTGTTCGAGATTTAACATTTTTTGAAAAGAAGAAAAGATTTTTTCATAGCGATTGAGACACAATGGAGCGCGTTTTTTTTATTAATATTTTAATGACAAAATAAACATCCAATCTTGTAGATAAGGTCTATTTTGCCAACTCTGGCCCTCATTAAACAACTGTAATCCTAATTTGGCCATTCTATAACAACATACTATATCGCTTCAATGCCTCTTTGAGTTTGACTTGCCTGTCATACATGAAATATGTGGGATTTTCCCGGGCAATGCCGGGTACTTCAGTTAGTTGTGAACATAATGGACTAGACTGTATCATCTGACATAATAAAATTCAATATCTGTAACTGCCGGAAAACTCGATTATTTATTTAACAGAGAACTATCGTACCACCTTAAGGCTGAAGTGAAATTAAACACGTATTGCTTGTAGCCATAAAAAGGTTAGAAATAATAATTCTAAATTCAAATCTGTTATTGGTGAATCATCAATGATGAAGGCAGCCTTGTGGCAGGAATGCACATCTGATTGTCCTAACCTTTTTATGACTATTTGAGAAACACATTTTATGAAGTTTTTTTTAATAGGTGAACCTCATGAGGCTTGCATGATGAAAAAGTGACGCAATCATGTAATATTTTGTTAAATGTGATCCACATGAAAAAAATAGCAAACTGTAAAATACCTATCCAAACAACCCTGTGATTCCAAAATTTGAAAGTTCACGACTTATGATTGTGTCTGGTACAAGCATGTTATTTAAAATGTGTTACACATTGACGTCATGAAAAGCATTGTAATATGAATAGGATTATATTTAGAAAAGGAAATTACTCTTTATATAAACAGATTTAAGTCAAGTTTTCCGTGCGGAAAATAAAATTGTTCCAGCTATTGTTTTATTATTGATTTATCTGCAAGAACCTTCATTTAATGATGGAAGCTAATGCATAAAGGTGCTGGTTCTAATTTGGACACCCTTGATATAACTTACTTCCATCTGACGCTCGCATACTTGATGCTTTTGTTAAGATTGTCCCCGATCTTGCAGGAGGGAGATTCCTGGTTGACACCTGCCTGCTGGATCGCAGATGTTAGGGCGGCGAGGGATGACATGAGCTCCCTGAAGACAACGGCCTGGTCTGCCTCTTCAGATGCCAGGGTCGTCCATGGGTTTCGTGATTCAGCCCGTTGACCGCGGAGCAGTCGCTGCGGCTGGGTCCGCAGAGGAGTAGGCGCAAGTGGCTGCTGCTCTCGGCTTTACAGCTTTAAAATGCCATTTCACTGAGAAATATTATAATACAAATATAACGTCAATAAATAACATCAAATAATAATATTAGCATATAGTGCCACTTACTTAAAAACTGAAAGGACAGTTTCATGAAAGAGGGAGGCGAGAGGCGAAAAACATCAATATCAGAAGGGAGGGAATTTAATAAGGATGGAAGACGGAAGAACAACCTTGCCGAGATGAGATGAGACGGATGGAGATCGCCTCTGATGCAGTCGAATTTTACTAAATTGAATCACTTCTGGCGGCTGCCTATGGAAGCATCCTGTAGGGCCGTTGTCCACTACGCCGAGAAATGTGTAAATCGATTGCATTGTTTTCGGTAAGGGTCCTCCACTAGAACGAAACGAGAAATGTGTCTGCCCAACGAGGCGGCCGAGAAATCTGGAGAAATCTCTGTCCAGTCGCTAGCTGGGCGAATTTTCTCGTACATATTTACCCCCTCCCCTTCCATTTATCTCCGACCTGTGAATCATCGGCCCTTATCTACCCGCCAGCAGCCAGGCCCAACGCATTTAAGGTCATTCATTCTAAACTAGCTTAGTTGTGTGCACTACATTTGATAACTCTGCTTCTGCAGTTTTTTTATTTGGATGTGATAATGGAGAAATTATTTAAGCTAGTTGGGAGACATTCATGTCTCTACGACACAGGAGATGAAGATTATAAAAACACAATATTGAAATAAGGCATATGGGCGTCAATTGGGAGGGAACTTGGCAAGGACGCTTTGTTTCTAAATAAAGAAAAACCACATTTTCCTCTTCAAGATTAAATTCATACTCAAATTTATATACCTGTTCTGGATAGAATAATAGCAGAATTAAATGCAAGATTTCCTAACAACAGAAAATTTTTAGAAGGTAGCTTAAATCCGCTGTTTGAAAACTTTCTAAATTTCGAAAAAATAAAACCATTTGCTTTAAATTTTGGAATTGATATTGAGATATTCGAAGGACGAATTACAAATTTTGCCATAAACCATTAAAAGGTATGGGTCTGAAAATAAAACTAAAATTACACATCTGTTTCAATTATTAGGTATGATAAGCAAGTTCAAAGTAGCTTATTTACGAATTTCACAAATTATGTACAATAGCTGTAATGATACCAGTATCAACTGCAGCATGCGAGAAATTGTTTCCAAGTTTGAGGCGAATTAAAACGAACGTCTATCGCATTTAGCTGTACTGCACATTGAAAAGGATATTACTAAATCTATTGATTTAGACTCAATTGTAGAAATATTTGCACAAAAAGCTGGAGGTAGACGGGTTCAGCTACTAAAATAAAAATATTTTACTTTTTTAATTTACATACTTATAGTATACAGACAATTAAATATAGCTTTTATATTATAGTTACAATTTATTAAGATAATTGGTTGCCTATTTTCATTACTTGTGTTATTATAATTGTTATAAAAAATGTCTTTAATATGTCTGAAACACTGGATTAATTTATAATAGAAGTGGGAATGTTTGTCAACATTAAAAAAAATATTGTTCTAATTTGCAAACTAAGAAACGTAATTTTAATTATAACAGCAGAATACAACCCATTGTATGAAAAATGTCATTCTTAAAATTATACAAAAAAATGTATTTAAAACTATCAATAAAATTTAACATAATTTTTATGAATAAAAGCAAACAGTTAATAAACATCGGTTTTAGAAACTAAAGAGGTAGGAAAAAAGGTTACTGGTAATATAAGCAAAGGATTGGCACAAAAATACAGGTCTAGCCTAATAGTTGTATTAAATTTTTCATATTTTTGTGTGCCCCCCAAATATTTTTTACTTTTATGTTGGCCCCCCCACAGTTAGGAGGCTAGCTACGTCCCTGTCTTAGCTTAGTGGGCTGCATAAAATGCTTTACAGAGCTACATGTGGTTGGTTATTTGATGTCCCTTTATCTAGTCTATCTAGATCAGAGGTGGGCAACCTAAGTCCCACAGGCCATTTGTGACCCACGAGAATATTTTATGCAACCTGCAAAACTATTATGAAAAAGCATCCTGGAAAATTTAACTGAGAAAATTTAATTTAATTTAAATTTTTATAATAAAACATTTTATGGGGAAGTTATAATTTAAAAAATTGTTTTGACTTTGTTTATACGGATGTTTCACCATAGAATTTCTAGTAAACTATTATTTGGCATGCAAATGCATTTGACGAGTCATTCTTAACTACAAATGTGGCCCAATACATAAAAAAGGTTACTCCCCAATCTAGACCATAGTGCTTATTTCTAGACATATGAGATAAAATTAAATCGCAACAATGACAAATTAAAACAAAGTAAAAAAGCATTTAAGATTGACCTAAAATAACCTCAATGTTGCAAAATATTCATAGTAATTCGACTTTCTATATTACATATGAGATATATGACGTTCAGAAACATTCATGCCCTCGGCGAGATTCGATCTACCGAGGCCGGCCAAAATATACCTTATAACTGTTATAAATGTTTGAAAATATTATTTCTCAACCAATATTTATTCAAAATATATATATATTTATTGAAATAGAAAGCTTCTCGAGAGGCTGAAATTTGTAGAATGATTGAAAATGCCCGAAATTTTTACTGTTGAATTTAAAGTAGAAAAGAAACATTCATTCTAGAAGACACAGTGTTCCCTATAGCTTAGAAAACCAGATCAGAGAGCTGATAAATCTTTTAACAAGTACCGTGCCAGAAAGTTTCGAGTACCTACCGAGAACCGCGACATTCACAGGCATAAGCTGTGCCTGTCTGCTTAGGATCTTATTATCATTTCATTCCATCAATTTCTAGCTTGGAAATCTTACCATTTGAGAGGGAGGGGTTTTATTCGATGTATCTCTTGGAGAACGTCTGTTGGAGCGGGTTGAAACTAGCTTGGCTAACCCAAACACAACTAAGAAAATCACCCGCAATCAGAATCAAAGAAATTAATCTGCTACTGTAGTTCAGGGGCATAATATCCGACCGAAGAAAAAAGACTCTTTATTCTCCAAAAGAAAGCTCTAAGAAGAATATTTTCATTAAAACCATCTTCATCATGTAAGAATGTGTTTATATCCAATAATATCTTAACTCTTCCAAGTTTATATATGTGTGTGTGTGTGTGTGCGTGTGTGTGTGCGTGTGCGCGTGCGCGTGTGCGTGTGTGTGTGTGTGTGCACTTCTGCAACGAATCACTGATGCTGCAGGTCAAATTCGAAACAACCAAAAGATGTTGGAGGATGCAACCACATCTCTACTGCGTCATGCTGAAATGTGTATCAAGGTTGCTAGTGGACACTTTGAGCAATTAATGTAGCTTTGTATTGTTAATTTATCCTTAAAAAAGAAAGTATTTAATTTCTTGCCAAAAGCGAGTTTCAGTGTTGTTGATTAGCCTAAAGAATTATTAGATTTTTACAAAAGTTTGAGCACCCCTAGCGGCCAAACGAGGCATTACCGGACCCATGTTTATATGAAAATTTTTTCTTAATTTGGGATGTAGAAAACGCTCCTACAGTATTGCAGATTCCTCTTGAAACACCCGGTATATCTATCTATCTATATATATATATATATATATATATATATATATATATATATATATATATATATATATATATATATATATATATAGTGGTGATTTGGGAGGTAAGTTCAAGTAAAAAAATTTAATACAATATTGCTCCTATTTCCAACCGTTGAGAAGATACAGATAATTGTAGGTGTATGTAGGAGAAAATACACGAGAGTATTAATCAGACTAATTTATTGTTATGTTTCAAAATACACCTTAGGTTAACTGTTCAAAATGACCACTACGATTTTAATGCACAGTCTTGCTCACTCCAAACATGAGTTTACTGCTTGTTGGATCATTTCAGGATGGTCTCATACATATGCAGGAGCATCAATAATGTGACGCAATAGTTCCTCTCTCGTCTGTACCTTGGTCTTGTAGATCATCTCTTTCATAAGACCCCACAAAAAGAAATCAAGCGGAGTTAGGTCCAGAGATCTCGGTGGCCAAGGTATTGGACCACCACGACCAATCCACCGATTCCCATAATGCTGATTCAAGTAATCCGTAACTTGACGACCAAAATGTGGAGGCACCCCGTCCTGCTGAAAGAACATCCTGCGCCTTGTCTCCAGAGGTATGTCTTCCATTAAAAGTGGCAATTCATTCTTCAGAAAGTTAAGGTAATTAGCAGCATCTAAACGTTGTTCCAAAAAGAATCAGCAAATCTCCAATTAGAGCACACCAAACATTAACTGAGAATCGATACTGGAAGTTGCTTTCAACGGTCCCGTGAGGATTATCAGTGGGCCACAAGTGGGAATCTTGTTTATTGTTTATTCCATCCCGATTAAATTGTGCTTCATCACTGAACAGTATATGCTTAAGACTATAGCGATGCAACAGCATCCACTGGCAAAAGCAAACACGATGATCATAATCACCTGGTTGAAGAGCCTGCACACGTTGCAAATGATAATGATGCAAACCTTCATCATGCATGGTTCACTATACCCATGATTGGATTCACCAATTGGATTAGAAATCCTTCAAACACTGGTCATTGGACTACGTTGTACAAGGTCCAGTGTGTGCTCTTCCACAGCAATAGGCCATTGTGCTACATGTTCAAGGTTACATGGAACAACTGTCCCTGTTTCCCTTATTCTCTGGTGTGTATCACTAAAAACTTGCCTGTTCAGGAATCGGTAGGTCAGAAAATGTCTCAGATATTCTTCAACTACTGCCCTGCTTTTACCATCACAGAATCCATAAATGTAATGGATATCAGCATATTCACTGGGAGTGAACTGTTGATTCATTTATTGATAAAACGCAAGATGAAATTACAATTTTGATACACTACAGTGTCATGTGTAACTCGGAGCATGGATCAGAAGCAAGGGAGGCAAGGAACAACAACAATCAGTGGTGATTACAATGTAACTCAAACCATCACCATTGTTGCCATTTGAGACGAAACTGTCTCATTTTACATTATTCTCTCGTAATACTAAAAGTATTATAAAATAGTTAAACGATACGATACTCTCGGAGACACTGCTGCTGCCGACCACAAATCAAATAGCATACACTGGATAAATGTCACGAAACGTACTAACAATTATATTGCAGTGACATAACACAAAACACAAATATAGAACAATACTTATTAGAAACGTCCACT
This sequence comes from Tanypteryx hageni, assembly GCA_028673005.1. Taxonomy (NCBI): domain Eukaryota; kingdom Metazoa; phylum Arthropoda; class Insecta; order Odonata; family Petaluridae; genus Tanypteryx; species Tanypteryx hageni. The sequence goes on along the minus strand of CM054113.1, from coordinate 198,704,915 downwards.
TGAATCACCAATGATATGCCAAAGGGTTCGACTTGCAGATCACCTTTCCCACAGCTGCGTTGGCTCCGCTGTCTTCGCTCTCTCTTCCCACGTCTTATCTCGCTCTTCCCCTTTCCTTCACTGCTTCCCCTCATGGCGACGTTGTCGGCTCGCAACTGACGCCGTTTGCAGTCAGGTGCCGGTAGATTGCGTTCCACTCGCGAACGCTAATTGGTTCTACCCGCGATCTACTAGTGTCCTCTTCCGGGCTAATGTCCGTTGCTATAAAAGCAGGATTCCCACGAAAAAGGGTGCGTCCCACGCAGGGTGCGTCGCAGGCAGGGGTCGTCATTTGCTGGAACACGAAAAACCGTCAAAAGTAGGAAAATGCTGCACATTACAGCATTGCAAATCCTAAAACGTCCGTAGCTCCTCAATGGTTGGAAATAGGACCAATGTTGTATTAATTTTTTTTTACTCTAACTGACCTCCTGAATCACCTCCTGAAGTATGGCAGACCGGTGTTTATATATATATATATACACACGAATGCACTGTCTTTACAAAAGAGAATCTAAAGAAATTCAGTCTCAATTCCATAAATCATAAACATGTAACTAGGCAGTAAAATTATATATATATATATATATATATATATATATATATATATATATATATATATATATATATATATATATATATATATATATTCCAAAACATAACCTCAAGTTATATGGAAAGAGTCCCTATCACACATGCACATTATTATTCAATGTTATTATTCAATGCTCTACCTAACCACTTCAAAAATATTGACTCGACTGTCATTTTCAAAAAGAAGGTTAAAGCATTTCTTTCATCAAATGCATTCTATATTGTTGATGACTATCTAAATATGTAGACAACTAATTTGAATCTGTTTTACTCCCATGTGTTTTTTAATATGCCTTTTGTAATATCATCACATCTTTTATGTTACATTTGTAACCAACTAAAGGAAAATAAATGAATGAATGAATAGCTTTAGAAGATTATAAGTTTTTCAAACAAACTTCACCATCCTTAACCATACCATAGTAAAAAAGTAGCACATATTGTTTCTCATGAAAATATTAGTTATAAGATAGCTTCCTCATTTGAACTACAAGATGTGGCTGTATCAATTGAATAAAAGAAATGCCAATGCTTCTTGTGTTTTGTAAAAGTTTTTATAATGCAAAAACAGTAAAATCCTACTACAACAATTACTGTAGTAACAAACTTTTCACTATAACAAAAAAATTAATAATCCCTGATGAGCTTCCCTAAGTAATTGTGCTTTTTAATTCTCGTTAGAACAAAATTGCTCATTACAAAAATTCACTACGGCAAATTCTTCTGTAAGTCCATCAATGCATTTAAAGTTATGCATAAAATGTCTTTAGCTACAATGAAATGACCCATAGCAGGTCCTGAATATTCTATATTTTCACCATTTTTCTTCCTAAATGGCAGATAAATGGAAATACAAGGTTACTTAATTATCTAGGAATATAATTTCTTCACAAAATCATTAATAGCACAAGGAGTAAAATTTTTTTCATAAAACAAAGTTCTATGGCCATCTCTACAAGCTATTCATAACCTGTTTGTAAGTTGTGTATATGTAATTTACATTCGTTTAATATCAAAATTCATATATTTGAGCATTCTCACTGCCTTATGTGAAGACATTTTAAAGAATAGTTTAACTTTAATTTTTTAAACAATCTACATAAATAAGAGCAGAATAAACTCTTAAACTTCTACCAATTTTACTGACATCTATAAACAGGTGGTCCTAGGGGCTGGCAAAAACACTTACTCGGATATACGCCGGGGGCGAGGTGGATCATCAAAAGTGAAAGCAACATCCCCAAACATTGTGTCAGATGTTGAGTTGAGAGGGTTTTGGATTTACATCCACAATGATAGAAGAATACTGGTGGGAAAAGAAGGGGACGATTTGCCATTACTCATGTGGACAGACTCAAGTCCAATTTGAGTTAATTTCTTCTCTTTCAGCACATGGAGGGATGTCTATGGAAAATGGTATTACAACTGTAAAAAAAAATTCAGATGAGATTATCCAAAAAAGATTCCATCTGTAGACAATAATACTGATAATTTGTGGAGATCAACATTGATCCTGTTTATTATTTCTCTGAAAATATTATTCATTCACCTTTTAAAAGGCTTTTAAAACTTGCCTAAACTTTTCAATAGAATTCAAAACATTCATTTTTTTGGCACTAATATTTTATCCTAAAAAATGTAAATATGTATGTTTTGATAACCCAACCTTGAAATTACAAAAAGTAATCAGATCAGCTAAGTTTCAATGACATCATATAACGTAAGTTATAACTGCAATATAAATAAAAGCATCATAACTATAAAAATACATGCAAGGTACCAGTAACACTTCTATAAGCAATAAATAACATTAAGCCACCAGCCAACTTCATTTGATTAACAATTACTTGTGGCACATTTATCCTTGAAAACAGAATGCAGGTGTATCTGCAAATTTTAGTCAATATAACTTACATTTTTGACATAATAATTGATCATAATCTCACAGTAGTGATTCTTACCTTATATACCAAAATTTAACATTTGTCAACTGCAAATATAAATCAAATTAATGATTAAGCCAAGAAATATAGTTCATAATATCTTTTTTAAACTTACAATATTCATTTGAAATTAAAGAAAGCTAATAATTATTTGTAATTTTCATCATTTGCAGCAGAGAAAACTGAGGAGGAAGATGTAGTTACAAGACCTTTAACAATGACAGAAAAGCTTCGTAAAGACATCTTTATGAATTATGACCCTATTGTGGTTCCACAAACAAGTGACCAACTTGAATCTAAGGGGACCATTGTCTATGCTCATCTTGCTTGTAACCATGTTCAATTAGTAAGTATAATACTCTACCATTAAGATCCTCACAAATTTTTGCATTTTCTTTTGTTATCATGTACAGTCATTCTTTGATATACATCAGAGATACCTTCCTGAAAAATGCAACATATAACAAAACAACATATAATGTAAACTATTTTCCCACAGACATAATTATAAAAGTAGAGCTTATGCTCCTGGCAGATATTTTATGGCACATTTGTACCCCAAATAATACATGGCAATATAGTACACATTACATACTGTATTAAAAAGAAGGTAATAAAAAGAAATAAACAAAATAAATGCATATAAATTCACTCATCTGAAACGATTCTGAAGTTGAAACTACTACATAACACTGTGATCGCATACAGGATCCTTTGGCAGTGAACAAACACATTTTGCAATTCTGTATGGAGTGGCAAAATTAAATTAAATATAAATGAAATTAAAATACAAAAATAACAATGAACAAAACTAAAGCTATTTAAAATTAGAGGAACATTTTATATATTGCAATTGGAATTTCTTGAAATTTGTCTTTTGCTCTTCATGAATGATTTATATGTGAAGCAATGCAATTTATAATGGAACATGTTCCTTAGTTCATTGATGACCTATAGCAGTGATGTAGAGTAGGGAATTACAGTATTAGGCAATAGCCAGGTAAAAAATGAATAGTAGTTGCTTATTTTCTAAATTAACAAAATATGACACATAAGAAGTTTGGATATGCAATTATTTATATTGTCTTTTGTTTAGTTATTTAGTAGTCAGAAACGATATAAAATGTATTTTCAAGTGGACTTTGATCAATAAATGAATGATAAATAGCAAGTAAATAATATTAAATAACTGAAAATTGTAGATATGATCAAATTTATCATGCAGTCAGTATAAATAAATTAAAAATTTATTTGCATTCTTTCAATATCCTTTTTAATTAATAATTTATTTTAATACTATTCTTTATTTTTCAGGATGAGGAAAAATCGATTTTATATGTTCATGGAATCATGTCTTTGGTAAGCTTCAAACTGTTTTCAACTCATTTTATATATGATAATTATTTTCATTATTTATGTCTGATCAATTTTTTGCTTGTAATAGTCATGGACGTATGAAAAATTACAATGGGATACAAGTGACTATGGAAACTTAACATCTCTCAATGTGGCAGTCTATGAATCATGGATTCCTGATATTATGCTTTGCAAGTGAGTATTAAGGATTTACTATTTCCAGTAAATATAACTTAAACTTTATTCAATTAAATTAGAGAGAATGCATTTAAGTTTATATTATAAATATAGCATCCAAACTGTCCTTTTGGTCAAATTCTTGAAATCAATAAACAAGGGTGAGGAGAGTCTTAAAGGAAACGTGAGGGGAGAGGCTACTTTGCAGTAATTCTCATTCTGCATTCACAGACCATCCACTAGAAGAGAATATAAATCCACACAATTACTGATTGCATTTTTGTAATGAAGTCTATCACTTGTTTCCAAATTCTACCCATTTTAGACCAAGGATACTGTTTCCCCATCACAGTCACTAGTTCATTTTCAATCACTAATGAGTATCATCCACAATAAATCTGCAAATCATCAGTGGTTAATTGAACCATTGCCATATACCTCTGATCTCCTCATATCTTGGCCAGTTGACAAATTTTACTTCTATAAGACTGCCATTTGACTCTTAAAAGTTGAAAGACCCCATATGGCATTATGCATTAGTTTTATGGCAGAAAATTTTTGTCTATTAGTGGATTTTCACTAATAAGGGTTTTATGTCATTTTTTTATGAAAATATGTTAAAAAGACGAATTTTGTCCAGGTTTACCACATAACTATCTTCTATATAAGTAGAGTATAGATTTTTCAGATTTTACTCAATTTTTACCAGATTTATACCCTCTCAATGATTTTTTTTAATTTGGGTTGTACTCGAAAAAACCCAAAATTTTTAATTTTTTAATATCTTCACTGCAAAAATCAACTTAAGTCATTTTAGAGCAGGGTTTCCAATTTGAATTTTTGAGACTCGGAGGTAGATAGAAAAAATTGTCGAAATCAATGACATAATTGAATCTTTTAGTCAAAATGAATAATTATACACTTTACTCTTATATTTAGAAGAACAGTTGGCACCAATTATGATATTTACAAAAAATATTTGAAATTAAAGCTCCAATACTACATCAAATTGGTCACATTGTCAAAATATGCTTAAAGAAGCAAATAGAACTGTAATATGCCCCTCTTTATAGTTGGTTAATAATTGAAAATGTCCCTCCTTAGCTTTCTGAAAAGTTAGTCACCTTAGTGTATACCGCTGTTGTGGAAGTGCTAACTAGCTATAATAGAGTTTTTGAAAGTTATTTCTTCAGAATGAACTGCTTACAATTAATAGAAATCTTCATACATCTGTTAAAGCTTTCTGGAGAAAGTTATTCATATTAGATCCTTTTAAAAAATGTATGCATGTCCCAGATGCTGATGCTCACATCAAATTTTTAGACATGTATGGAGATGTGATGAGCAGATTAAGTTCAACTTGCAGCCTATTTATTAGGGCCTTCACCTCTAAACAAAGATGTGGATATTGTTAAGTCTTGGCTTGATGCTAGAGTTTGATATTCTAAATTACACAAGTTTGCCTTAACATTACTGTGTGTGCCAATAGGCGCTGAGTGTTCATTTAGCCATTTGCATTGGAGATGTAGATGTTGTTGGATGTGAATCATAAAAGCTATTATAAAACCTGAAAGGTTTTATTTATGCTTGATTTACCAGAATTAAATAATAATAAAATTCTATAATTACCCTCTGAATGAACTTTTTTAAACTTGAAAAATATAAGCTATTGAAGGCAAAAACATTAGTAATACATAGGAGTTATTCATGTATGGTATGCTGTGAACTCAGAACAGAAGAATTTTGGAGTAATAAAAGAGTAAATTGCTTCACAAATTGCTTCTTTACCTGATGGTGGTATTTGGATTGAAACTACATACAAGAATTATTAAGAAGCAAAGACATAGAAAAGTGTTACTTTTCACTATAAGCAGAAGATGAACAGCTGGTAGGATTAAGTTCTTTGGAAGGGACTATTACTGTTTAGGTGAACATGAAAGTCAAAAAAAGCACTTAAGCCAACTGACAACACAGTCGTACAACCCAAAGAGTTCTTCCACTATTGGTGAGCAGTTGTTTGTGTATAATTTAAAGACAACAGGTTCTACCAACAGCATTTAGGGACATTGGCTGATGACAATAGACCTACTGTATTTGCTGGCCGGATATATTTTACAAAGTTGTTTTGTATCCTCTTTACCTGGATGAAAAATGTTTTTCATCCAAAAATTACACTTCAAAATACAATATTATGATAACTTTAAAATGCTCTTTATTTGAAATGATTTGCATTATTATTTCAGAAGGTATACAAGTCTTTTTTTAAATACTTGAACAAGTGTTTTTAAATGCTCTAAATTGAATTCTGCCCTTAAGTATAAGGTTTTCCACATAGAAAATTGCTTTCACAGTGGGGCTAAGACATTTATGGGAGAGTTGTTTGAGTTGTTATTTTTATTTATTAAAAGAGAAATATTAAAGGTTAAACACCAAACAGGCATATGGAAAAGTCTGTATAAATTACTTTAATTTATATTTAGATGCATTAGGTGTTTCAGCAGTTTTTCTTGCTGATTACAGATGGAAGAAACTTTCTTGAGCATTATAATGCATGCCCAGACTCCATTGAGAAGGCCAAATTTCAAAATTCAAACTTAAAATAAAATAAACCCAAAAATATAAATTAAGAAAAAGTGAGCACTTAAAAAAGACCCAGATGAAATATTTTTTTTAAATAGACAACAAAATGATTCTTTTAGATTAAATTAATTATTCTAACATCCATTACCTAGTGCTGTTCAAGAGGGAATAGTGAAGTTAACCTTGTGGCTTTACTCAAATAGATAAATGTTGCTTCTCCAATTGCCATAAAAAGGCCCGACAGCACTGTTGAATTCAGACTTTGTTGACCGGGAGGGAAAATGAAAACTTCGGAGGTATTTTTTAAATAAACATTAGTTTGAAGATTGAAAACATAAATAATTTTTGATTATAGTTATAAAAATAACACATTAAATTCAAATCACATTGTAGCAGGTAATATATAATTATGAATCTTACATGACTTTTCTACAGCCTGACTACCACTAGAAAAGTCTTTGAAACACATAATACATGAATATCAAACAAATTATTAATTCACATGTATATAATATAGTATAACTCATAGAATTGAATATATGATTGTATAAGTAAATGATTTAAATTATTTTGAGTCACCTTTGTTTTTTCTTAGCATATGTGTCGATATTTTCATCTATTAATGTAGTTGGGAACTCATTGTGTCCCTCGATGACAATTTTCATGCAGTCCTGCAGAGTTTCCTGGCCCATTCTATTTCTTAACTTCATCATGAGTCTATTCATTGTGCATTGTGCTGCCCACAGTAGACACCAGAATGCAGCATAGCTTTATGCAAAAAATCTTGTTTCGTATATCCAATATTGGATTTTAATATTAATTCCGAAAGGTTCTTCTTATAGCCTTCAGTTTTGGTTATTCATTTTGTGATTGGTCGAAATTAATGCTTGATGTCACTTTTGACCTATCATCATCATATTCTCTATTTAAGGGAGCAATAACATTTCTTAATATTAAATTAATTAAATAAAATTTTATAATTTTCCCGGGGATGAATTTTATTCCACAGGGGATGAAAATCCTTCCCGAACCCCCCCCCCCCCCCCTTGGATTCAACAATGCCTGACAGTCTTTGTCTTTAATTTTGTGGTATTGTGGTAAAATGAAAAGGTTGGAAAAACTAGATGCACATTACAGCTAAAATGAGGCTACCATCAACACTGATTCAACCATCACCACTGCTGCTTTCTAGCTAACATTTTTATCTGGATTTCCCAACCTTTTTATGGAGGAGAGTGAGTTTTTCAACCTTTCACTGTGTTCTCCAGATTAATTATCCACTTTTTGAATAACTATAATTCTTAAACAGATTGAAAGAGTTGAACCAATTATAAATTTTTCTTTGGTCTATCACCAATAACAAAACTCATCTTCAAAAGCTCTGCAGACAATCCTGCAGATAATTACAACAGTGGTTTGAAAGATGTGGGACTAATAATCACTTCAGGAGGAAATGTCTTTTGGGCTCCTCAGGCCCACTATTCAGCATTCTGTGACCAATTAAACCTTCGTAAGTGACCCAAGGATATTCAGATATGTGAGCTGCAGTTAGGATTTTGGTCACAGCAGCACCTTCTTCAACTCATGCTCATGGAAAATGAAACCTACGTAAGTTAAAGAATTTTATGAAACATCAATTTAATTCGCGCAACATGCCATGCTACATTAAAAAATTCTTTTAATTTTATTGCAACAGTAGAATAATTTTTCCTGGACAGGATTCCTAGTCACCACTGCAAAATATTTTGCATTTTTTCACAAATAATTTTTATCTAAATTTATATAATTAGGGAAACCATTATATTGTTTGTTTTAGTAAAGTTCTTCATCTATTTTAAAGAAATTATTGTTGTGTTTAAGTTAATTTCATATAGAAAGATATCATTTTATTGCTACTTTTGAATTGCAAATAGTTTTTTTAATATGGAAATAATTTCAACCTAAAACCTTCAAGGTAAAAACTCTGAGTATCCAAGATTTTTTTATTACTATAAAAATTTCAACATAGGCATTATTTGAGTACATTAAATAGATAAAGAGAGAAAATGTTCCATTATTGTTTCATGTTTCTGAGTAACCAAATTAATTCTAGATATTCTAGTTTTATTATTTTAATAATTTGTAATGTGCTTGCTAAATATAACCAAGTGGCAGATTGCTATTTCCATTGGCTTTAATTCACTATTCGTTTTACCAATTTATCATAGGTATTCGATTGCTTGAATGCAGTGCTAAACATACCAGAGTTTTAATACCTATTTAATGTTATGTTCCAATTTAATTTTTGGCATTTTCGTGAATGTAGCTTGAGGAACAGATGACTGGGACCGAATGGGAAGTAACTGATATGAGTGCTGAGACAGTGTGGATACGTACACCATGGGCAAGTGCCACAATTAATCTAGGAATGAATGTTCCTCTTCTAGAAGATGGCACTGATTTGGTAGATCCACTGGCTACCAATGAGTTTGGAGAACTTGAGATTGTTGTACATTCAAGTATGGCTGTCAAGTTCACCTTATTACGTCGCAACAGAGGATACAATACTGTTCTTTTAATATCACTTCCAAGTAAGTTTTGAATAAAGATAGATTTTATAAATTGATCTGTGAGAAAGTTCACATGAAATAATTACTGTACCTATTTTGGAGTTTTAATAATTTTCCATAAACAATTTCTGGGTTTTATACATTAGAGATTTTTTACTAAACAACATATTTTTTATTTCAATTCTGTATGTTAATTTTACTATGAATCATTGAAGAATAACAATAGTAACCCCTACTTTGTTATTTAAATGCTGAAACAAACAGTAAGCAGTCAACAAACTGATAGTAAAATCATGTCATATAAAGGTTAACCACAAGGATAAGATAAAATAAAAAAGCATTAGATGTATACTTAAGTTCATAGTTGTATAATTTTTACCATATAGTTGTTAAGAAAATAGTCAATGACAGTGTTACTTCTTCCTACAGTGGTTTTAATATTTACCCTGCTGTCATTCTGGGCATCTCCATTTGGATCTTCAAAGTTGGTTCTACAATGTATCTCCCTTATTAAAATCACACTGTTCCTTCTGGCCACTTGGAGAATCCTTCCAGCCCATGCTGATTACATACCATCAATAAGTGAGCATATGTATAGATAAATTTGTTAATTTAAAATAATTGAATCAAAGGTGATGTTTGAAAAGTTAGATATGCTACAAAAATTTAATTCTGGCACTTTCAGAAATTTCATGAGTAATTCTTTCATAAAATAAAATAAGCAATTTTTTGGTAGAAAGTACAAATTCAGTAGTGTGGCCTTCATTTGTAAATTTAACCTTTGTAAAAAACATTATCCAGTCCAATGAACTCATTCAATTATTATGCTTAGAAATTTCTTTTAGAATTATTATTTCTATGTTAATAAAATAATCTGAAGTATACCACCTTTTTGAACTTCGTGAATAATTGGTTCCAGAAAACTTACGCGAAATGCAAATTCGCAAAGTGAAAGTCCTATTTTCCCATAAGACACCATGTTATTACCAGAGAGTGGTTCCTAGCCAACCTAAAAAATTCACTTTTTTACCATAAATAATGCAGTTTATCAGAAAATAAAAGAAAACGTAACCACAAATAAAAAACCTAGCATTATAAAGTAAAAAATACTTTTAATTGCCTTCAAAATGCGTAATAACAAATGAAAACCCATCATAACAAAGCAATTCCATTTCTTTCTGCACTTGTACAGTTTACCTCCACAAAATTTCGCATGTGATTTTCGATCTTCTTTTGTTCATTCTAAAGAAATGGTTTAATTCAAATTGAACTACTGAAATGGAATGTTGAGTACATCATGCACAAATGTTTTCCTGGAATCTGCAACAAACATTTCCAAGCCGCAAAAAAAACTAGCATTAAAAAGTGGTTCCATTTTTTAATTAATTACCTTAGAAATGCATAACAGAAAATCAAAACCTAGCGTATTAAAGTTATAACATTTCTTTTAGTAATCGCATTCAAAATACGTGTCGGAAAATCTTACGTTACAAGAAGATAGATATTCTTAAATTTACATTAAAAATTCGTAATACAGAATGAAAAACAACAGTTCCTTAAATTACATTCAAAATACAAAGATAATAACATTAAATCATTAAATATTTCGGTCAAAATCCAGCAACCTTATACGCAAAGAACTAATATTTTCAATGTCATACTGGTAAAAGTTGTAAAAAACTAAACCCGCAGCATGCTTTTCCATTAGCCAATAATTTCTAATTTGGCCGCTAGATGCCAGCAACTTCGACTGATATGGAAAATAGCACAGTTGACAGTTTTTAATTGAGCCAAAAAAGAATTAAGTCGATGGTTATCACATTTACTTTGAAAACTGTTAATAACGAGCATTATAAATATAATATAATAATAATGTCCATTTCTAAGGTGCTAAATTTAAAATGAACTTAGAAACAAAAAAGTACAAGGAGTTCACGCTTGTTGGCATCATCAACGCATGCTGTGAAATGAATGTAATATGCGCAAAACACAAGTAATGATCATCAAATATTTTGTCGCAAAGTCCAAATTCACGAACCGTAAGCTCGCGAAGTTCAAAAGGGTGGTGTATATCATAAAAACTGACATCATAATAGTAAACAGATAATTTTGGCTAGCAAACTGGAAACAAATTTTGAATTTCTTTTGCAGTCCAGGTAATCAATAAATTAACTGAGTTAGTTATATGTGCAATTTATATGACATATTGGCATGGGATTCATTAGAATACATATTTACTTTTCTCTTTGATTTGATGTTGTTCCACTATTCTTTATTTAAGGTGGTAAATGCACTACTTGTTGATTTATAAATTTAGATATACCTAATATAAATCTGACATTTTAGGCTAAAGAATTGCTTTCTCTAGTTTCAGCTTACAGGGCTGTAATGGTGATGGTTTGCTTGTCCATGATTTCATCAGTAATGATCATAAACTTCACACGATATGCTCCACTAAAACATTTTTCATCCTTACTTAGTCAAATTTTAACATCTGAATAGATATCATACATCTTTTGTCTTCCAACAAATGAGGAACAGGTAAGAGTAAAATATATTCACTAGAGAATGATCAAGCTCATCTTATTGCTGAAAACAAATTCAAGAATAGCAAATCAATATTTAAAAATCTGTACAGAATCAGATTCCATTCAGCTCACCCCAGTCCTCTGACATCACTCTACAGTCTTCATCTAGAAATAATCATTCAGTGCCTATGTGGCTTTACTAATCCACATATTACTTGATATGTATGTATGGTGTAACTATTTATCAATTTCTATTTTCACATATTTAAGGTTATCAATATATAAATACCAATTACATGAAGAAAACATTTTCCACAGTTTTGTTGTTTATGTTGCAGTAGGAGTTCCTTCCAATCAGAAAAGAGTGTAATTAAACCAAATACATACATATGTATGTGAGAAAGTTTGTGCAATGTATATTGTACTGATTTTTTATGTTGAAGTGCTTATTGTTGAATTTATATACCTGTTGTAAGAATTACTTTACCTGTGACTTAAACTTTCATTTTTAATATTAACTGACTTATAAAGTCATTTTATATTATATAATTTAAATAAATATAAATTTAAAAATGTCTTATAGCAATAAATAGGAAATTGTACCTAATTAAATGCAAAAAATTGGTAATCAATGCGACCGTTAAGACATACATTGGATTTTTTTGTGGTTAAACATTTTATTCTATGCAAAAAATAAGCTATCTTTTTATTCGGAACAGGTCAATAAAAGATACAACACATTGGGTGACACTCAACAACTAAGTGATGACTTCTCGGATAAAGATCCTGCTTCAAGCGATCATGAACTACAATGGAATTGGATCTTATTATCTGTCTTTATAGACAGGATCATGTTCTTTTTTTATACTATTAATTTTCTTACATATTAACTTCATTTGTATGAAAATCATATCAGTTGTCTGCAAAATTTCATCTAGAAATGATTTTCCTATCACAAAATGTCAATCTCATTACCTGACTGATTTTTATAAGCAGCTTTCTTAGAGGCTTCACTTATTTTTTATTCTTGCCTGTATACATTTAAATTCACTGATTAAATTTTTTCAAATCATGTTCATGACATATTTTTGCACTTTCAGAAATGTCAGAATTCATACATAGCTGATTACTTTATCTAATATACTCTAAATATTTTAATGTTTTCATTATATATTTATGATGAACATTTTATTAGGTGATAGAAAATACATCTTATTCTATTATTAGTATAAATAATTATATGGAAATTAATGTTTTCATAATGGCGAATTAATTTACAAATATTTCCACTTTGAAATAACATAAACATTTAATTTAATATTATTTGGCTTAAATTTAACATATACATTAGGATATTAAGCTGAAGTTAGAGGAAAAGAGAGCTGATGAATTTTTCAAAAGTTATAAAATAGAAAAATAAATTAGTATTCGTGAACAGATTAACTTACACAGATATTTAGGATATAAATTGAGAAGACCATATACACGTGCGTGCGTGCGTGCGTGTGAAACTTGGTATGAGGCTCATGCTGCCCGGGCCCACCTCCAGGCTATATTTTATTTGGCAAAGATTGAAGTCCCGGGTTCGATTCCAGGACCGTTTTGTGTTTTAAATCGCATTTTATCGGATTGTTGCCATGGAGACAATTATTACCGAACTCGGCTTGAGCATAGATGAGTGAATAAATGGGTTATTTTCTTTTCCGCTTGACTACTCTTCAGCAATGGACAGTTGATACAGACATATTAGTGTATAAACAGTAACATTCGTTAAATCCGTTTATTTTTTTTTAAATACATGCAATATATGACAGAAAGAGATTTTGACATTGTTTTTAGTATTTCAAACCTGATAACACTCTATTAATTTGTTTTCCAATTTTTCTCTATCATTGATAAACTATGAACTAGCAGTGGTATTTATGGTATGAGAATTCCTTGGAATGACTAACACATACCGAAAAAATTCCTGTCAATATACATTAGTAATCAATTCGAGACATCAACTTCGGGAAACCAGCCTGCATTAGTCCTGGTTTGAACTTCTTGTTCTAATTTTCTATAGATCATATGTTGTTATCTTTTGAAAAATGACTTCATGTATTAAAACAAAAATGTTTAATTCTTAGTTATTTGTTGGTTAAAATTATCATTTTACAAATCTTCTAAATAATGTCTGCTAAATAAATGGTGAACAGTTGACAGCTTATTCAAAATGGCAGTCATCTACATTGAAAAATACGCTAGAGTTTATGGTTCACATATTACTGGTGGTGGGAGTAAGAAACCGAGAAAGGTTATATCACTAGAGCAAAAACTAGATTTAGTTAAGCTCTATGAGAACAATGAACAAATGTGATATCATTTGTCATACAGATCATAACAGAGCAATGCTACAAACCATACACATTATCATCATTTCTTTTCTGTAAAAATGAGTTATATGTATGAAATATACATAAACAAATAAAAAACACAAAGCATTAACCAATGTAGAATCATAATAAAGGAATAAAATTAAAAATATATCAATCAGGTTCGGATGTTGGAACGCATCTCCTCCTATTTATATTATTTCTTATGAGAAATTCATGTCCAACTAACACAATTTCACCTTACATGAAATGAATGCACGTATCACGTTAGTTGGGGACTGGATGTATTTATCAAATTAAAGATGAGCTAAGATTTTTAAATGAATAATGTAAAATAAAGAACAAAATTTACATCCAACCACAACCAAAAAGAATCTGACAGAGGTAAGATTTTTCAACCTGGGTTCATCCTGTCACATACTTGTACGGTTTGAGGAGATCCCCACAAGTCAGCGCTCTGTCCTTCGGCAGGATCATTAAACATTTGGTCCTCTTGGTGCTCTTTGGAGAGAGTAGGCTAATACTGGCACTGGGTTTCCCTCCTCCCTTCTGTGTGTCTGGTATGGAATTAGTTGTAGCTACAGGGTGGTTCAAAAGTCAAGCAACCCAGGATTTAGGGGTCTGGTAATCTGTGACAATGTATTGGAACTTTTCCTGTGGGCAACAGTTCATACCAACTGTGTGTCCCGATGACTCACAGTCTCTGACGGGTAGTGTCACGTGTCCCATCCAGCGACAGTAGTGCTTTGTCTACAGCAGGAGCAACATTTCATTTTCCCAGATACAGCGGATGTTCATGAAACTGGAAATGTAAATGACAAGAATCGGAGTTACACGAAGTGCCCTTACACCCTGCAAAACTTGGAGTATGGTGCACTCTGTCTCGTCAGCATGTGGTGGGCCTTATTTTCTTTGAGGCAACAGTTGATGGTAACGTATACCGGAATATCATCACCCAGCTCATTTCACTCGTTGAAGTGGATGAACGTGATTGCTGGTTTCAGCAAGATGGCTCCATATTGGGTTTACACGGAAAGCCATCCACTCAGTATCTTGTCATTTACATTTCCAGTCTCACGAAAATGGTCAACCAGTCTTGAAATCATCATCTTATGAGGGACAGGAGCATCAGGAAATCTCCTCTGAAACACTTCTTGCACCTGTGCTTATGACCGAGTTGAGAAAATAATGTTCAATTATGAACATACACTGCACCTGGGAAAACGAAATGTTGCTCCTGCTGCAGACAAAGCACTATTGGCACTGGATGGGACACAAGACACTACCCATCAGGGACTGTGAGTCATCGGGACCAACAGGAAAAGTTCTAACATACTGTCATGGATTACCGGACATCAAAATTCTGGGTTGCATGACTTTTGAATCACCCTGTATAATGGTCCGAAAGGCTGATTAGCCAGAAAAACAAACAACCAACGAGTATAATAAAGGATGATTAAGAGCCATTAAGTGATCTTAAATCTCCTTTCTGAAAAAAATTGCTATCTTCAAAAAGAATGTTGCATTCACTTCTATTTAGGGCACTTTTAATATTAAATTAATAACTTTCCTTTGACTACTAAATAAATAAAATTACCTGCACTCAAGCCAGGATGTTGCAGCACTTAAGGAAATATTTTCAAGGTAGGAAAATATTTCTTTGAGAAATTTTCCTTAAGAAAATTTGCTCTTTTACAGGATTCTTCTATGATATCAATCTACATCTCTTCCATAGGTTCAGGCATTTATATGATCTATAACAGGAATTTTAAAATAAGGGTACACATATCCTAAGGTGTACATCAAGAATTTTGAAGGGGTATGCAAAAGTGTTAAACATTATATTTTTCATTCTTATTTCATCTTTTGTGCATGGATTTAGAATCAAAAGTTGTGATTTAAGACTAATAATACCACTATAAACAAAAAATATGCCAAAACTGTAAATTTTAACATTATAAACATCGGTTATCTATCTTAATGCAAGTGTTATTAATTTCATCATCACTTTAAAAAGTACTAATTGGTATGCACCCACAGAAAAAAAGCTCTGAGGGGTATGCGACCATTAAAAAAATGCTCTAAGAGGTAAATCGGAAGAAAAAGTTCAAAATCTATAGATTGTCCCAAATTGCAACGTTTTTTTACCATCACAGATACTGAACTTCTAACCATTAGAAAAGTATATTTCATCACTGCAAAATGCATTCCAGTACCTAAGTACCCATAAAGAAAATTTTATTTATGGTCAGCTAATGTGAATTTATTATGTACCGTCATTTATAAAGAGTTAATAAAACTACATGTTGAAACTGGTTATCTAATAATTTAAAGTCAAAATGGTAGTAATTTGGTATTACAGCAGAGGTACAATTATCCAGACTAAAACTGACCAAGACTGGTCCAGATAATAAAGAATTTGAATAATTAAACAAAATAAATGTATAGGGGATGTGGAGAGGGTGCCACTTCTCATAAGATAACAAGTAAAAATCGATTTATCGACTTACAAGCTTTTACTCTTTTGCAAATTAAAATTTAAAAGAATTGGCCTACGATCTTCAGACCTTGACCATTTTATATTAAAAGGTATAAAATTTGTTATTCTTATTGTCAAATTTTGCCTATGATACAAAACCACTCAAGTTCTACGTTTAAATCATATTGATTTGAAAATTTAAGCTTTTTAACGATATGTTTTCTTGCCAACTGTGTCATTGTTAAACCTCGAGATTGTATTGTCGCCTTAATCCTCATACTATATGAGCTTTCAGTGTTTGCATACTGCAAGCGCTTAAAAAATCACCATACACCAACATCTAAACTCATAAATAAATAATAAACACAAAAGCATTTGAACTACCCATTTAAATAAGATTATAGTTTTCATTTTCTTCGAAATTAAGGCATCTATCCGGAATTTCTAAATTCTCTGGCAATTAGCTCATGTCCAAGTTTTCCAATTTCAAGTTTCATGGCTCAGATCGCCATTTTTCAGCATTAACTATAATCATCATTAAGACAATAGCCTATATGTTACACTAAAATTTATTTTAAAATCCATGCCTTTTAGTATGTATCCGAATAAAAAATAATTTAAAATTATCATGTCATCATATGTATATGTCGCTGCCTGAAATCAAATGGGTCATAATATAGTCTAAGCATTAATACAGTGCTCTTGAAGTATGGTTAATCAATTCCCATTGAAAGGCATTAGAGTCGTTGCTATTGTAGATATTTTTCATTGTTGAAAATCGAAAAACTTATAATTTTATGGTTAAAATCAAATTTTTACACAAATTCAGCATGGATTTGAATTTTGTCTTCAAGAAAAATAAACTATCCTTTTATCCACAGTACGGTGTATGTCTCAACTTTGTATCTTAGTTGTAAATAGTTTAAAAAAGCAATTTTATATAGCCCTGCACAGTTTTCAATACTTTTCTTATGGGAGATGGGAATGAAACAAGGTCAAAAAAACCTTTAAAATGAACATTTTTGTGATTTGTGATTGATATTAACTCAATTAAAGTAAAATAAGAAAATATATTTCCGTAACTCGATTTTCTAAAACTCGAATAATTTATGCTTTCCCTTGAGATTCGAGTTATGAAAGTTCCACTATAATTCGTAACCGTCCTCAGTGATAATTCGCTGAAAATAGCTAGAATCGGCCGCTTTGTAATCGAAATGCGCATCTGGATTTTTATAACCTTGTTGTGGCTATTGGAGATGCCTGAGAAAACTATTTTTTAAGTGCTTGTTCTTGAAGCAGGCATGAGGGGTTAATACGAGGTGAGTCATGAAATAAGGTTCCCTATTTTTTATTTTAGGTACAAATGAGTTACTTTCAAGTACACATGGAGTAGATACAAGTATTGCTCATTTGTTTAGTGGTGGCAGTCGGCGACATGTGAGAGGGGAAGAGAAAGACTTGGGAGGGAAACCTTTAAGGGGAAAGTCAATGTCATACCCATGCGCAGTAGCACATTTTGGGTTCGGACTAATAGTTCGGAGAATAGGTCATGCAACTTTTGCCCACGGCTAAACATGGCCTCCCCTATAGGCGGTCCCGCCTCAAGGATGGACTCGTCCTTCCGTGAGTGCCTTCTGCGCACCGCCAACACTAAACGAACATACTATACATCCTTAAGCTATTTTTCCACGTAGTCACCATGTCTGTTCAGGCACTTGTCATAGCGGTAGATCAAAGAGTCAAAGGCTTGGCGGTAGTATGACGCGTCCTGTTGCCATAGCCATCGCTCAACCTCCTCTTGCACGGATTCATCCGTTCGAAAGCATTGACCTCGAAGGTACTTATTTAAATGGGGGAACAGGTGGAAGTCCGATGGTGCCAAGTCGGGACTATAGAGAAGGTGGGGTAGAATCTCCCAGTGCCAAGTAGCCAAGAGGGTCGTTGTGGTTTGAGTAGTGTGTGGGCGGGCATTGACGTGCAACAGCAGCACTCCTTTCAACGGCGAACCATACCTCATGCGGCAAACGGCTGTCTTAAGTCGGTTCAACGTGGCCTGATAAGCAGCTGCATTGATCTTCGTACCTCGTGGGGTTAAATCTACCAAAAGGACTCCGTGCACATCCCAAAAGACGGTTGCCGTCACCTTTCTCGCACCTGGCGTTGTCTTGAATTAATTAGTGGAAGGGGAACAAGGATGCTTCCATACCATGGATTCTGCTTTAGCCTCGGGGTTGTAGTGGAAGAACCATGTCTTATCACCGGTTATGATTCTGCCCAAAATGTCCTCATCCTCTGCCGCGTATCGTTGAAGATTGCTGAGCAATGTCGCCGTGTGGTCATCTGATAATTTTTTTGGAGCCCATCTGCAACAGATTTGTCGGTACCCCAGGCGCTCGTGAATACAGTGCCATGTGAAAGGTTAAATCTCTGCTCCATTTGCGTAAGAGACATAAGTCTGTCTGCCCGCACTGCTGCATCGATGTCATTGTGGGGGTGCGTTAATAATCACAACGGGTTTGTAACAACGTAACAAGTTTATTAAAAATAACGAACAACATTATAACAAATAACACAACGAATAACGGGAGATAGCACAACGAAAGAACTGCTGCCTTGCTAGAAGCTCGTGCTCGCCCGCGGGTGACTCGGCGTCGACTGGTTCTCTCACGCCGCCTTGCCACCAAGGAACGCGCTACCGCAACAAAGCCGGCAGCTGGGAAAGGCAATCGCCGCGCGTTCGCCCGGCGACCAAAGTGCAAGGCGGGAATACAATGTCGTCGCGCCGGCCGTTACATCATCAACATGCTCGGATGATGTGGATGGACGCCCACTCCTGCTTTCGTCCACTATGCTCGTTCGACCATTTCTGAACTCCTGACACCACTTCCGCACATGCTGCACTGACATTACACTGGGGCTATACACTGCCACAAGCTCACAGTGGATTTCCACGGGTTGGGTGTGTTTCGCCAAAAGAAAACGAATTACCGAAAGCACCCCTTCCTTTGTCCACTCATTCAGTATTGTCGCCATTTTCCAACTGACGCTGCACTGGCTCAGCATTGTCTGCACTGGTGGAGTTGCTTGCGGCCTAGTGTTGGGACCGCATACTAACGTATGACAGAGTTACAGCTCGCTGTGATCGTTTGTTTCACGAGAATAAAATAGGAAACCTTAGTTTATGACTTACCCTCGTATATAGAACAACGCAATACAGCCTTCCCTCGTTCTACGAAACTCCGTTTTTCTCAATTTCGTATCGTTCTGTATTGTTTTTAAGTGAACTATGGAATATTTTTTTATTTTGAGCTTCGGAACCAATTAAAAATTTTTACATAGGAAGTAATGGGAAAATAATTTTCGTTTTACGAGTTTTCGCCTAACGAACAGTTTTCGTGGAACGAATTAAGCTCGTAAAACGAGGGAAGACTGTACTACATTGAATTTGACGATGGACGGTTATATCCAAACGCGGTTCACGGGAATCGTTCTTAACTTGGGGACAAAGCCGGATTATGGAGGTTCGACTGCATTGGAAAGCCATAATAGGTGCATACAGCCACATCTATAATGAAAGGAGATGGAGTTCCTGTACAATCCAAGAAATTACTGCCAAAGATAAAGTATCATTTCTGTTGAGAGATCAATGATAAAAACTTTTATAAGGGATTTACAAAGTAACAAAATAGTACAAACAGCAAATTTAAACTTTAATAATTATAAAATATTTGTTTTGTATATCAAGATTTTCAGATCATTACTGATATTTTCTGTCGTTCGTCCGCTATGGAATAAATCGTGGAACCGTAACCTTTTTTAATCAATGAACACCGCGATGACTTCATAAGGAAGCACCTAAAGAACATCAAATAAGCTTATGCATCAATTACGCCTTTAACTTTAAAAAATCTGATGTGGCCACCACATGACTTTCTCCATATCTGTAATATTTCTAAAAATTCCAAATAGGTTAGATAATAATAAATATTTTAAGAAAGTGCGAGAAATTTTTAGACTAAAAAGAACAGAAATAAACTCAAACCATAGCCTTCTGATATTGGATATAGCCACAATAGAGGCCTGCATACCCGCAGTTTACCCGACCCGACCCGTGGGAACCCGCAGCGAAAGTTGCGGATCGGGTCGGGTATATAGTGCTTCCATGCGGGTACGGGTCGGGTTCGGACACAAAAGGCACCGGTGCAGGTAAAGAGCGGGTACGAAAACTAGTTTTAATTCCAATTCAATATAAGATATCTCTTAAACAATGCATTATATGGAAAATGTAGCAAACAAAGGTTATAGAAAATAAAATTTTCTACAACTTTTATACTAGTACATTTTTACATTTATCAAATATTAAAGCAAATATTTCAAAATAACGGATAAGTGACAAGAATAAACACCCACTTTCGGTAGACTGATTTTTACCAACAACTAATCAAATCTTCTAACTTTTATATAAAAGTTAAATATAAAACTTTACGTTGACCTGATTAATAGTTTTTGAGTTAGAAAATATGGAAAATGAAATTCTCTGCAACTTTTATTCCAATACATTTATCAAATATTAAAGCAAATATTTCAAAATGACGGATGTGACTAGAGTAAACACCCACTTCCGGTTGACCGATTTTTACCAAAAAATAATCTGTTCTTTTGACTTTTATAAAAATGTTAAATATACAATTTCGCGTTGACCTGATTAATAGTTTTTGAGTTAGAGAGCCCACAAAAAACTATCACATACACACACACAGACATCATCGAGAAAATGGTAAAAACGTGTTCAGGGGACCTCAAAACGTGTATTTCCGTTGAAATCTCGAAGTCGATTTTTATATACTACGTATATGGAGAAAGTAAAAAGAGTCATAAATGAATGCTGCAGAACATTTTACTAATCGAAATAAATAACGAAAGAATGGCTGGAAAAATAAATATTAAATGATCCAATTCAAATAAAAGGCTTTCAACAACTGGGCTCTCTAAGATCAGCATTTATATAATAAGCACTTTCATTGCCATAAATGTATTTAATTCATTTTCAATTAAAAATTTTTATATCGGTAAAAATGTCATTAGAACTAATTCTTTCTGCGACCCGAGTGAGAATGCACTATTTTCTGATCTCTTGGGGAGTACTCAATGAAATTCGGAGAGATCTATAATACTCGCAATCAACGCATTCCAGAGCTCTGGAATAAATCGTTAAGCTAAAAGGCTTATTTTCCTTTTCAAGCGACTCTTTTCCCCCTCCCAAAATTGATATGCTTCTAATCTTCATGACGCAATGGGATGCTCCTAGGAAGGAAATGATAAACGGAGACCATCACTTCACCGCAGCATTCCGTAATTTCGATTTTTAATCGGGAATGTGAACTGTTTGAACATTTCAAACCATTCATTCAGGGAGAAGACAACGCACGGTGTAATAATTATGAAGTTGGTTATTTCGTTATATTATCTCGCATTGATATTCTCGATAAAACATGCCGAGGCCCTGAATTCGACGTTAGAAGGTGAGTGGTGTGGATCTTGTATCTCTTAGTTAAAATGAATAAGTTCTTACTGAATCATTTAAGACTGAATTTAGCATAAACAACATTTATCTCTAACTTAAGATTCCTTGTCATGGGTGTCCGTTGTTTTAAAACTCAATATTAACTTGGGGATACGAAATTGTTTTGAAATTTGAGAAAATTGTGACTTGTGTTTCTCCAAAATTACGCCACCATGTTTAAAACAAACAACGGAGTCAGTATTTATTTTTCTAAGTTAAAATAAAGGAATTAATACTTTCTCAAATTATGTAAGACGGTATTTTAAGTTCTAAAAATTATGAAAGTTAAAGAGCCGTTTTATTTAAACATCTGAGTAATTTCACGTGCCAACCCAGTATTACTTACGAGTATTTACGAGACGGCGAGAATTGTTGATAAAGATATTAAATAAGCTTAGTGAAAACTGTGATGTGGAGTGTAGCATTATATGGTTGCGAGACATGGACAATGAGAAAAGATGTGGGCAGATTATAGGCGTTTGAGATGTGGGTTTGGCTTACACTAGTTGGGCCGAGAGGAAGACGAATGAGGAAGTTTTGAAGATAGTAGGGGAAGAAATAACCTTAAGGTTGTTATACGGGGCAGACAGAAGAAATGGGCGGGGCGAAATTTGAAAGAAAACGATTTATCCAAAGATGTCATAGAAGGAAGAATGCTAGGAGGCAAAGAGGTAGGAAGAGGAAAGGTATATCAGATGCATTTAATGAAAGGAATTGTGTATGAGAACTTGAAGAAAAAAACTTGGAATAGCACATACTGGATTGGGTGTGCCTAAAACCGACCGAAAGGTAGAATTGCTAGGATGAGGATTCAAAAGACGCAGGGTGTTGAGGGGTGATTGGAAAACCCGAAGAAAAACCAAGGCGAGGACTTGAAAAAAAGAAAATGAAAAATATATCAACTTCCGCCCCTTGCTGTCGCCCGCCTGTATAGATTGCAAGCGCGGATTACATTATGCAAGTACAGCCTTTCGGATATCCCTAATACCGGGCCACCATAGGCATTACGCCAGTCCGCCCACGACTACAACATGCCCTGAACGTGTTTAATCCTTACAAAGTTAGTTTTTAATTTAAAATGTGCTTTGTTTATTGACACATTAAAAACTACCGTAAAATTATTTGTTAGATTTAATTTAGATGAGATCGTATAAATTTTTTTTGCCCTTAAAGGGGGCGATGGTGGTGCTCTTTCAGCCAGCACAACAAACCTTGCACCAAGATTCTCCTAGCATCCACGGCCCTGAGTATCAGCCCCTTTAGCCCTTAAATGAAAGCGGCCCTGATTTCATCGACAAATCGATTTTCTAAAAAGATTATAGTTAACTATCAATAAACTTCCACCGAGGAATAGTACTTTGTAGCTCAAATGTCCATTCGGTTTCTTCAGTCGTTTTAAAGTTTAAAGGAGATCAACCACTCGATTCAAGCTATTACATGAGTTCAATTATTCACTTTTAATGTGATTATTTGAAAACTATCATTTCGTAGTAACTTTCGTGATATAACTTCATACATATTGTGATTTATGATATTAAATGTTGCTCAATTAGCTTTTCTGACAGCAGTATAGAACTCCTGATTTTGCAAACATCGATTCAACTATATATTTCTAAATTTCTTGATTATACTACTACGATATCTATTAACATAATTTATAAACATCCATCAATTAATAAATTAAAGAGACGTTAATTATTCATTCAAATAGGAGGGAGATTTTTAGAATCTTTTGGCTTCACTCTGATTGATTTCAACTTTTCTCTTTGTTTAGGGATGAGGTGCCAAGAAGAATCAACTTTTGGCAACTATTATCGTATTTTTCATAAAGCAGAAGACAAAATCAAAACCAACACTGATGGCTTCCTCTTCGAATTTAAAGTTAAAACTTCGTCTGATGCTCATATTTTACTCAGTGATGATGCTATACCAACAGAAAAGAGTTATGAGGTAAGAAAATTTTTACATCAAAATAAAAATAGTAAACAATATTTTTACCATATTAATTCGTGAGAGATGCTTTCACATTCCATAACTTTTCTGCTATAACCTTATGGCAAGGTTGTCATGTTCTGCACCGCGCTATTTGGTGCTGCTTAGACTATCTGTGCGTGCGCGCGCGCGTGCGTGTGTGCGCGTTCATTTCTACGTTTAAATCATATTTATTTGAAATTTTTAAGCTTTTTAACGTTATGTTGCCTTGCCGACCGTGTCATTGTTAAACCTCGAGATTGTATTGTCGCCTTAATCCTTACCTATACTATATGCGTAAAGAAAGCGTGCTTTGAATGCTTTAATACGGGAGAGGATGAAAGAAAGGAAAGAGACAGAGAGAGAGAAAGACAAAATTAAATGTTCCATAAATTAAAAATAAATTTAGACGTATAAGAATTTTATAGCGTAATGCATTTCTATTCGCCCAAAATTATTTTTACTCTCTGGAACACTCAATTATGTGATTTTATATTTCTTGCTTACTTTTTAGTGCATTTAAAAGTTGGTTTCATTAATTTTTATTTCAGTTTGACCTTAATACTTAATTCACGCATACCCGTCATATTTGACGGACATTTACGCTAGTGAGTGATAAAACTGCAAAAACGGCAGTATTTTTGCGAAATTCGAAGAAATACAACCGATAAGCAACATTCTACGATAGAAATTAGAATCGCTATTCCTTTCCTAAGAGAATAGTATACATCTCGCTTCGATATTACAATTCTAAGATATTTAAATGTGCAAGAGAAAATTACCTTGCACGATGAATTTCAGAGTTCCCAAGTAAATCAAATGGGAAGGATAGTTCCTGGAATCGAACCCGGATCTTTCAATCTTCACAAAAAAAACCCATCCTCTTGAGCTCGGCCTCAGTAGCAAGAGAATTTCACCAAGTGTCATGAAATCGATTTACTGATTCAAATGTTAATCGGGGAGACGGACAGACAGACACAACGACGAAACTATAAGCCTAATTCCAATCTGGAAAGATGTCTAAAAATTACACAAGTAATTTAGTGGTCTGAAGCATTCAATGGGGCCAACTTTTTCTATGTGGACGGGTTTTTATTTCTGAAAAATAAACTTTAGCATATGAGATCCTTCTCAATAAACTCCTCTTGCAGAAGCCGAGGAATTCCTCCATCTCGCTTTCTTGGAGGTCGTTGAAACCCTCTCCTTCCACATAATCTGTCAAACTTAATATCCTCATCAACTCTTCTTATACCGAGGGGAACCCTAATCCCACCAACATGCATTCGGTGTCATCGGGTGGATTTCTTCAAAAGAAGTGGCGAATCCTGAGATTTTTTTATACAGAAGCAATAAATTACGAAAACCAGTTCCTACCTTATTTGAAATACAGAGGAATTCCTCTTTCCTTCTTTGCTAAATCCGAAATGACGCCATCATAGAGCACAGGTATTTGAGAAAGTTATTTGATAAGGGCTTTTTCGATTGATAGAATTGATAATTTAGAGAGTCTTTCTTGATATGTGGAATTCCTTACGAATTTTTTTATTCACATAATTATGCCACTTGAGGGTAGGCTTTTGTCTAAATCGTTTTCTTTAATGAAATTATATAAATCGCTAACGCTGTTCTTATCAAAATCTTCTAATTGATATAAAAACGAAAGTTCAGAACGCAAAGCAGCCATGTCGAAATAATTTCCGTTAACTGTTCTTGAGGGAGTCGAACGCATCTTGTTTAATTTTTTGCAGTACGACTTGGGTAACACAAGAAATGAAATAATTCTGTGTTGCACTGAACGTGCCGGGAAACACTGTGGAATGTTCCAAATGGTTTTCCAAAGTTTCGTCGTATTTAGCAACCACTTCGACCAAGTCCACGTAATTATCTTTATTCACAGAGTCACTCGATTAATTATGACCGCGAAAGCCAAGTTCATGCTCTCCCATGCTTCGTTATGTTGGCGATGCGTAATTTCCAACTGCTTATCTAAAACGTTCTATTCGGGTTCTTCCATGTTTTTCTTGAAGAATTGACTGTAAATGTATTTTACCTATCGAATGTCTCTTTATTACCTTATGAAGATTATATGAATCAGAAAATCTCGTTTTAGTCCAAACATTTTTTTCGTTCGAAAAAAGTAAGCACGGCTAACAAAATAATTCTGCTTTGCTCTCACATCCAGCCAACCATTCGACAATGTTATAAACATCTACGTTAAAATGTCTTGTGCATGATTTAATTTTTATAATTAAATTTAGGAGAAGTTTTGGCCTACATGTTTGGATAATTTCACTCTTTGCCTGAAAATTGTCCGAGGAAAATATTTTCGTTAATAAATTACACACTGAACAACATGAAACCTCACCAGAGCTACTTGAAAGCACAATAGAAGCATTTGAGGCACTCGGTTCACTCATGTTTGCAATTTTTAAATTGTTTCCACTATGTACTTTATTACGCGGAGAAAAACCGCGAAATTTCTCCTATCTGAGCGAAAATACTTGGAAATAATATCTGTTAATGCACTACTATAACACAAACACTTCTATAGGCATGAAGGTTCACGTGAAAGGTCAGAATTGAGACTAATTGAAAATTTAATATAACTGGACCAGACGCCTAGTCCCCGCTCGTATACTACAGCGAATGGCTCATCGACGTGTAATCGATAATATTCTTGCTTCCTAGTATGCTAGTAGTGCTTGTTATTTTCGGCCATTAAGTGGCGCCAGCTGTCAAGGTGGCTTTTTAAAATGCCGCGCAAACGCACGGTTTTACTGAAGGTGTGCTTCTAAAATTGCGCTTGTGAATGAGTAACTTTTATAGTTATTACTCTTATTATTATTATTTTAATTTCTAAATTGGAAGCAATGCTTCCATTGCTTCCATGGAGATTCGCCCCTCTTTTGAATCAAAAGAGTCTTATGTAATGTTCTCTTTATGATAGAACGTTTGCGTCTAAGGAACCTACAAAATGGTCAAAAAATACACAAGGACTCAAGATTATCGTGGTAAGAACGAGCAAAAATCAGTTGCGTGCGCATTTAACGTACAAAATTATATGGACTATTTTGTGATTATACCAATTTATATTCTGCGAATGTAGAATAAAAATTCAGACACCCCCTGCGGATAATCAAATTCGCGAAAGTTGAGGATTAGCTGTATATGACTTCCATCGTTTTAATCTTTGAGGAAGACATGCACATTTCAAAGTAATAGTAGGCAGAAATACATAGTTTAGTGATCACTGATTCCAATAAGACCAATGAGTGACCCGTGAATCATTGCTGACAGAAGTTACTTAGTAATAACAATGCGTTTATGCAGGCTGAAAGGTTCAGA
Organism: Tanypteryx hageni; assembly: GCA_028673005.1. NCBI lineage: Eukaryota > Metazoa > Arthropoda > Insecta > Odonata > Petaluridae > Tanypteryx > Tanypteryx hageni. The sequence goes on along the minus strand of CM054113.1, from coordinate 198,677,416 downwards.
GAGTCCTGGTACACTCCCAGATTTTGAGGCCCCTGGCCATGATAACAATTTTTTTAAACATCAAAACAAAACAGTATAATCATTTGCTATTGAATAGTGAAATGTAATTTGTATATTTTTATTTATGTGCTCCTCTAGTCTTTTCAATGCAAATGTGCCAATTATTGAGAAAAATCTAATTTTTGTTCAGTACTAAATTTTGGCTTCCTAGAGCTTGAGGCCCAGATCAAATGGCTCTCCTCCCCCTTTCAGAGATGCTGCGTTTATTACAACTAACCTCGTTAATGATATTTCATTGTTTGGAGAACAATTTTTCATGTAGTGTGCATAACTATAATATTGTTATTATTAAAGAATTTGACTTCGAAATGTATTGTGCCACAAAAAAATGTTTTTTCTACTTGCAAAATTGGTAGGAAAACTAATAGGTGCCCGTTATCCGTTTCGTTTCCAACGTAAGCGCCTATTAGCTTCGTTCTGTCTGTCCGTCTGTAGCATGTTCGTTCTCGGCTTCTACTGAACGCACTTTCATGAAATCTGGTAATAGGAACTTATAGCCAAAGAAAATAAGAAAATTGCATAAATGGTTAACATAACCCAATCACGGGTACCGCTTCACTGGAAACAAAAAACGAACTTTCCGTCATATCTCGTATAATTTATACCGAAAAAGTTTTCAAGTACAATTTGTAGAAATAGTCAAATAGAATATTTATTTCAGATACATTTTAATCGTAGGAATAACCGTTTTCAAGAAAATCAAACAATAACGTCGTCATTCGCTTTGAACCTAAAAATCGTGCATGGATACCAACTAATTGTTAAAGATTCTTGCATAGATACTACCCAGTTGTTGTCAGCGACAACAAGCTTATTAATATCTGAAGTAAATAAGATCTGCTATAAAAATAAAGTTTATTAACTGGTATGTGCCTATTGCACTGGGTCAATTGTAGCGTGTTATATCGCGGGTCATGCATCCCCCCCAATTCCGCGATTTAAGCGGCGAGCGCGGCATTTTGTCGCGAAAATTTTTTTAAAATAACCAAAGGTTAAATTTTATAGTCGTAACACTGTTAATGATTAATTGTCGAATTTCCATGTATTTTCTAAATAGGTGGTTATAGGTGCTGGAAAGAACACTTTTTCGTTTATTCGTCGAGGGCATGGTACAGGCGCAAGATCAAGAGAACCAACTCCACTCATAGTATCAGCTAGTGAGATTCGTGGATTCTGGATCCAAGTCTACAAAGGAGGGAGCATCACTGTGGGGAAGGAGGGAGAAGATATGCCTTTCATCTCATTGACTGATTCAACTCCTAGTAGAGTCAAATATTTTTCATTTACCTCATGGAATAACGTCTATGGAAGATGGTATTTCAATTGCAGATACAATACAGGTAAAGTAATGTCCACTGTGAGTGGTGCAAATTTAATCATAGCAATAACATTTTTAGGATTGTTTTCTAAAATGATGCTTTGAAGCATAAGCATCATTACTGAGAAATATTTTTGCTCGTCTTTTGTTAAGAATTTTCATTTACTGTGCTGCAAAAGAGTTACTATTTTCCTTTTAGTTTGCTTCATTATTGAATGTCACATACACCAAGACCTAGGATTTCATTTTGTTGACTCCCATTTGGCATTACAGTACAAGTCCAAAAACCAGTTATCCAAAAATCGAACATTATCACAAACTGTACAGGACATTAATTTCCAGAAAAAAATTGAACACTGTCATAGTGAGAAAGGTTGCTTTATTAAAATTTACTATTAAAATTTGTTGATGCATAAGATACTTTGCACCAAGCCCCACAATTTTCTTGGTCAGCTCTGATCAATTCTGTTTGTAACAACAACACACCTTGATGTTTTCCCTTGCTGGGTAAGCCATGCCATATGTCTGCCAATTACCAACCAATTACCAACCTATCACCACATGCTTCCTCCACACACTTCTATCCTTGCACACTTCTTTTGCTTCACTTACACTCATACACTGAGTCACACATTTCCTCTTATTCCTCATACTTTTCACGTCCCTTTTTCTCAGTCTCAATAACCACATCCAACCAAGTCTTGCACGGTCTGCCTCTCCCTCTCTCGCCATTCACTCTTCCTTCATATATTTGCTTGGTGATTCTACTCTCCTCCATTCTTTCTATATGTCCAAACTACCTCAGCAGACCTCTCTCATACAAATCTGTCACACTAGCTTTCATACCACATTCGTTAATCACCCAATTATTCCTTACTTTGTCCCTCCTAGATTTTCCACAAACTCATCTCATGTATCCCATCCCAACCACATTCAAACTACTTTTATGCTTCTCCTGACACACCCATGTTTCACTGCCATACAGCAAGGTAGGCATTAAAACACTCTTGTATACAGACATTTTTGCTTCTTTTGACAACCATTCATTCTTTGTAATCGACCACACACTCCCTGCCACCTTTCTACCAGCATTCACTCTCCTTTTGATTTCCCCATCTACTCTACCATTTTTACAGAATATTCTACCAAGGTATACAAATTCATCCACTGCCTCAATCGTTCCACCATTTATGCTAAATTGGCAGTCATTCACCTCATTCTCCCGATCGAACACAACTACCTTGGTTTTGTCCACATTTATCCTTAAGTCCATTCTCCCTGTCGTATCATGCAGGCTATCTAACATTCTCTGCAATTCTCCTGGGTTCTCAGCCATTAACACAGCATCATCAGCATACAGAAGTACACGAACATTCTCTCCACCAACCTTAACACCCACCATATCCATACATGCCTGTCTCACACATTTATCCATGAACACATTAAATAACCAAGGGGACATGATGCATCCTTGTCATGCACCTTGCTCAACTCTAAACCAATCACTCATCATGCCATTCACCCTTACACATGCCCTACTTCCAGTATACACTACCTTTATAGCATTCAGCAACCAACCATTCACTCCATACTCACTCAAAACATCAATTCTGTTTATAAAATTCAATAAAAACTTATTAAGTCCAATAATGACACGAAACAAATGAAATTTAATAAAAAATCTTATCATAGAAGCAAAAAAAACATCCTCCATTATCAAAAACTAACTAGCAGCTTAACCTCCAACATCAAGTAAATAATAATAACACAGGCCTTGACTGTATACCTTACTTTGTAAGTGGAGAAGGATAAGTTTTTGATAAGTAAAGACCACATTATTCCATATTTCCTTTGTATTCCTTACTCTATATGTTGCTGGTCATTCATGGTTAAGCTACATGAATATTTTCCAGAAATAAAAAATTCCAAAAACTGGTAACCTCTAAATCCCAAGGTATCCAGTTTTTGAACTTTTCACTGTATTAGATGCTCTCCAAAATAGAACATGATAAATAGACTAATCATTGGAGAGTTATGTAATAAAAATTATGATAAAATGGCCAAAGGTAAAGAAATAGCTATTCCAAGCAGCTTAACACTTGTCATATGGTTTCACAAGAAAAAATTACCTATCCATAATTTCATTTTTTGTTGAATTTTGTTTCTCTTTTAAAGGACATCAACTGGGGGTTATTTTTTTATATTTTTCTGTTGATGGATTTATTATTTTGATTGAATATACCACTCAACAAACTTACAAACTGTTGTCAGAACATAATAAATAAAACATCAGCATTATAATTAATAGAAAGGAATTTCCCTTCATACTCCTATCATCCTCCAGAGATTCCACTTTTGAAGAAATGAGAACAAATTAAAAACATTCCAAAAATTATCTAAGCCCTGTTTAGTCTTTTAGGACATAACTTTTAGCAAGGATTTATAAAGCATTGATAGTGGATGAAAATTGCATTAGTAGTAAATATACTAATTTATTTCATATTCCATATTCATTTCCATATTCCTCATGGATTGTTATCATATGAATGTATTTCTTCCATAAGAGGAAGTTGAAGAAGATAAAATTCTTAGAAAACCTGTAACAGCAAGAGAGAAGCTTCATCAATACTTGCTAATTCATTATGATCCATTTATAGCTCCACAGACAAGTGACTCACTTGAACATAAGAGAACTGATGTGTATGCTTATCTTAATACCAAACATGTTCATTTGGTAAGTAAACGATCTCATATATTTATACATATCCCTAACATTAAAACAGATTAGGTATAGAACAATAACTTTTAATGTGGTTAGGAATTGCATACAGGTAACCCCCGCCGAGTGTAGGGGTTAGGTTCCAACTAATGTCTGCACACAGCAATTCCGCGTTCGGCAGGGTACTGTTTTTATGGGAAAACGGGAGTTAGGTTCTGAAACTATTTATGCAGGAAATTAAAACCAAAAAGCTGTGTTACAAATTGTATAGTTTATTTTTACAAGAAGATGAACAATTTCACTTCATATTTTTAAACATATTCAAACTAAAAACATCATAAAATATATGGAGGTAATATTTTTTCTCTGCTAATTTTTGCTAGAATGGGGTTTTCAAAAATGAACGTCAAGGCTGACTTCCCGCGTAATCTCTCATCTAGAAAGCATTCACACGTTCCATTGAGATCCAACAGAGTGACAGCGAGTTTGCACCCCTAAAGTTAATGTAAAAGGGCCCCTATGTTAAAATAAAACACGATGAAAGAAAACAGAAGCCCCAAAACATCAAAGCTCAATTATCGAAACAATAGAAACTTAGTCGGGTATACGCTTTGATTATGGAATCGAAATGAGTTCCTACCTAAATTTAAAATAAAATTGCATGCTGAGAAAAGCAGAACAATGAAGTACGACTTTTAAATGACGATGACTTACCAACACATAAAGAAATGTTTAATTGATGGAACTGCTAGCAGAAGGTGAAAATTCTTTAGCTGTTTAAGTTGGCTTACTCACAAAATCTGTAATTTTGGTTTGTTTCTGTTTTGTCATACTCTTTCTCATGTCAGTGTATGAAACCACAATATCATCAATGCCCCTCCCAATTTTCATACTCCTTTGAAAGTCAGGATCTTCCTGCATAATCTTCTCCTTCAGGAATTCAGCTGCATTTAGAACCTCCGATATTTCCTTGATTGTTAGTTCAGGTTTCTTCCACTCTTCATTTTCTTCTTCTTCTTCACAAACATCTTTATTGGAGTCCAATAGTCCTTCTAGCTCCTCATTTTTTAATTCCTCCTGATGGGAATGAATGTGTTCTATAATTTCTTCCTGCACTATATCACTAAATCCCTCACCTCCAATAATAACTTGCAAGTTTAATAATTTTCTCAACTTCTGTCTAAATAATACTGAGGTCTTGTGAGTCATTTCCTGCTTCAGGAAATAGCTTTTTCCAACAATTCTTCAAAGTCGACTTCTTCATTTCAGTCCATGACTGTTCAATTATTTCAATACCTGTTAGTATTGTAAATTCAGCCCAACGTTGGCATGTGTTTTTATTTGGAAATCTCTCAATTTTATCAACGAGATCTGCCAAGCTTCTACATAGACAATAAGATTTTAAAGTCGAAATGATTCCTTGGTCCAGAGGCTGTAAAATTGATGTTGTATTCAATGAAAGAAATATAAGTTTTACATTTGGATTGTTCTCTAAAAGTAACATTGGGTGACTTGGAGCATTGTCTAAGATAAGGAGCACCTTGAATGATAAATTCTTATTTTTAAGATATCCTTCAACTTCAGGTATGAAACAGCAGTCTAACTAGCCATTAAACAGTAAGCCTGTCATCCATGCTTTTCTATTCGATCACCAGTAAACAGGAAGAGAAGATTTATTTTTGCCTTTCAAAGCTCTTGGGTTTTCTGAATGATACACTAATAACGGCTTGCATTTATAATCACCAGAAGCGTTACTACAAAAGAGGAGAGTGATTCTGTCCTTTGACACTTTGAATCTGGGAGCAACTCATTCTTCATTAGATAAATATGTCCTGCCAGGCATTTTTTTCCAATAAAGTCCAGTTTGATCACAGTTTAAAATCTTATCTGGCATGTTACCTCCCTCTTCTATTACATTTTTCAATTCCGGTAAAAATATTTCTGCTGCCTCCACATCGGTAGAAGCAATCTCACTGACAACATTAATATTGTGCAGATTTGCTCTTTTTTTTTAATCTATCAAACCATCCCTTGGATGCACTGAAACTTGATTCACCATCTGCACTAGCACTAGTAGTTTGAGACTTTATGTGATGATAAATACTTTGGGCTTTGAATCAAATCATATTAGAACTGAGAGGCACATTTCTACTCCTTTCAGAGTTTGTTGCCAACTTAATGCTTGCTTTAATTTTGTCCTCACACTTTTTAATTGCTCATATCGATGATTCGTTGCACTTATATTCTTTAGCTAAAGATGCATATGTTCTTTCTTGCTCTATTTTTCCTAAAATAATCATTTTCTGATGCAATGACAGAACATTTCTTGATTTTTTCTTTTCTGAATCACTTTCTGATGTCGACACACATTTTGAAGCCATTATGTTAGGGTTACTATTGAAATAAAATATACTTTTACTCAACTCTAAAACACACACACTGACGTCACTTTTTACTCAACTCTAAAATTCTCACACTGACGTTGTCACTAGCAAAGACTGAAGCCAACTAATGAGGCGGAGGACTTTCTGAGATCAGCTGAGCTAAAAGAGGCTATTCGATACATGACGAAAAACACCTTGTAATAAAAAAAGTAGCTACAATGTAGAGAGGGGCTGAATTTTGACTGATCAATAGTCTTCATAGTGCCCACACAGCTGCCTCTGATAACAAAGTCGCTTCAAATGAGAATGCGATGACTCTTTAGAAACACAACCACGCATAAACAACTACTAATAAGATAGCACTACTGAGTCAGATATACTGCGAACCTTGGGCCGCATATGGCGCGATCCATGCCACATGTACTTCTACTTCATTAGTGCGAATCTGCGCATGGTGAAACCCCATTAGTGCAGGGGTTACCTGTATTTTTAAAGTTATTCAATTTAATGCAATGGACATTTATGGGTTGCATAAGATTTTTTCATAATCAAGTCTGTAGGTCAAAAATAATTTTAAACTCATCTTTAAGTCAGCTTGATTTTAAAATGAAAAAATCTGATGTGGCCACCATATGACTTTCTCCATATCTGTAATATTTCTAAAAATTTCAAAAAGGTTACATAATACAAATATTTTAAGAAACTGAGAAAATTATAGATTTTACAAACAGAAATAAACTCAAACATAGCCTTCTGATATTGGATATAGCCACAAAGCTCCAACAATTAAGAAAAGTTAAAGGAGAATTACTAAGACATAACTAAGCATCAATTGTTAACAATAGTTGTCGGTAGGTGGCATGGTGAAGGCAGCTAAAAATATAAGACATCTCTTAAGCAATGCATTATATGGGAAAATGTTTTAAGCAAAGGTTGTTGAAAATTAAATTTCCTACAACTTTTATTCCAGCACATTTTTACATTTATCGCATATTAAAGCAAATATTTTAAAATAACGGATAAGTGACAACCCTCTTCCGGTTGACCATTTTTTCCAAAAACTAATCAATTCTTTTCACTTTCATGAAAATGTTAAAAATAAAATTTTGCATTGATCTGATTAATAGTTTTCGAGTTAGAGCTCCCACAAAAAAGCTATCACATACATACACAAAAACACACATACAGAGACATAATTGAGAAAATGGTCAAAATGTGTTCAGGGGACCTCAAAATGTGTATTTCCGTTGAATCTCGGTCAATTTTTTTCATGAAAACAATACTTTCCCCTATACTATGTACAGAGAAAGTAAAAATAGTAAGAGAAAATGTTTACATAATAATAAACATAATTATGGGAGATAAACAACTTTATATTATATATAAAAGTGATAAATAAAATTTGATATCCATTTTTAACTTAATTTCCACCTTTATTAAAAATTTTCTCTAATTTTTAGGATGAGAAGAAATCAACTCTTAATGTTCATGGGATTATGCATATGGTATAACACTGGTATTATTTTCATGCTATTCATTTAACTTACATTACATTTTTCATGACTGATCCAATGCCTTATGAATTTCGCTTACATGTCCTAGTCATGGATAGATAAAAAGTTGCAATGGTTACCAAGCAAATATGGAAATATAACATCTCTAGTTATGCCAGTGTATCAGATTTGGGTTCCTGACATTATACTCTACAAGTAAGTATAATGGATCTCCAGATTTTCTGGAAATGTGACCAATAAGTGAGTTTAATCGATGTAAAGGACTCATTTATTTGCTATCTCAATAAACTGATATCAACTCTGTGCTTACATGTATATTAAAAAAGATATAATTTTTTTTTGTTTTCATTAAGTTAAGCTGCCATGAGCTATCATTTTACTTTGCTTTGTGGCAAAATCTTCATTTCTGGTTTGCCTTTAGTATTAATATAACCCAAAAAAACTTAGTATGAATTATATCAATGCTATTAAACCTATTTTAGTCCAATCAAACTTGCCCATTTACTAGCAGAGCACCCATTTGCTTCATAATGGTTAGAATCGTTCAGATTATAAAAAGTTTTGAAAAATTCCAGTACTACATATAAAGATAAAAATGGTAATTTTCTAGTAATAAAGAGAAAGATTTATGCCTTGAGGGACTTCATAGACAGAGTAACAATAGCTCAAACTCATAAACTACTGGAGCAAAAATTGTTTTAGCATAAGTACTGTTTCAGAGATTGTAATAGATAATGTCCAATAATTTTAGAGGTTACCCTTGACAAATTATAATACAGATGAAGCATTTTAAACAGCTCTGCAAGTTCTCCTGCTGATAACCAGAATAGTGGATTGCAGCAAGGTAACCTGATAGTTAGTTCCGAAGGGAAAGTCTTCTGGTCTCCTATAGCCCACTTCTCAGCTTTCTGTAAGCAAGTGGACCTTCGCAAGTGGCCCAGAGATGCTCAGATATGTGAGCTACAATTCGGATTCTGGTCACAGCAGCATCTTCTTCAACTCAGATTACAGGACAATGGAACATATGTAAGTCAGCCAAATATAGTTATTAGCATGTCCATACTGGGGTGACTGATAGGTGGGTCACTGCTGTTATTTGGGTATGAGAGAACAACCCACTGGTGGGTCACCCAGTTTCCTTCTCTTGAGGCAGGGCAGCTAATTTTTATGAAAGGAAAAATAGTTAAGGAATGGTGACATACCAGAAGGTCGCTCTGTCACAAAAGAAGGAAACCCAGCAACCATGGAATCAATGGGTTAACTAAATAATTATGAGAAGTTGCTTGATTGCTTGATTTTTGTGGATACAGATGACCTCTGCTAAATGTATAGCTTAAGTTTTGTCCATAGGCTGCATGTCTAAACTTAACACTCCATGAGGTATTGTTACAAGGTCAAAATGGGGGGTTACATTCCTGAACTGTATATGTAAGTCTCCAAAACAATCCAATAAATAATAATTCAGGCACTGTAAAATGACAAACTATTATCAATTAAACCATATAAAGAAAGAAACAATAATAATAAATCATAAAACTGCGGAAAGTTAAATTAATTCTTAATCAGACCACTTCTAAGGGAGGGGAATTTAAATGCTACAGAAAAGATATAAAGGAACGAAAAATGTTGAAATCAGGTAAAAAAATGCATTTTGCATCCATTTAAAATTATTAACTCTCAACAGTAATGGATATAAAATCAACTAAAGAAGCCTTCACATGGTGAAACTCCATATTCATGGAGAATAAAAACAGGTAACACTTGGTAAAAAAATTCCACTTTATTGGACAAACATCCACCCAGTTTCAACTAAAACATAGTCATCATCAAGCCTGTAATGAATATGTTCACTATTAGAATTACCAATTTTGTCAATGATTTTGGATGAAAAGGCAATGCAATCTGTGGCACCAAGCATGGCAATTTTAGTCCCTTATTAAACTGTTTTAGTATGAACAGTGATTCTGCACACGTCAAGAGTCAACTTATCTGGAGAATATTTTATAAAAATGTAATGCATTTGCTTAAAAATAAGACCACTTTCAAGTAGAATTGATAAATTTAAAATCATTTACTCACTGTTAGCATTCTAATTACCATATTTTCTAACAGCTATATTTTAACTTAAAAAAGAGGGAGAAGTTGCATGGATAATTTCACACTAAATGATGGTATCAGTAACAAGGCCGGTATAGAGTAACTAACAAAAAAATCAATGAAAATTACATTAAAATCCAATATGGATCATTTATTTTCATTTATTCCCCAAAGATTACTAGTACCTCACCTTGCCAATGGTATTCATACATTTAAACATATATTTCACATATAGCACAAAAAGGTCAATGTAAAGTGAAAGTTATAGCATAATATAAATAAGTAAATAAATCAAGAAATTAATAAAAACAACTAATAAATAACCAAAGGAAAATAAATAGACTAAAGTGAAGAAGAAAAAGAGGAGATAAAGGATTTTAAAGGTTGATTGAATAATAGTTTGAAGGCAATGAGTTAAGAAGAGTAGGGAAGTGGAAGAAAAATGAGCATTTGATTATCAAAAGCTTAGGTGTACTGAGATTAAGGAGGCAGGAAAGACAAGTAGATATATTTGGAATATGAGTTAAATGAAGAGAAGTTCAGAACAGTCAATTTTAGAGTTCAGTACATTGTAAAGCAGTGGTTCTCAACCAGGATGACACCACATCCCAGGGCAGGGGGAACCTTTTTGTCATTGGAAGGCCAAATGTTACTTAACGGAGACCTCATCAGGCCGCAGATTGCAATGCACGTTGCATACATTCACATTTATCAAAATTTAAATAATAAAGAGGCAAACACAATTTAATGGCTTTTTAATTTAATGAATACAGATTTCAATTCTTCATATTTACTAATATTTTTAAAAACTTTGAAGGCGTTAACACAATATAACGACTTTTTAATCTAATGCAAAAAATTTAAATTTTTTATATTTGCTAGTATATTAGTAAACTTTAAATAAGTTAAAACAAATTAAGAACATGTAAATAAAATGTTGCATTCAATCACATTCATCAAAATAAGAAGGCAAACACAATTTAATGACTTTTTTGTGAATTGGTCTTCCGGGTGAGTGTTTGTCATCTGTGATCTCAGACACGTCTTGAATTGTGCCATATGTGAAAATGTTGATTCACAACAATACGTTGTGTCAAAACAAAAGAGTAAATGACGAGCATATTGACGCAGTCGTGGGTATTCAACAGCATTTTTCCATATTTCAATGGGATCCTTATTACTGTCGAATAGAGTCTTCAGAATGTTATATTCTGAGAGCTCAATCAACTCCATCTGCAAATCCTCAGGTGCATTCGAGACATCAACCAGATGTGGCGGAAAAGCTAACCTCAGTGTGGCATCATGTTTCTCAAAATCTTTAAATCTGTTATTGTATTCTTTAATCAAGGAGTCTAAAACACCTATATATACATTCAATTTCCAATTTTGCAAGTTTTTATTCATATCTTGTTTATTAATTACCTTTGCCAGTCCAGGAAAATGCTTGGCTGAAACAACTGATCTGATAAGGCCAATTTTGAAAAAATTCAACTTAAACCAAAATGACTGAATTTGCTGCAACATTTCATATATGGATTTAGTTTTACCTTGTAGAGAAGTATTCAAATGATTTTGTTTTGAAATTAAATCACAAAAAAATGCAAAATTTCTGCAGAAATCTTTTTTCAAAATTTCTCAAGGTTCATTCTGTTCTTTGAAAAAGCTCGTGACTTGTTTTTGCAAAGCTAAAAGATTTTCTAGTACTTCACCTTGTGACAACCAGCTCACTTAATGGTTTGGAAGATCTACACTAAATGTTTCATCGTCATATTGAAGCATGGTGTGAAACTGGCAATGCCATGAAGCATTTGCTCGAATGTAGTTCACAATACCAATTACTATACGTAATGTGTCATTTAAAACAAGATTTGGCGCAAAGATTCAGTTGATGCAAAATACTTATCTTTTGTTTGTTCTTTCTGTAACTTTCATGCTAAAATCTTATATGAGTTTGAGTATGTTTAGATAAGTATGCAAAAGGTCGCACTGAGTATCACAAAAGGCCGCATGCGGCCTGAAGGCTGCCGGTTTCCCACCCCTGCCCCAGAGTGATGCGAGAGTTATTGAGGGGTGACACAAATATTTGATAAGTTCACGGTATATCATATTCTGGCTTATAAAAATAAATAAGATCAGAAGAATACCTTCCTCTGCATCGATTTTTATTTTTATGTGGTAGATAAAGCCCATTTTTTTCTTTAAAGGTGACTTGAAGGAAATGGAACTGTAAACGGTGTGATGCAGAACTGAAATGGGATGATGCAAACAAAAAAAGGTTGAGGACCACTGTTGTAAAGAAAGGAAAGATCACTTTGTGCTCTAAGGACAGTAAGAGACTAGAGGAAAAGTGAAGACAGAGCATTGTTATAGGAGGCATTACAAAAGAATTTGGACTCTTGACAATTTGAAGAAAGAAATTAACCAACCTATAATGAGAGGAAAGATTTGATGAGGTTGTCATGGCTAATATGGGAGAAGAGTAAGAAATAGTGGGTAGGTCAATGCCGACAAAGGGAGTGAGGATCTTCTATATATGTAAATCTAAAAATTAGTCCTAGAAGGGACATAGCCTTATTTTTTATTTTACTAATATGAGGGGAAATTTTGAGCTTCATATGAACAATAATACTAAGGTACAAGTGTCAATCAAATCTCAATAAATAATAGCCATTTCATTCATAATTGAAAACATGTTTTTAAGTTGAGAGAAGGTTAGGGTCTTATACAGTGCAACCTCTATAATCTGAACTAATTAATGCAAGGGTGTGTTCGGATTATCAAGATGTTCAGATTACTGGATTCATGTAAAATAACAAGGAAAAAATCTATTATGTATTAAATTTCTGTAAATAATATGCCAATTAATGTACTTACAGTTCACTAAAATAACTATGAGATATCTGCATTGATGGACGTGGAAATTGTATCCACACTGGGCCACAGCAGTAGGAATGAGCAATATCATGCCGATATCGCTCATTATTTTTAAAACAATGTTTCAAAGAATCATCTATTCAGCTGCAAAATGCATTATTAGTGGACATCTGTGCCTGATTTTGTTAAAAAATAAAAGTTTCAAATTTCGCTTTCCGACGCTTACTTCGCTTAACCAACACTTTACACCTGATGTTGAGAAACAGTTCGGATTAATGGGAATTTGGATTATAGAGGTTGCACTGTACTTGGAAGGATTTAATTTAAGATCCCAGGCATCACACCACCTGGATATTGTATCCAATGGCTTCTGAAATTTTTTACAATCAGATATCAAGTCTATTTGTTTGAAAAAAATGTCAATCGTTGGCATATAGAAAGTTATGGGAGCAGTCAGGTAAATCACCAAGAAAAAGGTTAAATAGGTAGGGCTCAAGGACACTACCATAAACAACACCGGAAGAAACAGATGCCCAACGAGAAGCATGTCTGGCAATTGCTAGAAATTAGGGGTAGAAAGTTACCATGTACAGGTATCCCTCGCCATTCAGGAGGGTTACATTCCCAGGGAGTCCACGAACCATATAACCGCAATTGGCAAGCGCATAAAGTAATAGAGAAAATGGAGTTTGGTTCACACATCCACGAAAATGGACCTAAGTGTGATTTGATTTCCTTCTTGAAGATCATATGACATAGAAGCAAATAGTGAGCTTCAAATATGAAAAGAAAAGCAAGCCAACAGGTGTGAAAATTGAGAAAAACTAAGAAAAAAAAGAAAATTTTTCAACTCACCATGAATGATATAGCAGGAAACATGATTTTGAAGATGGAGGTGCTTCAGAAGAATGTCATTTGAAGATGGAAGAGAAAGATGGAGGTGCTTCAGAAGGGCGTCATTTGAAGATGGAAGAAGAAGAGGAGGGACTTGGCTTCAGGAATTCTGTGTTCTGAAGCTTTCTAGTCATTTTGATGATCCTATCAATTTCCTACGATTGCTGGAATGAACAGCTTCGGGCCAAAGTTTCTGCCAGTAGGCAATCATCGTCAATTTTGTTAATTCATCCCAAGATTCTCTTATAATACAAACAGCTGTTAGAATGTTGAATGAATTCCAACATTTATGAACAGACATCATAGAATTGATGTCCATTTGCTCTAAAATATGATTGAAAATTTGCCGGATATAATATGCTAGGTCGCAATGACCCCTTAGTCCATAGGCTGTAAGAGTGGAGTTGTGTTTGGTGGCAGGAATACAACTTTGGTGTCAGAATGACCTTCTGTAAGAGAAACTGGATGTCCCAGAGCATTGTCCAAGGCAAGAAGCACTTTAAATGACAAATTCTTTTGCCTCAGGTAGATCTTCACTTGCTGGATGAAGCAGTTGGCAAACCAATCCTCGAAAACTTTACACGTAGCCCATGCTTTCTTATTTGATCTCCAGAAGACAGGTAGATCTGATGTAATCTTCTCTTTAATCACACAAAGATTTTCTGAATGGTAAATTACCATTGGTTTACATTAAAAATCCTCCTAAGTGTTTCCATGTAACATTAGAGTCAAGCAATCTTTTGCAGCCTTAAAACTTGGTGCAGTACATTCCTCGTATGATATAAAGATTCTATTTGTCATTTTCTTCCAGTATAAGCTAGTTTCGTCGAGATTGAAAATTTGTTCTGGCTTATAACCCTTCACCTCAATGAGCTTCAAAAATTCATTCGGGAATTCCTTTTCTTCCTCTTGATCAGCTGATGCAGGTTCCCCCAAAAGCTTAATGTTATGCAAGTTTAAATGCTTCTTTAAATTTTCAAACCAGGCCTAATTTGCTGAAACACTGGTTCAAGAATAGCCTTCATCCTCACCTTCAGTTCCACTCTTTAAATATCCATATGGATTAAGTGCTTTATTCCTTATAAGCTGCATGCTAAGGGGAGCATTTTTCTGTGTTTATCCTTTATCCACACACTCAAAGTTTTCCCATTTTTACTTTCTCCATATACAAAGTATAGAGAAAGTTTTGTTTTCATGTAAAAAATCAAATTCATGATTTCAACAAAAATACATGTTTTAAGATCCCCTGAACACGTTTTGACTATTTTCTCAATGATGTCTGTGGGTGTATCTGTGTGTGTCTATGACTGGAATTTAGTGGGTGCTCTAACTCAAAAACTATTAATCAGGCCAATGTAAAATTTTATATTTGACATTTTTGTTAAAGGCATAAGAACTGATTAGTTTTTGGTAAAAATTGGTCAACCAGAAGTGGGTATTTACTCTGGTCACTTATCCGTTTTCTTGAAATATTTGCTTTAATATTTGATGAATTTAAAAAAGTATAGGAATAAAGTTGTAGGATATGTAATTTTCTACAATGATTGTTCAAAACATTTTCCCAAGTAATGCATTTTTTGAGAGGTATTTTAAAAACTAATTTTTTAGCTGCCACCACCTCACCACCTACCAGCGACTATTATAAACATTTTACACTTTCTTAGTTACATCTTAGTAACGCTCCTTTTTATTTTCTTAGTTATTGGAGCTTCCTGGCTATATCCAATATCAAAAGGCTTCGGTTTGAGTTTATTTCTATTCTTTGTAAAGCTTGTAAATTTTTCATGTAGTTCCTTAAAATATTTATTATCATGTAAACTATTTGGAATTTTTAGAAATATTACAGGTATGAAGAAAGTCATGTGGTGGCCACATCAGATTTTTTCTAATATAGGATCACGTCTACTCACAAAAGAAACTTTAGCACTTATGTCCTTGCAAAAAGTCTAAACACCCGAGTTGGAGACCGTATATCTCGAAAACAATCGCAACAATATTAATGGGGTGAAAAGTAGCGGTTAGGGAATTTATGTCTACATTAATTGATGTGCATCTTAAATTTTTAGTCTATGTTTAAATATTTTATATTGGGCTGTATTTGAAGAAAAACACAGTTTTTAGACCTGGAAATCTGATAAGACCAATTTGAATGTTTACATCTCAGAAACCCTACAATGTATCAATTAGCAATTTTAATAGCACTGACCTAAAACTAATAGAAATAAGTATCTGGAAGCACTATTTTATAATTGCAACACTAATACCCCATTTTGTTACATTTCTGAAATTCGGCTATCTTCGTTATTCCGATTGTTTTCAAATTTAGAGGTACCGTTGTCACCAGACAAATGTCTCTATTACTAATATGTAAAAAATAACTCCAGAAAATTACTTTCCTAAATGATACCGATTTTTATTTCATCTTCATTATCCCTCCGCCTTATAGCTACATCTGGCGTAGTAAAACGGCGGGAGAGAGGAGGAGAGAGCGCATTCTGTTGCTAACTCCTCCGCATTCATTGCATGCCCGGTCATGTATATGACTCACTAACACAGAAGACGTGGCAACAGTGCAGCTGCAATTCTCTCTCCCGCCAGTTTTGCTAAACCAGAGGTAGCTAGGGCAGAGGCAGAATGAAGATGATGAGGTATTTTCTATGCCCCTTTCTATTGCACTTCTTTTGTCAAACAAGAGATTTTCAGGCTATTGAAGCTGGGGTCTCTGTATCTGCTCCAAAAGTTTACTATGTCCAACAGTACTCAGAAAAATATTATCTCCTGATATTTTTCATCCAAACCCTATCTCCCTCTCCAAGGACTAATTCAGTCATCCATCGTGCAACGGACGTTTGTTTAGCACCACTTTCGTATGGTGCAAATGGTATCACAGGATGTCAATTTTCATTTTCTGAAAATATACTCTGGACCATGTGCATTTTTGGAGATTTTCTTGGGGGTTTTTATTTATGTGCTGGTCAATTTATTTTTTAAATTATCAGTTCAGTTGTGCTAGTTATTTTGCTTCATTTCTGGGGCAAAAGAAATATTTCACAGTAAATAGAGGAAAATAATTTGAATGAATCATTTTGATTAGCGTACAGACTCTTCATGCTGAGTCATTTATGCTAAACAAGTCATGACTGTATATAGAAAGAGTATTTTCACCACATTGCCTTACTCCGACCTCTGTTTTAGGATTGATAGCCCTAGAGAGGCCTCCTATTCAATATTTGAAATCAAAATTGCAAAAATAATTACGAAAAAAAGCAAAATTGGTGACAAGGGAATCGCCGCAAAACCACGAATGAGCAAAACTGCAATCGGTGAAACCGTAATCGGCAAGAGATACCTGTATACCAAAACAGTGACTAAGTCTGAGAAGTAAAAGGTCATGGTTTATGGAGTCAAAAGCTTTTGAGAAGTCAAGAAATTGGAGTCAGACAGATTTTTTTAAAAAGAGTTAATTAAATGATTCTGAAAATAGCAAGATTAGACAGACAAGAGCACCCAGGGAGAAAACCATGCTGATTTGATGAAAGGTTTTGAGAAGTGAAATAGTATAGTCTATTGTGAATACAGGTATGCCTCGCTTAGTGCAAGAGATGGGTTCCGGAAGATCTATGCGCTAACGGAATTTGCGCTAAACGAACAGTTTATTACGTAGTACTTAACCCAATTGATTTTAATTAGTCAGAAATTTTATCATCCTTACATACCGTTATAAAACTATGTTTTTAAATTAAATATTTACTATCACAGTAGAAGATCATTTTCCCGAAGATTCAAATAACGAAAACATCCAAACACGGAAAAAATAAGATGGAATCGAAAATTATTTAAAACATACCTCACTCTAAGTAGTTGTAATCTTTACGTTTATTCCTTCGTCGTAAATCATCCATTTCTTTTCACTTACAAAACGCTTTGTGTACATGAAAGATAAATAAGCGTATTTACGCTCTTTTCTTCATATTTGATAACAGTTTCATCCGTTTACTAAATGCTGCATACAAGGAAATTAAACGTATTTTCGTAATTATAATAGACCTTATTTACTTCATTTACTACGAAGATTGTTTTCGTTGACAACAATTAAGTAACCATCAAGAAATTGCCGAAGTTCCAAGTGAGTTACGACTTCGTTTGATTTTAATAATAAACGGAGAATGTTTATTTTTCTAGTAAGGTGGTACCCCCGATTGGGTTATGTGAACCATTTATATCCTTTTCTAATTGCCTTTACCTAGGGTTACCACATTTTTAATCTCACTTCCCGGACAACAGAACACAAAAACCCGGACAAAATCCGGACTTTTAAAATTTAACTTTTTAAGCACAAAAAAGTGTACTGTGGTGTTATATCAATAAAGGAATTATAATTAAATATTATTCAAGTAAATTGTCGAACGTAAATGTTTTTGTTACTTGAACATTTACCCGTAAAAACATCATTAAATGCAATAATACTTAAAATTTCATGCTTTATTATGACTCGTTATCTGAAACATAATAATTCTGACGATGCAGACTAAATATGTAAATTATACATATGAATATATAACATTTTATACATATCCTTAATGATACCTATATACAAAAATATAAACTCTAAACCAAAGTTTACCAATTAACTTTGAAATTAAAGTTAAACTCATTATTAAAGAATAATAATATGACACATTATATTATTATCGCAGTTTGCGGAACGACTTATTTACAAATTTAAAGCAAAATGATCGAGTAAAGCGTCAAAAATGATACTTAACAGCTCACGATATAATTAGGGATACAACGTTAAAATCACAAACTGCAATACCGACCCAAATTGTGTAGACGAATTCTTGGATGTTACTTACTACTAAGTCTAAAAATATTTCCCAAAAATTAACGTAAATAACATGTAAAACGTACAATAGAAGGAAATAATCAAATTCCGGACAGGTGTTAAAATCCCGCCCGGGCGTCCCCGGAGACCCTAAAAAAAGAGGACATATCCGGGAAAAACCGGACGTCTGGTAACCCTACCTTTACCGAATGCCATGAAAATCCGTGTGGTAGAAGCCGAGAACGAACATGCGTACGTACGGACGGAAAGAAGCTCATGCTGGAAGCGAAACGTGCCTAAATATTCGCTGTTTAATTCATAGATAATATAGTTTATTTTTGCCATATCTTGGTAAAAACATTTTTTGTTTGATGAGCCGTTTACGGCTTGAGACATTCATTATCCGAAAATATCTACATATATTCCTGAGTGGTTCAGGTTCCGACTATTTTGGATAAACGATCATGTACTGCATTACTAATAATTAATTTAAATTACCTTTCCCGTTTGCTGTTAAATTTTATTTGGTACTAGAAATGAAGAAAAATAACTAGTGAATCATAATTGAATTAATGAAGTCAAAACTGAAGATCTTGGATAGTGATCGGCCAGCGCAAACGAAAACACGGTTAAAAAAATTGTAAAAGCAGATTCCAAAAGCGCTTTTTTTTAGAATTTTCACGTAAAAATTTCGAAATACTTAACGTTTATACATTTTTCGATAAACTTTAGATTTAGCTATAAAACTGCGTAATTATTATGTAACGTTATATTTTCATTAGAGTTAAACATGTATAACAATACGTAATAACCAAAATCAGTTAAAAGTTATTGAAAAACACCTCACCGCAGTTAAGCAGTTTTAATATGATCTTTATCCATTTTTTAAAGTAAACTGAACGTATTTGTGCTTCGCTTTTATTGTTGTATCAACGCAAACAAAACGAAACTTTACCATAGTACGGCCTCGTATAGATAGCTAAGGGTTTTTTTTAATCCTGCGAAAAGGTAAACGGACGGTCGAACGCATTCCAAAATCAATAGGTTTTATGTCATCCCAAGATTCTCTTATAATACAAACAGCTGTTAGAATGTTGAATGAATTCCAACATTTATGAACAGACATCATAGAATTGATGTCCATTTGCTCTAAAATATGATTGAAAATTTGCCGGATATAATATGCTAGGTCGCAATGACCCCTTAGTCCATAGGCTGTAAGAGTGGAGTTGTGTTTGGTGGCAGGAATACAACTTTGGTGTCAGAATGACCTTCTGTAAGAGAAACTGGATGTCCCAGAGCATTGTCCAAGGCAAGAAGCACTTTAAATGACAAATTCTTTTGCCTCAGGTAGATCTTCACTTGCTGGATGAAGCAGTTGGCAAACCAATCCTCGAAAACTTTACACGTAGCCCATGCTTTCTTATTTGATCTCCAGAAGACAGGTAGATCTGATGTAATCTTCTCTTTAATCACACAAAGATTTTCTGAATGGTAAATTACCATTGGTTTACATTAAAAATCCTCCTAAGTGTTTCCATGTAACATTAGAGTCAAGCAATCTTTTGCAGCCTTAAAACTTGGTGCAGTACATTCCTCGTATGATATAAAGATTCTATTTGTCATTTTCTTCCAGTATAAGCTAGTTTCGTCGAGATTGAAAATTTGTTCTGGCTTATAACCCTTCACCTCAATGAGCTTCAAAAATTCATTCGGGAATTCCTTTTCTTCCTCTTGATCAGCTGATGCAGGTTCCCCCAAAAGCTTAATGTTATGCAAGTTTAAATGCTTCTTTAAATTTTCAAACCAGGCCTAATTTGCTGAAACACTGGTTCAAGAATAGCCTTCATCCTCACCTTCAGTTCCACTCTTTAAATATCCATATGGATTAAGTGCTTTATTCCTTATAAGCTGCATGCTAAGGGGAGCATTTTTCTGTGTTTATCCTTTATCCACACACTCAAAGTTTTCCCATTTTTACTTTCTCCATATACAAAGTATAGAGAAAGTTTTGTTTTCATGTAAAAAATCAAATTCATGATTTCAACAAAAATACATGTTTTAAGATCCCCTGAACACGTTTTGACTATTTTCTCAATGATGTCTGTGGGTGTATCTGTGTGTGTCTATGACTGGAATTTAGTGGGTGCTCTAACTCAAAAACTATTAATCAGGCCAATGTAAAATTTTATATTTGACATTTTTGTTAAAGGCATAAGAACTGATTAGTTTTTGGTAAAAATTGGTCAACCAGAAGTGGGTATTTACTCTGGTCACTTATCCGTTTTCTTGAAATATTTGCTTTAATATTTGATGAATTTAAAAAAAGTATAGGAATAAAGTTGTAGGATATGTAATTTTCTACAATGATTGTTCAAAACATTTTCCCAAGTAATGCATTTTTTGAGAGGTATTTTAAAAACTAATTTTTTAGCTGCCACCACCTCACCACCTACCAGCGACTATTATAAACATTTTACACTTTCTTAGTTACATCTTAGTAACGCTCCTTTTTATTTTCTTAGTTATTGGAGCTTCCTGGCTATATCCAATATCAAAAGGCTTCGGTTTGAGTTTATTTCTATTCTTTGTAAAGCTTGTAAATTTTTCATGTAGTTCCTTAAAATATTTATTATCATGTAAACTATTTGGAATTTTTAGAAATATTACAGGTATGAAGAAAGTCATGTGGTGGCCACATCAGATTTTTTCTAATATAGGATCACGTCTACTCACAAAAGAAACTTTAGCACTTATGTCCTTGCAAAAAGTCTAAACACCCGAGTTGGAGACCGTATATCTCGAAAACAATCGCAACAATATTAATGGGGTGAAAAGTAGCGGTTAGGGAATTTATGTCTACATTAATTGATGTGCATCTTAAATTTTTAGTCTATGTTTAAATATTTTATATTGGGCTGTATTTGAAGAAAAACACAGTTTTTAGACCTGGAAATCTGATAAGACCAATTTGAATGTTTACATCTCAGAAACCCTACAATGTATCAATTAGCAATTTTAATAGCACTGACCTAAAACTAATAGAAATAAGTATCTGGAAGCACTATTTTATAATTGCAACACTAATACCCCATTTTGTTACATTTCTGAAATTCGGCTATCTTCGTTATTCCGATTGTTTTCAAATTTAGAGGTACCGTTGTCACCAGACAAATGTCTCTATTACTAATATGTAAAAAATAACTCCAGAAAATTACTTTCCTAAATGATACCGATTTTTATTTCATCTTCATTATCCCTCCGCCTTATAGCTACATCTGGCGTAGTAAAACGGCGGGAGAGAGGAGGAGAGAGCGCATTCTGTTGCTAACTCCTCCGCATTCATTGCATGCCCGGTCATGTATATGACTCACTAACACAGAAGACGTGGCAACAGTGCAGCTGCAATTCTCTCTCCCGCCAGTTTTGCTAAACCAGAGGTAGCTAGGGCAGAGGCAGAATGAAGATGATGAGGTATTTTCTATGCCCCTTTCTATTGCACTTCTTTTGTCAAACAAGAGATTTTCAGGCTATTGAAGCTGGGGTCTCTGTATCTGCTCCAAAAGTTTACTATGTCCAACAGTACTCAGAAAAATATTATCTCCTGATATTTTTCATCCAAACCCTATCTCCCTCTCCAAGGACTAATTCAGTCATCCATCGTGCAACGGACGTTTGTTTAGCACCACTTTCGTATGGTGCAAATGGTATCACAGGATGTCAATTTTCATTTTCTGAAAATATACTCTGGACCATGTGCATTTTTGGAGATTTTCTTGGGGGTTTTTATTTATGTGCTGGTCAATTTATTTTTTAAATTATCAGTTCAGTTGTGCTAGTTATTTTGCTTCATTTCTGGGGCAAAAGAAATATTTCACAGTAAATAGAGGAAAATAATTTGAATGAATCATTTTGATTAGCGTACAGACTCTTCATGCTGAGTCATTTATGCTAAACAAGTCATGACTGTATATAGAAAGAGTATTTTCACCACATTGCCTTACTCCGACCTCTGTTTTAGGATTGATAGCCCTAGAGAGGCCTCCTATTCAATATTTGAAATCAAAATTGCAAAAATAATTACGAAAAAAAGCAAAATTGGTGACAAGGGAATCGCCGCAAAACCACGAATGAGCAAAACTGCAATCGGTGAAACCGTAATCGGCAAGAGATACCTGTATACCAAAACAGTGACTAAGTCTGAGAAGTAAAAGGTCATGGTTTATGGAGTCAAAAGCTTTTGAGAAGTCAAGAAATTGGAGTCAGACAGATTTTTTTAAAAAGAGTTAATTAAATGATTCTGAAAATAGCAAGATTAGACAGACAAGAGCACCCAGGGAGAAAACCATGCTGATTTGATGAAAGGTTTTGAGAAGTGAAATAGTATAGTCTATTGTGAATACAGGTATGCCTCGCTTAGTGCAAGAGATGGGTTCCGGAAGATCTATGCGCTAACGGAATTTGCGCTAAACGAACAGTTTATTACGTAGTACTTAACCCAATTGATTTTAATTAGTCAGAAATTTTATCATCCTTACATACCGTTATAAAACTATGTTTTTAAATTAAATATTTACTATCACAGTAGAAGATCATTTTCCCGAAGACTCAAATAACGAAAACATCCAAACACGGAAAAAATAAGATGGAATCGAAAATTATTTAAAACATACCTCACTCTAAGTAGTTGTAATCTTTACGTTTATTCCTTCGTCGTAAATCATCCATTTCTTTTCACTTACAAAACGCTTTGTGTACATGAAAGATAAATAAGCGTATTTACGCTCTTTTCTTCATATTTGATAACAGTTTCATCCGTTTACTAAATGCTGCATACAAGGAAATTAAACGTATTTTCGTAATTATAATAGACCTTATTTACTTCATTTACTACGAAGATTGTTTTCGTTGACAACAATTAAGTAACCATCAAGAAATTGCCGAAGTTCCAAGTGAGTTACGACTTCGTTTGATTTTAATAATAAACGGAGAATGTTTATTTTTCTAGTAAGGTGGTACCCCCGATTGGGTTATGTGAACCATTTATATCCTTTTCTAATTGCCTTTACCTAGGGTTACCACATTTTTAATCTCACTTCCCGGACAACAGAACACAAAAACCCGGACAAAATCCGGACTTTTAAAATTTAACTTTTTAAGCACAAAAAAGTGTACTGTGGTGTTATATCAATAAAGGAATTATAATTAAATATTATTCAAGTAAATTGTCGAACGTAAATGTTTTTGTTACTTGAACATTTACCCGTAAAAACATCATTAAATGCAATAATACTTAAAATTTCATGCTTTATTATGACTCGTTATCTGAAACATAATAATTCTGACGATGCAGACTAAATATGTAAATTATACATATGAATATATAACATTTTATACATATCCTTAATGATACCTATATACAAAAATATAAACTCTAAACCAAAGTTTACCAATTAACTTTGAAATTAAAGTTAAACTCATTATTAAAGAATAATAATATGACACATTATATTATTATCGCAGTTTGCGGAACGACTTATTTACAAATTTAAAGCAAAATGATCGAGTAAAGCGTCAAAAATGATACTTAACAGCTCACGATATAATTAGGGATACAACGTTAAAATCACAAACTGCAATACCGACCCAAATTGTGTAGACGAATTCTTGGATGTTACTTACTACTAAGTCTAAAAATATTTCCCAAAAATTAACGTAAATAACATGTAAAACGTACAATAGAAGGAAATAATCAAATTCCGGACAGGTGTTAAAATCCCGCCCGGGCGTCCCCGGAGACCCTAAAAAAAGAGGACATATCCGGGAAAAACCGGACGTCTGGTAACCCTACCTTTACCGAATGCCATGAAAATCCGTGTGGTAGAAGCCGAGAACGAACATGCGTACGTACGGACGGAAAGAAGCTCATGCTGGAAGCGAAACGTGCCTAAATATTCGCTGTTTAATTCATAGATAATATAGTTTATTTTTGCCATATCTTGGTAAAAACATTTTTTGTTTGATGAGCCGTTTACGGCTTGAGACATTCATTATCCGAAAATATCTACATATATTCCTGAGTGGTTCAGGTTCCGACTATTTTGGATAAACGATCATGTACTGCATTACTAATAATTAATTTAAATTACCTTTCCCGTTTGCTGTTAAATTTTATTTGGTACTAGAAATGAAGAAAAATAACTAGTGAATCATAATTGAATTAATGAAGTCAAAACTGAAGATCTTGGATAGTGATCGGCCAGCGCAAACGAAAACACGGTTAAAAAAATTGTAAAAGCAGATTCCAAAAGCGCTTTTTTTTAGAATTTTCACGTAAAAATTTCGAAATACTTAACGTTTATACATTTTTCGATAAACTTTAGATTTAGCTATAAAACTGCGTAATTATTATGTAACGTTATATTTTCATTAGAGTTAAACATGTATAACAATACGTAATAACCAAAATCAGTTAAAAGTTATTGAAAAACACCTCACCGCAGTTAAGCAGTTTTAATATGATCTTTATCCATTTTTTAAAGTAAACTGAACGTATTTGTGCTTCGCTTTTATTGTTGTATCAACGCAAACAAAACGAAACTTTACCATAGTACGGCCTCGTATAGATAGCTAAGGGTTTTTTTTAATCCTGCGAAAAGGTAAACGGACGGTCGAACGCATTCCAAAATCAATAGGTTTTATGTCATCCCAAGATTCTCTTATAATACAAACAGCTGTTAGAATGTTGAATGAATTCCAACATTTATGAACAGACATCATAGAATTGATGTCCATTTGCTCTAAAATATGATTGAAAATTTGCCGGATATAATATGCTAGGTCGCAATGACCCCTTAGTCCATAGGCTGTAAGAGTGGAGTTGTGTTTGGTGGCAGGAATACAACTTTGGTGTCAGAATGACCTTCTGTAAGAGAAACTGGATGTCCCAGAGCATTGTCCAAGGCAAGAAGCACTTTAAATGACAAATTCTTTTGCCTCAGGTAGATCTTCACTTGCTGGATGAAGCAGTTGGCAAACCAATCCTCGAAAACTTTACACGTAGCCCATGCTTTCTTATTTGATCTCCAGAAGACAGGTAGATCTGATGTAATCTTCTCTTTAATCACACAAAGATTTTCTGAATGGTAAATTACCATTGGTTTACATTAAAAATCCTCCTAAGTGTTTCCATGTAACATTAGAGTCAAGCAATCTTTTGCAGCCTTAAAACTTGGTGCAGTACATTCCTCGTATGATATAAAGATTCTATTTGTCATTTTCTTCCAGTATAAGCTAGTTTCGTCGAGATTGAAAATTTGTTCTGGCTTATAACCCTTCACCTCAATGAGCTTCAAAAATTCATTCGGGAATTCCTTTTCTTCCTCTTGATCAGCTGATGCAGGTTCCCCCAAAAGCTTAATGTTATGCAAGTTTAAATGCTTCTTTAAATTTTCAAACCAGGCCTAATTTGCTGAAACACTGGTTCAAGAATAGCCTTCATCCTCACCTTCAGTTCCACTCTTTAAATATCCATATGGATTAAGTGCTTTATTCCTTATAAGCTGCATGCTAAGGGGAGCATTTTTCTGTGTTTATCCTTTATCCACACACTCAAAGTTTTCCCATTTTTACTTTCTCCATATACAAAGTATAGAGAAAGTTTTGTTTTCATGTAAAAAATCAAATTCATGATTTCAACAAAAATACATGTTTTAAGATCCCCTGAACACGTTTTGACTATTTTCTCAATGATGTCTGTGGGTGTATCTGTGTGTGTCTATGACTGGAATTTAGTGGGTGCTCTAACTCAAAAACTATTAATCAGGCCAATGTAAAATTTTATATTTGACATTTTTGTTAAAGGCATAAGAACTGATTAGTTTTTGGTAAAAATTGGTCAACCAGAAGTGGGTATTTACTCTGGTCACTTATCCGTTTTCTTGAAATATTTGCTTTAATATTTGATGAATTTAAAAAAGTATAGGAATAAAGTTGTAGGATATGTAATTTTCTACAATGATTGTTCAAAACATTTTCCCAAGTAATGCATTTTTTGAGAGGTATTTTAAAAACTAATTTTTTAGCTGCCACCACCTCACCACCTACCAGCGACTATTATAAACATTTTACACTTTCTTAGTTACATCTTAGTAACGCTCCTTTTTATTTTCTTAGTTATTGGAGCTTCCTGGCTATATCCAATATCAAAAGGCTTCGGTTTGAGTTTATTTCTATTCTTTGTAAAGCTTGTAAATTTTTCATGTAGTTCCTTAAAATATTTATTATCATGTAAACTATTTGGAATTTTTAGAAATATTACAGGTATGAAGAAAGTCATGTGGTGGCCACATCAGATTTTTTCTAATATAGGATCACGTCTACTCACAAAAGAAACTTTAGCACTTATGTCCTTGCAAAAAGTCTAAACACCCGAGTTGGAGACCGTATATCTCGAAAACAATCGCAACAATATTAATGGGGTGAAAAGTAGCGGTTAGGGAATTTATGTCTACATTAATTGATGTGCATCTTAAATTTTTAGTCTATGTTTAAATATTTTATATTGGGCTGTATTTGAAGAAAAACACAGTTTTTAGACCTGGAAATCTGATAAGACCAATTTGAATGTTTACATCTCAGAAACCCTACAATGTATCAATTAGCAATTTTAATAGCACTGACCTAAAACTAATAGAAATAAGTATCTGGAAGCACTATTTTATAATTGCAACACTAATACCCCATTTTGTTACATTTCTGAAATTCGGCTATCTTCGTTATTCCGATTGTTTTCAAATTTAGAGGTACCGTTGTCACCAGACAAATGTCTCTATTACTAATATGTAAAAAATAACTCCAGAAAATTACTTTCCTAAATGATACCGATTTTTATTTCATCTTCATTATCCCTCCGCCTTATAGCTACATCTGGCGTAGTAAAACGGCGGGAGAGAGGAGGAGAGAGCGCATTCTGTTGCTAACTCCTCCGCATTCATTGCATGCCCGGTCATGTATATGACTCACTAACACAGAAGACGTGGCAACAGTGCAGCTGCAATTCTCTCTCCCGCCAGTTTTGCTAAACCAGAGGTAGCTAGGGCAGAGGCAGAATGAAGATGATGAGGTATTTTCTATGCCCCTTTCTATTGCACTTCTTTTGTCAAACAAGAGATTTTCAGGCTATTGAAGCTGGGGTCTCTGTATCTGCTCCAAAAGTTTACTATGTCCAACAGTACTCAGAAAAATATTATCTCCTGATATTTTTCATCCAAACCCTATCTCCCTCTCCAAGGACTAATTCAGTCATCCATCGTGCAACGGACGTTTGTTTAGCACCACTTTCGTATGGTGCAAATGGTATCACAGGATGTCAATTTTCATTTTCTGAAAATATACTCTGGACCATGTGCATTTTTGGAGATTTTCTTGGGGGTTTTTATTTATGTGCTGGTCAATTTATTTTTTAAATTATCAGTTCAGTTGTGCTAGTTATTTTGCTTCATTTCTGGGGCAAAAGAAATATTTCACAGTAAATAGAGGAAAATAATTTGAATGAATCATTTTGATTAGCGTACAGACTCTTCATGCTGAGTCATTTATGCTAAACAAGTCATGACTGTATATAGAAAGAGTATTTTCACCACATTGCCTTACTCCGACCTCTGTTTTAGGATTGATAGCCCTAGAGAGGCCTCCTATTCAATATTTGAAATCAAAATTGCAAAAATAATTACGAAAAAAAGCAAAATTGGTGACAAGGGAATCGCCGCAAAACCACGAATGAGCAAAACTGCAATCGGTGAAACCGTAATCGGCAAGAGATACCTGTATACCAAAACAGTGACTAAGTCTGAGAAGTAAAAGGTCATGGTTTATGGAGTCAAAAGCTTTTGAGAAGTCAAGAAATTGGAGTCAGACAGATTTTTTTAAAAAGAGTTAATTAAATGATTCTGAAAATAGCAAGATTAGACAGACAAGAGCACCCAGGGAGAAAACCATGCTGATTTGATGAAAGGTTTTGAGAAGTGAAATAGTATAGTCTATTGTGAATACAGGTATGCCTCGCTTAGTGCAAGAGATGGGTTCCGGAAGATCTATGCGCTAACGGAATTTGCGCTAAACGAACAGTTTATTACGTAGTACTTAACCCAATTGATTTTAATTAGTCAGAAATTTTATCATCCTTACATACCGTTATAAAACTATGTTTTTAAATTAAATATTTACTATCACAGTAGAAGATCATTTTCCCGAAGACTCAAATAACGAAAACATCCAAACACGGAAAAAATAAGATGGAATCGAAAATTATTTAAAACATACCTCACTCTAAGTAGTTGTAATCTTTACGTTTATTCCTTCGTCGTAAATCATCCATTTCTTTTCACTTACAAAACGCTTTGTGTACATGAAAGATAAATAAGCGTATTTACGCTCTTTTCTTCATATTTGATAACAGTTTCATCCGTTTACTAAATGCTGCATACAAGGAAATTAAACGTATTTTCGTAATTATAATAGACCTTATTTACTTCATTTACTACGAAGATTGTTTTCGTTGACAACAATTAAGTAACCATCAAGAAATTGCCGAAGTTCCAAGTGAGTTACGACTTCGTTTGATTTTAATAATAAACGGAGAATGTTTATTTTTCTAGTAAGGTGGTACCCCCGATTGGGTTATGTGAACCATTTATATCCTTTTCTAATTGCCTTTACCTAGGGTTACCACATTTTTAATCTCACTTCCCGGACAACAGAACACAAAAACCCGGACAAAATCCGGACTTTTAAAATTTAACTTTTTAAGCACAAAAAAGTGTACTGTGGTGTTATATCAATAAAGGAATTATAATTAAATATTATTCAAGTAAATTGTCGAACGTAAATGTTTTTGTTACTTGAACATTTACCCGTAAAAACATCATTAAATGCAATAATACTTAAAATTTCATGCTTTATTATGACTCGTTATCTGAAACATAATAATTCTGACGATGCAGACTAAATATGTAAATTATACATATGAATATATAACATTTTATACATATCCTTAATGATACCTATATACAAAAATATAAACTCTAAACCAAAGTTTACCAATTAACTTTGAAATTAAAGTTAAACTCATTATTAAAGAATAATAATATGACACATTATATTATTATCGCAGTTTGCGGAACGACTTATTTACAAATTTAAAGCAAAATGATCGAGTAAAGCGTCAAAAATGATACTTAACAGCTCACGATATAATTAGTGGAATCAGTGGAACAAGAAGTAAAGGTAAGTAAGAAAAAAGTTAAATCGTAGTCATTTAATAACTTTATTTCAAAATAAAAAGTGAGATGCCAATTGCGCTATATCGAGAGTTCGCTAAATAAACATGCGCTAAACGAGACATGGCTGTAATTCTCTTACGGAAATGAAATAATAGGGAGTAAAGATATTGGGTGGTAGGATGTAAAGTCTGATTTATTACCAGATTTAAATATCAGTACAATGTTAGTTGCTTTCCACTAGCAGAAAATCAACAGTTAAAGATAAAAGACAGCAGAAGAGAAAGTGATTTGGCAGATGTGGAGAAAGATAGAACTAATACCATAAGGAGCGATGGTGCAAGCAGGGGAAAGGTTCTAAAGATATGCTTGGGCTTCCTGTTGTGAAGTTTGAAGAGAGAAATGACATGTGGGATGAAGGGGAAAGGATTTATGGCTGTTAATAAGACTTATAGAAGGTGCTGAGGCAAGTTTGTGGGAGGAATTTTATAAACAGCTCAGCCCTAAGAGAACCAGAGTCACAGGAATCATTATAAGTAATTTGAAGAGGGATTCTGCTGCAACTGTATCATTTACTCTTCTTCTAAAACTACTTTAAATGAAATTTGAATGGATCAATATATGCTAATCTATATCTCACCATTTAAGATTGATATTTTTTATTGTTTTCTTCATGCATGAAGCCTGAGGAACCGATAACTGGGACTGAATGGAAAGTAACTAATATAAGCTCAGACACAATGTGGGTACGTACACCATGGGCAAGGGCCACAGTCAATCTTGGACTACACATTCCTCTTCTAGAAGATGGCACTGATTTGGTTGATCCAGTTGCTACCAATGAGTTTGGAGAACCTGAAATTGTCATACATTCCACCATGGCAATTAAGTTCACCTTGTTACGTCAAAACAGAGGATACTACACAGTTCTTCTGACACCCCTTGCAAGTAAGTGTCAAATAATGTTAGAACAACAATTGATATTTTTATGACTATCACTTGAATTTCAATTACATTTGGACTAGTTAGTTTCCTCAGCCTAATAATTATCATCGATAGGTGCAAAATTATTATATTAAAACATTTCAGTTAACATATTATTATAAATTACATAAGATATAAAATAAATTGCTTTCAATATTTGGTTAAAAATTGACTCAAACGAAATAATTTTGTGATAACAGCAACAAGGGCACAAAAAAAGATTAGACTGTCAAGCAGGCAAGGACAACAAATAAGGGAAGAATAATAAAGGAGGATAAAAAACCAAAATTATGAGAAAAATGGACAAAAACTTTAGGAGACTAAAGATGTTTTGCACTTGGTAAAAGTTCCACTTTATTGGAAAAAATAGATGGCCAGTTTCAACTATAATTAATTTTGCCAATAAAGTGGAACTTTCACAAGTGCAAATCATCTTTATTCTCCTTGAATATGGAGTTCCACAGCAATGATACTAATTGTAAGTGAAATATACTAAAAATGTAAATAACATCATTATTTTGGCTCATTAACAGGTCACCTCTGCTACCCACTTCATGAAATGGTTGTATATATAATTTATTTAAGTAGGCTTAGTAGGATTTAATTTAAATGGATAAATATTGATGAACATTGAATTTGTAAAAATTTCAAATTTGACGGATATGATGTATCATTGATAGGAGTCAATTTTTCACTGCTTCATTTTCTACGAAATTATGCGTCATGACTTTCAAATTTAGTTTACCACACTCAAATAATATATTTTAGCACCAAATATCCAAAAACAGAGGAGGTAATCACAGTATTTGTCATACCAGATGGCCATACTTCATTCGGAATTCCCTACACTTTGCTTTCTAAGGCTCCTTATTCTATTGCATTAAGTGCTCATACTGAGCTGCCACAGGGTCAAAGTTATAGGTAGGAGACAAAACAATACGATTGGCTCATTGCACTCTGCTTTTTACTCTTGACTAGATCCGGTAATCCTTAAGCATTTGGGTAGCTTTTACAATAAAATCAGCTGTCATACTCCATTTACCAATAACTGGAGAGACATCTCTTGTCTTATTAGTGACAAGATCTGCCGACCTCCTCCAAAATGCAAAAAGGATTTTATCAAACTCAAAAATGAATGCTGATCGTCAAACATCTGTGTTCGACCTCTTGCCTAGGGAATCAAAATACCTTAAGCCAACCCTGCACATATATGCATGCAAAAATTATAATATAGATAAGGTCAATTTTTGTTGTGGCTTTTTAGGAAAAATAAATGTCAATTTTAGTAATAGAATTTTAAGAAAATAAATGTTGAACTACCAAGCCTATATATAAGTAACTTTCCTTTCCATTTCCCATACTGTGATTGATAATTTTTATCAACAAAGAGAATAGAGTTGGATTGGTTTGGAGCAAAATCTTTCACAGCAAGGTTCAATATTGGAGTTAGTTTTTGGGAATAAACATTGAGCCAGCTTTAATTCCAGGGAACTTGGCATTCATAAAATCTCCAATAAAAAATTTTGAAAAAAATATGCCAATGAGATGATTTTGGTCTGGTTGGGTTGGTCTAATGCTCATAACTGAATATCCTTCAATTTAAGATTTAATTTGTAATAGGCCATCACTGTTGCAGTAGGTATTGTTCAATTCATGAAGCGAGATGGGGGGTCACAATTCAGTTAAAATCCAATCATCCTTTACAACAGACAATAGGATTTGATTTTGTTACGGAGAAAATAAACAATTTAATTTGTTTAGATTTATGGTGGAAGAAAAATGAAATGGTTTTGTGGTCAATGATGATGTATGTGACTTGCATCATAGTTTTAATGAATGCATATGAACAATTAAATATTTCATTCATTGTTGATATTAAAAGGTAGATATTTTAGAGGAAAAACTAAGCTTAATAAAGACACAATTTTGTCCTATTTGCAATTATTAAAATGTTTATTTTTAAAACATGTAGGAGACTTGATGACATCACTGAATAATGCAAAAACTAAGCAGTGTCAACTGTTGTTTCAATTCCAAAAATTTACTCTAACTTTTACAAAAATGTTTCATATTTTTACATAAGGATGCATGTGTCATTAACTGAATAAACTTTTTTTCAGTGACTTTGATATTTACAATACTATCCTTCTGGGTATCTCCTTTTGGATCTTCAAAGTTGGCTTTCCAATGCCTATCACTTATTACAACAACAATGTTCCTTCTGACCGCAGGGAACACCTTACCTGCTCATGCTGACTACATACCATCTATAAGTAAGTTTATACTCAATAGTAGAGATTGATTTAAAAGATTTATTAGCAACAGAGATAGTGGTTGTCAAGATTATGATAGGGAGAGGGATGAGCCCAGATGGTGACAATATGAGATGGAAGATAATATATCAATATAGTAAATAACAAACATTTCTAGTGTTGAGTATTCTCAGGGGATTTATAAACATGCAAACCATACCCCAATAATAAGAGATGAACAAAAGTGTGCCTATCGATATAAAATGAGTTTGATGCCACCAAGACAAATTGTTATGTCAAAGAAATAAGTTCTTTGGAGGCTAACACCATATTTGTTAATGATGGAAGTATTATTCAAACTATCATGGAATATTTTTGCAGGCAATAATTAGGAGAAATGTAAAATTTTCAGTGGAGCCCTTTCAGGGTTGAAACCTTAGAAATTTGAGGGCCATGTAAATATTTAAATGTGGTAATTTTCAATATACACTGTTAATGTTGTAAAATTTTAATTGAAATAATTGTATCATACATACTACATTGTAGGTAAAAACAAGATAATCCAAACAGAACTTATGATGCCTACTTTGCATTTAATCATTTATTTAATACTTATATTGCAGCTTTAAAGTCATCACAGATATGTAGCTCTTTGTCTTCCCAAATTTCATAATTTAGCATTATAAAATACTACAAATACATTTGAATGGAATATTAAATTGATCACATGTATTTGTGTGGCAAAAATAACATGTGTACATATTAGACTGCACCGAATTTGAGTCCAACAATAGTTGTTGCTATGGCAACACTTATAATGAGTGATAAAAACTGCAAAATCATCAGTATTTATGCAAAATTCTAAGAAATACAACCAAAACGCAAAATTCTACGATAAAAATTAGAATCTACATTCCTTTCCTCAGAGAATAGTACAAAACTCGCTCCGATATTACAATTCTAAGATATTTTAATGTGCAAGAGAAAATTACCCTGCACGATGGATTTGAGATATCCCATGTAAATCAAATGGGAAGGATAGTTCCTGAAATCGAACTCGGATCTTTTAATCTTCACAACAAAACCCATCCTCGTGAGCTCGGCCTCAGTAGCAAGAGATTTTCACCAAGTGTCATGAAATCGATTTACTGGTTCAAATGTTAATAGGGGGATGGACAGACAGATAGGCAGACACAATGACAAAACTATAAGCCTATTTCCATTCTGGAAAGTAGGCTAAAAATCAAACTGCAATTTGCTGGCTAGACAAATTTAATTATTGAGAAATAAAAAATATGAAACATCATACTCTATATAATAATAAGATACTTTTCTTTGAAATTTACATTTTCCATAAAAGAAACTTTGAAAGGTGGATTTGGCTGATTTATTTGTAGCCTATTTAATAGTTTTATGTTTAAATGGAAAAGCCAATACATCAAATATCACATTCATTTCCTCATTTATAATCCTTTTAAAATTGATTGATGTTAGTCAATGCCCACAAAACTTCTCTCATACCAAAAAACCACCTCCAAATGCCAATTTGAGTAGCATTACTGACACCTAAAATGTTATGCCAGCAATGGTATGTTGACAGCCTGTAGCAATATTTCTAGGCAAAATAGCATTTACATGACTATGTATACACCATTTTAGTTGTAATAAGTTACTTCTTACGTCATCCAAAATACTGAAATTATTCTTCTTCAGTTTCAGCATACAGAAGTGTGATGGTGATGGTTTGCATATCCATGGTTTCAACAGTCATATTTATAAACTTTACAAGGTATACTCCAGGGATACATTTTCCTCTACTGCTGCGGCAATTGTTGACATCCAAGTGGGTGTCATTTCTCTTCTTTCTTTCAACAAATGTGGAACAGGTAAGTTAGTTTTGAAATTAACAAGAAAATATAACTGTGTTGATATGAAAAAACAAGCAAGGTTAAGTTTTAATTATAAATCTCCCCAAGGATAAAGAGAGTTATAACACTCGGGATGAGGCTCGACAATTTAATGAAGAAGAATCAGCAAAAGGGTCATATTCCAATGATAACCAACTTCAAAGCAACTGGATACTTTTATCAGCTTTTATAGACAGAGCCATGTTCATTATTTATAGCATTATATTTTTGTACATACTTATTTCATTTTTGTGAAAGTTTATGCATAATATTTAAAAGATGTTTAAGATAAATGAAACGAATGTATCCTTTGAATTTTAATAAATAAAAATAACATCATTTCTGATAAATAGAAACATTTTATGGTAGATTAGGCAAGAGAATGTTAATCATTCAGAATTATCCTTTCATCTACTTATATGTACAATTCTACCTATCACAAGGGAAAATTCAGACCTAAACATTGACTTTGGGATGAAACTTGGGTATATTGTAGAGAATAAAAAATAGGCAATATGTATGTGTTTTGCCGTTTTTTGGTCAGGTTCATATTTCTCAAGTTTTGAATTTTTAAATATTAAATTTTTGAAAAAACTATAATCAATGAAACACATTTTTTTCTTCATAGAGACTGACATTGCTACAAAACTTTGCTATATTGTAGAAAATGAAAAAAAATCAATACATGTTTCACTGATTTTGTCAGGCTTATATTTCCCAGGTTATGAATTTTTAAACATCATAATTAATCTTTATATTTGTATTTAGTGACATGTTATTGCATTCTAACAATAAGAACTATCAGTTACCAGGTTAACTGAATCGAGGCTATGGTACCATGGTAACTGATAGTTCGTATTGTTAAAATGCAATAACGTCACTAAATACAAATATAAATTATAACCAGTAGTGAGCTGTAGTGGGCTCTCAAGAGCCCATTGTTAATTTTTTTTTAAATTTGCAAGCCCATTGTTAAAAATATTGTTTATTAGGCATTCTTTACCAGCAAACCAGTAATAGTGGAGTGCTTTATGGGCACGTCTGGTCCGTCCGTCAGTCATAACTTTAGTTTCCTAAACCGCTAGACAGATTTTCATTAAATTAAGTATGAGTGATCGTTATTAAAATTTATCACCCAATTGTGATTTTTAACTGAATCTGTCAATTAGAACTTCCACTATACATAATTACTTTAATTAACTCATAATCATATCTGGTTAAATGGCATCCGTCAAGCAACAATAAAATACCAAAGTTTTCTCTCCCTAGATCTTATATGAACTGTAAGGTATAGATTTAAAAATGTATTCGGATAGAGAACAAAATTTACTACAAGAAAGTCTGCGACACCACATACTTACGAGTTATAGTTTCGGAGATAGAAATTCTTGAAAATCCTGTGAAAAACATCGCATATTTTGTTTACATTGATCTCTAAGGTGGTTCCCTCAGCAAACAATAATAAAATCTATGTTTTTCTATCCCATGCCATTATACGATCTGTGAGGTATAGTTCAAAAAATTTATTCGGATAGAGGACAACATTTACTACAAGATACTATATGAGACCACATAATTACAAGTTATAGCTTCGGAGATAAAAATTCGAGAATTGCCCAATCTTTCAATACCTTTTCATACATATTTCCCATTAAGAACACCTTTGAAATCTCTGTGTATTTCATTTATGGAGTATAATTTTCCATCTTGTTAGGCACGTTTCAGCATAAGCGCCTATTAACATCAGTTTGTCCGTCTGTCTGTCCGCATGTTCGTTCTCGCCCTCTACCAAATGGATTTTTATGAAATTTGATATTAAGGACTGACAGTCAAAGACAATAAGAAAATCACAAAAATAAATCACATAAGCCAATCAGGGTTACCACTTAACTGGTGACAAAAATGAACTTTACATTATATCTCTTAAATCTTTGGTCAAATTAAGATAGTTTTTAAATAAACTTGTAGAACTAGTAACATAGAGTATTTCATTTCCTCTACAATTTTAATTTTAATTAATCTACGAGATATAATAGAAAGTTCATTTTTGTCACCAGTAAAGTGGTACCCCTGATTGGTTTACGTGATTTATTTTTGTGATTTTCTTTGACTGTCAGTCCTTAATATCAAATTTCATAAAAATCTGTTTGGTAAAAGCCGAGAATGAACATACCGACGGACAGACAAACCGGCGCTAATAGGCGCTTATGCTGAAAGCAAAATGCACCTAAAAAAGGGGAGATCGAAAAAAATGCAAGCCTATTGTTAAAATATTCATAACTCACTACTGATTATAACTAGTGGTACCCGCAAATTTTTTTGGGAAGTCAGTCAGAAATCTGCATGTTAAAAAGTAATAAAAGCCAATTTCTCCTTATAAAATTATACAACTGATATTTTGAATTTCGTTTGTTTTTATAATTTATATGTGCAATTTTAATTGTCTTTCCCATACAAAAAAGATCACATTCCAGTATTGAAATAAAGAAAGATTTTTTCTTTTGGTCAATCGTTCAAAATGCCCACAGCCCACATGCAGTTTACGGAATAATAATAATCTTTAATTATTAATGTTGCAATCTATTAAGTTTGATGTTACTACAACTATAATTTCGATGCTTCATAAACAGCGCAAAGCGAATAACGATATTCTTCCAACTACTTGAAGGCTTAAAGGTAAAAAAAACTTTCGACTTTAGTCGCCCAACGCATTTAAGCGGTTAAATTTTAAAGTCAAGTTTCACGTCAAAAAGCAGTGTTGGCGGTGAAGTTCAAACTGAGCTACAAAATAATTGTCGAGAGTTATCACGTTTGTTTACTTTTAAAACTGCTAATAATGATCATTCTAGGGCGCCAAAGTTTAAACTGAACTTTGAAACAAAAAAGTAGAGGAAGTTCTGGTTGTTGGCATCGCACACAGATGATGCAAAATGCAAATAATCGGCACAAAACAGAAATAATGGTCATAAAAACCTTTGTGCAAATTCTCGAACCGTAAGCACATGAAGTTCAAAAAGGTGGTGTAATGTCACATCCAAAAACTCCTTGTCCATATTTTTTGTGTAAAACTAATGGTACCTCTTTATGGATTTTGTCATCACACCATATGTTCTCTCTAAAAATCTCCTTCTTTGTTCTGTAAAAATTCACAAAAATTTGGACTTATTTACCTTAAGCAAATATTATTTCTTTTCATCACTATTGACCTAATATTTCATTAGGTAGTTTAATAAGCTTAAGTCAGTGGTCACTACAAATATATTTTCTTTTAATGAACTTACCCATTCCACATTAAACATACCTTTGGTTTATTGGCAATAAAATATCATAAATAACAAACAATATTTGCTTTTAAAATTAAAACTTCCTTTTAATATCTCCCTAAAAGGTGTTTTTACACTCACACTAACACAACATTCAACAGATATAAAGGGAAAGCTTGAGGCATAAGCACTGGTTTGATTTAATCAACTAATGTTGCGCCAAAAGCTTTCACATAGCATCCCCATGCATCTCATAGCAACCTCTTTCCTATCTTCTAATCATGAGTTGGAGAGACAAAAATGGATGGGAATATATGAGCAGCAATTTAATAATTATATACCAGTCAACCCTGCACATTAGAAAGAGCAATTATCCAACACTACATTTTTTAATGTTAACATTAATACATACAACTTCACAGTCAACAGCTTCAACTATTTTCAACCAATTGTTATTACTATGGCTGTATGCATTTAAGTGTGTCAATAGAATTTGTTAAAAAAATTAATTTACCAACAGGCTTTACTTGATACATGTAAAAATTGAGAAATTCATGCATCAACAAAGCATATTTGGCATGTTAATTGTCAGATTTTTAAAAATTTCCACTTAAAATGCATACAGAAAAGTTTAGAACATGTTTAACATCTTATAAAATTTAAAGATATGATACAATCCCTCAATTCACGGAATTGCAACTTTTAAGCAGGCATATTCCTGAAAATCCCTGATCATCGAATACACGAAAAAGACTTTTAAAATGCCAATACTTGGAAGACAAAAATCTATTCAATGAAATAATAAATTATCAGAAAGGGTTGACTTTAAAAATAAAATGGACTTCTTATAAATCAAAAATAATTAAAAATATAAACAACATGAGAGGGACAAAATGAGGAACCAAAGGCATAAATTGCCACCATTAAATGATAGCTTGGAATAAGATAACATTGCACATATTCCATTTTATGGATCTAATTGTAAATATTGCTGGTATCATCACAATCCAGTCAGTTAACAACATTCACCTAAAAAGGGGAAGGTCAAAAAGTGAAAAATGTTGATTTTTTATGTACAAAGACAGGTGTCGATGCTGGAAATATAAACATACTTAAGACATTTTTCACAAATTTCTGCAAATCACATTAATGCTGACATGTAGAATACAATTACATTTTAATTCAACATTAAGTAAAATAAATAATTTAAATACTGTATGTTTGTTAGTCATGATATATTAAAGTGAGACCATGAATACTTTTCAAACAAGGCTGCTATCAAAAATCCCCATTACTCAGTCTCATACCATTCTCTGTTCATTGCTTCTTGCAGCCACTCCCCTGATCAAACAGTTTTCACTGAAAACCATTTATTTTTTGGAGTTCCAAAATAAGAATCCCAAACCGCTCACTTTTTAATCTCATATTCTCATTAGGATACACAGACACTTAATCACAAAAATTTTGTAGCTTTTGGCAATGGCTACAAATATTTAAGAGTAATTGAGACTATTAAAAAATATTTTGAATTGCTGGCATGTTTAAATAGGCTTGATAAACCCAGCCTATTACAATTTTTTTCATATAGGAGGGCATTTAAAATACTTACACATATTTTTTTAGCAAAATAGGAAAAATTAACTAACACTAAAAAATAATACATTTTTAAAGAAAACCTAAAACACAACGAACAACATTAATACAAACAAATAAAAATATATTTCGACTTGATGAAATTTTTAGAAATATTTTCGTTTCACAAAAGTTTCGGACTAGCCTCATCCCAATTAGGGTTTGCTACATAGAATTCCAAAGGAATTCTTTTGCAGTAATATAAACCTTTAAAACTTTTAAAATATTCTCAATATATCACTTTAATTAAAATAAATAAAAATACTATAATTTTTAGCTATATTATATGCAACTGATGACTAGCCAATAAATTTGTTCCAGGATTGTTTAATATCTGAAAAAACACCTTGTTCTAATTGCAATTTCAGAGTAATTGTTAATCGTCTGTATATAGCTTCATATGATGATAAGTATCTTCACAAGATGACAGAAAAATTAGCTTGCTTATCTACTGGTTAATGGAAAGCTTTAAAAGTGGCAGACAACAGTCTGCAACATAAATATTAGTTTTAGCACTTTGACGGATATGCATTCTATTCACAGATTTAAAATGACTTATGACTCTTTCAACACTGAACAACAACAACAAAAAAACTACCATCTCCCAATGATAAAAAAATTAAAAAAACAATCATACCTGCACTATAACATGGTCTGAAAACATGGAGTTCTCAAAAAGTTACATCAGATTGAAAAAGTTAGAAAAACATGGCCAAATCAGAAGGCAGTGAATGCTTTCGGGCAGAGTCTGGTGTATTCTTCACTTACCAGGAGACAACTTGACAAGTAAGCGGTAAAATTTACACCCATTGAAAAAGATATGGTTCCACTGGTTTAAAGAAGTCATCACAGCGATCTTCAAGATGCCTGACAGGCTGTCAATGATAAAGAGATTCTCCCTCCTTTTTTGTAAAAAGGAAAGGAACAAAGAAAGAGACAGTTCGCTTGAAAAAAAAAGATGAGGCGTAGGGAAAAGTCTTGACTCTTGTAATAAGGTTTTTACAGCCGTTGCTACCTTAGGGGCTCTCGTGTAACCACTATGCCTCCTTCACCTCACTTGTGCTGCCCTGTCCCTTTCCACTTCCTTGGCATGCATGCGCTTGCGATGGGAGAAACAGTTCCCAGATGAAGCAAAGGCCTTGGGACAGTAAGGGCACTTGTAAGGCCGTTCCCCAGTGTGCTGATTGAGATGAAACTGAAAGGAGAAAAGTTATGCTGAAAATTTTTTAATTCATAGCCTCCAGCAAAGAAAATGAAAATGTTGCAAAAGGTGTGCAGTATGAAAATAAATAGGAAAAATTAATTGTAACATTAAGTGAAAAAGGAAAGGTTCGAATTTGTAGACTTATTTAGAGAGCATTCTATTCATGGCAGTAGGACTAACAAAAAGATCATGACAGGAAGAGCTATTGTAATCCTTTTGATATCAAACTAGAATCCTTAATCCCTTTTACCAGTGACATTTCAAAACTTTTACTTTCTCCATATACGAATTATAAAGAAAGTATTGTTTATCACCAAAAAATCAAATTCGAGATTCCAATGGAAATAGATGTTTTAAGGTACCCTGAACATGTTTAGACTATTTTCTCAATGATGTCTGTGGGTATGTGTGTCTGTGACCAGGATTTTGTGGGTGCTCTAACTCAAAAATTATTAATCAGATCTACATGAAATTTTATATTTGACATTTCTGTTAAGGGGAAAAGGACTGATTAGTTTTTGGTAAACATTGGACAATTGGAAGTGGGTGTTTACTCTTGTAACATCCATTTTTTACTTTCTCCATAGACGAAGTATAGAGAAAGTATTGTTTTCATGAAAAAAATCGAATTCGAGATTTCAACGGAAATACATGTTTTAAGGTTCCCTGAACACGTTTTGACTATTTTCTCGATGATGTCTGTGGGTGTCTGTGACCGAGATTTTATGGGTGCTCTAACCCAAAAACTATTAATCAGGACAGTGTGAAATTTTATATTTGACATTTTTGTTATAGGAAGATGTGCTGATTAGTTTTTGGTAAAAATCAGTCAACCGGAAGTGGGTGATCACTCTTGTCACTTATCTGTAGTATAAGGGAAAGTATTGTTTTCATGAATAAAATCGATTTCCAGATTTCAACAGAAATATATGTTTTGAGGTCTCCTGAACACCATTTTCTTGATGATGTCTGTGAGTGTATGTGAGTTTTTTTGTGGGTGCTCTAACTCAAAAACTATTAATCAGGTCTATGCGAAATTTTATATTTAACATTTTTACGAGTCACAACTGATTAGTTTTTGGTAAAGATCAGTCAACCGGAAGTGGGTGTTCACTCTTGTCACATATCCATTTTTTGAAATATTTGCATTAATATTTGATTAACATAAAAAATACTGAAATGAATGTTGTAGGAAATTTAATTTTCTACAACCTTTGTTTGAAACATTTTCCCATATAATGCAGTGTTTAAGAGATATTTTAAAAAATAATGTTTTAGCAGCCACCACCACACCACCTACTGGAGACTATTGTAAACAGGTTACACTTATTTACATCTTATTATGCTCCATTTTCTTAAGTGTTGAAGTTTTGGGTCTACATCCAATATCAGAAGGCTACAGCTTGAGTTCATATCTGTCCTTTGTAGTCTAAATTTTTCTTGCAGTTCCTTAAAATATTTATTATCATGTAACCTATTTGGAGTTTTTAGAAATATTACAGATATGGAGAAAGTCATGTGGTGGCCGCATCAGATTTTTTACCAACTTTTATATCAACTTCGCTTTTTATATATATATAACAACTTACGGAAAAGGAAAGGTAAAATGAATATATGGATGTCAACAAGGTGTTGGGATGAGGAAACCCAGTGAACACTCACCAATCAGACAACTTCAGGTTGGCGAGGCACCGGGGATGTCGAAGCGACACACGTAAAAGAACACTAAAACACAGAAACATCACAAACGTAGAAGCTTTCGGAACTACTCCTTCTTCAGCTACAGAGAGAGAACTGATGGCGGTGACACTGGGTGGAGGCATGGGGGTGAAAGGGTAGTGCGGAAAGGTCGAGGATTGGAGGATACGGAGGGGGTTGGGGATTGGTAGGGGGTTGGGAGAAGACAGAAAGGGAGTGAAAAGCTATCGAAGGTTGAGGCCAGGGGGAGTGAAGGAGTTTAGGAGATGGATATGCGAAAGCTCCCACTGACGGAGTTGGGGAGCCGAAGCTTTGTCGGGGAGAGCTCGAATGACTCTCACTGTGAAGCAGTTGTTAAACTTTAAATTATGTTTGTTCGCATGAACAGCCACCGGCAGCGGTCGTTTGAGAATGATGCTGTTGCGGTGGCCGTTCATGCGGATGTTGAGGGGATTGCTGGTGAGGCCAACATAAAAGGCGGGACATTGGGTGCATCTCAGGAGGTAAATGATATTGCGGGTGGTGCAGTTGGTGGTGGAAGTTATGGGGTAGGTGATGTTGATTGTGGGACTGGAGAAGGAGTTGCAGGGGGGTTTATTGGGCATGTTAGACATCGGGGTCTACCGCAGGGGTAAGATCCGGCAGGGTGTAAAGGCGTGGGTGCTGGGGGTTCTTTCTTCCATAGAATATTTGCCAGATTAGGGGGACGGCGGAAGAAGAGCATCGGTGGTCTGGGAAATGGAATCTGGTGAGGGGAGGATGAGAGGATAAGGTGGGCGGCTTTCAGGATGTTTTTCAGAATGTCGTGGATGCCGGGGAAATACAGGGTGGTTAGGGTGAGTTGGAGGGTGGAATCGGTGGTGGTGTGGGTATTGGGGTGGGGGTTAGGGGTGGCGGGTGCGACTGCCTGCCGGATTTGGTCTCGGATCAGATCCGGCGGGTATCCGCGCTGTAAGAAGGCATGTTGGAGGGTGGAGCAGTACTCGGACAGGGAATCTCTGTCCGAGCAGATTCTCCGCCCTCGTCGGGCTAGGGCGTAGGGAATAGAGGTTTTGGTGTGGAGGGGATGGCAGCTGTCGAACTGGAGATATTGAAGGCGGTTGGAAGGCTTGAGTTGCAAGCTGGTGTGGATTTTGTTTTCCCGGATGGAGAGATCGACATACAGGAAGGTGATGTTGGAGGCAAAGGAGTGGTGGGTGAAGGAAAGCGTGGGGTGGGATGAGAGGCGTTGTAAAAAGGATTGTAGGGAGTCGGGTCCATGTGTCCAGAGAAGAAAAATATCGTCAATATACCTCAGCCATAGGAGTGGTCTGGGGGAAACGTCAAG
This sequence comes from Tanypteryx hageni, assembly GCA_028673005.1. Lineage (NCBI taxonomy): Eukaryota > Metazoa > Arthropoda > Insecta > Odonata > Petaluridae > Tanypteryx > Tanypteryx hageni. The sequence continues at coordinate 198,633,185 of CM054113.1, read as the reverse complement.
AAAGTGTTCCTCCCATTCACCTAAGAAGACATTGGCATAGGAGGGCGCCATGCGAGTGCCCATGGCGGTACCTTTTATTTGTAGGTAGTGGCGCCCTCCGAAAGAGAAGTTGTTTTTTTGGAGCACCATTTCAGCCAGCTTCGTTAGGAAATGGGAGGATGGTCTTGTGTCAGGTGGTCTGGATTCCAGTGATTTTCTCAGGGCGGACAGTCCTTGGTTGTGAGGGATGTTGGTGTAGAGGGAGCAGACGTCTATAGTGGACATAATTGTGTTAGGTGGGAGAGGGGAAGGGAGTGATTTTAGGCGTAGTAGAAAGTGGTTTGTGTCTTTGATGAAGGATGGGATTTGACGGACGAGAGGTTGTAGGTGGGAGTCAACATAGGCAGAGATGCGTTCCGTGGGAGAATTAAAGCTGGCAACAATGGGGCGGCCGGGGATGTTGGGTTTGTGGATTTTTGGGAGTAGGTAGAAGGTTGGGGTCCGGGGTGTGTTGGGGATCATCAGGGAAATGGTGGAATCAGAGAGGCCTTCTTGTTTTCCCACAGAACGCAGATATGCAGAAATTTCGGAGGAGTGGCGGTCAGTGGGGTTGGAGGGGAGAAGAAGGTAAGAAGTTTGGTCAGATAGTTGGCGGAGGGCTTCGTCGTTGTAATGCGAGCGGTCCGTTACCGCGGTGGTGGTACCTTTGTCTGCAGGGAGGATAATAATTTTGTCGTTGCGTTTCAACGTAGAAATTGCGTGTCTTTCTGGTTTCGTCAAATTGTCGTGGTGGTCAAGGAGGTCGGGAAAGTTGGGCTGGGCGACTGCATGAATTATGTAGTTAGCATATTGCTCGATGGGATGGTGGGGAGGAAGAGAGGGGGGGATGTATTGGGAAGGGGGTTTGAAGGCAGAAAGGGATTGTGGAAGTGAGTCAGGGGAAGATGAGGAGTCAGATGTGGGTGGGGCGGCTTTGAGGCGGAGTAAGCGTACAAAGGCTTGTATGTCGGCAAGGAGACAAAAATGGTCAAATTTTATGGTGGGGCAGAAGGAGAGGCCCCCTAATCTGGCAAATATTCTATGGAAGAAAGAACCCCCAGCACCCATGCCTTTACACCCTGCCGGATCTTACCCCTGCGGTAGACCCCGATGTCTAACATGCCCAATAAACCCCCCTGCAACTCCTTCTCCAGTCCCACAACCAACATCACCTATCCCATAACTTCCACCACCAACTGCACCACCCGCAATATCATTTACCTCCTGAGATGCACCCAATGTCCCGCCTTTTATGTTGGCCTCACCAGCAATCCCCTCAACATCCGCATGAACGGCCACCGCAACAGCGTCATTCTCAAACGACCGCTGCCGGTGGCTGTTCATGCGAACAAACATAATTTAAAGTTTAACAACTGCTTCACAGTGAGAGTCATTCGAGCTCTCCCCGACAAAGCTTCGGCTCCCCAACTCCGTCAGTGGGAGCTTTCGCATATCCATCTCCTAAACTCCTTCACTCCCCCTGGCCTCAACCTTCGATAGCTTTTCACTCCCTTTCTGTCTTCTCCCAACCCCCTACCAATCCCCAACCCCCTCCGTATCCTCCAATCCTCGACCTTTCCGCACTACCCTTTCACCCCCATGCCTCCACCCAGTGTCACCGCCATCAGTTCTCTCTCTGTAGCTGAAGAAGGAGTAGTTCCGAAAGCTTCTACGTTTGTGATGTTTCTGTGTTTTAGTGTTCTTTTACGTGTGTCGCTTCGACATCCCCGGTGCCTCGCCAACCTGAATTCGTCTGATTGGTGAGTGTTCACTGGGTTTCCACATCCCAACACCTTGTTGACATCCATATATATATATATGTTTTGGACCCTGTATAATCTGAAAAAATCCAAAGCTGCTTGCGAAGTTCGAACCACCTCACCTCACCTCGCGTAAGACAAGTGATTTAGTCACCTCGGCCACCAGATTCTTGGGCTGGTGCTGCGATAAATGTGTATTTGAAGTCGCGTGGGAAGACAGACAAGCATCAATCATAACAACAAGATTAAACAAACTATTGTAATTGTTGGTGGTGTAAGAGAACTTTATTTTTATTTGGATTTGTATTGATACTAGCATTCCTGCATTTTTTGAAGGGTTTTTTCTGCTAATAATTGTAGGTTTTTATTTATCGTAATTATTATTGATAGTAAGTTTTTATTTACCTTAAAAACTTTTTATCTTTATTCATTTAAGATTATTCTAAAAACTTTTCCCTAGGAGTTTCATTAAGAATTATGTCTGGAAAATCAAGGTACATGTAAGCTTTAGATGAAATTTATGATTATTATTAAATTCTTATCGTTCCTCTTATAATATTGCCCTATACATGCATTTTATAATTATTACATTATAATCACATTCGCATTGCAATACTATTAATAATCATTAATGTGATCTTCTCGGAATATTTCACATTGAAAATCCATTTTAACACTACTTTAGATGACTATATTTGTTTATGTAGTTTGTGCCATGGACATAATTTCATTCTTTGGAACTGTTCACTTAGCTTATTTTTTACTTTGGATGAAATCTTTTCTAATTATATACCTTTAAGACCAGTTGTTCTTGCATTTTTCTAAAAGCCCTCACATTTAAGTATCATATTCCTTTTTTTCAGTATTTAAGATAGGTAATACTGTCGTAAAGGATGTTAATCACAACTGTAAATAGATTCAAGTTTAAATAGAGAAACCCCCACATCACTCAAGAGCTGGTAGACACTTTTGCAAATTTTTACACCAATGCAAGCAGAAAGGTTATCATAATTATATTATAAGTTTATTCATATTAAAGTATTAACTATATAAAATTTGGTTATAAAAATTCATTTTTATATCTTCACTTGTTCTAAAATGAAATACATCTTAAATGTAATCATGAAAACTTATTATTACTGAAACAATACAAAGAAACACAGTTTGAAATTTATGTCCCACCACAATGTCACAGGAATAATAATTATGAAATAAGGATGAGGTCCAAGTGACAGAGAGGAAGATAATAATGTTAAAACAAAGATTTCCATAATTAAATTCACACACCAATTAACACCTTCTCACAAGGGGAGGGCCAGACGTACAAGTCACCAAATCTATTCAAAATCTGCACACATGTAGTACACGGTAAGGACTATTGAGTGTGTAAGCAATAGGGCACATCTCAAGCATTCTCGAGAAAATCAACCGACAAAATTGGAGCGGTAAACTTATACGGGCGAATCAAGTCTCCATTTCGAAGTCACCACGGTGTGATGGTTAGTGTTCGGGTCTTGTAACAGAGAGTTTGCTGGTTCGAGTCTACCCATCTGCATTTTTTAAATTTTTTTCTCGCAGCCGTGATATTCATTTAACATTAACAATAAATAGTGGAAAATCACGTGGGTTTATATTTTTTTTGTATTTTAAATGCGTTTTTCTAATTTTTCACTTTTGTCTTTTTTGCATTCTCTTAAAATTATAATCTTTTAACTTCAACATTTCCTTCTTTATGTACAATTTCGCATACTTATACTGATAATAATGAATGAATGTAAAGAATACCCATAAGTAAAATATTAACAAATGAATTTGTAAATAAAGTGAACACATTTTATACAAAATGCACTTTTTCTGTCAAAAGAAAGTGTTATATAATAACTAATTATTAAATATCTGCACACTTGATGCCACATTAACCGTCCGAAGCATTCGGAACAGTGCATGTTGCAGGGTGATATTCGTCATACAGACACAGGAAACAGAAATTCAAACAGCATCGAGCACAACGAATAAAAGCAGCCCTCTTGCATGCACAAGAGGCTTTCAGAACATCTACTGGAAAGCAAGCCTCATTGAGGTTTAGGAAAATGTCACTTTCGTCAGACAATTTTGAGGCAAACCACGCGATACGTAACAGTTCCGAAAATATCGACGCAGATAACTGATGATGCACAATTGAATGAGTTCTGATAGCATCTTCGCGAGATGCAATTTCGTGACTGTTTTAAATCAAATACGAACAATTTTGAAGGCGCTTCTTCATATATTTCGTAGAAAAGGATGAGCCCCTCGTCACTCACAAGTCTCTTTTCCCCTAACATTTCAACAGTACAGTGATACAGCTTTTCTCCCATCACCGTAGCAGCTTCAGAAATCACTGAAGATGGTTCCAAAGCGATGAGGTCATTTCCCAGAAGAAGATGCTCACAATACAAGAATGCATCTTCCAATCGAAGTTTTGCTGTTTGACTGTGAAGTGAATCTTCATCACACTTACTTTCCAAAGGAATTGAAGAACCAGGAACCGCGTACACTATTCTATTTCGCTCGCCTAACAATTAACAATTAAATACTTGTCTCACTCTCACAAAAGCTAATTGATGAATGAGGCTTGTAACAGTACTTTCCTGACAAGAGTAGGTCCCAATTAATTTAATTAATGTGGCAATTAGTGCGCAGATATTTAATAATTAGTTATTATGTAACACTTTCTTTTGACAAAGAAATAGTGCATTTTGTATAAAATGAGTTCAAACTCAAATGTTGGAGTGCCTGGAGTCGAACCGAGGACTCCTACAGGAGTGGTCTCATATTATCCTAAGGCCTACTCATGACATCTACAAACCCTGAAAATTTCAACGCAATATTCCTCTTAGTATTGTCTGCGCACCAAAATATGTTTTCCCTTTGCTTTTAAATGTCACACACGGTCTGAGAGTGACATCATGACACTAACAAGGGAAGTCCCCAAGGTGTGACACTCACATCGGATTGAGACTTTGCAGAATGAAAGTATATGTAAAATTACGGACTCTTATTTTTACCTAGGTGCCAACTCGACGTCATTTATGAGAAAATGCCCTTTGAAAATCGTGATCCAAGAGTCAACGTATTAAGAACATTAAAAGTCATTTTCTAACTATCTAGGAGCGTTGGTCTAGGGGAAAGGAGCTGGATTTCAAATAATTTTGCCGGGGTTCGATTCCCAAAGGTACCAAAAATTTTTTTCTGATTTTCAAATTTTTTTTTCGCAATTTCCAGCATATCGTCGATAAAACTTGCACAACATTTTTTTTAAATTTATTCCATGCATTACAACTACTATTTTCTTTATCGTAATTCTTCAACGTAATTCTTCACGAACATAATTTTACGTATCACTACCCATTTGCTTTACCATAATGATCAATACATGACGAGATTTGAAAGGAGGAATGCAGAACAATGCACCGAAATAACCCAACAATATTGTGACATAATGCCAATTATAAGTATAATGGCAATAATTGACACCAGCAACCGATTTATCATAATGAACAATACATGACGGGATTTGAAAGGAGGAATGAAGAACAATGCATCGAAATAACCCAACAATATTGTGACACAATGCCAATTATAATTATAATGGCAATATTTGACACCAGCAACCGATTTATCATAATGAACAATACATGACGAGATTTGAAAGGAGGAATGCAGAACAATGCATCGAAATAACCCAACAATATTGTGACACAATGCCAATTATAATTATAATGGCAATAATTGACACCAGCAACCGATTTATCATAATGAACAATACATGACGAGATTTGAAAGGAGGAATGAAGAAAAATGCATCGAAATAACCCAACAGTATTGTGACATAATTTCAATTATAATTATAATGACAATAATTGACACCTTCAAATGATAACGAATCCCTTTAACAAAAACACCGTAACTTTAATAACAACATTATATGATAACTAGATGCAGTTTTTCATGGCCTTATTAGCAGACGTCCTTGTCTCTCTACCACAGTCAACGTCAGAATATTGCCGAGTGATTTATTGTTCGAGAGCACATTTTGGAGTGGCGATTGGAATTGTTTGTTTTTGTTCATGTTTTGCGAGTGATCTTCAGTTTTTGGGACAATAAAAACTGCATTACGATGAAGAAAATAGTAGTTATAATGCATGGAATAAATTTTTTTTAAATGTTGTGCAAGTTTTATCGACGATATGCTGGAAATTGCGAAAAAAAAATTTTAAATCAGAAAAAAATTTTGGTCCCTTCGGGAATCGAACCCCGGCAAAATTATTTGAAATCGAGCTTGTTTCCCCTAGACCAATGCTCCTAGATAGTTAGGAAAGGACTTTTAATGTTCTTATTACGTTGACTTTCGGATTGCGATTTTCAAAGGGCATTTTCTCGTAAACGACGTCGAGTTGGCACCTAGGTAGAAATAAGAGTCCGTTATTTTACATATACTTTCATTCTGCAAAGTCTCAATCCGATGCGAGTGTCACACCTTGGGGGCTTCCCTTGTAAGCTACTTTTCAGTTTGTGGCACTAAGCTCTCGTTAAGTTTCATTAACACACAAAATAAATTACCGAAGAAAAGCATTGTCTCGTAGTCATGACAGAAATATTGGGCCATTGTTATAAATTGTATAAAATCCCGTTTTTATGCAGTAAAAATCGAATAATTGGACTAATTCGGCACGGATTCGTTTTCTACTTTCAGGAAAAATAATCTTCGTTCTTTTTCCAGTCTTCTAATTCAGGTCCGGAGTTTGTACCTTAATTAAAAGTAATTTAAAAATGCAATTATAAAAAGGCTTGCATGGATTTATATGGTTTTCTAATGGGACTTAAAAAATGAACGTTTTGGTGTGTATAAGACCCCGTTTTAAGGGGAAATTTTGGAATTTTCGATTTCTCCTGATGGGCCAACGCCAAGGTTCCCTCCAAATTTCAGCTCTGTAGAATATCTAGAAGTACCTTAGGTTTTATATCATTATACATAATATATCCTCCGTAAGAAGCAGCTATTTATTATAGATAAGATAGGATAAAACCTAACGCACTTCTAGAAGAGCTGTAGAGCTGAAATTTGGAAGGAAGATAGGTCATTGGGTATAACCTCGGGAAAAAATCCGAAATTACAGAAAAAATTATATTTAAGGGATGTTTTTGATCCCAAAGTCTAATTTTAAACACCCATAAGAAAAGCATTGAAAACTGTGGACTACATAAAATTGCTTTTTTAAATTATTTAAAATTAAGATACAAGGTCAAGACATGAACTGTACTGTGGATGAAAGAATGAAGTTTATTTTTCTTGAAGACAAAATTCAAATCCATGCAGAATTTGTGAAAACATTAGATTTTAAGGTGAAGAGTTCCCGGGTTTCCAGCCAGGTGAATATGTTGTCAACCGACGTTTCGGCACCTTCCTCAAGTGCCATCTTCAGTGGTCTCCTGAGTGCCGTACCATATTTTTTTAATTTTTTTTCACCTCATCTATTCGCCAGGAAAGCATCAGATCTTTCTATTAGATTTTAATCATAAAATTCAATATAATTTTAAATTTTTTTCGGTCTTCAACAATGAAACATAAATTACCATAGCAACGATTCTAATGCATTTCAATGAAAATTGATTTTCCATACTACAAGAGCATTGATTTAATGCTTAGACTGCATTATAATCAATTTGATTTCAGCCAACGACATATACATATGATGACGTGATAATTTTAAATTAACTTTTTTATCCGGATACGTACTTTTAGTACGTCACAATGTCACGGATGATGACACCAAAATCATAATACACAAAATATGCTAATTTTTTACATAAATTTGAGTGTAACATATAGGCTATTGTCTTATTGATGATTATACTTATTGCTTAAAAAGGGTCATGAAACTTGAAATTCGAAAACGTCAATGTGAACCGATTGCCAGAAAATTTATAAATTCTACATAGTGCCTTAATTTTGCAGAAAATGAAAACTATTATCTTATTTAAATGGGTAGTTGAAATGCTGTCATGCTGGTTTATTTACGAGTTTAGATGTTGGTGTATGGTGATTTTTTAAGCGTTTGCAATATGCAAGCACCAACAACTCGTAACATAAAAAAATGCAATTTCTTAAGGCAATGTAAATGCTAATTTCAATGGAAATAGACTTGGATGAAAAATTATCTTGGCGAGGTCGTTATTGCTTTATTTGACCTTTTATGAAAATGAAGATAAATGAAATTATCATCACTGAATGTGAAACATTATTCGACAATGCAAAATTATTAATTGGAGTAACATTTCAAAAAGTCAAGAACAAAACTATTTACCACTCTTTTCTTCGATCTCAAATAATATATTCTAGGCCGTGCAGCATGCCCAGCACACTTCAGCATAAAATCCACGAAATTTACCTTTTTGCCATAAAATGATGGAAATTTTTGGGGGGTTGGCTTCTATTCGAGCAGATACGGTATGTTATGATAGATTCTGAATAATTGTGGTTACATGACAGACAGTGCTCGCCATAAATATAGATGCTTTTTTAGATTGTGTATCGTTGTTTTAGTTTGTCGTAATTGCCCATTAAATATGACGGTATGCCTGAATTGAGTGCATATTATGTTTTAAAAAATTAAATACAAAATTAATGAAACCTACTTTTATGCACACTAAAAATAAACAGTAAATATAAAATTCACATGAATGAATGTTGCAGAAAGTAAAAATAGTTTTGGGCAAATAAATGTTGTAGCAAAGAAATGTTAACAATGATTTATTCATAAAACATTATGCTGCACAACTTTTATAAGCCCAAAACTATTTTTACTTGACGGAACATTCAAATATGCGAATTTTAGATTTATTTTTTACTTCTTAATGCATACAAAACATGATTTCATTCAAATAAATTTTATTTTACCCAGCTTTCGCAGAAAATGTCCTCAAAGACTTTCAAATATTCATCAATTTGAATCTCTGTATCTTACTTTATTAACATAATTACTTATTTAGCATGCAAAATAATTTTCTTTGTTTATTGGCAACAATACTAATGTTTTCTTTTGTTGATCGGCACTTCCAAGGCAACATGAATGTTTCTATTTACTTGAGATAATTGAAAGAAAAAATAATTTGTGATTGATTCTGAATATAATAGTGGTTACACAATAATTTTTGCTGTAAGTATTCATGCTTTACTATATTGTGTATTGTTAAGTGTTATTTTGTCGGAAAATGGCCTATGAGAATTCTCCATAGCAGCATTTTTGATTCATTCCTTCCTATCTTACATATTATCTTCAATTTTGCAAAGACGATAGATCTAACTTAGAAATTCATACAAAATTGTTTCAATTACTTGTCACCAGAGGCCGGGCTGTCACTTCTTGGCAGTCAATCAGATTCTGGACAGACAAATCACACTTGCTCCATTATAGTATGATTGCTCATAAAACCACAATACAAATTTATGTTTTTATAAAACTTCAACATTCATAGGAGCAAAGAGAAATTTAAAAGAAAAAGATATTTCAGTCAAATTTATGATCATTAATGTTTTAGCACTGATGTTATTTTACCATGAAAACTGTCTTTAGTGAAATGCCCAGCACAATATAAAATGTCCACAAAACTATGGAGAATAATGGATGTTTGAGACAGAATTGTAATAAATAAAATATATTAAAATTGACATGGTCCTAATGTAAACAAAATGTTAGATAATTCTAAAACCTATTATTTACATTAATAAATCAACACTTGATGAAAAAGTATTTCCTGCATATAAGTGTAAACAATACTTGTGGCTTAATCCGTTCACCTAATTTCGATATTTCATCCAAAAAGCTCAAGCAACTTTTGACATTTTTCATATTTTTTTCTAAAACTCACTCTAGCTTTAATTTTTTAAAAGATATTGAAATTATTGTTATGAATGGAAAACATATACTATTTTATTACAAAATTTTTAGTTTTAATACAAATTCTCTGGTTAACCTTAAAAAAATAAAAAATTTTAACTAAAAAGTAACAGATTTCCATGTAACGTAGCTACTACATTATAATATTTTTTAGACAGAGAATTTATAAGTTTATAAATAGGTGAAATTTTGTTTACCTAAGTTTTTTATTACATGAGATATTAAATCAATTGTAAAACATACCTATTAACTCACTCTCAATATCTGTCATTGCAAGTGATGACCATAAAGGATTTTGAATATAACACTTTCATCAGGTACATTGTCTAAATAGCCCATAATTTCACATTCACCTCTTCCATGCGAAGAAGGCCACACCATTATGAGATAGGGTTAAATGTTTCTTATTTATGAAAATTTTAGTCTGTAAATACTATGCACAGAAAGAGTCACTGAATTAAATAACTACACTTTACCCCTAAATATGGGTAAAAAGTTCACAAAGAAAAAGGAATGAAACACATTTACATGATTCAACATCCACACAACCGAATGAATCGTACTCTTATAAAAAACTACTTTGTTCAGAGCATACCAAGAACAACACATTAAAGAGAAAAACATGTCTGAGCTTTCAATATTGAGCATTCTGATGACAATGTATTAGCAGACCTATCATAAGCTGTTAGTTTACAAAGTAATGCTAATGAATCAACAATTTGCATTAACAATGAATGAGAAACTGAAACAACTTTGGGAAGAAAAAATACACTACAACTGAAATGAATACCACAAAAAATCGCTGCAAGATATACAGAAAAGGTATAAGCATTATATCTATCATTTTTAGAATAATAGTTTCAATATTTGCAGCTCATATAAGTTTTGAATTCTTACCGATGATTTGGTGGCTTAAATAGTGATTGAGAGAGGACTGAAATATCACCATATAGAAAAAATATTTTGAACAAAAAAAAATTAAAATATTATACATGAAATATAAAAAAATATATAAACTTGCATTTTGTAACATCTGTAAAGCAAAAAGTGTTTCCATTGGTTAGTTATTTGAGTTTAAAGTTGCGGCCATATATTGGCTGCATGAGATTTTTAAGAAAAAAAGCACAGCCAATATATTGGCCACTTGAGCATCAAAAGGTTAAGATTTACAATTCATAATTCTTTATAAAACTCACCTTGAGATCTTGATTGCGTTTGAATGTTTTCTCACAATAAGGGCAGGCATGTGGACGCAGATCACTGTGCGTGATAGAATGGGCACGTAGGGTGGAGCGTGTTGGATAAACCCTTCCACAAACAGGACAAGGAAATTGCTTCCCTTTGTGGTATTCTTTGTGTCTATACAAGTTAGTCTCAGTCTTGAACCTGTAGCAAGCAAATGTTTATGAAAGAGACAGAGTGTAGTATTTATTGAAATAAGAGTCATGATTATTTCACGATTTTCTTTATTAGATTTAAAAAATATTAACTTATAAAAATTCATAATTTTAAATAATGTGGACCAAGTAATTTCTTAATAAAAACTTGGCATTCAATTGCTTTTCTTTAACATTGTCCATAAAACAGCAAGCATTTTGTTCTATTCAAAAGGCTCATGAAAATAATTCAGTCTCTTATAAGAACCCAAGAATGTCTAATAAATTTAATAATAAATAAAGCTCATTCCTTTTAACTCCAACATTCAAAAAGGTATTGTAGTTATTTTTGCTTATCATTTTAATCTCTCTTGGCACCAAGTATGACTGACAGATGACAAACTCAATTCTTAAGTTACATTTTTTTTTGACAAAAGTAATACGCTTACAGCCTTCCACAGATGTCACAATTATGCCGTCCTTTTGGTCTGTGACTTTCAAGATGGACCTTAAGATTTCCTTTTGTTGAGAGACGCTTTCCACATACAGGACATGTACAACCACGAGGTGATTCAGGGCCAATGCCAGTTGTTGTTAATGTTGCTGTCTCATGCCCATTTTTATCCTTATCGGGTCCAACGATTTCCGACTTAACTGATGACAAGGGGCCATTTTGCCTAAAGAAATGTTTAACTTATTATTCAATAATCTATAAACATAAAACAGCATAGAATAAAAAAAATTGGAGAGCCCGATTTTTATTTAATAAATATGAAATCTAAATGTAAAATATAAGCTTTTATTAACTAAATAACCAGCTTAACCCTTGTAATTGTCATTCTTTGACAGATAAAGACACATTATTTAGTCATAAATATTGTAGACAAAAGGTGATAATAAAGATATGATATTCTCTTAAGTTAACAAGGGGAGACTACGTACCTTGGGTCATAGATTTCGGCGAAACTTTTTGGGATGGTAAAATACTTAAAATAAGAAGACCCGTGTATTGGCTTTTGATTGAATGGGCCTTAGTTTCAACAGAATCTTTTTTTCTTTTCGCAGGATTAACTGTGGCTGGATAAAATGCAATAATATGCTGACAATGTTGAGCAGGTGGGTTGACTGGGTGGTTACTGTACTGGCTTCTGAATATTTTGTCCCAGGTTCAAATCCCACGTCATGCCAAGATTTTTCCACTGGATGTAACTTGGTCCTTCCTTTTCCTTGTTTTGCAAAATCTGTCGCATGCAGTTTTTAATCATGTTATGTTTGTCCAAGCATGTTCCTCCTTTCACATTTTCTTGACTCCACTGTGATATTTTATTTATTTCCACGGTGATACTTGTTCTTTGCATTGCAACAGCTGTGATCCTCGTTCCTGTAGCGTTAGATTTACAATTCATATTGAAAAATCTACCAATACACTCCTGTGCATTGATTTTAATAAAGTAAATAAATAATAATATAATAGTTAATAAATAAATAATAATATGATAAAGTTAATAAATAAATAAATAATATAATAAAGTTATTTAATAAATAATAATAAAATAAATTAAAAATAATAAAGTGGATTAAAAAGGAAAAAAACTTTGTATGACATGAGATTTGAACCCGGGACAAAATATTCAAGAGCCAGTATGGTAACCACCCTGCCAACCAAACTGCTCAACATTGTTGGCCTATTATTGCATTTTATCCAGTCACAGTTAATCCTGCAAAAAGAAAAAAAGATTCTGCCGAAACTAAGGTCCATTCAATCAAAAGTCAATACACGGGTCTTCTTATTTTAAGTATTCTACAACCAAAAAAAGTTTTGTCGAAATCGACGACCCAAGGTACGTAGTCTCCCCTTTTAAGTAGATTCCATATTATAAACAACCATGAACAATTAATTTCTTCTTTTGTTACCATTTACCACTACTGAAATAAATTATGAAAATTCACAATTTATCCTAAATTGTTAGATACAGTAATACCCCGCTATATGTCAGAGATGCATTCCTGAAAGCAGCTACTTATAACAAAACAATGTTTAGCGAAACATTTTCTTTCCCATAACAACAATGTTAAAGGTAGGGGTTATGTTCCTGGCAGATATTTTGTGATACATTTGTGTCAAATAATAAATATTAATACAGTAAATTAGAAATACTATGTTAAAACAAATAAATAAAATTAATAACTATAAACAAAACTTACCTCGGATGATTCTGAAGCTACCGTATTTAATCGATTATAAGCCGACACTGATTCTAAGGTGACCCCCACTTTTCACAAGTCCACGTAAGGAAAAAAAAATATTTTTGGTCAATTAGGACTATTTATCTCGATATTTCAACAAGTATGAATGTGGCAGATTTTCAGTTCGTAATTAAATAAAGATTAAAAACTGAAATTGCAACAACATTAACATATTTTTTTACTAAAATATATCTTCACACGACGACTCTTTTTCACTCTCCTCATCCCACAAAACGTCATCTTCTGTGCCATCGAGCGAGTTTGTAATGGAACACTTTTTGAATGAACGAACAATCAGATCACTCGGAATGCCATTCCATGCAGCAGCAACCCAGGATGTAATCTCAGACAGGCTCGCTCTTTTAACTCGTCCAGAAGGTGTAAGCATACGGTCTTTACTGTTCAACCAGTCCGCATAGTAATGTCGAATTTTGTCTTTGAAAGGTTTGTTAATACAAACATCGAGCGGCTGCAATAAAGAAGTCAGTCCACCTGGAATTATGGCCAAATCAGTGCCACATTGTTGGAACTTTTTCTTTGTGTTATCATTTCGGTGGCCTGCATAGGCATCAAAAACTAAAAGGTTGGGCTGCCGTAAGAGCGCACCTGGACGACGTTGCCAAACGATGTCAATCCACTCTTTAACCATATCTCCTGTCATCCAACCTTTTTCATTTGTCCGCACTATCATGTTTCTGGGAAATGATTCATTTTTTGGCATATTCTTACGTTTAAATATTACGTACGGCGGAAGTTTATAGCCATCTGCTGTGCAAGCCAACATTACCTTCATACGTTGTTTTTCGTATCCAGCTGTAAGTATTTTTACCTCTTTTTTTGCCTTTCTGTTCTACTGTGTAGTTTGCAGGCATATCGAAGTACACAGGAGTTTGGTCAGCATTTCCAATTTGACCGAGCAGGTAGTTCTTCTCCCTTCTCAAATTCATAACATAACGTTGAAAGGAAATTAGTTTCTCTTCGTAATCAGCTGGCAGTTTTTGGGCGATTGATGTACGACAACGAAGAACAAGCCCCCATTGTTTCATAAACAGCTGTACCCAGTGCCGACTAAATTTACACTCACTTCTACTAATTTTATGTTCTCGAGCAATTTCACGAGCTTTTGTTTGTATAATCTCGGAGTTCACTGGCAAACAGTTATTTCGTTGATCAATCACAAAGTTATTAAGGATCTCCTCCAATTCATGGTAACGTCCTTGCTTGGGGCCTCCAAATGTTTTTCTTTTGCTTGAACACTTAAGTAACTTCTCTTTATCTCTCCTCCAGCGTCTAACATTTGATTCATCAATCCCAAAGCGCCGTTGTGCTGCAAGATTAGATGTCTCTTCTGCATAGGCAATAAAGTTCCTCTTAAAGTTCGCAGAGTAATGCGTTCGTCCCATCATGGGGTAATTAAAAACTGAAAAACTCGCTAAGAAATAAGAAGTTTACACTTGCCGCGAGGATGTTCACAACGAAACGAAATATTTCACTCGGGAATCACAGGACACACAAGACACTTAAACAGTGTTGCCAACACCGGAGTTTGTATACATGATGTATGTTTGCGAATTTGAAACAGTATTGAAAGAATACTTAATAGCTTTATCAATGTAATGAGTGGAGAGTGGTAATGACTATAAAATACGAGGAAGGTAGTTTAAGAATACTATTTATTTGATGAATGATGCATCCGTTATTTAATTGAAAAAATGGGAGAAATCGTCGCATGTTTAACATTATAAACTTGTAAGTACTTATTTTGTTACATTTAACGATAAAATTATTTATTTTAAAAAAAACCTGAAACATCAATTTGGTGAAAATTAAGTCGAAAAATCCGCTATCCCCTAGCTTACATTTTTCTAATCCCCAGACGGTATCTAGATAAAAAGCTAGATTTAGCGGAAAATACGTCAAGTTGGTGACACTACAATGAAATATTTTAGTTAGTGGAGGGGGAGTGTGAAAGCCTACGAATACGTGCACTGCCACCACAATTATTACAACTTTGACGCGCCTCTTATTATTTACGTAATTTATTTCGTCTTAGTTATTCGGTCATTTTTATTCTTCTTTATAGTAGATAGTTTACGTATTCTTTAAAACGCTTATATCTTGCATTATAATGTAACTGAAGAAATAAATTCAATTACTATTTTATTTGACACCGATTCTAAGACGAGTGGCAATTTCTGAGATGGTGAAAAGGTAAAAAAAAGTCGGCTTACAATCGATTAAATACGGTAATTTTAGGAGATATTTGTTGGTCGAGTTGTTCTCTGGTGCCATCAGTCGGACAAAGGGGCATGCCTTTCATCTATTGATGGAACTGCATCACTCAACTTCCTTTCCTTTTCTTCAAAGAAGTGTGCCAGTGATAGTTGAACAGCTTTTTTCATTTTCTGCTCATAGACCTTTTTGTAGCATTGAAATCTGCTCGAGATTATTCTGTTAGCAGTGCACTTGCGTTCTGTTTGAATCGTCCTCACTGAAGATGGCCATCGCTGCTTCCAGATGTTAAAAAGCCTCAGATAATCTTTTGGTTGTCAGTACTTTAGTGGATGGGACTTCAACAGACAATGAAGCTGCCTCTTCATCAGCTAGTTGCTGCTCCAACTGCATCAGATCCTCATTGGATAAATGCTCACCATGGGATTCTAGCAGCTCCACCACAGGTCTCTTCTACTTCTTCAAAGCCAACTTGCTTAGCCAGCATCACAATTTCTTTTTGGATTATTGGCACAGATTCTTCAATTTCTTCTGATTCAGATGCACATTCAGGCCAAACTTTATGCCACACTCGACTCATATTTGAGGATGTGATTTCCCTCCATGACTCGCTAATGTTGTAAATGGCTTTTATGATGTGATGGCCATGCCAAAACTCTCTTACTGATGTAGTCTCGTCTTTAGTTTCCCTGATAAGTTGAAAGTACAAAATAAATAAAAAGCCTTAAACGTCGCAATGACCCCTTGGTCCATTGGTTGCAATAATGATATTGTATTCAGTGGAAGGAAAATTACTTTCACATGTTCAGATAAGTCATCAAGGTTCACCAGATGGCCGGGTGCGTTGTCCAAGAGCAGCAGTGCCTTGTGATCTAGATTTTTCTTAGCACAATATTCCTTGAGAGTGGGACAAAAATAATCACAAAATCCCCCTTGAAAAATATCCTTGGTTACCCAGGCTCTTTTGTTGGAATGCCAGATAACAGGAAGTAGTTTTGAATGGCCCTTCCTTTCCTCTCTTGATATGAATGTTCTTGATGGCATTCACTTCCAGTACAGACCGGTTTATCCACATTGAACACTTGTTCAGGTGTGTAACCTCCTTCCTCAATAACTGCTTTCAATAATGCAGGATAATCTTTAGCTGCGACATAGCACTCGCAGATTCTCCAGTCACTTTTACATTATATAAATTGCTGCATTTTACAAAGCGATCAAACCACCCTCTACTAGTAATAAAACTTTCACTTTCACGGCTCTCACCATGTTCTTTCCTTAGGTCTTCGAATAAACTTTTGGCTTTCTCTTGTGTAACCATCATACTAAGTGGCATATTTCTTAGGTTTTGATAATCAATCCAAATGTTTAAAAAAGCCTCTCCGTAGCTTCCATAGTGCCACTTCTATCATGAGTTATTTTTGTAGCACTTAAAGGGGCAACACCTTGGCATGCTCGCGAATTTTTTCCTTATTCACAGCAATGCTTCTGACTGATGTAGGAGGTAGGTTAAGAGTGTGATCGATATCCACAGCTTGTTTGCCTGCATCTAATCTCCTTAACACATCCAATTTCACTTCTAAACTTATGCTTTTCCTTGCTTTCTTAGGTGCAGGAACAGCTTTATCACTTCTATGTTTACCACTCATTGCTACTAGGGTTTAATATCAATTTAATCATAACAACGAACAACTAATTGCAATAATAAATTCAGAAAACACCAAAAACCCTTTGGGGTTAGGGTTGCTCATAGTCGCCCATAGATGACAGCATGTCTCATTGCCGTCACGTTCAAATGATAGTACTATATTTTCCATAAAGTAAATATTTGACCTAGGATGAATATTAATGAATAAATAATAAAGCTAGAATATTGAATTTAGGAAGTATTTGTGTTTTGTTGCTGTTGTTACCTATTCTTTCGTTTCTCATGGTTATGCATATGCATCATTAAAAATAGTTAGCAATTTGTATTATTTTTCATTATTCATTAAAAGAAGGTCCTATTAGTTTTACTTGGCTATTGTAGTTATTTCTAGTGATGCACAGGGTCCTAAAAATGCCGGGTACTGGGTATCAGGTACCCAGGAAGCAAAGAAAACTTACCCAGCCAGGTAACTGGGTATGTTGTTTATTTTCTAATGCGAAACTAGGGAACTCCACGACTTGAACACCGGCGGCATATATCTACATAGTACATGGAAATCACAACCCGTAGCCTGAGTGCGAGTTAGTAAGCTGGTCTGCTGGTCTATCAGCTGTTTAGCAAGGCGAAATTTTTAATTTACTTGACTAAGGCCTATCAATACGTTTTCACATTTTAACTATGACATTCTAAAAGAGGCGGTTGCTCGGGTTGAGTTTAAATTTTAGAAAGAAGGCATAACTTGGGTTATGCCTTCATTCTAAAATTTAAACTCAACCTGAGTAAGCAACTTTTAGATTGTATATTCACCCAAACCGGGTTGATTTGTTAAATGGTATTCCTTTTTCCTTCACATCACCTTTGCTACAACCCTAGTATGCTGTGCCATAGTAAATTAAAAATTCTGCCTTGCTAACAGCTGATTGGTCAGCTTACTAACTTGCACTCAGCCTACGGTTGCGATTTCCAAGTAGATATATGCACACCAAGGCACCTACTGTTTTTAATTAGTAAAGTCTATCAGTTTGCATCTAACCTAGGTCGGATAAAGTTGGGTTATTTGTATTTGATTTTGTCTTTACCCTTGGAATAATGAGTTCAGTTTGGAGATTTTTTGAAGTGTCATCTGATGACAAGATAAAAGGAGTGTGCAAATTGTGTAATTCAGTTTTATCAGGAGGTGAAAAAATGCAGAAACCTACGGAACATCGACGTAAATGAAACATTTACGTTTAAAACATTCAGATGAGTGAAATCAAGTCGATATTGATAATAAGAGAAAATTAGATGATCCGAGTGTGGGACCTTCACATCCAGTTAAACAGCAGACGGCCCAGTGTTTGGACAAAATCAAGTTATGGGACATTAGTAATCTTAAGGCAAGTGAAATTCATTATAAAATTGGCAAAATGATGGCTCTGGACAGCCAGCCTTTTAGTGCAGTTGAGAAAGTTGGATTTATTAATCTTGTGAAATCATTGGAACCTCGGTACCAAATACCATCAAGAAGATTTTTTTCAGATAATATTATTCCTACTATTTACGATAACTGTTCAAAAATTCAGAATCTAATTGAAATTGAAAAATCACAGAAAAATTTGATCTCCTTGACATCCGACATATGGACATGTTCAGAAACTAACGAAATTGGGCATTGGCTTACCAAGAAATTTAAAAATGTATGCAGTTTTAAATGCTCGCCATTTTCCCAGAAGCCACGCAGGTAGTGCCATTAGTCATGCATTAAGCGAAATGCAATATTGTAATGCATTTTAATCTCTCGCAAGTAGCTTGTACGAGGCTGAAGGAAATACAAACACAAATTGGTACAAGACGTAGCAACGAGATGGAATTCAACATATAATACGTTGAAGAGAATATTTGAACCAAAGCAGGCCATCACATTATATTCATCAGATCACAACATACCCAACTTGAATGCTGCCAATTTTAAGTTGATTGAAAATGTAGTTATCTTATTGGAACAATTTTTCAATGTCACAGTCAAAGCCAGTTCAGAGGAAGCTCTCATTTCAATGGTGATTCCAAATTTAGCTGCTTTGGAGTGTTTCCTCAGCAAAAAACAAAATGAAAAAGGCACTGTTACTATGAAAAAGGAATTGCTAAAATCTTTGCAAGATAGATTTCATAATGTGGAATCAAGTAAATTGTATGTGATTGCTACCATTTTGGATCCACGTTACAAACATACATTTTTAAAACCCAACATACGTGTTATTGCTAAAAATTGGATTATAGAAGAAATGAAAAGTCTGTCTCCAATATAATTAATGAGGTCAGGCTCAACTTTGTGGAATTTACTCATAATGAAATGAATACTTTGTGGTTTCCACAACTTTAATTTAACACGACCGGTTTCACTACGATCGTAGCATCATCAGGTGAAAATATATAAGTTGTTCCATATATATAGGGTAAAATGAGGGGGGGAGAGGGAGACAGTAGGGGTTACAAAGAAACGAATGGGAGGTGATAGGATGAGCGGTTGGGAAAAACAAGGGGGGGGAGCAAAATGTTACAAAATTACAAAAAGTTGGTAAACGGGCCAAGGCAACCATGTAGATACAAAGTAATTACAAAATATATAAATTGTTCCATATATATATAGGGTAAAATGAGGGGGGAGAGGCAGACATTAGAGGTTACAAAGAAAACAAATGGGAGGTAATTGGATGAGTGGTTGGGGAAAGGAAGGGGGGGATGCAAACTGTTACAAAATTACAAAAAATTGGTAAACGGAACAAGGCAACCATGTAGATGCAAAGTAATTAAAAAACTTTTTGTAAGTTGAATAGAGGAGAATGATTGTCGAAAAGGTATTCGTTTAAGAGGGGCGAGTTTTTACAAATAATTATTTCTAACTGCTCGAGGGCATCCAATTTATGACCTTTACTTTTAAATGGAGGAATTTAGGGTTGAAGGAACTATGATGGTTGAGGTTTAACAGATGTTTCGCAAATTGGGAATTCAAGTTATTTAAATGGAAGTATCGTTTATGTTCCTTAATCCTCTTGTCAAAACTCCTCCCCATTTGGCCGATGTAGACCACTCCGCAATCATCACATGCCAATTTGTATACACCACTTCTTGTGGACAACTTTATCGGGTCTTTAGCATTAAGGAATAATTTGAAAAAAGTAACTGGGGAGTAGAAAGCAAGTTTGATTTTGAGTTTAGGAAAAAGATTGGACAATTTATAAGAAATGTTTCCTAAAAATGGGAGTCTGCGCCAACTTCGAGGTTTGGGGTTGAGATTAGGCGGAAAAGAAACGATTTTTTGGGAGGCAATGAGAAAACGTTTTTTGGAGATAATTTTATCGATTAAACCAATTTGGTAGCCAATATTGATGACGATCTGTTTAATGGTGTTAAGTTCTATAAGGAAATTGGGTTTGGAAAGGGGTATACTAAGAAGGGGGTGAAGCATTGAATGAAAAGAAGCATGTTTGTGAGAAAAATGATGGGAAGAGTGATTGGGAATAACCAGATCTGTGTAAGTGGGTTTACAGAAAATCGCAAAGGTAGGTGTGTTGTTCAGCAGGGACAGTGAGATCTAAAAAGTAGAGCAAGCCATTGGATTAAGATTCGACCGTAAAGGAAATGGAAGGATGGAGGGAATTTAAAAGGGTTAAAAATTCAGAAAGTTGGTCATCTGTACCACTCCAGACACACAAAATGTCATCCACATACCTACCCCAAAATTCGGAATTCCAATAACGTATTCTAGGCCGTGCATGCATGCCCAGCACACTTCAGCATAAAATCTACAAAATTTACTTTTTGCCAAAAAATTGTGGAAATGTTTGGAGGGTTGGCTTAAATTTGTGGTCGGCTTATATTCGGGCAGATACAGTAGTTCCAGAATACAGCATATGGATGTGTCTGCATCCCTCAAGTTGACATATGATCCAAATCAGTCTTAGCAAATACATTCCTTCAACAGTATATTCCAAAATCATTTGACTTAAACCAGAATAGGAAATTTACCTTCCACAAACTTCGTGCAGTGCAATGAAATATATAACTAACAAGGAAAGGTTATGCCCTGCCTTCATGGATTCGGACAAAATTCAGAGAGTAAAAAGTATACATGAAATAAGAGATCCCTTGTATTAAAATTCTTTCCATTGGCCCTTAGTATCCAAGTAATAACCGTTCCAAATGTCGCGGAAATATGCAGGCGTGATAAAAGTCCATTAGGAGTGGTAGCAACTAAACATAGGCTGTGGCCGCAGTGGTTTAGATGGTAACCCTTTTTCATATAATTTTTGGATTCTTGCACTTGAACTCCAATGAGAGAATATTTTTTATATTTATTATAACTAAATAAGTATTAATCATATAATAAAAATATATCATTATACCAAAATGTTTATAATAATATTTATTTAATAATTTTTATAAAATTTTATTATACCAAAATTATTGCTTTTATCATTTTGGTTTCTGCATACATTTCCTATTCGTAGAAATAAATATTATTAAGGATGGGAAATCATTTTATTAATTCATACTGTGCTTGATATATAAAGAAATGCAAATTATAACTGCAATAATTTTGGTATAATAATATTTTATAAATATTTTAAAAATTATTATATAAATATTATTATAAACATTATATTTTGGTATAATATTTTTATAATAATAATAATAATATATATTTACTAATAATAAATATAAAAAATATTCTCCCATTGGGGTTTGAAGGTGAGAATCCAAAAATTATACGAAAAAGGGTTACCTCCTAAAGGCCACAGCCTATGTTTGGTTGCTACCACTCCTAATGGACTTTTATCATGCCTGCATATTTCCGTGACATTTGGAATGGTTATTACTCGGACACTAATGACAATGGAAAAATTTTAATACAAGGGATCTCTTATTTCATGTATACTTTCTACTCTCCGAATTTTGTCCGAATCCCTGAGGGGCAGGGCGTAACCTCTCCTTGTAAGTTGTGTTCATCATAACATAAAACAGGTTCTTTTACCCTTTCACGTCATTCCTTCATTGGAAATTATGAGAGTAGTTAACCTCCTTGACCCATAATTCTTGATCTTGTAACAATCTACATTCATTTTTAGTTACTTATCATCTTTCGGATGTCTAATTTACATTTACGATCAAATTTTATTTTGTTACCAATAATAAGTTGACAATGTAGCCACCGGTTTCCTATAGGCTCCAACCATTTTGCATAGCCCTCGGGATGTTTATTTGACTTTTGATATCAGAGGATACAAGTTTTTTGTTTGGCTACATTAACCTCATAATAATGATAACAAGAATTTTCAACTAGTACCTCAAAGTTGGGAATGATTACCAATAATACATGTTGATTTTACAACCATCACTATCATTTTTACCAAGTAACTTGACTAACTGTAAATTTCCTTCCATAACATATTGATCAGAGTATATTACTAATGCAAGATTATAACCACTTTCAACTACCGAATATGGCAAAATACATTTCTGTTTAGACAAAATATATTTCTGTTTAGAGCACATTTAGAAAAGTTCAGCTGCAAATAGGACAATCACTCATAAAATTTTATTAGACACTCACAAATTGATATGAAACTTCCAAATACTACATAGCAATCTTTGTTTTCTAATTCTCTCATTTTAATCCACATCTTCATTGTAACATATATAATTAATTAAAATAAAAGCAATTAAATGAATTTCAGGCATTAATGCCAGATCAAAAGTTTTTGCTGCATTGGCTTTGAGTCCAGAGAGACTGTTTGTTTTTAAGGTTCCAAATAAAAGGATGATGTAAAGTGAGTTTTTTCTTCAACTACTTCACTAAAGAACTACCGTATTTTCTAGCATATAAGACACTGTTTTACAGAAAAATTACCTCAAAAATCAGCCTGTCTTGTACGCCGAATGTAAGATTATTATCGTTATCAATACTGGCACTAACAAACACATCCCCGAAATGGAGTAATTGGCAGTCATTTGTTGCAAAAACATTATAATTTACATTATTAATAATAATTTATGTAACGTGAATTCCAAGGATGCATTTTCATCGTTGTGCTTTAATACATATCTGCCCACAGTGATTACAATTTTGGCATGTTTAATAGCGCAATTAATACCACGGAACAGCAGAATTCATGTTAATGTCATAAATATTTTATACATATCTAGGATAAATGACATTATGTATACTGAGATTGCAATGGCTACAAGGATAAAAAGATATGCCTACACTATTACCTATTAGCTTCAGGCAATTCAATATGCAAAAATGCATGCAGTAGCATGTCATTTTGGTACACCTCCTACAGAAAAAAATGATCCATGAATGGAGAAAAGGAGGAAAAATTGAAGATGCTGGAATAAGAGAAACATAGTCTTCGTAGGGTTGGTCTTAAATGGCCACAATTAGAGGAGGAAAAAAAAACTGCAGAAGAAAAAGGACTAGTTGAGCATATGTATCGTTATTATCTATTATTTATTAATTATTCCATTAAATTAAAATCTCATCTTGCACTTACGTTGAAGTAAGTATTATCAGTAAAGGTTATCTATACATGCAATGTGTGCAGCGCACTCCGACAGCTTAATTAATACGACTGCCAAGTTCATGCAGGGCACATTTTGCTATACAAGTCCCGAAGCAATTATTTATGTTTTAGATCATCCCTATTTACTTGATGAATTAATTTTATCTAAAAAATTACATTTAACTGTTATCATACCATAATTATTTTGTGAAAATGTTGACAGATACGTACTTAATCATGGATGGAAATGATACACGACGTGGCCCTTCCTAAATGCCTTGGTGAACTAAAATACTTTTTTTCCTGAAAAGACTTCTAAAAAAACCGGGGTGCTTCTTATACCATGGTGTGTCTTACATGCCGAGAAATAAGGTACTTTCCACCTTACTTTCATTCTTGAACCACTTAACATCTATCTGGGACATGATTTTTCCATAAGTCTTCTTATATACTTCTAACTCATTCATTTCTCAGCACAGATTAAATCCAGCACAAATACTGAAGTATTCCAAAATGTCAGGATGTTTATGACTGTATTATAACGTCTCTTTAGCCACCTTGGCACATCATATCTCACTTGGGCTAGCTTGTCTTTCTCCACAGATAACTTCAATTCTAAATCATCAAAACGCATTGTCGCATGAAAATTACAGCCACTTTAATCACCATTACCAACAAAATCATTTCTTTCATCACTTGTTGAAATCAAGTTTTCAGATTCCATTAGAACAACTCCATCTATACACCCTTGTTTTACCATCTTGCATAACACATGA
This sequence comes from Tanypteryx hageni, assembly GCA_028673005.1. Classification (NCBI taxonomy): domain Eukaryota; kingdom Metazoa; phylum Arthropoda; class Insecta; order Odonata; family Petaluridae; genus Tanypteryx; species Tanypteryx hageni. The sequence continues at coordinate 198,608,649 of CM054113.1, read as the reverse complement.
TATTCATAGTTCATGCTTAAAAATTACTTAAACGTGGAGCATTAGCACTATCTCTGACAATGAATGATTGGAGAAAATGTAGAAAGCCAATGCCATGCAGGAAATATTAACAATATGTGCATTGCCATCAACAAAGATGGAGAAAACCAATGACCGAGGATTAAGCAATATATTGAAATTAAGCCATTCTATTTGGCCACTTCCCCACATACCTATTAGAAGCATCTCTATCAGGCGCTATACGATGAGGACCTCGAGGAAAGTGTGTCCACATGTGATTCTGCAGTCCAATCTCCGATACATATGCCCGAGGACAGACAGAACATCGGTGGGGTTTATGCTCATCAGGAGAACTCGTCAGCTGAGCTTGAGGTCCATGTGCAGGACGAATGGCTATAACAGGATTTGAGGAAATCTGACCACCAAGTTCATGGTCAAGTGCCTTGTGCTTCTTTAGAAGAAATCTTAAGGGAAAACCTTTGTTGCATATTTCACACCTGAATAAGGAAGAATAAACAAAAACATAATCTATTTATTATAAAAAATATGAAAAAAACTATAAAACCCTCCTTTTTTGCAATACAGGAAGTTGTGCATGGTAAAAATTGCACAGAAGAGAAAAATTCTCATGAAAAGAAAGCACTCATGCAAAAATCCCCATAAACCTTATCTCAATAGATGGTTGATAATTGATTGAATGATAACAGCGAGGTTATAAGAGAGAACCAGGAAGTCAACAAAATTCAGAAAAAGAGAAGAATCCCATCTTCCAGACCATGTGCAAACATTTAAGGTTTAAAGGTGATCAAAGCAACAATAGGAGGTTCTACCTGAATGCAAATCCACCCATGTGATGAATCCGATGTGTTATGAGCTTTGATCGACTACTAAGCAGTTTCCCACAAAGACGACATTCAATCATAGCTCTTCGTCCATGCTGTTCAAGACAATGTACATCCAAATCTCCATATGTTTCAAATAATACACCTTCTACAATGACACAAATTATACATGTGTTACACTTCTACTTGCAGCCAAGTACTGCTAAACCTAGAGCAATAAATTCAGCAACTTTGTAACAGTCAATTATCAATATTTTATGGTAATAATTGAGTATTTAAATATATAAAAGGTAAAGAGTAAAGCTATAAAATAAAGTCCATTTCTTTTTATTTCTATTATATCCATTTTACTGCTCTACAGCTGTTTAGCTTTAGAAAAGTTTTGAATTAGATGAAATACAAGTGTGCTCCTACCAAAAACTTCTCACCAGAATCAGTATCTTCTTATCAAATGAACAAACCTTCTCCAATCCCGCCCCCAACCCCCATCCCCTCGCACTCCTTGCAAGCAAGTCTATAAAATGATGCCAACTGCCGGTTGATGACCCTGTTGCGTTTCCTCTTCTCTATGAGAAGTTTTTCAGCTGTGTTGTCCATTTGCGCTTCAGCATTTGGTGAGACCACCCCACTGCCACCTTCTGCATCTTCAGCCCCACTCCCAGCCTCCATTGCACACAAGAATGGCATTGGGTCCACTCTCACTTCCACCTCTTCCATCGTAGCTCCCTCTTGGTATGGTGAAGGAAGGTCTCCCTCCTGCAACATAGCAACACAAATATAAACTCAGCACATGCAAACTGCCACGAACATATGAAAAATGTCAACTTTAATTGAATTAGCAGCCTAACAAACTACAAAAAAATGACACTGCAATAAGCAATTCGCCCAAAAATATCCTATAAGCATCAAGAAATCTTTCTACACTCCCTTCAAAATTTTCAACTATTCTTATTAAAATAATAAGATAATTACCAAGCCGAGTTAATTCCTAATCAGATTTTGTCCTGAAATCAAATTTAACTTAATAAAAACTGAAATTCCAAATCAAACATGATATACTGGCAGTATCTTATATTAAAATGAGCCAACGTTTTTCTATGCACACCAATAATTCGATATAAAAATTAGATAAGTTAATTTTTTCAAATTCTACAGTACAATTCAAAAGACTAATTTACTGACATACCTCTCAAGTTTAAAATTGAATTTCAAATTCTTTCAAATAAAATAACTTTAGTTTCTCATGAAAAAGACTTGATTCGCATATCTACAGAATCAAGCCCTAGAATTTGATTAGTTGAATATAGAAGAGATAGAAGTGGGACATGTCAATGTAAAATAATGGAAAGTTTCCTTTGTCTGAGATTTGCATCCTATGATGTATGTGCATACACAAAACATGTTCAGGAGCAATCCTAAAGCCTTTTCCTTGAAGATAAGAGACTTGGCAACCAAGCACGATGGGAGGGAGGCATAAACTCAATTAAACCTAAATACAAGCCTGGCATCTTCACAAGGGTAACCTAGCAAGAGATCTAAATCAAATTATAAGACTTGCGATAAAAGAAGAAATACTACAATTAGACAAATACATAACACACAATAATTTAAAACTAAAAAGTTGCAATTGAAATTGACTAGGAAAGAAACAAATTTACCAAACAAGGATTGAATACATTTTTCCAATGATGTCTCATACGAGAGAGCTAGAATCATAATTTCATCTTACACATTTTTATATTAATGAAGCCTTTCAAATAAATGGAAGAATTCCCTTACTTAGTAGCCTGTTGAACATAATTTTAAAAGATTCCATATGAAGGAAACTTCACAATACAAGCACCACTGTCCACTATTTGAAGATGAAAGCAAATGTTAGAAACACTAAATTGATAATTATTTTGAAAGAGCAGAAAAAATTATATTTTAAAAAAGCATCCTATAATCTCTCCTAGGTCATTGAATGCTACCTATATAACAGTTTCTATAGATTAACTTTAACATTATAGCATTAACCTTGACCATATTCCTCTCTAATACATATATACACACAAACACAACAACAAATAACCCCCTGAAAAATGAACTCTCATGCGATACTAACATTTTTCCATATATAAGTAATTTATCACAGCATTTGGCAGAACGCCATAAATATATTTGGCTATACAAATGAGATTATAAAAGGTGGGAAAATTATAGCTATAATGTCTTATAAAATTAGATTTACGGAAGAAAGATTATAAAGAATGACATTAAAATGAGTAAGATGCATTACCATTTGTTCAATTTTCACCGCAGGTTCAGCTGCAGCAGACACAGCAGTTGTTGCTAAAACTGTCAACTTATCTTGCATTTCAACAGCCATTGAGGCAAATCTGTGGATGCTTTCCAGCTTTTTTGAGCAGTTAGAGCAAACCATTTTTGGTAGCCGGTCGTCTGCTGAAACCTATCAAAAAACAAATGCCTTGACACGATGTCACTAAAATTCAAACTGACGATTAACATTACGACTCAACCAATTCTTAGACCACCTGTTATTTTAAACAATTATACGATCTGTATATTATTATCGCTTTGCTGTGCGAAGCACGATAAAAACGTCAGCCTATAACAATAACGATACGTTCACGAAGAAAATAAACCAAGCTAAATTTTCATAAATATTTTTCTTAAATTATGACAGAAAATTTATCAGAAATGTTATCTACGCTCCTCAGATTTTTTTATTATTTTCTTTCAAAAGCCGACTCGTCGACGAACGATCGCGTACGAATGATTCACAATAACAAATGTAAGCATATACTTTTGTGGTATTTTAAAAATATGTAAATCAATACAAATAATTTTTATTTATAATATATTTATTATGCATAAAATAGTAATGGTTATTAAAAATCAACATTCACATTCGTAAAATAAACACATTACGATTCAAAATAATACATATTTAGTTTTATTTATTTTCGTAAATAAATCATTAATGTCATTAAGTGCATATACCGCTACATCGAAATAGTAAATATAAATGTCAAACACTAAATGCTGGCGATACATTAGGTTTTTCAAAGCGGAAAGCGTAACATTTAATAGTGAAAGTGAAATGAGATACACCGGTAACAATACCGAAAGTTGTAATAATATCGAATGACAACCGGCATAACTATGCCCTGACATGACAGTCGGTATGTTACTCCATTATGCAATGAACCGCCTTGACAATTGACTTACCGCAATGTACAAATATTTCTTCATTTTTGCCTCTATAAACAGTCTTTTTCCTTCCTCTCCAAAAATAAAAATTCCCTCATCCTGTTCTGCGGTGCATATTCGACATAATTTATCTAAAAGGGATGACGACCCCATTTTTTCTATCGTTTTTAGCGTTGCACCATCACATAAATACAATTTTCTTGATTATTAACGATCCTTTTACTTATGACCTCTAACGACGACGCTGTAAAAACAGCGACGAACAAGTGACGCCGTAACGGCGTTCATACGCTACAATTCGTAATGCGTACCGCTGGAGAAAGTGATTCACGACAGATTAAAGATGGAAGAGAGAGCTGTCCGATTAAGGGCTTCGAGTTATTTCCTTCTCTGTTTTCGGATCAATGGCAATATAAAGGGTTCATGAGGTAGATTACAAATTCTTTTTAGCCAAAATCCAATCGTAACTCCGTGCATATCGCGTAATTGCGCACCCATTCCCATTCTCTCGCACGTACTCACCTGTGTCTTTGGAAACTCGGGTAGATAACACAATCCATGAAGACTGGGTCTGGCATCACGTTCCTGACGAAAACCAGATGAAACTGAGGCACAATCCTTCGTTCATAGTTTACAGTTGTAGAGCATGTGGGCACCATGCTATCGCTACGTGTAAATAAATAAATGTTGAGAGCATTAATGGGACAAGTGTGCACGACGAGGCGCTGCTAGCTTGGGGTTCGATCACCGGGTGAGGCACAGGGGAGTGCCGGGGACGAAAGGGGTCAGAGTGGAGGCAGAGCAAAGTCCCATCCCCTCCCACACCTCCCCCCACCTTTCCACGAAGCCACCCATCCCCTTCCAACCCACCCACACGGGCCTGCCCCCTGGTCTCCCCATGGGCTAGCTCTCTCGTCTCACACCACACTACGGGGGGTTCCTCTGGGGAGATCCACGTGCCCCACATCCTAACCCCTCCCTCAACTTCCCCCTCAACTTCCCCCTCCCCCCTTTCCCCTCCCACCCCTTTCTCCCTTCGCCCACTCTCTCCCCCTACGACCCCTCTTTCCTTTTTGCCCTCCCCTCACCTCCCCCTTCCTCGACCCTCTCTCTCTCTCCCCTCTTACTTCCCCCTCCCCTATCCACCCCCACTCACTCCCTTTCTCTCCCTCCCCCCCTTGTCCTCGTTTCAGCCCTCCGCTGTCTTCCTCTCTTCGCACCCCCTCTCACTCTCCACTTTCCTCATCCTCTCTTCTCCATCATTCGTTCCCTCTCTCTCCCTTCTCTCTCTCTCTCTCTCCCCCTTCTCTCTCTCTACCTTCTCTCTCTCTCCCTTCTCTCTCTCTCTCTCTCCCTCCCTTCTCACATTTTCCTTTCATCTCTTCTTCGCACGCTCTCTTCCCTTCTACTGACTCGGATAACAAGAAGGCTATGAGAGCTGATTCTCTCTTTCTCTCCGTTCCTTGTTATTTTTCTATTTTTCCGGACGGAATTTTATTTTATTTTTTGACTAAGGGAATATCGCGTTAGCTTCGACATCAAACCTTATACGTTGCGTTAATGCAGATTACACGTGAAAACCGACGCAAAATCCTCATTATTTTGTCGTTTAAATTATTTTAGCATTTCTCCCCAAAAGACACGAAAAAAGCATTCGGAAGAACATTAAATTGCGGAAAAACGCCTTATTGCCTTCCTACTTAATTGTAATTCACGTGACCTTGAGGGTAAAAAAATGTTTCGCGTCGGCATTTTCGTTATTGTTTTCTTTTTCAAGTTGTACGATGTGACTGCGATCTCGAAGAGTTTGAATAATGAATCCGCTTTTAATGGACATTTCACGCTTAAATGTGGGCCATTAATGTGCAGGGAGCTGTGCTCCGACACTCGGCGCATCTCGGAATTGCATGCTGACGCAGTCGCGGATGTTCACGCAGAAGTGCTCTTCGAATGATGAGGCGCTTGGCTTGATTACGTAATTAAAATGAATAATTTGGGCAAAAAAGACATCGAGAATTTGTTTCTTTGACCACCACATGCGAAGTTGGTTTTGGTGTGGCATGCCCAGAATTCCGACATCACTCCTTAAATTTTCTCATTCTTTAAAATTTCTCGTTACATGTAAAAAAAAAACGTTACGGCGTAAATTAGGCAGGATAAAATACGAGCAAATTTGCGTCGTAGCAGCTTTTTTCTCACTTTTCGTGTAACCTACATTCTTAAGGAATATTGAAACCGATTTAATGCAAACGGAAATTATTCCGCCATACTACTTCCCAATCCAGCACGTGATCTAGATTTTTAATTATTTTCTGTGAATCCTTCTACAGCCATTGCAGAGGAATCTTCCATCCAAGAAAAATTTCGAATTTGGCCACCTCAAATGATTTCTCTAGAATGCTTTTAATATATCGATTCGATTTTTTATCACATCTTCGCGCCGAAAAAATTACGCGAACTGGCCGGGATAATTATAAAGCGTACCCATTAGCGTAATCGCACAAAACTATATTCCTAAGACCGTCGCAGATTCTACTTCCGTCTTTCAACAATGTAGTTGGACCGATCCATCTTCCTTTAACAGGCTCGATATGTTCCGGGACCCGACTTTAAGCCTACTCGTTATTCCAAATGTTGCGAAAATTGAGCGTTCCACGGAGTCTGAAAAAAAACTATCAAGGAAAACATTTTCGCGAAATATAACAATCTAACCCTCAGAAAAAATGAGAAGTTTTTTTTAGTTGTGAATATCGAGCGCTTGACGATCTTCAGCCTCTCGAAGCCCATGCCCATGGGAGCTCGTGTTTGAACCTCTCCCCTTTATTTCCATCATATCACCGATCCCTCCGCTTCTTCCCCCCACTCCCTTCTACCTTCCGCCCCCCTTCTACTCCCCCCTCTCTCTCTCTCTCTCTACCCTTCCCCTCTCCCTCCCCACTTCCCTATCCGCCCACACCCATTTCCTCCCATTCTCCTACTAGCTCCAGTTTGCACCCATAGGTCTCTTCTAGGCAGCTCACATATCCGGGATTCTAGTTCGGTCTATATCGACTAGGAACACTATCCCTAGGTTAGATCAACTCGTGACAGGAAAACGGGTGATTTATATAAGGACGTCCAACGCGAAAACTCCATTTTATTTATTGCTACGATTTAATTGATACCGACACTTCCGCGCACACATAAGTAGATACGTTTAAGCGCGGATTGGCCCGGCTATTTTTTTTCAAAAATGTATTTTTCATACTGTGCGCCTGAGATTCTTATTTATTTTCTCGGAAAATTATTTCGCCAAAAATAAGGGATAATTTGTTTTTTTTAGGTCTGATAGCACGCTCTTGGCTTTCGATGTGTAAGCATTGGTGAAATAAGATGAATTTTGAGATGCAACCAAATATTCTTGCAAATATTCTATCGTAGGAAAGAAGGAGAATTTTGTGTAATAACCAGATCTCTTATAAACTCGGCATTTTTAAAAATCTCTCCAGTATTTTTGCTCCGGCGCGATAAATTATTTCCATAACGAACCAATGCCATTTTCCATAAACGAAATATTTTCGAGAAACTACACAATATAGGTTTAATTTTATTTTCTTAGGAACACGAATGATTACTCCGTTAAAATATTCTCTCTGTAACGATGCAAGCTAATAGCTTGAAAGGCTACGTACAACAGGTTGTAGGAGTGTCTAAAAGGATCCTGCAGCTAATAATGAAGGATAAGTGAGTCAAGAAAACAGTAAAAACGTTTTTTAACGAAATTTTAGAATGCACTAAATGGAAAGAAAACTAGAGCATAAATCTTAGAATCAAGCTAATTATCCGAAATTTTAAATTTTTAGCAAAAATTCTTCTAAAAGTTGAATAGTCATCTTCTAAAAGTTGTACGGTTTAGTTAGTGTCTTTTAGCTATAATACGGGATGGAAAAAAAAAACAAAAAACCAAGGTCATGCGAACATCGGGAAAAGAAGAAAACTTGAACATAAGGATTAGTAAAAAGCCGTTAGTACATGTTTTATTAAATGCCTTGGAAGCATCATTAGAAAAGATGAAAAATGTGCCGATGAAATAAGTACAGGGGTCGCGAACTGAAAAGTCCGCAGCTGGAAAACAAGCTCATCCATATAATCTATATAAATAAAATTGTAATTCTGTCTGTTTGTTTGATTGTTTGTACACACATCACGCGAAAACGGCTCAACGGATTTCAATGAAATTTGGGAATTAGTTGTAAATTGGCCCCACTTAAAACTTAGACTACCTAAATCAAAGTCTGTCGTCTTGAAACACAATGGCGGATTATTTTGAAAAAAAAAACCTCAAAATTCCACGCCGCCATCTTGGACAAAATGGCGACTATAAAACAATCAGAACGACGCAGTGAACTATCCTGCGGAATTTTTAAATAGTGTAACAGCTCCTGGGCTCCTCCTGGGATGGAAGTAGTACACAGGACATCAGAAATAGGATTGCAATGGCAAAAGCAGCATTTAATGAGAAGAAGGAGCTTCTCACAAGCAAGAAAATAAATTTAGAAACAAGGAAGAAATGGAAGTGGCCACTTGAATATAAACCCCGGATGATCATACTCACGGCATCTCAGATACCCTGAGGATGATGGCAGAGACATCCATCGAAACGTTGGGAAACCAAATCACCACCCGGCTGGAAACCCGAGAAAACTTCATTGCAGGAGTTAGCATGTCTGAACTCGGTCATTTATTTAGCGTTGAAAGAAATTGTACGCGAATGTATTAATATAAAGCTAAAATAAACAATTCACCAAAACGAGAAGTAATTATTTTTGTTACTCAATATGCGAATTAAAAAGTATAAGATACAATAATGAACGAAAGATTAAGAGACGCATAGTTAATTTTCGCGGACATTTTTAGCTGTAAAGATGTGTTTAGCTAGCCTGCGGTTCAGGGACGTAACTAAGGGGGGGCCCTGAAAACTTCTTGGCCCACCCAGCTTCCACTGAATTTGATCAGCAGATTGAAATTACCATCCCCACCCATTTTTATCGGAATTTTTTTACTGTAATTTTGACATTACGTTCGAAATAAGATAGGTTTCTACAATATAGTAGTTTGAAATGCGCGAGAAGCTAGGTTCTACAATGTAGTTCTTTTTAATCTCTTGAGTAGAAAATGCATTCAAAACGATGTAAGTAAAACACTCCAAGGAGGCACTTGTGTGCGTGTGTGTTTTCTTCACAAGAATTAGGTCCCGCCGATTCCTCCGGAGACCTACAGCGCGTACGTGAGTTTTCTCTTTCCTTTTTTTTACGGTGAAGGATCTATTACCTTTTACTTACTTTGTATTGTATCACCCGTGTCTCGCATTACCCTTTTATCATTCAGAACGATGTCTCCAGTCTCCAGATGCCAACCAGTCTCATAGGCACTATCCCCGGGCTGATTGTGAGTGGTCACAAAATATTTTCCATGGGGCCATTGTTGTTGTTGTTTTGGTGTTTTGGTTATCCAATTAAACAGATTTAAAAAATTGCCGTTTGGTGAATCAGTTCTGTGCTTCGTGGGTGCTACGCTCAGATCTACCTTCGGATGGCGCCGCTCTCGACGTTGTTTATTTCTCGAGTGGATACTCACTCGCTTTGTCCACTATAAACATCCTGTGGATCGCCACTCTGCCTTATGAATGTGAAGCCGTGATACATCTGGCCTTTTCGGAAGACAATAAATCGGATTGTATCCGTGGGAAACTGCCCGAACTCAGCCTGAATTTCCCACCGAAGATGAGAATACGAATGCCCTAGTCCAGTCGATGTCTAACATTTGAAGAGTTAAGGACAGCGGGATTTAAGGTCTGTTCAATTCAGTGATGCAAAATATCGTTATCGCTAGAAAGTTCGTATACTTCATCGTAATGGAATTTTATAGTGGTTCAGCAGATTCAGAAATATTTATATTTTAATTCTAATTCCTAATTAAGGTTGATTGTTTGAAGACTACTTGTGACATTGAGCCCGGAGAGGTATTCCAAGCACAACGTCTATTAAGTTTGAAAAAGTTCAGGTATGTGACAAATTTAATTATAATTAGTCTAACGATGAAAAGTCGCGAAAATTGGTAATCGGAAGTTAACGAAATTTGTACAAAATGAATATTTATCCAAAATAAGCAGACACGTGTTTTCCCGTTTTGTCCCATCCCTCATTTTGAAGAAATTAATTTTTACAAACATGAATTTCCACCAATCGCCCCAATATAGAAAGCATAATCCCCCTCTGAGCGTGACGCTCTTATGAAAGTTTACACTGGATTAAAATGTTTTAAACTCTTTCCATCCATTCATAAAAATACGTAAATATGGACCAATTTTCTTCTAGTTTGCTTTATCCTACAGCTAAAACTGTAAACTATTCCGTACTTGCAATGCTTAGATGCTAGGCGTTCGAAATCTTTAGAAGTACGCATTCCTTTACGAAATTTTATGGACTTTTCGTATTCTTTCCGAGCATTGCCAAGGTGTCCCGCATTGTCTCCGATTCAATTGCTGCCGATCCGCCCCTGATCTAGTTTATAAGCTTTTTCCTGTAACTTAACTTTACAGTAAAACTAGTAAATTAGTTATATACTTGACAATACATAATTTTGGATGCATTTAATAATTTATTTTAAATTCTATGATTAATAGATTTTTTTCACTGATTTCGATTTTGAAAAAATTATCGTTTAAAATTTCCGTTTTTAAAGGACACAGGGCAGTTGAACAAAATGAGTAGCAAAAGAATTAATATATCGGACTATTTTGGGAAAGCTGCGAATAAGAAGATCAAAGTAGAAAATCCTAAAGAAACGGCTATTATCGAAGAGGATGACTTTGAAACAGTTATTAGTGAAAGTGAGGAAACAAGTTCAAATTCTGAAAGTGAATTCCAAGATTGTGAATTCGATAAAATGAATTTAATGCTTAATTCCGATTGTGAAGATAGAGATAGTGTGTACACTAGTGTCGAAACAGAGCCAAAACTTGAAGAAATTCCTGGACCTCAAGATTTGTCTCAAATTGTGACCGACGGCTCTAAACAGCCGAAGTTGTGTTTTCCGAGTCGGAAATTTCAACCCTATTTGGTATGAAAAATTTCCATGGTTAGAATACAGTGTGTTAGATGATGCTGCATATTGCTTCCCATGTCGTTTTTTTTTAAATTCTATTGATTCGAACATGCCGTTCGTATCCGTTGAATTCAGAAATTGGAAGAAAGCCATGGAAAAAGACTCAGGACTTTGGCAACATGGCAATAGTGATTCTCATAAAAAGTGTGAAACATCATGGGATATGCAAAAGGTAATGTCAAAAAATAATGCATCTGTAACTTCCTTGTTGAATCATGCTCATTCTAGCCAAGTAAGTGAAAATAGGCAATATTAAAGAATTATTTGTCAGGTATTAAGATCTACAGCAATGCAAAATATAGCTCAGCGGGGAAATGATGAATTTGACCAAAGTTTAAATAGAGGACATTTTCTAGAAATTTTAAACATCTGAACATTCCGATACAGTAAAAAAAAATTTCTTGATGGTCCAAAAAATGCCAAATATACTACTCCTTTAGTTCAAAATGAAATTTTGAAAATAATGTCGGATTTGGTGATTCGACAAATAAAGGATCAAATTAACCAAGTAGAGCATTTTTCCATTATGGTAGACGAATCAAAGGACATTTCTAAGAGTGAACAACTGTCGGCTGTAGTTAGATATTTTTTAGATGGTACAGTATTTGAACGATTTTTAGGCTATAAACAAGAGGAGTACCTTAATGCAAGCGCACTATTTTCTTATATTAAAGAAATATATGCTAATTGGGAGATTGATTTATCTAAATGCGTTTCACAAACATACGATGGCGCAAGCGGTAGATTGAATGGAGTACAAAAATTAATTCGAGATGAAGTACCTCATTGTATATATGTACACTGTTTCAATCACAGGCTGAATCTCGTGATCGTCGATGTTTGCAAAAACGTAAAACATGTAGACGTGTTTTTTCCTGTGTTGGAGGAATTGTATGTCTTTTTTTCAGGATCAGCTGTACATGCGCGATTTATAAAGCTACAAAGGAATATTAACCCGAATAGCAAATTGCAGGACCAAAAAAATTTGTTTTACCCGATGAACAGCTCAAACATCTGTATGTTCGACAATGAAAAATACTTTTGAGGCCGTATTAGTCTTGTTGAATGTAATTTCAAATGAAGCGGGAGCACGTAGAGTAGAAGCCAATCGTTTGCTTGATGCAATTGATTTTCAATTTGTATTTAACTTCTGTATGTTTACGGAAATACTGGGAAAACTCAAATCTGTTAGCGATTTCTTGCAAGGCGTCACTTCAGATTTAACGAATTCATTAATATTAATACAGTCTTTGGAGACGTTTTTCTTGAACCTGAGATCTGATGAAAACTCTGCTTTGAACTTTGACCATATTTACAAAGAACCACTAAAAATTGCAAATAATAATAACATTAATATTCCAAATAATGAAAATTCTAATAGAATTTCCAAGTTTGTACTAAATATGCAAATTATGTAAATACAGAGGAAAATAATTATCAACGAAATGTTAATACGAAAGATAAAATTCGTACCCAAATTTATATTCCTGTGTTAGATAAAATAGTAGAGGAATTACACGCAAAATTCACAAACAATTAAATCCGATGCATGAGAAATTTTAAAATTTTGAACAATTGAAAGCTTTTGCTTTGAATTATAGCATTGACATTGATAATTTAAATGCAGAATTACAAATTTTACCGAAAACCATTAAAAGATATGAGTTAGAAATCAAACTTAAAATTACAAATCTGTTTCAACTACTAGAAATGTTGACGAAGTTCAAATTAGCTTTTCATGAAGTTTATAAATTATGTGCAATAGCAGTAACAATACCAATGTCAACTGCAGCGTGCGAAAGATCGTTTTCGTGTTTAAGACGACTTAAGACATACCTAAGAAATAAAACTGCCAATGATCGTCTTTCACATTTAGCTGTATTGCACATAGAAAAAGAGCTTACCGAATCCATTGATTTAGATCAAGTTGTAGAAAGATTTGCACAAAAAGCTGGTGGTAGACGAATGCAATTATTAAAATAAAATGCTCGTCTTAATTCTTGTACAAGGCATGAATGTATTCTCATAATATTAATTTTTAATAATTTATTAGTATTAATCTTTTATAATGTATTAATGCTTAACATACATGTTTGTCTACTTTCATAACTTTATGTTAAATGTGATAAAAAAATTTTAATTTAAGTTTGTATTATTTGGTAATTGATTTATAATTAAGTTGGAATGACTATGTGTATTTTACAAAATCAAAAATACATTTCGCATTAGGTACTTAATGCAATTGAAATGTGTTCATTTCTATAGTAGATTAAAATCCGTCATTATGACAAAATTTTCGGAGGAATTAAAATTATCTTTCTTTAATAAAAATGTAAAATCTTTTTTCTAAAGTAATAAAGTTGTTTTAAAAAATAAATTCAAGAGTTTACAATTAATAAATCTCACATAATGTAATGAAAATTTCGGTCTTTATAATTCGATAAGAAAATGACTGATCTTTGAAAATAGAATACAAAAATGTGTTGATTTTCTTTCCCCATCTAATTCTATTATCAGACCAAATTCCAAATATACCGTAAGTTTTCTAAGCATTGATTGATCTTTATATTCATCCAAAATGCATAGCCGTAATTAATCTGTAAAGTATACCTAAGATGAAGCAAAACATATTTATTGCTTTATATATCATCTTTTCATGAACTATTCAATGAAAAAGATTCGTTATTCTAAAATTATTCAATCCTCATGAAAAAATAAATATATTCCGCAATTAAAATTTAATTAGTTTCGCCATTCTCTCGTTTATTTTGGAAATACTGAAAATTACCCTGCCCCCCCCCCCCCTCAATTTTCATTGGCCCTCCTTTGCCCTCCCAAGAATAAAAGTCTAGTTACGTCCCTGCTGCGGTTATTACAGAAATAAGTGGCTGCTACTCGCCTGCTGCTTGGAAAGGCAGCGGGCCCGAATCCTGCGCAAGTAGGATTTTTTCCAAGGTCGCCCGTGTGGTTTGAGAAGACCGCGCAAATTCAGCACTTCCGTCCTTTGGAAGGGACGTTAAGCCCCCTTGGTGTTCTTCGTTAAGAGTAGGCTTATGCCGGCACCGGGTGTCTCTTCTCCCTTGCTATCCAGCTATTCATTGCGCCACCTCTTAGATACCCATTGCGCGTAGGAAAGAGGTGAATCAACTGGGAACATACATAAGTACATTATTACAGAAATAATGAGATTAATGCGGGCGAGCATCCTGTTTTCTGTGTCAAAGCGAGCGTTTGGGTTCGCGTGCATGCATGTGTTCGCTTTTGTGTGTGTGGGAATGAGTAACTGCGTCACACAGTTACTCATTCAATTGGTTCTCCATCTTGAAAATTGCATGGTATATAGAGAATGAGGAATGCGATGAAATTTTTTAAGAATTTTATATTGGTGAGTAGATATCTATATCTATTAAGTAATTAGAGGGAGGAAGGAAATGAGAATGGGAATGAGCAGAAATTGAGAAAGAGGAAGAGGACGTAGCATTTATATAGGACTAAAACGAGCTGCAGTACAAAAATAACAATAGTAAATTATAATTGATTATAAAAAATGTTATACTATTGAATCATGCGCCATTGCCAAATGGCGGGAATTCATAAAACTAAATACAGGTCACATAATTTTCAATGGATTTCTTTAACTGATAACAGCAAATATTTCGAAACGAATTTCAAATAGGAGTGAAAAAATTACGTTATGACTTTTATTTAAATTTCTTTAACTAAAGTGATTTTTCTGGAAATTTTTCAAAGCTAATATAGTTCAAAGAAAAGTGCGATCTTAAAATATTGTTAAACTAATTGCAGTTCATGTAAGTATTTAGTTAATAGTAAGTAAGTTACTACACATATTTCCTTTGATAGTAAACTGACAATTCGTTCACATTTTATCCTGTTTTTTACAAGTTAATAAGAGTAAAATAATTCATTTATTAAGTTAAATTCTATACGTTTTAAATAACTTTTAATTTTCTCAAATATTTCAAGTAAATTTCAGTTACTTCTTTATGCAGTATATCTTATTATTTCGATTTTCCTCTTATTTTCATCAAATATTTGGATAATAATTTGGCCTCTCTGCTAATAATTGCTTAAACAGTTGAATCAAAACAATGATAACTTTCAAAAACACTTGTCATTCGTCACCGAGAGGATACAGCGAGGGCCGATCAAGAGGAAAATAAATGAAATCCAAGGTGGAAGCCTTTAGGGAAAGAGAGGAGACAATTAAGAATTAATTATGGAGAGACTGCGGCGCAAAATTTCCCCCGTGGCCGTAATTTGTGACTCATGGAGAACTTCAATAAATTGTTAATTAGATTAAATTCAAGGTAGTAAAGAGAAAATGGCGATAAGGAGTTAGGAAAGATACGCCGTGTTTATTTGGCTTATTTTCGCCATCGCGTGTCTCCCCTTTCCTAATTTTGAGTAGAAAATAAACGATATTTTCCCCGAGTATTTTATCCGTATTTACCCAAACGCAATTCAGTAGTGCCCGTACGGCAATAAATCTTATATAATAGCTCGAAAAGTAATAAAGCTTTTTTCCGTGCTCGCAAATCTCTGCTGGAATAAGCACCGAAAAGAAAATGTTCGCCCTTTATGATGCATTAATCGCCTAACTCAGTGGTGGCAAATACACGTCATGGGTGCCAAACTAGGCACAATTTTGTCGGCACGTGAAAAAATTTCTACAACGAAAAAAATAAATGCAAGAGGTACTTGTATATTAACCGGGCCCACCGGCAGCGGCACCGTCGATGACGAGATATGGTACTGATACCGGTGGCGGCAGTGGCGCCATCAACGGTGTACTACTACTGTTAGCATTTCGAAACAGCGAGAGTGGAGCCGTAAATGGCGAGAAAGCGGGGAGACACTGCACTACTACTAAGCCATACGAAATAATAAAAATTATGTACTGAAGAAACGAACGAGGAGGAGTAAAAGCAGTGAAGATCAACTCATACCTAAGGTGACCAGGCGTCCCGATTTCGGCGGGACAGTCCCGCTTTTGAGCAGCGTGTCCCGCTGTCCCCCAAAATCTTTAGGGCACGCAAAATTGTCCCGCTTTTGGATATATTCATGAAAAATGTCCCGATTATTCCAATGTTTTTGCAACAAATGAAACATTAGATAAAACAATTCACAACAAAGAATTAAACAACATAAGACAATCAAAGATACACAAATAATAACAGCGAATGAAACAAAAATAATAATAATCAAAAGAATATTAATCAGTTTCGTCCACAACAAAGCGGATGACACAGATCACCAATCGGCCGTGATGCAACTTTCACGTTGCCTAATAGCATTTCGCAGCTGTCAAAACAAATGATGTAATTAATCGGGATACCCGTTATTCAAACGTGTCGTAAAGGTTGTATAGAATCGGTATCGGCCTAGATGGCGTCTCACCGTCTATGTCTGATTCAGTTTGAGGAGTTTGGAATGCATCAACGCTTGGTGGAACTATTCACTTATTTCAGAGACAGAGATATCAGCCACAAACAAATGTCAGAATTAATTCAGTTTATATTATGTCTCCCTGGAACTAATTCTCCTGTAGAACGTTCTTTCTCACAAATGAATATGTTGTGGACATTTGGAAAATCTCAACTTAAATTCTGAACCCTCAAGGTCTCACTAGTGACAAAAATAAATCTCAAGCAAACCTGCTTGGAATTCTATAATACATACTCTGAAATCCACTCCTGAGTTACTAAAGAAGATTTCATCAAGTGAAAAGCACGAAAATTAAAGGTAGCTGTGAATTGGTAAATTATCATTATACGTTGTAAACCTATATTAATTATATTGATGTTTAATATATGGCTGATCGGTTATTCTTTTTTTGGCTGTGTAATCAATCGGCCCACCTTTAAATTAAAAATTACTTAAAGAAGATTATAGTTTATATTAGAGGGATCTAAAAATATATATTAAAGGATGGTATAATAATTTATTATATTTGGAGTTAGAAATTCACGAGCAAGTTGGAGACATTTAGAAAAGACATTGTTCTAGAAATTTCTTTGGTTGTGTGCACTCCTCGAAGAAAAAATGCTTAAAAGTGTAAAAACACTGGAAGAATGGTCAGTATTGCTATTATATTAGTTGTTCTCGAAATAATTATAAAATATTAATATTGGCATACTTTGATTAGTATTATTGTTTGGTACACATGACCCGCATGAAGCATGATTTCCGATTTGACCCGCGTTGGCCAATGGGTTTGAACCCCTGTACTACTAATTATTTATACACGTGAGGATGTAAAATATACAAGGTGCGTGATATTTAAAAAATAATTTTTGCACGCTGTATATAGATAAATTTTACATCGCGTACGTCTATATTCATTTTCCAGTTTATTTTCTTTTTTTGGCACATCAGCCAAAAACTATTTGCCAACCCTGGCCTAAACGCTCCCCTCGCGGAGGAAGCTGGAAAGTGAACCGTACCAATACGGCGGAAGTGCGCACGACATGTATCAATTAAGGCGTCAACCTCGTTAAAAATCACCTTTGATTCGCCTATTCGTTGCATGCAGATACGGTTGCCCTCCAATAGTCGTCATTGCCCGCTAGAGCTGTTTAGCCGCATGGGGAGAGGGCACGGAGGAAATGGGGTGAGGACGCGAGATCAATTTAAAATCCGTTCGTTCGCGGCGCAATTGTCTTGCACGCTATGCCGAGCACGACATAGGTTGTTACACAAGTAGAACATGGCGTGATATGCTTACTAGATGAAAGACGTTTTTCCCAGCGTCCCGGCGTTCTTCCGATCGCGACAAATGACAGTAGCCGGGCGCAAAAGAGCGAGGCGTGCGGGTTGGGTGACGCGGGGAAAAAATAACGAGTGCCTTTCAATGGATGACCGCCGCCGTTGAGCAACGCCAAACCACGGCCAAATTTTTTTCTGATTGTTTGGTTTTGCAAAAATAAATAATCACCGAGTTCTGTTCATCGATTGCATCAAACAAATCATTTAGGTAACACTATAGCCACAAAATGGTGAATTTTATCCTTTAATGACTATAAGATTAATCTATAGCCTATACTTATGTTGCTTTGTATTGGAATATTTGTAAAGCCACTGTGACGGATTAAAATTATCTTCTCATGACAATTAAACTCTTAATGAAAATCATGAAAATGCGAGTGGATTATTCAAATGTAGCAGCATGGTAATGTTACAGCTAAAAGTTAAAATAAACGCTTTGTAAACAATTTCGATTCAGATAATTAACTTGATCATTACTACTGCAGTGCAACTATCTCTATGTCGTAGCAAAAGTTATGGATCTTTTACGTTATCTGTTTCATTTTCCTCTCTCCGGGTTGGGTTGATTGTTCGAGGGGAAGAAATAGAACGAATCCAACCCCAACCCAACCCGAGGACAGGGAATAGAACGAATCCAACCCCAACCCGGGGGAGGAAACGGAACGAATCCAACCGCCAACCACTCAACTCAACCCGTGGGGAGGGAATAGAACAAATCCAACCCACAACCACTCGACCCAGATAATTGACTTGATCATTATTACTGCAGTGCAACGATCTCTATGCCGTAGCAAAAATAATGGATCTTTTGCGTTATCTGTCCCCCAATCTAGATGTTTCATTTCCCTCTCTCCGGGTTGGGTTGAGTGTTCAGGGGGAAGGAATGGAACGAATCCAACCCCAACCCAATCCGAGGACAGGGAATAAAACGAATTCAATCCCCAACCACTCAACTCAACCCGATGGGAGAGAATGGAACAAATTCAACCCCCAACCACTCAACCCAATCCGTGGAGGGAGGAAATAAAACGAATCAAACCAATCAGCCCAACCCGAGGGAGAAGGAATATAACGAATTCAACCCCCAACGACTCAACCCAACCCGGGGGAGGAAATAGAATGAATCCAATCCCCAACCTCTCAGCTCAACCCGGGGGGAATAAACGACCCCAACTCGGGGGAGAGAGAATAAAACGAATCCAACCTATAACCACTCAACCCAACACTGGGGGAGGGAATAGAACAAATCCAAACCCAGACCACTCAACCCAACCCGGGAGGAGGGAAATGAAACATACACATTGGGGGACAGATAAAGCATAAGGTCAAAAGTTATTATCTATTAATATAATAATACCCCATTTCTTTGTACAATTGAAGCAGTCTTTCTATATTTCCTCGTAGTTGGCGGCTTTATTATTCCCTAAAAAATCAGTGCAGACATCCTTGAACGCTGTCCAAGCTTCTGATTCAATTTCGTTCAAAGTAATATCAAAACTCTTGTCCTTCATAATATCTCGAATTTGAGGTCCGACAAAAATTCCTTCCTTGATTTTTGCCTCACTTAATCGGGGAAACGTTTTTCTTAGATACAGGAACCCAGGACCATCCTTAGTCATTGCTTTGACAAAGTTTTTCATTAGGCCAAGTTCAATGTGGAGTGGTTGTAATAAAACTTTGTTGCTATCAACTAGTGGATGATAAGAAACGTTTTTTTGTCCAGAAACTAAGGTCTGACGCTTTTCCCAATGCTTAATGGAGTAATGTTTATACTTAGCTATGCTACCCCACTCGCAAATGAAGCAGCAGTACTTTGTATATCCTGACTGCATCCCTAATAAGATAGATATCACTTTTCAGTCACCACATATACTCCAAGTGTATTTATTGTAATCAATTTTCTCAAGTAGTTTCCGCATATTTTTATGAGTTTCCTTCGTGTGTACCGCATGGGCAACTGGTACGGAAGGATATTTGTTGCCTTCAGACTCCGTTTTAAGGGATCTATAAAGTGTCGCCATTGGTCAGTTTTATGCTCTTGTCCTAAATCAGCCATGAGCCCATGGACATCTTTACAGAAAACCAAATCACCAGCAGACGCAAAAATCCCGACTCCAGGGCAATGAGCTGAAAACCAATGCAGGCAACGATGAAAAGTTGGCGTACTAAAAGATATCTCTTAATGGAGGGAAATGAAATGGAAAATATTGTGCGACAATTATTATTTTTAAATAATTAGGTTTTGCGTTTTTCCAATAAAAAGTCGTTTTTAGCGAGTTTCTTCAATAGGCAGGAAAGTCGCACGTGCCGTTATTGATAAAACCAAATCAAAATAACAGGTCCGTTGTCTTAAGAACGAAATGCTTTTCTTGTAAACCAGATTTATGCAGTTATTTAGAATTAGATTTAATAAATGTTATCATTATTAGCGGCATATTTTATTTACGAATCTTTCCAGAGATTGAGTTTCTTAGTCAAGTTCCTCTAGATCAGCGTTTCTTATACTTTAGCAACCTGAGGAACCCTTTCGTGCAAATTTCTTTGCTGCGGGACCTCCTGGACTACTGCTGGGGCCCCTCGAGGGTCTGCGGACCACAATTTTAGAACCGCTGCTCTAGATGAATAACTATCTTTCAAATTTATTTAACAATACGTGTGGATGTGATGCAATTAATTATTAAGAAAAAATTACTAAAAGATGTGCTACTAAAAGTTTTTCCTATACGTAATCAGCCGGATGACTACCTTCTTATGTTAGCGGTAGCAATAGCACTATAGAATTTCATATGATTAGTAATCATTCCCTAATTACATACCAGTGGTAAATGTTATAACTTCTGTTATCGTTACCTGAAAATATATCAACTGAATGTAAGATTGTAAACCTTATTAATCATCGCATGGAGCGACTGTATCTTAATTAAGATAAGAGCTTATATATTCCTAAAACATTCCTGAATATGAAAAAATAATATTCGGTGTGAATTTTTTTGAACCTGTAATTCTATTGAAGAGATTTAATTTTTAACATGATTACATTACATTTATTGTGTCAGCTCCGATGGTAAGGAAGGTAGAATCAAAAGCGCCAAAAAGGAAATTCTTGAAGCATATTGGCAACCGCGAAGTTTTTTTCGCAGATTTAAATGTTTTTGATTGGAAATTGGTCGCGTTGACGTAGCACTTTATATATATTATATTTGAGATAAAAAATCCAGGAAAACAAGAAACGATAAGTCCATGCCAGGACTAATGCAGTTTCTCCAATGTTGCATATTTTATTCTAAATTTGATTTTATTTTATATTAAGAATAAGAAACGATATTAATTTTTCTTTAAAACGGTCCAGGTCCGAAGATCGTAAGTCAATTTCTTCTAATTTTAATTTGTAAAAAAGTAAAAACATGCAAGTCGAAAAATCGATTTTTACGTATTATCTTATGAGAAATGGCATCCCCCTCCCGTTCCCCCCTCCCACCCACACATCCTCATGGTCCCATTAGTAAGTGTACCAAGTTTTAAGACTAAGTTTCTTGGTTTTCAAGATATGCTGTCCACACACACACATTGCCTTTTATTAATAGAGATTTTATTTTATATTTTAATTTCTATTTTATTTCATATTTTAGTTCGTATTTTATTTTATATTTCATTTTCTATTTTATTTTATATTCTGTTTTGTATTTTATTTTATTTTATTTTATTTTATACTTTATTTTATATTTTATTTTATATTTTATTTTTATTTTTATTTTAATTTTATTTTATATTTTCTTATTTATATAATATAAAATAATAGAAGCATGTTTTAAATTTGCAGTAGCAGTGACCTTTCTTCTTCCTTGTCGCTTAAAAATTCTACGTTATAAAGTACAATGCATGCACTCAGATCAACAGTCCATGGCTGAAGTGTTGGCGAGTGGGAAATAACACATTTGTGGGTCAAACTGAGTCCGGCAATAACCGTCTCTATGGCAACACTCCAGGAATAGAACTCCGGACTTCCATTTTCGCCCAATTAATTATGGCCCTGAGGTCGGCCCTGGTTGCACGAACCTCATACCGAGTTTCATGAAAATCGGTCCATTGGCGCCAAAGTTGCTCGCGGAGGATGGACATACACACACACAGACATGGCCATTTCATAAGGTTTCCTTCGGATACCAGCCAAAAAATCATTCCTTTCAACGCTAAGACATTTTCCGACTCAGAATAACACCTGAGATCATCGAGGTTGCTACGTTTCTCCGTAGTCTATGCGACAACGATTGGAGAGACCCCTAAAACGCCTTCAAAAATCTATTTTGTCACAGTTTAACGCGACAAACATTTGTTCAAAGCTTAAGTAATTAGGTCACGAGGCCAAGTTAAAAAATAAAGCGCATTTCTTCGAGGCCATTGGAATTTATTGGGACCAATTCATATTGCGACTATATTTAAATATAGATATTTGTACATTGAGCCGGATTAATAACGGCAAGATGTTGTAAACTGCCGGCTAAGCGGGTCTCGAATAATCGGAATTTCAATTAACCGGAATTTTAAAACAAAACCTAAATGTTTTTATACTACGTTGCGTATGACTAATGAAGGTGTTAATGCGTTGTACATTATTGCTTGGACTGTTCTCTTACCTTATACAATAACACCGTTTTATGACTATTGTAGACACTTGAGTAAGTACATAGTTGTCGATTTTATTTGTTAACTTATTTAACATTTACTTAATTTTTACTTTCTCATATATGTTATATTGAGAAAGTATTGTAATCGTGAAAAAATTCGACTTCGAGATTTTGATGGAAATACACGTTTTAGGTGCCCCTGAGTCCATAAAAGTTGTTTCCGCCATGCCGTTTGTCTGTCAGTCTGTCTGTTCGCGGTTCTAGGGCCCAAACACTTTCATAAAATCGAATTATATCTAGTATGTATGCAATATATCATCTTTTGCAGACCCTTTTTTCATAAAAATGATATTGCACAAAAATAAAGGGCAGTTTATTCTTGGCGATTTTTAGAAAAATTTGATTTACTCAAAAATGACTCCAGTAAATTTGATTAAAATCAGTCCAATTGTAGAGACTGATGTCAAAAATAATACTAAGCCACATGTCCCAAAAATTACTATATATCGTCCAGTGGCATTATTTCTGTTAAAGACGCTCAGCGAACGCGTCAGAGGGAAGGGGAAACTGGGGATTCCCTAATCTAAAATTCCATACTTCACTGTTAACGCCACGCGCTTTTTAGTGAGACGTATTAGATGTGAGAGGTTGATGGTGTTAGTCGCTTTGGTTCTGTTGCTACGCATTATTAACATAATTGGCAGTGAATTGCCAAGCACACAGAGTTAATTTCGGGGCAAAGAGTGTAATGACACCAAACGTACATGAGAAAATTTGTGCAATGTATATTGCGCCGTTTATTCATTTGTGCGGACTGGTACGCATGAATAGGAACATCGATCAATCGCAATATTAATCGGAATAAGCTCGGTCCCTAGGCATCCAGTAAATGGAAAATTTACAATATTTTGGTTTTTTTGCATAACTCCTATTTTCATCTCAGGATTTCACCGAAAGCATTTTAAAATATCTAACAATAATAAAAGGCTACTTCTGGCCCTTTGTGGCTCCCTCTGCCACGCTATAAAAATGATAATAACTCGATAATGGTACGAGATTCATTTGTAATATTTGGTAGGAATGATCGATTCACATATTGTAAGATGATGACGAAAAGAAATCTCGGAAAAAGTCCTAGGTTCGACTCCAAGGTAGGCATATCCATTTCCCATATGACAACACGCAAAAATCGACTTTTTCACTTGCAAGCTTTTATTATTTTTGAGATCTAAATTAGAAAGAATTAATCTATTATCTTCGGATCTAGCCCATTTTAAAGAAAAACTATGAAGTTTCTTATTCTGTTCATCTTTTTCCGCCTACAGTTCGAAATTCCTCATATTAAACGTTTAATTCACGTATTTTGGGGGAATCTTGTAATTTTAACGGGATGTTGCCATGCCAACCCATTACATTGTTAAACCTCGAAATCCTATTGTTATTTCAATCCTTATGGGTGAAAGCGTGTTATGAATGCTCTTACAATTAGAAGGAGAGAGAAATTCTTTTCATAGCAACCAATGCAAACAACATTCGTTGCGGTATTTACGAGAACTACATTTGAATGTAGAGCATTAATCAATCGCATATCAAAATTAGGTACTTAGAATCATCGTAGGAGTTCGAAACTTAAAACAACGAACGCCTAAAAGAACGAAAGTTTGTTTTCTTGCCATCCAAAGAAAGACAAAGTATATTTATGTAAATTTTTTATTTCACGAAAACCTTTCCCGTTGAATTTTAACGGGCATCTCCATAGTTAGATACTAATAGAAACGTTAAAATATGACCGTAACTAATCAAAATATGAAGCAGGAAGACTGGAGTTGTTTTGCACTTGATCGCAAATACTATTGGGAGTAAAAGAGGAAATGTCGTGAATTTAACGGGTCGGCTATGGAAATTAAAAAGAAAAGTAACGATGAGAACTTGAGGGAGAGGAAAGAGAGGGTAATGGAGGATTGCAGGAGGGCGGTGAAGGTGGGGAACGCGGGAGGGGGGGTGGCTAGAGAGAGAGAGAGATGGCTGATGAGGAAACTTAGGGCAGCAGTTCCAATATTATCACACTCAAGAGTGCAACACAAACGATCATGAACAGCGAAAGGGATCGGTCGGGCAGTCATTAGAACACATCGCCTTCTCAAGTGGGTTTTTATGATCGCACCAATCCCGCTCAAAGATTTATCGTGACGCTGCCACAGGGAGCGCTGTATTAGTGGGACTATTCGCGACCGCGTAGTTCAAGAGTTGTGATTTACGAAGTCATCCATGACCTGTTGACGGTAGGGAGAGTATGCAGTTCTGAACTACTCGAGTGCGGCACCCAACGGCATTAAAACGATAAATCTCTTCGAGAATAAACCTACAGGGACGAAATTTTTAAGTTTTTAAAGTGTTGGGAGCATTTCGATCCGAAACAGTTTCGTCTCTCTTGATTTTTTCCGAGTTTCGTCTCCAACGTTCATATTACATAGTTCCTTTACGTTCGCCGTTGTTTGCGTGCAAATGGTACCCGAGAGTATAATCGTAGACGTTGTAGCTATTTGAATCCGGCAATTCTCTTCAATAGAAACGCTACGATCACCCCTTCAAAAAAGGCAGAAAAATCTTCATTTCCATCGATTATCCCAAATTCGCCCGAGCGAGTGTTAACGCGCCGCTTCCCCTTGACAACAAATCAAGGGAAAAAAGGTAATATGGTAATATTATACGTCATCACATGAAAAATAACCTAAAGCATCTCACAAAAGATAGTTCGATTCAATTAAAGGTCGTTCGCGTAATATTTTTCCGGCGGCCCGTCGGAAATAGTCGCGAATTTTAGGAGAAAAATCGGAATTCTTTTTTGATAAAATTTTAGAGAAACCGATCCAACAATGCCTATCGGAAACTCAAACAATGACCCGACCGGGTCTCCATCGAAGGAAGAGTACTTGAAGATCATGCTGGACCAGGCAGCCAAGAGAGGTCAACTTTGTTGTGGGTGGAAAAATGGCGAAGAACCTCCGGCAGATGAGCACGCCTACGTTGAAAGCGTCGACTTTGAAGGTGGTTGTGCCAGTGGAGAGAACTATGGTAGCTCGATGAGTTACGCAAATGTCAAGGTCAGGACACGCAACGGCGTCAAGAAGATGGGAATAGTAATCAAAAACCTTACGGTGAGTTTGTAAAAAAAAAAACTAATTAAATTAATATAAGATTGACCCGAGATCCGTGCCAAGTGTTAGGACAGACATAGACGATCCGTCTCAAAAGTGAGCATTAAATGGAAGAAGCGGAAATTCCAAACATCTATGCCGGATAAAGTGACCAATTATTAGGACCCCGTGTCAGTACAAATGGGATTTTACCTAATAAAAATCAACACATTCGGAAAAAGTGTCTGAATAAATTTTAAAATCAGCACGGAATTCTTATACTAAAAGTTGGAGTATCAACTTTACCAGTCAGAAATGTAGCAGTGTTAGTTTTTACGAATAATCTTGGCTTAAAGTTCGATCAATACTTACAGACAGAACAGAAAGCAATGTGACAAAAATACCAAAAACTGAGTCCGATGACTAGACTGTGACAACATTATTCGTAAATCAGCACGAAAATTGGCAGAAAAATTCAATCCGTATAAAATTATCAAAATCAGACAGGACTGAATGAATTAGCACTTGACGATTGCAAATAGGCAAAGCGCCAAGAACACGTTCTGGGCGATGTGTCACTCTTGTCTTTGAAATCGAGCATAAATCCCGCAAAACCAAGGCAGTGGATTTGTATGGGATGCGGGAGAATCGTTCCCTCACATATTTTTTGTGAATTGTTATGTAGAATCAAGACATTGGGTCGAGTGAATAAAAAATTATCAAATTCTTATGCTTAAGATTTCTATCACTTTTTAAGCAAATGTTTGATTTGGGGCGGATAAAAAAATAGCATTTGCTTTTGCTAGAAAGAATAATAATTTGTTTATTTTTAGGATTTTTCTTAAGCATTTGCTTAAAATTGTGTGAATAAAACCAAGCTTTTGCTTAATGGTTTAAGCATATGCTTAAACTTTTTTAAGTGAGGTAAAGGGCTTGCTAAGATATTTCTAAGTACTCTATTTTCATGATAATTGATTCTAAATATAAATATGGTGATTTATGGTGACACGAAAGGTTAAAAAATACGAGAAAAGTTTCAACAACCAACGGTTATAAAAATTGATATCGTTTCTCTGAAAAAAATGTTAAGTATATTTCAAATCTGTTACTCGGAGAATATCATGAGAGACGTGGCGTGGCACTGTCTTCCAAACAGAAGATAGAAATATTTTTAAGGTACTTAAGTGATCCCGGATTTCAAATACAATACAATGCACAACTGTATGTAAGACACTATAAAGGCAAATGACTGGATAAAATTAATTGAATAAAAATGCACCCATGATTTGTGATGTTATCGAATTCAGTTATAAAATAAATAGTACAAAAATTATTAATTAACTTTTAAAAAATATTATCCAATATATTTGTTTTTAGTTTAAAATTCAGCTATGTAAAACTTTAAATGTAAACAAAAACAAGTGAGGGAAGAGTTGCAAAGAGCTTTCTTTCGTAAAATTTAAGCATTTGCTTAAAACTGAGTAGCAAATGCTTATAAGCAAAAGCAAACTTTTATTCACTCAATATGAAGCAAATGCTTTTAGCATTTGCTTATGCTTTTAGCAAATGCTTTTGCTTTTACTGTTTGTTTAAAGCATTTGCTTAATTTTTATTCACTCGACCCATTGTTTTTATTCTTATTAGACAGCGACGCTATGTCCTATATGTCGCATTTCGTTGAAAGGAAGGTTAATATTTACTTTGAAGTTATTTAAAAGCGACACAGTTAATTAGCTAGTGAGCAGCTAGAAATTTGAGGAAATGCACGGCGTTACTAACGACGTAAATGGACTGACTGTAAATGAGGATGAATTACGTAACTTGCGTATTCGATCGATAAAAAGGAATCTATCACCTGAATGACGACAGAATATGATGAGAATTTTTTTTTAATTTCTGCATTAATATAATGTAAACTTAACTTTAAATTAGAAACTGATCTTGATATTAAAATTTTCAATCTGATTTAAACGCTGCCAAAATTTATACGAATTGTTTTAATATTTAGCTATCAACGATCTAGTCGAAATTTTACTTTGAAATTTTGTCTAATACGATAAGAAATTGAGCGGAAAAGTTTTTGGTATGGAGTATTACGCATATTTACCCTCCCGTACCGTCAATAATGTATAATAGTTTTCTCATTGCACCGTTAATGGAATAGTAGCTTTTGGTCGTATTTGCCTCATTTTACATTACCGAAGTTTTCATTCCTTCAGTTGCTAAGTTTAGAGATCACGCATAGACAACCTGCATCTTGATTTTCGTCAAGGAAATATAATCAGCTTCATATATTAGTGAAAAAAAGAAAAATACCTCAGACCAAGTCAAATTTGATGAAACTAACCATTCCTTGAAAGAAATTGGAATTTTTTTTTTCAATGGTTAAAATATTTATTTAGCTATATTATATGAGCTATTAGGACATACGGCCTAAAAATAAAAATGCCTTCGTTACTAAAGTGGCAAAAATTGCACCTTAAATCTCCATTGATTAAAGAATCATTAATTGATTGTTTGCGAGGTAACAATTAAAACAGTGAAATAAGATAAAAATCTTTGCATTACACATGGATGAGCGAGCAATTTACTACTGCATATTTGAATTGAGATAAAATAAATTATGATTTATATCATTATGCAAATTACACGATGAATATTTGTTCTTCTTTTAATTGTGCCTTGAACCTAACGATGACATGATGCAGGCAGCACATAGCATCTAAAAAAATTTATCCGCGCAATACCCGTTGCCGCCATGTTTTCTTGAGGAATAAGTTAGCTTATTTCTGCAGAATTCATGAGATGTTAGTTCTGGTTATCCGACGTTTTAAAGTTCCCCGAATTCAGAAAAGAGCTCCGAAGAAAACGACTCCTTGCGACTTACGGATATCTGTCAGGGAAGCGATGTTATTCTTCAACGCGCGTTTCGCATTTAAAGATGGAAAACATCCGTTAATGTAGTCTTTCTTAAGCAATACACTCGAATGTCCTTATCTGACTTTGAAACACAAGATAAAGAACATCGTCTCTCTCTCTCTTCAGCCTCGCACTGAACATTACCCCACTGTCATGCTTTCCAGCACAGTCGTGCATCCTTTAAGACTCGGTATTTCCCCTAACAACGACATGTTTCGAAATTCCCATATTCTCTTTGGAAAACGGTCTCTCCGCTCGGCATATGTGCGATTTTTCAAGGTTAACCAATATAACTTGTTTTAAAAACGTGATAAAATGTACTTTTAATAATCACGAAGCAGTGGGATTGAATCAGCGTGCCAGTTATCGCGGAGAAAATTGCTGATCCTATAGAGATATCGGGGTCAAAGTGTCGTATAATTAAAAATGGCAATGGTTAGCTTCAGAGTTAGACTTATTGTTAGTTATTAAAGGTAAAGCACTCCTTTAGCCAAACAATTAGAGGGTGTTGTAACCCTCTAATTGTTTGGCTAAATGAGTACTTGACCTTTAATAATCTGAGCCAAAGTTATTGAGCTACCAACAATTATTGTTAGTTGCATACAAATGAGCTTCTTTTTCCCTCTCTTCTCTCTCATAGGTAGCTTCGGGTGTTTATTTTTTGTGCATCTCGGTCTATAAACTTAAACAATGTGCACAAAAGATCACCAGTTGAGCTTCTTTTCCTTCCATGATTTTATGGCGAGTGTAAGAAATTACTCACTTTAAATGAGATACTACCGCCACAAGAAACCCAATCCCAAATACATAAACATTACAACCGACAAAAAAATCTTTTCAAAAATATTTTTCGTTCGGTGTATAATAAAGTAAATAAAATAATATTATTGAATAAAAATAAGAAGAGGGAAAGAGAGAGTGACAGAGAAGAGAGGTGAATCGCGTAAGGATTTTTAAAGCAGATGAAAAAAACTTTTCAAGACTAAACTTGGCCGCCAATTTTGGTGGATATCAAAATCTCCCCGCGGAAATTTTTCAAAAACACCATTCAATAAGAGCAAAATCAATTTTATTAGTTATGTATAAACGGACCTTTGGATCTACAAAATGATTTTCATTACAGATTTTCACACGCTAAACAGGATCAATTTGAATTATAATGCCATGTTTCTGCAGATCGTACTGTCACGAAAGTCCCACTGGAGAACTTACACCGGGATAACGATCAGCGAATTTACGTCCAAGCACAGATAGCATAAATTGATATCTATAAAATTTCATAAAATTTTAATTTATATAAATAAGTCCATCAGAACCTTTGAGGTGGCTCAAGCTTGGTTGTACCATTATCTGTAACAGTAGTTATGTAACGAAACAGCACGATTTTTCGGTTGCAGCTTGTTAAATGAAAAGGCGTAGAACTCCGAAGGATTTTTTTTTAAAGTTATATCGTATATAGGTAATATGACGGCCAACGTAACAAACTGTACTGATGTATTCAATAGTGTTGTGATGTTACACTGACTCAAATTTTGAACAGATAAAAGAATATTATAATTTCTTATATCGTAAATTGCCATAATGTGGTCACATGGCTCAGTTCTTGGTATTTCGACATCTTCACTTCTATGCTCTCTCATTTCAAACGCCATTGAAGCAGTTCAACTTTAAGTAATCCTTTAGAAATTAATAAAAATATTTCTCTCATAAATTTGATACTGCGACTTATGTACTGATTTTTCTCGTTTATCTAGGAGATTTTTCAAATTCGTTCCTCTTTTAGGACACAAAATTACCAGTTGTAATGATTTTGGCTCTAAAAAATCGGTCACCGGCGAAATATAGCAAAGGCGTATGTACGTGACGAACACGACGCTTACATTGTAAGAGCTGTTGGCGAAGAACGATGCTCGAGTGAAGAGGAGAAGTTCCTCGATAACGTTATGCAAAGCTTTGGAGAAAAAATTTAAAACCCATGCATGGGAGGGAAGAAGGAATGCGAGATAGAGTAAAAACCATTTTTTTTAAATCAAGCAAATCCTAGTTAAAAAGAACAAAAGAAAGTCACTCAGGATGGGTGGAGATAAGGAGGGAAACGGTTAGGACGAAAATAAAAATTCAGTCGCGATAGTACGCGGAAAGCCGTTAATTAAGCGAGAAGAAAAGAACGTGAAGGGGTAAGCGAACGTGGAAGAGACGATCGTTGCGCCGTCGGGTCGCAGAACGTTTGCTCATAAAATGCGATGCTCTTGAACTTGGGAAATTATAACTGAATCCGCGGGACTTTAATTGTTTAAGGAAGCGAATCACGCGAGGGTGCGGTAAAAATGTCTTCAAATAGTTTTATGGAAAGGAAAAAAACATAGAAGAACTGAGAGCGATCGCGAAATATATCTTTTCTGGCAGATTCAGCGTTTTTTTCTCTTAAGTTCTGGAGATGCGGCATTTCCCTCAACGCGTCAGATTGCGGTTTCGTCCATAAAAAAAATCCCCTAATCCGGAGAGGCTTTTTTCCTCGTGATGACTCAAGGTAATATGTGCCCGCGATATGAATTGTTGGGATTTAGGGATAGAACGATGAGGCTTATCAGTTTAATATGATTTATCAGCCGTCAGCTGGACTTGTGATAAGTCGCTTGGTCTTGATAAAGCGGCAGACATGCAAACATGCATTTACATTTTGTCAGCCGTTTATTGCTAGCAGTTTATAACTATCACGCAAAACGCTGTTACACCAAAAGAACAAATAAGGAAATTATACATATTGGCAAAGAGATAATAGAAATATGGTTTCCACGTCAATTATACTATGTGCCAATATTTGAAAGACTAATCAATTTGAAGTGAATAATTTGTAATAGAAAAATGTACGAAAATTTAAATGTGATAAATAAATAAAATTTTAATATTTTCGCTCCCACTAAAATGTTAAGTTCAGAATTAACTCAAATTAAATGCAAAGATACTGCGCGCTAAATTTGAAATCAGTGAATATGCAAGTTGCCAGTCACCATTTAAAGATTTTGAGGTAATCTGTAATGTTCTGTTTTCAAAAGATTTCATATAATTTTGTAAAACATATTAATAGATGGCAAAAAGCGAGCAAATAATTTTTTTATGAAAACAGTTACTTCACTACTATGATTAAATTCGTGTTTAAATATAAAAATAACCATACTCCTTGAATCTTCATTCTATTCACTATCGTATAGAGAAATTTTCGCTTGAAATGCATTCGTGAGGAAATGGGGGGCAGCCCTCATCTCTCTCTCTTACTAGACAAAAATCAATACAATTAATTACCACAATTTTGAAATAATTCTATCATTCGAGTTGATTGCATTAATGCAGACTAAGGAAGAATGGAAAGAGAATAAAAACTATTTTCAATCCTCAGAAAAATCTAGTTGGGCATGTGGGTGAGAAAATGTTGTTTTTGGGTGATCATAAACCCCAAACAAGCTTCCATAGCACCAACTTAGCTGATACTATAATTCTAACAAGATTTATTGCGATATTTATTCCGCGGTATTTGTTACCAGTTACAAGTAATATGTTTTATTTTCAGCAAACCCCTTGGCACGTGGTGATTATGAACATCTTCATGCTGTTTGAGAAGGAAGTAGAGTTTTTCAACAAAACAATTCCGGCGATCGCACGCTTTCAGATTGCGAATGGAGTGTCCCGACCGTTGACCGAGCTTACGCCCAGGTGCCTTTACGCCAAGACAGACCAAGACGGAGGGATGATCATTACGGAAAACATGTGCAAACAAGGTCTTTATTTTTGTAGCTCAGAATTCTACCAAAGAGTTTAGAGAAATAAAGCAAAATCTGTCAAAAATCCATACTTGGATTTCTGTTTGAGCAGGATATCTATTCGCTGTTATATTTGGGATGCCGCTTAATCAATACAATATATTTTTTGCAAACCTCAATATTCGTAAAATTAAGTGAAGGCTATGAAATCTCGTAAACTCTATGCTATTTTCTATAACAATGTCTCGGAAATATATGGTGAGTTCTAATATGGTGCCTACTTTTAAGAAACATGGACTCTTTCTTTTAATACCCCAAATACCGCTAAGAAATGCAGAGTCAATTCAGACATTTTAACTGCCTAAATTCAGTATAATGTGAATTAATATTGTTATAGTCTTATAATATTATAATTTTTATCGTTAAAATTTCAAACTTCATTTATAAAGCTTTTTAATTTGCTTGTACCTTATCAAAATTTTATGAATATTTCACAGCGCCTGGAATAAAGATCAAGATTTAACATATTTTACTTATGTTTCAATACTTATTTTAACCTATTATTAGATTTTAATGGAAAAACAAATTAAATTAATAACAAACAAGATATGAAGCATTACACGCAACACGCAATGGCATCAGAAATTTGATTATTTAGAGAGTAAATCATTTGCCTTAATTTCTATTATGATATGGATTTATCAGGCTAATCTCCAAGAACGATTGAAAAGGCCACTTTATTTAAGATTATTTCATAGGTAATTCCATTATGAATGACTTGAAATAGCAAAAAAAATGAATTAAAAATTCACGCAGACAGCGACACGCCTAAAACTATGAGCAGCTATTACAATAATGTCGATAAAGTAGCGATTTGGATGAATTCAAATTCCAAATTTCCGGAAATTTCAAAGCTTCGGAAAATCCTAAGGATGCCGGATTTATGAAGTTATACTGTAACTTATAAAGTTTTTTCGATACCATTTTTACATTATTTCCTAATTTCGCCAGGTGCCGATAAACGATTAATGCCTTGTCTCAACGTTTCGCCATTCCTGAAACAAACGCCCGCTACCCCAGGCTAAAAAGAGCACTCCGATTTTCGGAAATAAAACAAAAAATATTACATTCCATTTGACTCATTTTCAAGGCTTCAAGATGGCTGAGCGCCGCCGTGGACTGGGACTAACGCACGCCACTCTAACGATCGAGGCACTCTCCCGATTCCACGCTGCATCTCTAACAATGAAGCTCATAGAACCGGAAAACTTTTGGGAGGCCATCAAGAACGCCAAACGCGAAGCTTATTTCACGGAAGAAAGGAAGATTATATACGATTGCTTATATGAACAGGTTGGTATGGATACTGTACGATTGAATTTTCATTATCAACTGCTTAAAAAAAAAGAAACAACACGACGGAAAATTCTAAAGTAAATTACATCGAAATGATGAAATACAATTTAGAATAAATAAACAATGGCTCGGTGTTTTCTGAACGACTTTCCTTTGATTATTTAAAGATTTAATTAGTTTTCATTAATATAGCAGTGTATTATCAATAAAAGTCAGACTGTTGACTCATCGAATAATTTTTAAAAGGAAAATATAAAAATATATGAGTTGAGTTCCTAATTTTTGTAGAAAGCACGTGAAAATCGTTGAATGCAAAAATTTAACTCAATATTAAAAAGTCGGGTTTGTCTCTAGCATAGACATGATAACATGATCGGAAAGTAATTCGTACAACTTTTTCGAACGCTATTTATAAAACTGCAGATTTCCAAGGGAAAAATCTCTAAAATGGCTCAAGCTGAGGCTGATGCTGGAGCATCAGACGCTGAACTTTTGCTGAAGATGGCGAAGGTAGGGGAAGAAATCCTACGAAATAGAGGACAGTTGACCATGGACATGTTGAAGAATTACCGCGAGCCTCTGGCAGTGTTCGCTCACGGTGATTTTTGGGTGAACAATTTCATGTTCAGGTGGGCAAGAATTTTTAACATATTCAGAGTTTTCGAATTCTTAATATCGCAACGATTATTAGGCGTTCTTTACAAAAAGTAAAAAAAAGTGAACGCCTTATGGTCAGATTCGTCTGTCCGAATGTTTCATCTCCAAAGCTATTGAGTGGATTTGCATGACGTTTGGTACTAAGAAATTTTAGGGCAAAGAGCAATAAGAAAATTATATAAATATTTCACATAACACAAGCAGGGATGCAATCATTACTCACGCAGGGAAGATACCTTTACCCACGCAAGAGATCCACCTTTCCATGAAAACAAAAATGAACTTAGCGTCAAATCTCGCAGAAAAAATATTAGTCATATCAAAAAAGGCTTCAAAGAAAAGTTGTATAAATAGTTATTTAACATGATTACGTAATATAATGGCAACGAATCTTAGTACATGGTCTCATCAGGTCGAAATAAATGAAATTATTTGAGAGTGGCTCCAAGACAATCACGAATTTACTTTTCCCTCATCGCCTTTAATGAAATTCTCCCTCATCTTGCCAAATGGCGTTTACATACTGTAAACAATCTAATTTGGTATATATTTCACTAAAAACAAAGAGAAAATGACACGTATACATCAGATAGCGAAAGAAATATGTACTATATAATCGTTTAATTAAAACCACCCGCGTCATATTCCAGGTACGAGGCGAACGAACGAGGTGAGAAGACTCCCGTTGCTGTCAAGATTCTGGATTTCCAAATGACTCGCTACGGTTCTCCCGCCCTCGACATTCTCACGTTCCTCTACACGAGCACAACCCAAGAACTTAGGGAAGCGCACGAAGAGGACTTGATCCGATCTTACCACAAAGCTCTCCTCGAGGCAATCCGTGAAGCAGGGATCGATCCCGTGACGGATTTCGAACAGGAAAGAGGCTGCGCCAGCGGCAAAGGACACGTAAGTGACGCTTTGTGACGTAATGCGCAAGATGGTTTGAGGGAAAATTTTCTCATTCTCCATTTATTTGGCTACCTATTTGAAGCATGGGCCCAATGCATTTAGCAATTATCTTTTGACGGGCATCAAACTTTGAATTTCGTTAAATTATTATGTAAGTAGTTACATATTCATTAATCGGTGAACGAGAGTATTCCATTGGACAAACTAGATACGCATTCCAGTTCCATGGAAGCCGTCCTCAATGGCGATCCGAAGACATTTTATTCGTTAACTCGATCTTTTTATAGCTAAAGGGCCGTCTTTATCATCCATTGGATTATTAATTTTTATGGAGCGACTTTTTGATTAAAATTCAGACAATAAGTGAACATTTGAAACCGCTTAACGAAAACGGTTTAAAATAAGGGGGACAGAAACCGAAGTGTCAAAATGACGAGAAGTGAACTGACCGAATGAAGGTAAATTATAAAATAATAAATTATATTTTTCGTGAATCAGTTTAAAAATCAGTGCAGGAAGTCAATCAGTACAATTTCCACAAAATCAGCACGGTTGGTCACATAAGGCCCAAGATGCAGAGAACTGATGATTAATCTTCCCGCTTTAATAATTGTATTCATTCGTTAACTGAATAATAAAGGATCACATACAACTATTTATTATACAAACTCTTTGGTTTTATTGTCACAACATAAACAGATGTCATAAAATAATACGCGAGGACTATTAGACAAGAGGCAAACGAATGAAGAAAGGCGTTGTTTAAATTGGCAAGTTCGCCTTTTAGAATGTTTGAGATTATAACGAGGTCGGATTAAGGGATAAGGGGGCCCTGGCGCGCAATTTTTCGCAGATCATCCACAAACAATGCCCGAAGCCTCCGTGGGCTCCCTCTAACCACGGGTCCCTGGCACAACTGCGCCACTGAGCCCCGGTTAATCTGACGTTAGACTATAAACAGTGACGTAACTATAGCTTTTGGGCCCCTAGCAAAAAATCTCTCAGGGCCCCACTTAATAATTGAATATTTGTTAGTGTGTTCTGAGTGTAATGGATATTAATAGAAATAACATAAATATAGAATTTTGATAAACAAAGTATTTATATTTATTATGAATAATTAAATTTATAAATTATTATAAACAAGGGTGAGGGCTCCCTTCGTCTTGGGCCCTTACGCGATCGCGTAACTTGCGTACCCATATTTACGCCACTGACTTTAAACATGAATTCCAGAGTGCCGAGGAAAAATATAAGTATACTAGAAATGCTAACCACATTGCCTCAGGAATGACTCACTTAAACACCCTGTTAGAAGGCCGAAGGATGGCATCTTCGAAAAACTTGGTTTTCGCGAATTCCAGAAGAATTTTTCTTTTTTATCTTTCCAGCACTTTTTATAAAAATCGCTCATGTTTTCACTTCGTCTGTTCGTCCGTGCGCAAAATTTTGAAGAAGAGCTGGGAAGCTAAGATTTATAGGATAGTTTCGGCTGGTGACAGACATGAACCTTGTTGATTTTACGATCCGTCCGTTTACCTTTTAGCAGAATTTAAAAAAGCCGTTACCATGGTAAAGTTTCGTTTTGTTTACGCTGCTACAACAATAAAAACGAAGCGTAACTACGTTCAATTTACTTTAGAAAAGGGATCAAGATCATATTACAACGATTACAACTGCTTAATTGCGATGAGGAGGTCGAAGATTTCGAAAATTTACGCGAACCTTCTAAAAAAAGCTCTTTTGGAATCTACTTTTGCAGTTATTTTTAAATCGTATCTTTTAAAACAACTGTAAAAGAAAATTATTCACCCCTCGAGTCTTCAAATTAAAAGTCAAACATTAAAAGGCGCTCAAAAAGGACTATGGTTTTCATCGAATAAATACTGCCGACAACTATTTTTTTCACCTTCTGAAGAAATAAAACCAATATTCCATCCGCGAAGTAACGGTCCTCATTGACCATTCACCGACTATCGATTTATTTCCGCAAAAAAGGTTTTGCGCAAAAAATCTTATTTTTGCGTCATATCCACCGTAGCTGAGATTTTTTTTGGAACTGTCCACGTGGAAACGTTAAAATTCAAATAAATTATCTATACACAGGTTCTTCAACTGTGGGTCGCGACCCCTCCGGGGGTCGCGAAAAATATTCTGAGGGTCGCAGCAAACATTGATAAACGTGAGTAAATTAAATATTTATTATAGAACTATTGAAATTATTATACACTACAACCTTCCATTCTATATTTGTTTAGTTTATTGCAGAAATAAACGTCGTAAAGCACGATTACACGAATTATACTAGAGCATAAAAAACCTAACTTAACTAGTACTGCCAGGGGTCGCTAATAATTTCGTCTTATGAAAAGGGGTCGCGGATAGAAAAAGTTTAAGAACCTGTGGTCTATACCTTATATTCATTTGAATCACTTGAAATTTCGTCAGCAGACCGCGGGTGGTAAGAGCAGCGAGCCTCCGGATGGTCACCCTCTTTCATTTTCATCACTCAAAGAAGATCTGCGACGCCACGGTCCCTGGGCGCTTATGATAGCCGAGATGATGCTTAGGATTGTGATGGTGGATTCTTCGGAGGCCGCCGTTGCGATGGAGACAACTATGATCCAAGGGACAGATCCTGAGGTGGAGGAGGAAGAGAAAATGATCGGGTTTGACATGCTGCGACAAATGAACACACCCGAATGTGACGCGAGAATGTTTCAAGTGTTCAGAGAGCTTGTGCACAAAGGCTATCTGGAAGTGTAGATCTACAAAAACGCATTCCTGAATTGCAGTTGTAAAATATGTATTTCTTTTGCTGAAGTAGATTGATTATTACGGTTGTTATTATATTCGTCCTTGCTGTAAAATAATCTCACTTAAGAAATAAATATTCGTGGATCAAGAAAATTTTCATTCGAATATTGTAGTTATACATTTAACGGAAGCAAGGGAAGCATTGCTTCCAAATTAGAAATTAAAATAATACTAACAGTAATAACAATAAAAATAATTCATTCACAAGCGCAATTTTTGAAGCCCCCTTTAGTAAAACCGTGCGACTCCGCGTAATTTTTAAAATGCACCTTGACAGTTGGCGCCACACAATGGCCGAAAATAACACTACTAACCTACTAGGAATCAAGAATATTGTTGCGTACACGTCGAGGACCCATTCGCTCGGAAACTAGGCGTCTACTCAAATTATTTTACAGTTTCAGTAAATCGCAATTCTGACGTTTCACATGAACTTTCATACTTATGGAAATATTGATCTAGTTTCTGCGCTAAAATACAGAAAAGATATGGAAGAGGAATTGAAACATATGCGAAATACCAGCGAGGCAGTTTGCTTCAAAAATGGATTTTCTAATTAATATGTCAAGGATCAATAAAGGACAAATCAATCGTTTCAATGTAACAGGTCAAACTGTAAAAGATTGCTATTTATCCATTTTTAATCCTTTTTTTGGATAATATCATTATCACTACATGAACAGTTTTTAAAACATAATGATATACTAAACAGTTTTTCTTGCCTATGCACAGTGGGACCAAATCCAAAAAAGCTGGCCAAAGTCATTTTTTCAAACTCCAAAATCTCTGTAAAAGGCTTTGTACAATGAATAACAAATGATCAAACTATCATTTAAAACATCTGTCATCAAAATTGTTGTCATGGTTATTCCTTTATAAGCACGCAAACTTTGAATGTGGTCTCTCCGGTTTATTGCAAATTTTTTGACATTGTTAGGTTGAAATTTTCATAGCTCAAATATTTTACGAGAAAAAAATGGCAGCTCTTCAGCACGATTTATTAGGCACTCTGATGTATCTAGTATACGATGTGCAAAATATTTTTATTTTATAATCATGAAAATGTGAAATTTTTCCTGTTTTATATCTTAATGCGAAATGTAGAAAAAAACTTATGCATGAATCACATCTATGGACATATAAAAAGTTCCCGACGAGTCCCGGCTGATTTTTTTGGGACATTTATTTCCTTATTTCTTGCAAATGAAGGGGGAGAAAAAGTTGGCTGCACATATTTGCCCCATTTGTTTTTAAACTCCATGATGTACTTACAGTACACAGAGATTATCCGAAACTGAACGGGTTTTCGCTGCTTTGCGAGTGACGCTTCCATCAGAGCCTCCATTACCAAGCGCTTACAAAAATTGTGTATATTGTTGAAGATGACAGCTGCTAAACTGAACTGACGAACGTAAGTGATATGGTTATAGTCACCGCGGAATAATGACGTCATCCATATCACGTACGGGCATAGACTTGAATGTGTTAAATCAGTTCACCTCGAGTGTGCTATTCTGAAGACGAGGCTCTGTCTTTGCTACTTGAAACAAAGCTGTCAAGAGATCAGTATTAGATGATTAGATCTCAAGCCAAAGAGAGGAATGCAGACCTTTATCCCTCTTACAAAAGCGTAAGGGAAGCTAAAGAAAGTGCTACCCTCAAAGAGAATCGATCGTGGTAACGGAAACCTGTGCTGAAATAAAGCTTCAAGCTTTACTGAATCACATTGCTGAACATCTTGTTATGTTACAAGATCCAGTAATTACTGCATTGCCAGTTACTGAACTAAATGAACCAACTAACCTGATGCTGATAAGTAAGTGGGGGTTCGATGGAAGCAGTGGACAATATGCATACAAACAAAAGTTTTCTGAGGACCGTTAAAGTGATAGTGATCTATTTGTGACTTCGATTGTCTCATTGCAGATGTCCTTTGAGCACCCAAGTTCTGGTAATAATATTGTAGTTTGGAAGAATGGCAGACCTTCCTCTCCTAGATTTTGCCATCCCATTCACCTTCATCTCAAAAAAGAGTCAGCTATTGTAACTGTAGAAAAAAAACTACATTGAGGGTCAGACCAGATGCTTAGTACCCTCTGCTGCCAAAACTAGTGTTGGAAAAAGCATCCATGTTACCCATAAGTTAGTTTTTACTATGGTTAATGGAAAAGTCTGCAGTGCAATTACAGGAAAATCTTTCCAAACTTGCTACGTATGCAAGCAAATGAACGATATTCGGGAGGTCACTAAACGGGAAGTAGATATTGAAACCTTTAATTTTGGACTATCCCCACTTCATGCCTGGAAAAGGTTTTTCGAATGCCTGCTCCACGTGGCCTACTGCCTAGGAATTAAGAAGTGGCAGGTTCAAGGTAAAGCAGATAAAACGAAAGTTCTCACCTAGGAGAATCTCATTCAGGAGGAGTTCAAAAATAAAATGGGCTTGTTAGTGGATCTCCCAAAACCAGGAGGGAGTAGGACGAGGGAAATACAGCTCATCATTTCTTTTAGGACCCAACAACGACCTCATTAATTACTGGGATTAATGAGATACTCATTGTTCACTTTGGAGTCATTCTGCGAACACTTTTTAGTCGGTATGAAATAAACATGGAGACTTTTGGCAAGTACGCCCATGAAACTGCACATTTTCTTGTTTCTCTCTACCCCTGGTACTACATGCCAGCTTCAGTTCACAGAATACTAGTCCATGGCTCAGAAATAATATCTTCTGCAATTCTTCCTATTGGTTAATTGTCTGAGGAGGCACAGGAAGCTCGCCACAAGGAAATCAAAAAATACAGAGAACACTACACAAGAAAGTGTATCTGTAATTTCAAAATAACTTTTCCGTCAGATGGATATAATGATAATTATGATATCATTTCTGTTAAACTTTCTTATACGCAACTTTACTGCGCCTTCTACTTTCTCCCAAAATTAATAGGACAGATGCAATGCGGTCCAAGTCACATCCTTCCACTACCAAAGCTGATATGAGCAGCAGTGATGACAGCGATTAAGAAAAAAGTCAGTTTATTTGACTTAAAATGAAATATTGATAAAATATGACCATTTATTATTGTTTTTATAATGACTATGTCTTCTCATCATTAATAGGAACATCTTCTCATTACAAAGGATTGTTTTCTTTACACTTTTGAGTTTTGGCCACCTTTTTCGGAATTGGTCCCACTGTGCAATGGCCTGAAAATTATAATGATGTTGGAGTGACAGACCAAGATATTCAGTCTTTTAAAAACCTCACTGTATTTTACAAAGACGATATGGAGGATGAGGAATTTGCATTGATATCTCAATATCGGCTGTGGTGTAGGAATTTAAAGAATCAAAATTTACCAAAGGCAAAGATGCACTGTCAATGATTTCCTTCTGCAACAGAGAGCTATATCCAAACATTTTTAAGCTAATGCAAATTCAGGCAACCCTCCCAATCTCTATCTGCACACCTGAACGTTTGTTTACAAGTGTAAAGAGGTTAAAAATATATTTACGAAATAGTACCGGAAATGAACGTTTAAATGGGCTTGCCATGCTTAATATCTACAGAGAAGTAACAATTCACTGTGATGAAGTTTTGCAACAACTGAAAAAGTGCAAAAATAGAAGATACTTAATAAAGTATTGTTATTTTTAAAAAAATGTTTCATGCAAACTTTTAAAAATTGGGGCTATGCCACTGATTAGTATTGACAATATCTGCGACCAGTCTCTCAACTGAATGGAGTTTTTCAGCTCTCAAACGAATCAAAACATTCGTGAGGAATTCCACAAATCAAGAAAGACTCTCTAAATTATCAATTCTATCAATCGAAAAAGCCCTCATCAAAGAAATTTCTCAAAAACCTGTTTTCTATGATGACGTCATTGCAGAATTAGCAAAGAAGGAAAGAGGAATTCCTCTGCATTTCAAATAACAAGGTAAGATCTGATTTTCATAATTAATTGCATCTATATCAAAAGAAGTTGATAAAATGCTACGTATGGAGTATAGCATTGTATGGGGCAGAAACATGGACGCTAAGGAAAAATGACATCAAATACTTGGAAAGCTTTGAAATGTGGACTTGGAGGAGAATGCTGAAGATAAAATGGACAGATAGGATGAAAAACGATGAAGTGCTACGAAGAATAGGAGAGAAGCGAATGATTATACAGACTATCAGAAAGAGGAAGGCTAACTGGGTTGGACATTACCTGAGGAGAGAGAGTATGATTAAAGACGTGTTAGAAGGA
Organism: Tanypteryx hageni; assembly: GCA_028673005.1. NCBI lineage: Eukaryota > Metazoa > Arthropoda > Insecta > Odonata > Petaluridae > Tanypteryx > Tanypteryx hageni. The sequence goes on along the minus strand of CM054113.1, from coordinate 198,566,224 downwards.
AAACTAGATGGGAAAAGGGAAAGAGGTAGGAAAAGGTTTCAGCTGATAGACGATCTGAAAGGGAAAGAGAGTTATCAAGATATAAAGAGGACAGCGGAAAATAGGAGTATATGGAGAACCAGGTTTAACCATGAATAATCACGGACCTGTCTACGGACAGACTACCTATGATGATGATGATATCAAAAAATCTTAGGATTTGCCATTGACATTTAGACAAAAATCTGCCGAATTACAACCATAGTTTTAAAACGTGATGAATGCATAGTATTACATAGCACAAGAAATGTCTTATGATATTTGAAATTAAAGATTTACTTATAATGATATATCATTTAGCTATCAATTAATAATCTATTATATTAATCTACTGGCAAAAGAGTTACCTACTTGAAATTCTTTGCTGCATCAATAAAAAAAGTTTTTTATCATAAAAGCTCAATTATTTAGCTTCATATACTGTTCGATATCTTTTGATGCTTACTACAGGTCACAGGGTGCCTGACAAAAAATTCAAAAAGTTATTTCATAACACACTCTTTCTAATACAAAAAATTATTGAACACAAGTACACTTCTACATTCTAAACATTACTACCTAATTGTGCTGCTAAACTTCATTAGATCACAAGAGGTTAGAAATAAATAATTCAATTATCTTCTTTATAATTATATGAACTCAGCATAATTGTCCATCAAAAACAAGGCAGGATTATGGTCAATGGAAAAATTATGTAATTATGCTTTTATAATTTTACTCCATCTTTGGAAAATGGCCTCATTATGTCTTTCCTTTCCAATCCCTTTTTTTATTCTCTCCATTGAATCCATTCCTTTCTTTGAATGTCACTTTGGCATGATTTAATTTGCACCAATTCTTAATTAACTAGTCTTAAACAAACATTAATAGAAAAACTGACAACCATAGATAAAACGTATCAAATAGTTGAACTCTGATATGTAGAGTAAATAGTTTTCTAAGAAAACATTATTCAAATTTGGTCAAAATTTAATGTATCAAATGTTTGAAAACCTATAATATAAATTTAAAAATTTGTTTTGTGAAACTTTCTACATTTAGAATCTAAAAACAAATAGTTTCATTTCCTAAATATTGTGTGAAACAAAGTTATTTAGATAGTTCACTTATCAAATTCAAACCAGTTAATTTAATCAATGAGTGAAAGTGCATATTTTGAAAATATAAGCAATATTCATGGTGATTAAATTTACCTTTCAAGAACAAGCAGTTAAAAAATGCTTGCCTCAGGTATCTCCAATAGCCACAAGGTTATAAACAACCAGATGCACATTTTGGTTAAAAAACAATGTCTTCAGTGAAAATTAAATAGATTCTAAAAGAATCTATAATTCCGTTGAATGAATTTACCTTATTATAAATTCACCTATTAATACTCGGAACTAATTTAGGAGATCAAGTTCTCTTTGAAATAAAAATTAACTTCATTTTATTGGCCTCATGAGTTGGAGTATAAATTACTATTTCAATTATAACTGTGTCATAAATCAGGAAGGCCCATTTTCATATTAATTAAATGGAGAAAAGACACTCCCAGATTGAAACCCAATGTTACTGTAGATGCTGAAATTTAACTGGGTTAAAGGTACTAAACACAGCTATTTTGATAAAAATTGGTCCTACAATTCTTGTCTACTCATTTATACTACCATTTACTCCATGAATCTCAACAGAAACATTTAGCTTTTATATGGGGTTCATGATAATCTCATTAAAAAGATTTTTAAATAATTCAACTTGATGCATAATGCATAAATGTCAATGGAATATAATTGGCATTTCTTATCAAGTTCTTGCTCATTTATTTTATAAATCTTAACTAAACTTATAACTTATATAGGTAACTTCTATAACCATGGGAAAATTTATGAATATGACATGAAAATTTCAGCTGCATAGTAGTAATTGCCAATCATGACTCATAGGTTGATTCTCTGGTTAGAATAAAATATGAGTTGCACCCAATTTTTAACAGATGTGTGCATTATATATGTGTTTTATACATTTAAGAGTCACTTCTTATATTTCATTCATACAAGCCATATGCTGAGCATGCTAATTTTTGAATGGATAAATTCGAATTCATTCGACTATAAATATAAAAATTTATGTGCTCCTTGAGTGAATTGACCATAAAATAGGTTTTAAAAGTGCACATCTTTCACTGAAGAAAAACAAAAAAAATCTGAAAAAGGAATAAAATAAAGAAATAAACATTATTTGATTTCACTCTTGATTTACATAATTCAAACTTCTTAGAAGAAGTTACCTGATTATTAAAAATAGGTTAATTTCTTATACAGATTATGAATCGTAATTCATCTAACAATGATGGCCCTGGTAGAGGGATGGCTAGCGCATCTAGCTCCCAATGCCAGGGTCGCGGGTTCGAATCCCGCCTTGGTCATGGATGTTTGTGATTGTATATGTTAGAGTTATTAATAATTCTATTAAAATACATGTAATTGGGGTTAACCTGTATGTATTAAATAAATTATTATTATTATTATAAGAACCAACCACTGATGAATTCCAGCAGTATACTTGGTTGCTAAAATGTGGATCAAATCTTTCATGAGTACAGGAGTTACCTTGATAAATTCCTGGATTCAAGTATGATAATTCATTTTTGAAGCACTGGGTTTCATCATTCCATCAAGTGGAAGAAAACCTGAGGTTATATCTTACAACTCTCAATGTTAGCTTCTCAATGAACTTATGTTCATAAAAAGGTTCCCTATATTCCAACTCATAGTTTATATAGCTAAAAAAAAGTGTGTTTAATGCATAGGAATTATGATTGTGGAAGAAAAAAAAAACCTTGTATTCTCAATGAAATAGAACAATTAAGTTTGAAAGCAATAATTGTTTTCAGAATATAAAATTTCTGTATCATTAAAACTTGTACAATTATTTTTCTCAAACAGCTATGGGAGGATGCTGTATTTTTATAAGAAGAACATTTTACTTTAGACTAAAATAGATGAAGGAATACTGATCAAAATTAATGTTAATCTTATTTTCCTAGATAATTGGAACGTCAAAGTGAAATGATCATTACTAAAACTTCAAGAACACACAATAAAAGTTATCCAAATCCTCAAATTGTAAATCTTTACCTGCATTATAATAATCAAAGTGATAAATACAACAGCGAATGTTATAATGTATTATAAGAAAACCCAACATTATTTCATGCTATCATTCCATAATTTGCTGAAAATTTAATAAAAGATAGATACATATAGTCAGAAATGTAAACCTTCTTGACTACAAGTTTAAATCAGGAACTATCAACATCTTTCCTGTAAAATTTTCATTAGCTTATATAATATGAAAAATGATAAAGCCCGACTTTTACACAGGTTTTCCAAGATTGTACTGAATATTCCTGTAATACTTTCAGTGGCTTAAAATCTTCACTGTGAAATTATAAATTTGGCCAATTCAAGTAATATCATTACAATATCAATACAAAAGGGAGTTAAAATTAAGATGTTTAAGGATATTGATGATAAGTGACAAATGCTAATAAATATATAACTGTACAAATGTATTAAACTGAAATTCGATTTACAATGTTTACACATTTTATAACCTTAAATTAAGTAAAGCATCACAAGACAAAGATATTTACACATTTGCTCAGAATTCATCCATTACTGTATGTGTGTTTCACCTGGAAAACAACTTGTTATTACAAATATTTTTCTCAAAATTTTGATCAAATATCAACATTTTAAAAAATCATACATAATGAAGGATATTAAGTTTCAATTTCATTTTACCTTCAATAATTATTCTTCCATTTTTATTGTATTCATATTAATAATCCAATTAAATTTACTTTAAATTTTGAAAAGGTATTAAGAACACTTAGTGATAAAATTGTTCCCAAGTTTTCATTCCATCTCAATCAACATAAATCAATATAAATAACTTAAATGGTTTTTATTTAAGCTTCATCTTAACAAAAATATCTGTTAATATCTCAGATCCCCTGAGACTTTCACTGATCAATAACTCAATAATAAAGACAAATTTTGATGTGATTCATCATCATGAAGAGCTATTTGTAAAATCCACCTCAACTGAAAGAATTTTTTCAGCAAAAGTAACATTAGAGAAAAACCAAATATGTACAGACAAAGTTTAAAAAAATACAACGAAGTAGCAATGAAATTACAAGAAAAAATTACTAATTGCAGAGAAAAAAAACTTAAAATTTCACCTTTTTCCAAAACTTATAATATCTTAAAACAGAAAATCGTTAATTAAACTGACAACAAATATTGAATTAAACTGAAACACTACATGCTTTTACTGTGGTTCTTCATATATAAATCAAACAGTTATTGTTAGATGTAAATTTTCATTATGTAGCTCTCTGTAACATTAAAAATGTCAATTGAGCTATAAAATATAATCAGTACTCATTGCTTCAAATGTATCAAAAAGACATAATACACATCCAAAATGTAGAATATCCTCCTTTAATATCTTTTCATTCTATGCTACCAAATTTTTAATCACATTAATATTTTTTTAAACACTAATATATATGGTTATCACAACTATCTAGTGTGCTTTACCTATGGAAAAATTTTCAATTGAAATGATTATCCCACACTGTTAACAATTTATTCAGTGAAAATTTTGGTACTATTTTAAATTGCAACATTATTGGGAAACTTGATGAATTTACCAAAACTCCCTCTGTAACAATTACTAAAAAAGGTACCAAATTTATGAAAATATCACATTCAAAATTAAGTATGTGGACTGATAAATTTGCTGAGCAGACTTTTAGATCACCTTTAACATTTATTAGTAGAATATATTTAAAAATTAATCTCTTCAGCAACGGGAAATATTTTGAATGAATATTTAGGCTTTAGCTGAAGAATTTGGCATACAACATTTCATGCAATATTTATTACATTGAAATGATTTTGAAAAAAAAATTTAATTGGCATAATCTTTGGCTTTATTATCTCAATGATTCATCAAATGTGCTCTATGCTATTCTCAGTCAGCAAACAATTATGGTCAATTATTTGATAGGCACATTTGAGCTCTTCTCACAATTTTTCTTATGAAATACTGCTATAAAAATGGGAGGACTCATAGGAAACATGGCAATGAAGCAAAAAGGCTACCGTTTGACTACCAATTCCTACCATATTAATACTTCAAGAACCCCAAGGAAAATAATCCATAAATATACTTCTCTGATTAGGAAAAAAGTATTGACTCAGGTTCCACATCGGATAGGACATGTTCAAAGGCACCTACTCTTGGCACCATCATTATTTGACCAGTCTTCTATATTCAATGAGTCTCTCTCTCTCCTTTTCAACACCTGAAATCCAACTTGAACCCAAGTGTCTCGTTTATATTTTGTTGAGAAACTCATCAGTTCTGCTAACCACCAATTGCCATTAAATCGAGCAGTTAACATCTTAAATATGGAATTCAAGTGTATTGCTGTGATACCTTCCTGATCTCACACAAATCATCAGCGTTCTTTTCCAAGGATAATTTCGGTTAAGGAGTACATTTTATTTTCAACCATCGGCGTCGTCCCGAAGAGGCTGGTGGTCCAGTCCGTTCTTTTCTTTGGCGGCGAGCCGCGCTGCCCTCTCTTCCTTCATCTTCTTCTTATGGGCCTGCCTCCTGAAGAACCAAACGATCAAAAGGACCGCCAAAACCAAAGCGGCCAGAGCAGATCCCACACCGATCCACGTTTTCTTGTTTTCCACGGCGCGGCGCTTCAACTCTTCCGCTTCAATCAGCGATGCCTGGCAAGCGGCGTAGGATTTGTCCTCTTTCAGCAAGAGCATGTCGCAGGGAGGAGAGAAATTCCGAGACATTTTCTCTGTGGAAATGAAAAGATGGAAACGTTAAAATTGGCTGATCACAGCGTGTGTTGCATACATATTTCATTCTGAAAAGTATGTTTCGTTTTCAATTTGAAGAAATCGACGCATCTAGTGGACGAATTTTAATATCTTAATTGGCAGCCTAGATAAAGGAATTCGTAAAAAAATTCCATCTTTAACAAAATATTTTAAATGTTATTTTAAAATGATAAAAAGCGGTGATATTGAATCTTCCCTGTTTTTCAATCTTAATATAATTTGTTTGAATTACGTGCAATCTGTTGCTGTACTTGGGTAATTACAAGATTTAATTTATTTTAAAAAATGTGCACCGAAAAAATAATGCCGTAACATCTGGAAAAATATGCCTTTGGCACCTTATTTAAAATTATTAGACTTAACTGCGAATATTCAATGATATCCGGATATTTAAAAAGGCCATCACCATATGTATTATTAATAATATTATCCCCTCTAACACAACGCGTATGCGTAGGAAACAAAACTAAATAAAATAAATATCCACAATCCAATGTCAAGATTTATGCGTTTAAAACTTGAGCAGCAACTGTATTGATATCGTGGGAAAATAAAACATTTTTGCACTAAACGAGATCTCGATAAATTTTGTTGTCTTTAGATACAAAAAATATTTTCACATCCATTCTATGCAGATTTTTTAAAGAAAGTTGAGATAATAAAAATCATGATGCGCCTGGGTACACCGATGGAAGGACCCGGGCGATTGGGCGCATTTCTAGTTAGTTTGGTCGTTGTCAAACGTCCTAGTAAAGAGAATATTTTGCTGGCAGACTTCGTATAACTTTAAATTCGCTGCCAAATATAAAAAACGCTTTTTCAGACTTAGCTGAATCATGAAATGATTTTTTAAATATCTGGTTCCTTTATTATCAACTTTATGTTTAAGGTATTTTTATAAATTTCTCGACATAATTTTCAACCGACTGCTATTCGACTTAATCTGAAAATATGCAAGTGTCAGTCACACTTATATTTCATTAAATTACGATCTGAAAACTTTTGCACAAAATTCGTCTTTGTCTCAACTATCTTATCAACTTGAACAGACTCGTGACAAATAGTAACAACTAACAAACATCCTTTTCACGAGCAAATAATTGCGAATTGCCATCCTATTTGCTCCGCGCAGCCACGCCTAACGTCTTTCGCAATATTGACATCGTGACGCATCTGTGTAAATAATTTGGCAAAAGTGGCCGTCATTCTTTACAGTTGCCTGCAGATCTGTAATGAGTTGGTTGACCTTGTCTTTCATTTCCTGCAAATTCAAAAGGAGCCTATCATCCTATTTAATTAATAATGGCTATTTATAACGAATATTCTCCGATAAATCGGGGTACCATTTTATTTGAAAATAAAGCGATATATGACGATATTGGTTTATCTTTCGTGCCATAAAACATTATAAGCAGAGTCAGGACAAGGCCGAAGCAGCTTTGGTTTCAACACGCATGAAACCTTATATAAAATAGATCCATATAGGCAGGGCCGGCCCGAGCTACGGGCGAGCCGGATGGCCGCCCGGCCCGCCAAAGTTTTGGGGGCGCTAACCAGATCATTTATCTATGCATTAATCGCAAGGGAAGAAATATTGGATACCAATTAATATCGAGGAACGGGATTGAAACTTGATGGCATTCCTTTAAATTTTTCAGTATCAATAATTTTTACAGAGCGATGAATAAATTAACGCGTACTTGGTAGATATCTCAACAAGTACTAACAGAGGGGGGCGCTGGAGTGCTATCTCGCCCGGGGCGCTAAAATTCATCGAGCCGACCCTGCATATAGGTATATTCAAATTTAAAACCATAAATTTTATTTAAATGATTCGGCGATAATTATTAGCTTGAAATATTATTCAATACTAACCAATATAAAAATATCTACAGAAATGGGGAGTTTCAAGCATCAATCACAAACATTACCGGCAGGCGTAAAATCAGCAATTTATCATGATCAGTTTTATATTATACAGGACTGCTCACTCACAGGATGCCATCAAAATAATGGCATCGCGTTATTTTTTTATGATCACGTCTGATATTGTCGCAATATGTGAGAGGAGCTCAAATTGAAAAAACAAAAGTGTTGATGCCATTTAACGTACACCGTCCAATTTTGGCATTCTTTCCATTGAATATGAAGCTACAATCCTGACTGCAAATGGTGCATTTGCATTTATCAAGACAATGAAAGTACCAACATAGTGCACTTTTTAGTGGTAAATACTTGACTGCGTTGGCGTGAATAAGATACTGTCTATAAAAATATTTAAGTTGCATGCATTTTTATGCAAGCCAACAACCGATATTTAGAAAACAAAAGTGAAAAAATATATATGCATACCTATATTTTATTCTACTACAAAATTAAAATATTAAAATGCAAGAGAATATTAAAATCAGGCATTTAATAAAGCATTTGGCGACACTACTGACGGAGACAATTAAAGGAGAAATATTAATTGTAAAGAACCAACAAACAAATCATAGAAATTCAAAACTCAAGAATGATATGCTAAGGTTAGAGGGTGAAAAGAATGGCGAAGTGTAAAATTGTCAACACCGAAAGATAGCGACAATTTCTAGTGACAGCGTTGATATTTTTGTTCCCAAGATGAAATCATCATTGAAAGAAGAATGGAAAAACACATTTTTCATGGCTTTCAATGTCTATCGGAAAAATCAGCCCATTTCTTTAAGGTGTGAAGTCATCAGCCTTCCTCGGTGAATTGTAAACAATTAGCCCATGAAGCGCCTTATTTTTAATGTCGGAGAGATCTTGAAACTATTTCACTTCACCAATAAAACCTTTGAAATGATTGACAAAGCAACTTAAATTCCTAGCCTCATCAAAGAGATCATGGTAGAAAACGCTCTTTCTGATTCGACACTCGTTGGTCGAACAGTCATTACGAAATCGAAAGCCATTTAAAAATATTTTATTCTTAATTTTTCTAATTGAAAATACGTCATTTCTTTTCTCACGACATGTGTTAGGTCTTTAGTTTTTTTGTTTTTGAGTTAGATCATCATAGGCTACATCAGTTTTTTCTTTATCGCCAATTGAAGTTTTTCCTTCATCGACAACGCAGCCGATGTCGAAGGAACTGAAGTTGTAACATTCTCGGAATCGGAATCAATGACTTCAGTTGACTTAATTGTATTATCCGTTTCCTTTTTATTAGAAACAGACTCAACTAGCTCCATGATTATCTTCGTTATTGTGGATTTGCTGTTTTTATTAAAAATTCATAATCTTCATGATTCGATTTCGTGAGATCATAAAGATACTGGCGCGTGTGAACCAATGTGCTGCGAGGTTTGTTCAAAAAAGGGAATATTATTTTTATTCTGCTATTCAATTACTATCTGTTACAATATAGCAGGGTACAAATAAAATAGTTATAAATAAATAAGGTGTGTAAATAAATTTTTGTTCGTATTAATAAAAGTAAGACGTGTAATGATTTTTAAAATATTTTATTTAAGTATGTTAAAATGTGCCTAATTAATTTTAATATCTATTCTATCTCTTTATTGAACATAATAAATTATTATTTAGATGTTTAGATTTATTTAAAAATATATTTTACAAAGATAATTAACAGGTAAAATTATGAGAAATATACATTAAATACGTTCTTCTTTTACCGAATTACCGGTAGAAAATACCAAATTACCGGTAAATTTAGTAAGGAATTTTTGCGCCGTTTACCGATGAACCGGCCAACCGGTTTACCGGTATTGCAATCCCTAGTACCAACCGTGCCAATTTATTCAGTACTAACGTAAATGTCCGTCAAACGACGGGCTGAAGTTACATAAAGATAAGTTTTTTTCAGCCTCGATCTAAGGTCCAACATTAATTTTAATTTTTTTTATCGCATTGAACCTGAGTTTTATCTCTCGGTCTTTTCGGTGAAGTTTTCGATAATGGATAACAAATAATTTCCCAATAAGAAAACACTTAATATTATCAAAGTTTACTAAGCTGACTATATTACTCAAATAATTTCATTAATGAAGATAATGAAAATCCAATGCGGTAAATAAATGGCTTTGTCGAAATCAAAATAACTATGCGTGTACAAACCTTCAGTTATTAATTCCAACGGGAAGTTCCTTAAAAAGCGTGACGGACGGACACATTGGAATTATTGTATATGTTTTTAATAATTTGTAGCGCGTTTTTATAAAATGCGCTTTTAGTTTCACTTTGGCGTTTGTCTGTCTGTCTGAGCATTTGCTTCAATTGAAATCGTGAAGAAACAGTAAAACTTGGAGGGTAGATTTATGTACTGCTGCCATTTGTTTTCTTTAGATATGAGTTTTGAAAAATATACAAGTTCGGATTGGAGACCATTTAAAATTTTGTTTTTTAATACGGGCATCCTTCGAGATACGCTCATTAGGGGTACGTACGCCTTTTCGCTAATACGTCGTAACAAAATTAAGGGGACAAAATTTGAGATGCGGGGTCATCCCTCGTTAATACGACAATTTAAATATTTCATTGTCGTGATTTGTTGTTTCTCGATGATATGACTCGCATTAATGTTCTCTGCAACAAATATTAGGCCTTCGTGACTTTTTCCGTGGCACTGAAACATCTAAGCACGTCTTTTTTCGGCTATGTCAATTTACAAGTACATATTTCACTTAATACGACGTCGTCTTCGAACGTAAGACAGCTACAAGCCATTTTGAACTGATTGAGAGTCGTACTAAGGGAGAGGCCCGAGAAAGAAAAAAAACGGACCACAAAGAACCACAGATCTTCGGCAGAAGAAATTAATTCATAAATAAACTGCAGGAAAGCTAATAAATCAGGGCCCGAAAGATTAGAGCTCATAATGAAGACGTGGACGCAAACGGTACAACGCGCACGATGCATCGCGATCAAACCAGTTAGCCATTATCTTATAGTGCAGGGATGGATGGCAAATACGTGCCAAACTTGACAGCTCAAGATATTTTTTCGGCCTGTGATAAAATTCCTAAAATGAAAAAATAATTGTATTATGTTAATTCATATGAATGAATACGGAATCACATAGAGAATCTCCCTCTACCTGGGGGGAGATTCTTCAGGTGGAGCGGGATGGGGGGAGGGGAGAGGAGATTCTTCAGGTGATCCGTATAACCAGATGAAAAATAAAAACGCGCTAATTTTATCCATGTTCATGGATACCACTCTATTTGTTTACGATATTTTATTGATTATCTCTATTGGCTTAAGTACTGATTCAGGAGTATTAAAACTTCTCGTATCATAAGCTGCCTTAATGCGCTCTCTCATTGTTATTTTAAGACTTCTATTGCCCACATATTGTCAAGCCCGATTTTTGCCCATAAATGTAGTGTAAAATGTCAATGAGATCGCCGGACATTCTTAAATTTTCTAACTCGTGAAGTTTTCACTCCAATTTTTAGCACACGCACACTATCGGCCAGCCAATTTGAGCATTCTTTCCACAGAACATGGAGCTGCAAAAAGCATTTATCGCGATAGCTGCGTGAATGATGAATTTTTGCCTTTACCGAGACAATAAAAAATAAATGAATTCAAACATTTTTCCAACTTGTGAAGTCGATACGGCAACTATTAGCAAAATTAGTTTGTATCGATCTGTCTCACTTCTCTGGATACCATTCCTTAATTTGTAGATGACATTTTTTCGCCCGTTTTAAAAAATCTAAAGAAACGAGCTATTGTTACAGGCACTCCCCGGGTTACGTAAGGAATGCGTTCCGGCACCCGTTACCTAACTTGAAATTTGCATAAGACGAAAATTACTACGAATAGTCTACAGTACAGCAGAGGTGGGGAAATTATGGCCCGCGGGCCGGATCCGGCCCGTGAAGGCATTTTATTCGGCACGAGAAGGTATTTTAAGAAAGCGATCTGTGAAAATTAAGTACTGAAGATCTTTAATCAGACAAAGTTAAACCGTTTTAATGAAGGATATCTTTATCTATTCACATTTCATTGCTAAAATAGTTTTATTTTCATTATTTTCGGCTATTCGATATGGCGATTTCCATGTAGCCCCTTATCCGGCCCGCTGAGGCGCCTGCAACTGCCAATGCGGGAAAAGAGCACCTGGGAAGCGTGTTGAGTTAGTGCGGTGGGATTAAAAAAAACCAAGTGCCGCCTTTTATTATCGGTCGCTGGGGAAGTATAAACTAGAGGTTTGCACTGATACCGATTTTCGCATTCGCATCTAAACTTGAACCTCCGCATACTTTCCCGTATCCGGTAGATATGAATATGTTGTCTGCTTTCAACGATAATGAGTTATAGGACAAACGCAATTTGAGCCCATAAAGCGCCTTATGTTAAATCAGCCTACGAGACTAACTCATTTGCCGCCCCCAGAGAGGTTCCACCCTAAGGCCTAGGGACGGCCCTGCACTCATTTTCTTGGTTGGCACTTTCAAAAGACCTTCGCGTTCTGTCGTCTGACTAATGCCCGAGTGCACCAACCCCGGTTAATTCAACCGTTAGCTGATCGCAGTTAAAACTAACCGACGGTTAAATCAAACTTGGAGTGCACCAAACAACGGTTTTGTAATCGCGGTTTGCTGACAGCCGGTTTGCTCGTTGATTGCGACGCTCAGCGCCGTTGCCACATGTTTATTGCGAAACAAAGTGGAAACGAAAACACGCACGTTGAATATCGTGATTCATTTGTCAAGATACAATTAGAGGCGGGGAAATGATATATTGTATTAAAGATGAATATAGACGAAAAGAAGAGGCAGAGGACACCAAATTTTTCCGCATGTGAGGTGTACGTAATCGTGGATTTAGTCACAAAATACAAAGAGGTGATAGAAAACCAAAAACAGATGGGACCACATTGAAGGAGAAAGAGGCGACGTGGGTGCAAATAAGCAGGGAATTCAATTTCAGGTAATTAAATGAATATATAGTCGTATTGTACATCCGTTGCAATTTCTCCACAAAGTATGTTAAACCTACTAGTAACTTAATTAAACTTACGGTATTCAAGTTATCAAAGTTGGTTTAGGGTCATTCCATGCAAAGTCATCCAACCCACCATCTCAGATTTTGATGAAATTTAACAGAAAGTATTGCTCAGTGGTTTTTGACCATGCAGAAAATTTTAGTCATCAGTTAAATACTTTCCGAGTTGCAGATATTTTAATATGTCAAAAGTACCACTGAAAATATGCCTCTGCGTCAGTTTTGTGAGCATTTAAGGTAAACCGAGTTCCTTCTCTGCAACCGGACATGATAAAGTGGCAATTCAGGCAAAGTTAGAAATTTAAGATGAAAACATGAGCTATGTTAATGATGAATTTCATAAAAGGCAGACCTGATAGCTGTCTTTATTTTTTATAGCATTCTTCATCGTCCAAGTTAACAATATTAATCAATAGCAATTGCAATTAATTGATAAATTAGCACGACCTTATAGCCCATGGGTCATTCTGTTACTCCATTCAGATCAAATTCACAGGATTCTCAAATTAAAATAAAATTTGCAACTACGTACTATTTAATTATTTATCTTTATTATGTTTTATAGTCCTTAGACCAATGGTTTCAAGTTTTGAAAATACTGCCATAATTTATCTACGACACTCACAAGCATGTAGAGTAAATGAAATAATTCAAAAAACCAAAGCAATAGTATGGCAAAGCATGTATAATTCAGTAAAATAATTTTCCTTTCCAATATTTACCTTAAACCACTAAACTATTCTAATTCATATAAAATCAAAAATAAAATAAGTTTTTATGGTTTTGAAGGTGCCACAAATAGAAGATGTAATCAATTAAAGACGTGCTACTAAATCGTAAATAGAAAAACTAGGAAAGACGTTGCTGACAGTCGAGTGGACCCGGTGCCCTTATTCGTACGTGTGTGCAGTCTATGGCAACTAATACACCGGGAAAGTTTGCAATTCCATAACTGTTCTTTGTTCTGATATATAATTGGGGAAATGGACGAAGTGCAGTGAAAGGCTTGCTAATGCAACTGATACCTCGTTGATAACACGCAAAGCAGTAGAACGGTTTATTCCGGCCGAATCTCCAATTAATATGTGGACAGCTCCTGTGCCGTAAAATCTCAGCGCAGTCAAAAGTCATCGGCGAAAGAGGCTTATTTCTCTGTGTTGGATACTTCAGGTGGTGACGAATCCTTTCCAACAGAGAAAGTACGGTCGCTTTCGTTAATCGAAATCTTTCGTGGAATTTCTTATCCGTCATCGTGGAATTTCTTATCCGTCAACTCTTCAAAGGGATCGCCCCTTTCCATGAATATTTCATCGCGGTTTACTCTTCGACCTAAAAAATCTAGATCAACGAGCTCGTCCTCAAAATTATCCCATCGGAACTCCATGTTTGTTTCCAAACTGACGACGGTTAATGAACTTAACCGCTCGATTTTGGCCGGTTAATTCTTCATCGCGGTTAAACGTCCGTTAAGCCATAACCGGGATTGGTGCACAACAAAACGGGCTTAATAGCGGTTAGGAAATAATTTTACCGCGGTTAACTCCTAACCGGGGTTGGTGCACTCGGGAATTAAACTGTGTGTAAACGGTGTATGGAAGGAATTAGTCACGCTCTTGTTTACATATGACAAATGAGAGAAAACGGTTCCATTTCCACGTGCATTCTTTCACCTACGAGTCTTCTCATAAATCATCTAGGTTCTTATCATCACTTGCACAATCCTCTGTCTCATCCTTTCCTTTCCAAATACACACTCCATCGCTCGCAATTGGAACGAGCCCTTGCAAAATCGTCTCCGTGTAAACCCTGCTACTTGTAGACGTGTTGTTGTATAGCATCAGATGAAAATGAATCAACATCATTTACTGTTACTATGTTAATATTATAATGTAATTTGTTTTTGTATTCGTATGAGTGCAGATAAACGCCGCAATTTTAGCCAGTCGCTAGAATTAGGTAGATAGTTAAATCGATTCTCTAGATTCGTAGGTAGTCGCTGTGGCCTTTTTTTAGGCGCTAGTTCGAATCCCAAGTCGCTAGATCTAGCTAAAAATTCACTCGATTGGCAACAGTGGCTGGGTAGCATAGTGGCGCTACCGCACTACAATCCACGCCTTGAGTTCTTCCTCCTCGCTTACGAAAACAGCTAACATCAACTTTAACGTAAATCGTAAATATGACGAAATTGTTTTAGTAATTTATGGGGTAGCTTAGGTAAGTACGGGTTTACGTAAGTCGAGGCTTACGTGACCCAGGGCTCGAAAAAAATCGTCACTTTAGGCAAAATGAACTGCCCGCGCGATCTAACATTTTTCGTTTTACATTTCATTTTTCGACAAAGTCACTCACCTTCCTCGTTCTCGTCCACGACGTACGCGTCATCCGAGCGGGAGCGCGAGCACGTCAGGGCCCTCGCCGTCTCGACCCTCCTCTCTCTTAACCATCTGGAGAGTCTCGCAGTGGAGCACCCGCATCGGATCGGATTCCACGACAGGTCCAGGTTGGTCAGGGAGCAGAGAGGCCCTAGGGGCCTGGGATCGACCTCCGTTAGGGTGTTGGAGGAGAGGTTGAGTTTCTTGAGGCTGGGCAAAGAAGAGAATGCCTCGTTGGGAATGAAGTCCACTCCGCACGCGGACAAATCCAGCTCCTGAAGAGTGAGGGATGCCATGAAAGGGGGGAGCTGGGGAGGGGATGAAGAGGAATCCATGGAGGAAAGTGGCACCGGTGCGGCGGGCGGGGGCGACGCCGGAGGAAGCAGCCGGAACAAAGGGTTACCCTTAAGGACGACCTTCCTCAACGCCACGCACCCATCGAACAGTCCCGGAGGAAGTGACGTCAGACCGTTCTCCGACAAGTAGAGCACCTCCAGGTCTGGGACTCCCCGGAAGGCTTCTTGGCCGACAACCTGCGAAGACAATGATCGATCTATTTTAAAACGGAATTAGGCGGAGCTAGATTGGGCGATTCATTACGTCGGGGAACCGCGCCCAGCTCGGGAACAATGCAATGGGAATGGTTGATGCGGAAAGGGGCGGGAAATGGAAGTCATCTCACTTCACGAATTCTGCACGAGGTGGGCACTCCCTCGAAGAGTAAAACGAATTCATATTGCGGTTTATGTTGACGATATTGGATAGTTTCAACTTACCTTAAATATTTATATAGCTTCAACATTAACTAATAACTTGCAAGGTTTTGTCTCGTTCGTGTAATACAAATATCTATCAATTGTTCATTCTTAATGCTAGGAAATACTCGGCTGAAGGGCACCGATTTAATTTTGATGAAAAGATATCAGGTAAGATCATTTAAAAAAATTAAAATAACGAAAAATCTCTTCTTCGGTATAAAGGACTAGATTTACAAACGGTAACGTTGAATGGAAGGCCAAAAAACCGGAATCACTTCATAAATCCGTAAAATCATCAAATAATATGAATATAAAATTGAAACGTTTATAAAAATTATTTAAAATATAAATACCTGAAATAGGTTGACGATTTAATTAAACGCTCCAATTCCGATATTTCGCTTCCCATGCAGTCATTGATCTCACCAGTTCATCGAAGCATGAAACCATGGTTCACCAAGTGATAGGGAATGTCAGTTGATGAAAGCGGATGATAAACGTCGCGATTACTTGCATATCAAAATAACATCTCTCGCTTATAAATTTGATGAAGTAGAACACAAAATGACCACCACAATTACAAAGGGGAGATGCTTATTACGCGCATTTGAAGAAAACGAGAAAGATAACAATTGATCTGTCTTCATGTTTGATGGCAAGCAAAAATGGAATATATTTTCTTGTTTGCGTTCATCCGTACATACTAAATTTAAAACTAAGAACAAAACAGATTTAAATTTTGAATTCAAATGTAATATAACATAACGGTAACATACTGCAAGAATGTTGAAAAAAGTATACTTACTTAATAAATCATCTCAATAATAACGCAAATAAATTAATTTTGCAGAGTAAATATATGAACAAGGAACCAATTTCTATAATCACACGCAAAATATTATACACCACTCAGAATGTGTTCAGCGATTTATAGGTCCCAGCTATAAATATGATGAATTTTCGAAAATAATTTCAAACGTAATATTCTTCAAATTTATTTTGTTTCGTTCAATTATATGACCAATTTAAAAATGGAAAGTAACCAGATACGACTGAAGTAATAAGCAATAGAAAATTGTTTATGGCTGATAAAACACCACCATTTAAAGTTTGAAAAGTTTTAATTTTTAATTGCTTGTACTATAGAAGCCGTAAGGAATTACGTCTTTGTTTGTAAGGAAATTAACCTTTCAGAAAAATAAACGGCGCAATATACATTGCACAAAATTTCTCATATACGTTTCCTCTCACTACACATTTTGCTCCGAAATTAACTCTCCCCTCCGACGCGTGCGCTGAGCGTCTTGTACATAAATAATGCCACTGGACGATATATAGTAACTTTATTGGGACATATGGCTTAGTTAGTATTATTTGTGACATCAGGCTGTACGTTTGGATGCATTTTAAATGAAATACTTAGAGCCATTTTTGAGTAAATCGAATTTTGTATCAAAATATCCAAGAATAAAGCACCCTTAATTGTTGCGCAATACCATTTATCTCATCAGAATGTCTTTTATGAAGGATATTATCCATTAATATGAGATATCATTCGATTTAGTTTTACCGCAGGGCTGTAGTAAGAGTTTGAATGGATCGCGGCGGAGGCGTGACGTCATAAGGCTTAGATAAGGTAGCTTAGCGTACATTGTAATGTCACTGGACGGCATATAGTGTTCAATAGATATATGGTTTACGTAGTATTATTTGTGACATCAGGCTCTACAATTGGTATGTTTTTAATCAAATTCTCTGGAGCCATTTATGAGTAAATAAATGTTTAAAAAATCGCAGAGAATAAACTACCCTTAATTTTTGTGCAATATCATTTTTATGAAAAAAGGGTCTGCAAAAGATGATATATTGCATAAATACGAAATATCATTCGACTTCATGTACGCGTTTGGGCCCTAGATCGGCGAACAGACCGACAGACAGACGGCATGGCGAAAACAACTTTTAAGGACTCAGGCACACCTAAAACGTGTATTTTCATCAAAATCTCGAAGTCGAATTTTTTCAAGATAACAATACTTTCTCAATATACTACGTATATGAGAAAGTAAAAATCAGAATCGTACGATCTAAACTTGAAACTACTTCTTGCGATATACATACGGCGGTTATATCGGCCCATGTAATTTATAAAATAATCTCGTTATTCCCTCTAGGTCACCCAAAAGAGGAGAAATTTGCAACAACTGAACTTTCTTAATTGGATCATTTCACTGATTCACTCATTCATAAAGATTTTCCAGTCTACCTCCTTCAGTATCCCATGCCCCATTATTAGCATGATTAACCCTCTTCCCATTATTTTCAGGCCTTCAACCTCGTTTTTAACGACACAAGGGGCCGAATGAAATTTCAATTCTTTCACCAGTTCATTCAAGCGCCAAGTCACACGATATGGTCATGGAAAACCACTGTCCTACTTTTCACGAGGGATCGCAACGTTTTTCTCCTCCCCTACCACAAGAAGAGAAAAAAACAGTTCGACATCGTAAATGATAAGGCATAACGCAATGAATGAAAAGTTTTTTTAAAAAATGAATGGCTCCCTGGAAGACTAGCATCTCAATGATTAAAAGAAGACAAACCGTTCCACCGCTCGGCCTCCGTGTAATTGGTAAAAGCCGGCAGAGCAGGAGAGCAGTCTCTCGCTCACTTCTCCTCCTTTGCGAGCCAAGTAAACTATCAAATAAGAAGAAGTGAAGACTCGATATCATCGCTGCCGAAATGAAATGCATCCTGTTAAAAAATCTAATTCGTTTGGCACCTCAAGGAAGATCAACATTTACATATTTATATACCATTTGTTTTTAATTAAAATATTTATAAATTAACCACGCATGCCTTTTATGAGCTGAGGAACTTCATCATTAGAGAAATGACAGAATTTATTTATTTTTTCGTTTAATTCGCAGAATTAAATTAAACGCGGAGAAGAAAAAATCATTTTCTCGTTATTTTTCCCTAAAAGATTCCTTTTATAGATTTCGCGTTGAGCGCGGTTGGGTGGGAGGGCGATTAATGCCCCCCACATCCTCCTGGCAGTTACCTCCGAAGCCACTCACCTGTATCATGTTATCCGTCAGGAAGAGGAACTTTAGGGAGGGGAAAGCGCCGAAGGCATCGTCTGGGAGGGATCGCAGCCTGTTTCCCGAGAGGTCCAGAACTTGGAGGTGCTTTTCTCCTCCCCTTGCCCTCGGGATTCCGACCAAAGCCTTGCTGGAGCAGTCCGCTCCGTTCATGCCCTGATAGGCCAGCGGATGACACGTGCATCTGTGAGGACACGGGGTGACAGAGGAGCAGCAGAAGGCGAGAACTCCAAGGGCCACGAGGCCCGCTCCGCCCAGCCACGATTCCTTCCCGCGGGCCATCGCCACCTTGAAAAATAAGGGAAAGAATGGTAATGGGCAATTAAAGCGGATTTATTGAGGAAACGACGTATGTGGGAATTTTTTTCTCCTCACATTTCGTCGTCTTCAAAATTTAAGACATTTCGCCTTGTTTTTTGCGAAAGGACGTAAGAGTGCAATTAGGCGAATCATTTCTCCTCGTCCCGCTGTCACGTATTTTTCGAATTAACTTCATGCAAATATTAACTCGTTGAGTATTGGAGCAGAAGGATCGAGATCTTTATGTATTTCATTTCGCTTAAATGTTCGTTGTTATTTCACGTATTTAACTTTGGAAGAAATGGCCGCATATATTCTAGCAACTACTTTCGCATAAAAGGTTATATGCATAAATTTAACCTGACGTAGTGAAAATTCTAATATGAACGCTTTTGGGTGGTTGGTTTATGGCATAATCATTCAAAATTTGATGGTTCAGAATGGATATGTTTTACTTAATGGAAATTTAAACACAGCTTTATCGATTGAAATAAATAAACATTCGCCTGCCTGTTACAAGATTTAAAGCTGTACAACCTTCGTAAATTATTATCGAATTTACGATTGGACAATGTTGCTGGAAGCTTTACCCGATAACAGTTTCCTTCCAAAAAACCTGTTTAAATATGCAAATTGTCTTAAAGACCATGGTCGGTATAATAAATACTCTATCACCGAAGAAATACCTAAAAGTTACCTCAATTGACACGCAAAGCGGAATGAGATGGTTTTGAGTATAGAAAAAAAATATTTCGGGAAAATAAGAGAAAGTAAAGCGCAAGCTGAACGAGGAACAGGTGGTCCACTCCCCGCACTTAACTCACTCCCTCTCAAATTACCGGCCGTTCTTCCTCCACTGCTGTCATTTCCTCTTCCTCCACACCTTTTCCGTTTAATTTTCAACGGTCTTCGCTAATACCTGGAATTTATCGTCAATCCAAACTCCCGAAAAACGACCTAATTGTTTAAGCAAGTAATTTACGGATACAATGCAAATGCAATTTTCATCGTTTACTCGAATACACGAAGAGTATCTACTATATATACCCGTTAGGAAACTGTCGTAAAACGATTAATCAAAAAATATTATATGGGGGTGATAAGGGGCGAGATCAAAACGAAATTCTCGTCGGAATGTCAGTTTTCGTTGAAATTACTAAAAATAATTACTTCAATGTTACTTCGATAGATCGTCATTTTTTCAGCGTGATCGAAAACATTTTATTTAGCATTGTACCCTTGTGGTCAGCATAATAAGGCTATCGTATGCACAAATTTATATCCAAAGACGAAAGAAGCGCCTTCCTCGGTATGAGCTGTTTAGACCTTGGCGATCAGAGGTAGGTGAGAGATAATTTCGCAACCTCTCGCGCACCTCGGGCAAAAACAAAAACAAAAGAGGGCGAACATCCGATTGAGAGAAGGTGAGAGGAGAGAGACACCCACACACACAAAGAGCGGTTATGTAAATAACCGTTAGGCGCTCACTTTAAAACACTTATCGTGATAAACAACTAAAGAACTTCCACCGTTAATTCACGCATACCGGCAATTAACAATGGAAAGATGCACTGACCGAATTATTTTTTTGTCAGCGCACATAAAGAACTTTTCGACGAGGATAAGCAACTATACCTATCAAAGGCGACACGTGCGAGACCACTGCATCATCCATGATCATGTTTCGTCGAAGAAATTTTACTTTTTTTAATCCCAAAGTCGATGGAAATGGTTCCAAAACAACCGGCGAATGACTTTCTCGCACACCCGCCGGAGAGATTCGCACGCCGGCAATTTCCGAAGATCGGTAGAAAAATCCACCGAAATAGCAACCTTAGAAGAACAAACAGCTTGCGAAACAACCACTACCTTCCTCTGGCAGCACATCTTCCCTCTCCGTTCAGTCTGCGGCGTACCCTCCGGCGAACGCGTCGTCCGCGACAGACACCATCTTCGGGACGCGGTCGCGGGAAGAACGCTGCGGTGCCGCACGCAAAAGCCTTTCCCTTCCCCGCAACTCTCTCTCCCGATCTACTTGCACCGTGGCACGAGGCGGGAGTCGAGCATTTCCTCCACCGCACGCCCATGAGATGAAGTCAGCGATGACCCAGCATTTACGGCAGCATCGCTTCCCCGAAGTCGACGATCTCGCGTCCTCCGCACGGCCGACCTCGCCCTCCTCGCCACCGGGGGAAAGGAGGAGGATATGCGGCTATCTCGACTTCCTCCTCGTTTTACCGGCTCCAAAGGTCCGACGTTTTGAGATGAGTCTGGGTTCGTCTCGATGACTGCCCTCCAAGGACTGCGGGCACCCTCGTGCTGAGATTTATCTCAGCCTCTCTCTCTTTTCTTCGCTCCCCCGCGATCTCTTCCACTACTTTTCCTTTTAGAGCGTCTCGTATTTTTGCATTTTTTTAGGGTGGCGGAAAACAAAAAAGGGCTTCTTATTTCGCCGAGGGAGTCGGGCGCGTAGCGGGGAGGGAGCGGAACGCTATGGGCAGGGTGGGGAGGATTCTCTTGCGTGAAATTAGGAAGCCCTAAGAAATATTCTTCTCTTTCTTTTTCCCAGTTATTTCCCTCCTTCGAGTCTCTTCCTTAGCACGCGAAACGACGTTACGTCATTATTCCACTATAACTGTATATTTTTATAATGAACTTTGAACTTATCACGCGGAAAAGGAAAGAAACCTTTCGCGATATCAGATTAGAACATTTCCGGTCGGAACACAACCAGGAAAAATAATTCCAAGAGAATCTCTAAGCCCATTTGTCCATTTAGTCGGACTTCCCTTTCCTAGCTAATCTCAACTCACTCCCGTAATCATGAACGTTCATTGCATTTTTTACGAAAAAAAACTCGTCCCGGTGTATCGAGGAGGAAAAACTATCCGTCCCCTTCGAGTCTTCGTTTCTCATTGGTTCAAAAGCATGCACACACCGGGAGGATTTAGAACGCTCCTTTGAGAGAGGAGGGAGAAGATGGGAGGGAGGGAGAGGGAGGGAGGGAGAGAGAGGGAGGGAGTCGCGACGGGACGGGCTTAAAGCGAAGGGGTTGTTTTGCTTCCACGTTCCCTCTCCATGGAAACCTGCGGACGTAAAGTATGAGAAGTTTGCAGTCATGCAAGCACCAAGGAGGGAGGCGGGCGAATGGCACGACCGCTCGGGATTTATTGCCGGTTTGGATCGCTCGTCGTCGTCATCCCTCCTCTCCGAGGACGGACGGATTCACGTCTCACTTTTTTCCCTTTTTATGCCCTCCCGTTGCAGAACTGGAGAAGATCGATTCAGTCCAAGAGGGGGGTGTAGTGATTAGAAACCGCCCTGCCTTTCCAGAGGCGTGACGACGTAGATTTTAAAAAATGACTCGTCGATTAATTCCAAAAGTAATTCCTCTGCGAAGGAGGGAAATTTTCCCGTTCACGAGTACGGATGGATCCCACTTGTTACAAAGTCTCACTCATAGAAATCCGCCAACTTTACACTCAAAATGCCATCGTCCGACGAGATCGCGCGTTTAAATTACTGATAAAAAAGAAACGGGAGAAGAGAGTCGGATAACGCCGCGACTGACACGCAGGAACTTTGTTTACACCATCAGGCACGGATGGGAGGACGAAGGAGCTCAAAAGAGACGTGGTGAATCAAAAGCGTTAAGGTTTCTGCAAACTCGACATTTCGCAAAGCTCTGACCGGTGCGAATATGTACACTCTCCGCTGCACACTTCCCTTACCTTAGGTCCCCTCCCCTCTCCTCTATATATCGTCCCTCCCCTCACCCCTTCCCCTCGCCACTCTATTATCCCCCTATCCCCCTCTCCTTGCCTTTCCTTCCCCGCCCTCTCTTCCGACCCCTTCTACGCCAACCGTCGCTTGTTCGCGAAGTCTTTCTCTCCGGCAGTGCTCCCTACGGGGCCACATCACAAACTAGATAGGAGGCCACCGGGCTTCCTTATATCCTCTCTTCACTCTCTTCTCTCTCACCTCTCTTCTTTCACTCTCTTTTCTGCTCTCCTTCACCCCTTCTCTCCCCTTTTGCCATGGCATACTGCTCGCAATCGCAAAAACGTTTTTTATTTCCACCTATCTTTCATTACGGCACGCACACACGCAGCCCTTCAACTGTTTTCCCTCTATTTTATTAAACGGAGTTGGATTCCTTCGAAAGCGACAATTATACGTGAGATCGCGCTTGCAGGCGATTGATTCCACTGCATTCTCCACAGGAATTCCGCGTTTTATGCCGTTAGAATGTTTATAGCATCGAATACATGGCGAATTATAAGTTTTCCCGATAAATATTAAAAGAAAACATAGCGCATACAGCAAGGGGATCAGCTCATTTATTTTGCAATAGGGTACAAAACGGTGACAAATCAAATCAAAATCGACCAAAAGTTTGTCGGAGAAAATTGATATTAACACAGCACAAATTAACTTCATACGAAGGTTTTTGCAGCGTTGTGGTGAAGAACTGGCATCGACTTTCGGCGTCTGCTGCATAAGGTAGGCAATGGTCCACCATACGCAGCCGACGCCAGTTCTTCATAGCACAATAATAACAAAAGCATAAGACACGGGTTACAATTCGCAGCACCACAACAAAATGACATGATGTTGCCACGCTTCGTAGCATGTTTTATTATTTAACTGGTTTGTATTAAACAATTTTATTTTATTAATATGGAAGTCTACCAAGCTAAGGATAGCACCGTTATGTTTGGTACTAGGTGCTGGTTGTTGGAAATATTTTGGAGCTTGCACCTCCTGCCATCCACCAGTTTGATGAATTAAAATGTAGATGGAGAAGTAGGTAATTGGATATATGACTCATACAAAAAGCCTCGATTCAATAATTAGACTACTGGTACGGGAGTTAGACAAAAATGCCATTGGAAATCAAAATTTAACAAGGAAATTTAGATCTTCAAAATACCAAAATTATCCTATTAATATTTTTGGGAGCATAAAATATATTTATTCTAATAAGTTCAAACATAAAAATGACTAACATTGAGTTCTTTCATATTTTCATTTAATAGTGTTTTTCTTCTTCAGTTTCGGCCGAAGTTTTCATCCAACATAATAAATACATACCCAACAGGGATGAAAATCTTTATCATATATCGTCAACTAGGGTCGATGGCATTG
The DNA here is from genome assembly GCA_028673005.1 of Tanypteryx hageni. Lineage (NCBI taxonomy): Eukaryota > Metazoa > Arthropoda > Insecta > Odonata > Petaluridae > Tanypteryx > Tanypteryx hageni. The sequence goes on along the minus strand of CM054113.1, from coordinate 198,541,583 downwards.
GATCGCCATTTATGCACCGGATGCATGTTTTTCGCACGAATTCGTGCACGTGAATATGAGTCAAACGCCATTTTCTCCACCCTAGTTTCGTCTCGAGTGAATCGATACCACTTTTAATGCTTTCTCGTAATCGTGCCCCTCCAACCCCAACCCACTGTTCCCTCTCTCCCCCACCCCTCCCCCGTTTTTCTCCCCTCACTCGAATTTCCCCCTCTTTAAACTACTTCGCGGCCGCTATCCGTGACAGCTTCACGCTGTATTACAAACTTCCCTACGTGGCCTACCGGCTTAGCGGCGCGTGGTTCCCGGATTCGGGAGCTTTACAGTCCATCTGCAGCCTTTCTCTCTTTGTTTTTTTGCATGCCTTTCATGCCGACGGCGAGACGTTGGGTTACAAAGTTACCTGTTTAAAATTCGTCTAGTTGGACATTACGTTACCACGCGTCATCAAATTATTAAGTTACTTTTCCAGGCGAATTTTTGGTATTTACAACTTTTGGAATCCCACCTGGGAAACCGTGCAATTTGCATGCTTTCTTGAAAACGGGAAAAGCCGGTTCTATAGTCGAGATCGTATATTTTGGCACTAATTCGACATTCGATTCAAATTATTGAATGTATTTTGAAGCGACATACGAAATTTTTTAAGTAAAGCGGCGAAAATGTCGATAAAATTAGCAAAACGACCAAAAGTCTTATTTGTCGGAGAAAAATCAACCGATCAGAAAATGTTTCCGACTGGACTTTATAATAAAATAATGCGTATCCAATGAGACGAGTTTTTATCTCAACTTGTACACATAAAGGGCACATAGAATTAATACGCAAGTTTTTTGTGTTGTACTATAATTTCAAATATTATTTAACTAGAAAATATACAGAGTTGTTAAAATAAAAACAAAATTATAATTCATATTAAACTGATTTTTTAATTTTGTTTTTATTTTAACAATGCTGTTATTCTCAAGATAATGAAATTCCACTAAGTCTAGGCCTTTCTGTTAATATTATTTCTGACTTTTACCATCACAGAACATGATCAACTAAATTACTTGTATGCTAATTTTGTGATGAAAATTACCCTAGATTATTTTCAACATTGATAAGTCTTGGTAATGAAAATCACTTCTCATCATTAAAATGTAATTAAATTCGACGTCAATTGTATTGAATCAATTCTCGTTTCTGGTGCATGTTCACCGTTGGATATGAAACGGATAATTGAGCTGTTAAAAATCTTCATAATTTTCGTAAGAAAATCTCCTAAATGAAGACTCGAGATTTGAAGTTTTAGTTAAGCAACAGATACAAAGCAAATGCTCTCTTTTAGGGTCACAGACACCCTATTCGAACACATGTCAGATGAGCAGGTCTAAAAATAAACTGTTTGGATGACTGATTCGGAGTCCAACGAACTGAAATCCTTTCGGCGAAGTACCGTGGGGTTTTATACCAAACTACCGAATAAGGGCACTTAAATTGTTTGTATTTTCAATGCTATGCACTCCATGACACACACGATTAAAAAAACAAGCCAATTTAATTGCGTTTGAATATAATAATAAAAGTAATATATCCATAAATACTGCTACATACAATATACTTTGTCGAGGATTATGAACATGCTTATTATTTTCTATATATAACCTTGTCAGATATTCCATCCATTCCGTCACTTCTGGGCATACTATATATGTTTTGAAAATAATTACATTGTCACCTATTTCTTACGGCTCGTTTCTGTTAGATGCCCTAAATTGATTACAGTGGTAAAGGTTTGCTAAAAATAAAATCACAAACTATAAGAAACGAAATCAAATCCTCTTTAATTAGAAAAAACTATCTGATTGATTACCCATTTGCTTGTACGATTGTTTCTACTAATAGGAATTTTGAAAAACTACACCATTTATTTATTCATAAAACTGTCGTTCAGTTGGACTCAGACACGTTATAATTTTTTGCCAAACCTCGTATAGTAAAAAGTCTTCATCTATCTAAATCTTCGGTAATTTAACAGGTCCAGAAGAATTTTAGCAAAGAATTCAGTAAAAAAAAATATTCCACTCGAAATTTTTTATATATACCGTTATACGGGATGCCATCGTCCTCATTATAAATCCGTGTTCGCGTCGGAGTATACATCCACTACTCCGAGCAAGCGTCTTCCTTTTCCCAACTCGAAAACTCCTACGCCCCAAGACGCTCTTTTGTTCCTCCACTCTTCTACCTCATTCCAATCGAAACCGTCCCTTCCCTCTATCTAACCTTTCCATAAACTTCTCCTTCCACATACACGTGCACTCCTCCACCCTGCTCTATATTCCTTCATCACCTTTCTCCCCCCACCCCCCACATTCTCCATCCTCTTCTTATTTTCTTACCTTTAGAAACCCTATCCTCAACTCTACGGGCACTCCATCTCTTTTTTCGTTTTCGCATCTCGTCCGATTCCATTATTCTTCCACCGACCGGTATTTTCCCTCGCCTGGACATTCCGTCTCTTCGCTTCTCTTCTTCGCGTACCTTTTTACTTCATTCTATCCTCTGCCTTTTCTCCCTTCAGACACCATTCCATTCTTTCTCCGCCATCATTCATTTCTTCGTCATCTTTCCACAACTTCTTCACCTTATCCCTTCTTTCTCCATTCCTCCTCCTCTTTAATGTTATTTCTATCTTCAATCCTCCCTTTCTAATTCTCCCTTTCTAATTCTCCCTTTCTACTTTAATTTCTATCTAGTCTAACATTCCTTCTCCCCCTCCTATCCTTCCTTTATCCCTTCTATCCTTCTCGATCCCTTGACTTTTCCCTCTCTCTCTCTCCATTCCTTCTTTAGCCTCGTACTTCTCTTTCTCCGTCCCTCCATGTCCATCATATTTCCTCTTCGCACTCGTCTTTTTTTCCTCCTTCCTTCTTTTTTCGTCGTTCTTTATCTTTTTGTGCATGGAATTTATTGCCCCTGTTTCCCTCCAACTTCACCTATCCTTTTCTTCATCACCACCCTTTTTCCTTCATCTCAACCTTTTTCCTCTCTCATATTTACTTCTATCCATCTCAACCAGTCCTCTCCCTTCCTCTTCCTCATCCTTTTGGCCAATCCGCAGTTTTTCCTCGTCGCCACATACGGCATTCCGTCCGAAGCTCTTTCATTTTCCCTTTCTTTTCTCGGAATTCCCATCGTCCACTGTATCTCCAGTTTTAATTTCCCCTTTTTCCTTACCCCTTTCTCCAAACGTGACACAAATCGTAATAATCATACCCGAGTTAGATAACGTCGCGGTATTTTCCTTCCGGAACGGTTTCATCGCGGTAAGTAAAATTTAGGACGTTCATAAATATCCCGATAAGATGAGGTTTATCCAGAGCTCGGTTTATACACCTGGCGTAGTATTCTATCTTTTTTTTAAAATATGAACTCCTTTTACGTTGCTAAAGGGTAAAAATCGAAAGGATGCCAGTTCGTGATGCGAAGAAAATGCGTCCGTTTTATGAGGTAAAAGTTTGTTAGATAAAACAAAATTATTATTTGAGAAAAAAATTAGTAGATGTACTTTGGAGTAATTATTTTATGGTAGTTTCTGATGCATCAATTTTATGACAACGTTTTCCAACGATCGATTAATTTATATCACATATCTTATTTTCCATCAACAAAATCAATACGTATTTGCATATCGGAAAATATTACTGCAACGACATTTGGAAAATGTTTATAGCTGCCCGAATCGCTACAAATTTCTCAAGCTTACTTATTGAGCGGATAATTATAATTTTGAAAACCAACTTAGTTGAAATGTCAGCTGAAATTCCGATCAATTCGAGAAGTTGGGGCAGAACTTAAATAATTTCCTGAAATATATTTGATTGGAAAAGATAGCAACATCGAGGAAACGGCTACTCGAAGTCATATGATCGATTTCTTCGCCTCTTTCGTCCTGTTTTCAGTGCGCTCTCAACGAGAAAGCAAGCCAATGCAACTCTTAAAATAATTTCACGCACGAAACGCAGCAAGTTCAGCGTGTCGAACGCAAGTAAAGCGACAGGATAACAAATAACATTTCTCAACTTCGACGTTTGCAACTCGAACAGGTACAACGTCGAATTTTTTGCGCCATTACAAGCAAATACGTAAGCACAACGAGAGCGCAGAGAACTTGCACGCTAGCGAGGACCTTATATCTCGAGGATTTAACTCATTTCGAAACTAAAAATAAAAAGATCGCCGCCCTATACCAAGACGACTCCTCTCCCTTCTTTCATTCCACCTCCTTTGCTTCTTTTTACGATCCTACTAGATGGCCCTTTTCCCTCTCCCTTCTCGTCTCTTTGTCCTCTGCGTCTCAACCGTGTTCCTATTTAGTCCTCCCCTTTCGCTCCTTACAAAAAAACATCTCATTGCACAACGCTATCTTCTCTCTTACTACGCTCTCCTCGGCCGAAAAGAAAGAACATCAGTGGACCAGAGGACCGGTAGAAGCATCCGGCCGACCTTGCAACGAAGAACGCCGAGTTCGACGATTCCCTTTTCCCTCCCGCCGTTTTAATAAAATATAAAACTCGGAGTCTTCCCTCGCCTTCGATCTCTCAAGCGGAGTGACAAGAGCGATGCGTGAATTACTTTTTTATGTATCGAGCCATTATCATTCGTATCTTTATTTTAATTTTTGCATTTAATTGCGCGAGGCGGTTCGATTTTTCTGATCGCGTAGCACCAACAAACACGTCGCTGCCGCGAGGGCTGATGCATATATTATTTCGCGCAAGACGAGTTTTTTTAGCAGCGCGACCTTCGTAATATGAGAGAGGACAATTAATTTAAAGTATGGGTGTGCGTTCGGGAAAATCAAAATGACATTGCCGGTCATGATGCTTTTTTTTTCATTTTTATGAAACCGAGCAAAAAATCGACTTTTTCGAACCGTAGTTCAATAGTAAAAACGCAGGTAGGAAGCAAGCCCATTTTATTTAGCTGATCCGAAGTTTCATGTGTTCCTTACCAAGTCTGTAGCAATTGTTTCCATTTTATTTCACTTTTTTCCGAAAATTACCCCTCGATGCGGTCAATGATGCAGTAGGTAGGAGTACTTATGGTTTATTCTAGATTATGAACAAAATTCCACAAAACAATCCAAAACTCAAATTTCGGGCTAAGAAAATATATTTACATATTCGAGCGAAAGTCAATTAAGTTAAAAGTAATATTAAATAGAAAATACAACTTCAAAATCAAAAACGAAACACAGTCAAACCTAGATAACTGGAACGACTATGGCTCGAATTTTCGATGAGTAGAAGATATTTGTTACGTTTGTGTTCATATACATACATAAAATGAAGTTTCGATAACTCGATATTTGTCTTCCCACGAAGTTCGAGTTACCGAGTTTCTACTGTACCTCGGTACATGTGCTACACATATTATTCGACTACAATAAAAATCGAGAGGACCTTTTCCATTTGTGGGTGGGTGTCATTATTATGTCTTTCAAGCACTTACTATCATCTCGGGCGTATTGAAAAAAGGCGATTAGTACAATTACTCTTTCGCGCAACGTTTTGAATCAATTAAATTAGCTTAGTAAGGAAGATATGCCAACTGCAAAACTAATGGCAGCCTGATGAATTACAGTAAACCCTCAGCCACTGCGAATTTCTCCATTGCGGATTTGATTACCAACGATTAAATAAATACGAGTTATTTAACCAACATTTATAAAATTTAAATGTACACGGTACTGAATTTGGCGCGCATTTGACGTATCCGACGTAGTTCAGTAGTACACCAGTAGTTCCCAACCTTTTGCGCGATACGGCACAAATTCACAACTCCTTAAACTTTGCGTCCCTATGTCATACTGTATATTATAGGATACATATAAAATTACAAAATAGCTACATCATACAATAAAAAAATAAATGTTCTATACATCTAAGGAAGTTTAAGTTTAATTTTGGGACAATATTTACCAAGTGAGAAGGCTGAGCTTCTTTATTTGCAATAAGTTGACCAAATCTGGGCGTTGTTGTGGCAAGCGCACATCCAAAGTCGTCTTCCACATTTTATTCTATTCCTGTACATATTTCGTTTTAATCGTAATGAAACTTGAGAGACCCAATTCGCACTTACATGTCGTTGGAAAGGGAATTAAAATTCTCAATGCGATTTCTGATAAAATTGGATATTTAGTTAATCGTCGTACCTAAACTGACTGACGGACATTTTAGCTGCAATATTATTAACCATTTCAATGAATTCTTCTTGTGCAACTTCTGGTACATTTTTTACAGGTTGTTGAAAGGAGGAAACAAATTCTCTCGTACATCTGGAAAGTATCTCGATATGTCATCAAAATGCATACCAACTTCATTCTCTTCTAAATTAACTGTGAGATTTGAAAACATGTAAGTTTTGTTAACATTCACCTTTGATATCCAAAGCTTTAGTTTCATTTTAAAAGACTTAATTCTCACAGATAAATCAAAAATATTTTAATCTAATCTTCGCAGAGAAAGGCTCACCTCAATTAATACCTCAAATGCATATGTTAAATACGCAATTTTATGTAACTTTTCGTTTTCAGCAAATAACACCGCGGGTTCGTCTCCGTTCTTTTGTTGAAAAAACTCTTCTAAAACCACAAAACAACTTAAAACACGTGTTCACCATTGCACAACTCACAACCTACTAACGAATAACGCAGCCTAATCAAATGTCGGGAAAAGCCGAAAAAGTTGTAAAACGTTATTTAAAAGCATTTGCGGAGTTCTGTGTTAACCCGAACCGATCCTACAAGTATCCAATGCTTTGTAGAAAGGGGTGTCTTGACTTCGTCCCATGAAAGTAATCTTTCGACTGAAGACAATATGCAAGCGCATACTAGCTGACTCAGAATTCAATTAATAGTGAATAAAGCCCGATGCCATCCAAAGATACACAAAGGGAAGATGAAACAACAGCTTTCAAATGATGACCACGCAGGCCAGCTACTACTAGTTCAAAAACATTTTTTTAATTGGATATTTTTTAGCTTTGCGAGTGGATAATCATGTACTCTTACGTGATGTTTACGAAGGTGAAGACATCTTTTGTCTCTCAAGAGTACTCTCTGGAGTAGCGTGAAGAAAGTTTTTTAAGAGGGCGTGTCGCAGAACGTTCGTCATACCGTCAACCGCGAATAAACGTACATACGTTATATACACCGGCTCACTGTTGAGAGAAATAATACCTTACGCGTTCCTATTGATTTCCTGTAAAATACGGGGCCTGTTTTATTAACAGGAAGTTTTTAAAATTACATTTATTTTCAACATTAACTTGAACTCCAGGCGACCCATTTGTTCAACACGGTTTTTTTCAGCGCAGTTTACCCAGAGCGGTTTTATCCGAAAACGTAGCGCAAGAGACTTCTGTGCATGACCAGTAAATGCGCTCCTTATTTTCGATGTCATTCGGCCTTCTTACTATAATAATCCAAGAGGTTGATTGGCCAGGCATTTCATTCGGCCTTCTTTCACTGCAACTTTACGTACCATAACATTTTGTTCCCGAATCCCTTCCAGCATAGATTATGAAGGCCGAAAAATATCTCTCCCTCAAATATGACCAACTAGCGAAATACCTCATTAAATTTCTCCCTTCGCAATATTTTGTCAACGATATTGTTTCCAGGGATGTAACTAGGGGAGAGGCTGGGAGGGGCCCTGCCCCCATTTATAAGTTCTCGGTCTCCCCTCGGCCCACCTGCTGAATACTATATTTTTTTAAATGTCTTAATAAAGCATTTCACGTTTTATTCTTAAGAATTAATTACTTTCCATTTGTGTCACAAACGCAGTAAAAATAGTTAAAACATTTTTTTCGTATTATTATTTTTATTGATTTTTTTTTTATTTTGGAGTGCCCCTCCAAATATTTTTACAATCATCCTGGCCCCTCTCCAGTTCATGCAGGAACCTCAAAAGTTGGGAGGCTAGTTACGTCCCTGATTGTTTCGAATTTACCACCTCAGCTTTTCCTTTAAGGATCCCTTTCGGGGACAATTTTAAGAAAGTATACAGTTTGGGAAACGAGATGCATGAGTGAATATAGCAACCGGTGACTAAAACACCAGATGAAGCACGATCACTCTCTGTATAATAAGCTTCGAATATCACAATGTCTCCCGTTCCATGCAGATGGTGAAATATCCTCCATTAACAGCATGGTCTGCTGGCTCCGCCGAGGAAGGAAGACCCCCAATGGATTCGGTTTATTCAAAACACATGGGCGGATGTAACCTAAATCTTAGTTTTTTCGGTGTTTGTTTTTGCAAGAAATCCGTTCGTTCGTAGTTGTTCGCCATGTGTTGTTCAACCTCCTGCCGACTCAGGTGCTGCTCCAAATTTTTCTGATGCCAACAACTTAAAATGGCTGGTAGTTTTATCCCTGCGCGCAAGATTTCGCAAAACAAAGATACATATTTCTTTCCGTCATTCTTCGCGTAAATTTGCTTAAGTACGTAGTATAAAACTCGATTTGTTTTCTTTTCAGGGTGGTACTGGATTTAGCCAACCTTCGTGAACCACAAAATCCATTTCCTGAACGCGTTTTCCGTCGACTATCTTTATGCTAATGTTTACTTAGCAGGCCCATTCCGTTTTCCAGCAGAAATTCTCGGGATCGTATTCAACTTTCACCTTCATTCCTTATAAAAAATACCTATTCAAACCTTTTGACACACTTGATGTTTTATTTTCACCCATTCATCGTCGGTGTACAATTTTTTGAGAGAACTTGACAGAAACTTTTCCTCGCGGGTAAAGGTTAGTCATGGAAACTAGTCGATCTCTGTGGGTTTAACGTTTCCATTCTACCGCTCCGCTCTCTTTTTCTCGTCCCGGTTTCCGCTTCACCGAGACCGAAAATATCTCCCAGGATTTCTCCTACAAGTTCCTCAAATCCGTTTTTCCACTATTGTTTTTACCTCTCCGCGGCTTATTCCTGGAACTTCTCACCAGTTACGCCTTGGGTATCTCCGTGTCGCATCTGAATGCGGACTGGAGTCGAAATAGTGCCTTTTCTCGAGCTCCTGAAACGTTCCGAAATTTCGGGGTAATGTTTATTCGGCGAGATTTTTTTCTTACACGCAGATACATATATTCTCATAAATACAAATTTAAAAAGTTCAGCGTGCAAAATGATACGGGAAAGAGTTTGCGGATATCTTTTAATTTAACTATAGCCTATGGTGCTGTAATATTTTAACATTAAGCGGTCAAGATAAAAATTTAGCATATATATATATACACACACAAGTTGATACCATCAACTTTTAGTTCAAGAAAGTAAGCCATTTGAAAGATTAATTTTGTACGTATTCAGCCTTAACTACTCGGGTGAGGTCTACTAAGACACCACCTATGTAAGTAGAGTCCAATTATCTCGCTACTTTCAGCTAGTTTGCATTTTACAAATAAATACAGTGAGTATTAAGTTTGGAGGAGGAAGGAGAGGGAGGGAGGAGGAAGGAGAGGGAGGGAGAGGGAGGGAGGAGGAAGAGGGAGGAAGAGGGAGGAGGAAGAGGGAGGGAGGAGGGAGAGGGAGGGAGGAGGAAGAGGGAGGGAGAGGCAGGGAGGAGGGAGAGGGAGGAAGAGGGAGGGAGGAGGAAGAGGGAGGGAGGAGGAAGAGGGAGGGAGAGGCAGGGAGGAGGGAGAGGCAGGGAGAGGGAGGGAGGAGGGAGAGGCAGGGAGAGGGAGGGAGGAGGAAGGGGGAGGGAGATGGAGAGGGGGAGGGAGATGGAGGGGGAGGGAGATGGAGGGGGAGGGGGGAGGGAGATGGAGGGGGAGGGAGGTAGAGGAGGTAGGGAAGGAGAGGTAGGGAGGGAGAGAGGTAGGGAGGGAGAGAGGTAGGGAGGGAGAGAGGTAGGGAGGGAGGGAGAGAGGTAGGGAGGGAGGGAGAGAGGTAGGGAGGGAGGGAGAGAGGTAGGGAGGGAGGGAGAGAGGTAGGGAGGGAGGGAGAGGGGTAGGGAGGGAGGGAGAGGTAGGGAGGGAGGGAGAGAGGTAGGGAGGGAGGGAGAGGTAGGGAGGGAGAGAGAGAGGTAGGGAGGGAGGGAGAGAGGTAGGGAGGGAGAGAGAGAGAGAGGAAAGGGCAATCGTGAGCTATAAAGGGGAGGAAGGTGGAGAGAGAGAGAGAGAGAGAGAGGTTATGAGAGGAGGACGTGAAAAAAAGAAGAGCGGATGGCGGCATTCTCTCTGTTCCGCCTCAGGTGTTCGCCACCGGAGGAGGGGGAACGCAGTTTCGCTAGCATTTTAGACGGTCATCTGTTTTTATGACGCACAAAAATATAGTGACGGACTGTTTGTTGGTAGCATGCATGCATGCATCATTTATTAAAAAGGTATATTTTAAGTGTTGTTTGCGGTGGAAAAATGTCTTTGACCTGTGCAACTTGAGTTTTACCTCATTATCATATAAACTGACAATTCACGATTGACGCGAATGCATAAACAATAACATATTTGAATAGAATATTTTTACTGTTGTGTTAGATATTATTAAACATCTTTAACATTGACCAATCGTGATGTCAAGCCAACATAAAAGTTGCATAGTAATGGTTAACAACCAAAGATGTACTTAGAAAAGTAATCTAAGTACATAAGTGTATTTTTATGATAATGAAAAAATTTTCCCAAAATTTGTCTACATTCTATCAAAATGAAAATATAAGTGTACTTCGTCAGACTGGAATTTTGTCACTTCCTTTAACTTAAAAGCTGCTGTATTTTTTATATAATCCCGAATTCCAATTAAAATAATATTATACATGGAGAAGCATATCACTTGCAAATAAAGAATCTCTGATATGAGGATCACTTAATAACATATTTAGATATTACTTAATCTTTATTAATACTGATTACTTCGACAAAACAGCATCACTTCAAAATCCGCATCATTGAATGCGTCATACCATTATTATACTGCATGAACAAATCTCATTGAAATTGTACAAATATCTGCCATTTTAGAATTGCTTTTCCTCACACAGAATACAAGATTCAAAACTGCTCAAATATAAACCCCCTTCGAGGCCTGTTCACCCTTTCGGCAGAAACGCGGTCGAACCCGGGCATCCCCTTTCGACAGACGCCTAAAACGAACCCCCTTTCCACGAGAGGGGATCTTCAGAGTGCATAGGGCTCGTCAAGGGTGCGTGGATCGATATGCGGGACGGAGGGGAATGGGAAGCAGGCGGCCCTGTGTAAGGAGGCGGGTAGTGGGTACGTATGGATAGCGAGACGAGGGGCAAGGGGGAATAGGAGGGTTTGGAGTGTCTGGCGGGGTGCGTACTACGCAGGAGGGGCTGAGTCGCGTAGCGTGCGCTGCCACCAAAACGAGAGAATTTTCCACCCCTCTGCCGTTTTCGACTCCGAAACGCACTTCCTTTTCCTCGAAAATGGCGTCGTTTGGTTTTTGGGGCGTTTATATCGACCGCGTCGCGAGGGGAGTGGGTAGGAAATCGCTGCCTATTTGTGTCGCGAGTACAACTATTGTTCTGGACACTCCGATTGAGCTTGCATTATTTTTTGGCGAGTCTTTCTTGAAATGTTCGCGTTCACGTTTGACAAAGGTAGACTGCAATGAAGAACAATGCGAAATAAAAATGTATGGAAATAGGATGAAAACGCAGCGTAAATAAACCTCAACATATAATATCTCCGATAAAAACGCCAGAATGGAAATATGAGTACAAATATTCAGCCCTGCTGAGTTAAAAATGGACCATTAGTTTCTCAACTCAAAGAATATTTTCTATTCTTAATTACTAATACTATCATTATCCAAGATTTGCAACCATTATGTAAAAGGCGTAAAGAGTTTGTACATACTCTTAACTTTACGTTATAGCAAGAGATTTAAGGACACAATTTCAGGCGCAGAAGAGAAATCAAGAGGCTGTGTTGGTGATTAATCCATGAAGGATTTATACACAAGGCAACTGAATGCGACCTAAAAACTTATCGATTATATTTACAATTCATTCAAACGGAATTCACTTGCGACAAATTTCAAGTCCACTTCCCTCTTCTATCATTCGGCCAACAGAAAAGAGTGGTCCCTTACAATGCAAAAGCAGTCAATGCACTTCGCAGGAAATGTTGCCTATCTTTTCTGATTTAACACTTCTCTCGCGGAAAAGTATTTGATAGCGCTCGATTTGACGTGAAGAAGAAATAAATCAGCTTCACTCCAGTCTATTATGCAAAAAAAGATTGAAGGGCATGTGCTTTAGTAGTTCTGAGTGATTTTTGACCTAGTGTTGTCGCGGAGCATTTGGCATTTCTGTGATCCATTTCATTCCTCTTCTCCCCTCCTCCTCTATTTGTTTTAACAGCCATGCGTCAAATGTTTACATTTTAAACTTACCGCGAAAAAAGTTCACATTATAAACGGAATGCGTTTTTCCCAAATTTCCTGAAAATATACGTTATGTTCAACAAAAAATATTCCATACGAAATAGATGTTGATAATTTTATGCAAGAAATTAGCCTTCCGCGATACTATATGTGGACTAATAGTCGTCTACGGAAATTAGGGGCTTTTATAACGTAGACGGGAGAAAAATACTTAAACTGAGTGAGAGAAAAACAAATGAGGGAGTTATAAATGCAGGAGGGGAAGATAGGAGCTTAATTATAGTGATAAGGGAATTACAGAAGAAATTGCCGATTGCCGAGTCTGTTGAAAGATGTCATGGAAACGATGATGATAGAAGAGGCAAAAGGAGAAAACGAATATGTATTAGATTTCTTAAAAGAAGGGGATAGTTATAAGAAGATGAAGAGTAAGATCTTGCATGGGAAATATTGGGTTAGGGGAGATTAAGATCTAATGAGAATTACATCCAGAGTGCAGTGAATGCGGCATTTGCCATAGGCGCCGCTCGCAAAAACGACTCCAGCTAACATACGAAAACAGCTGTTCGTTCAAAAATTGTTTAGCTGACGCTCAAACATCACAATCGTTTTAACTGGAATGAAATATTTCTAAATTACAACGAAGGAAAAACTGTATCCAAAACAATTGTTTTTAAAAGGCGACAGCTTAAACTGTCATAGGCGCCATTTCTTCTAGATACGACTCGGATTAAATCTATATTCACGCGATTTCGTAAATTCTACTTTCTGTTAAGTGCCAAATCAAATAAATTTGCACAAAATTAACATTCCGAAATTTTCTCTACTCTGAGCAAAGTTCATATTCAAGCAACATTGCCAGAATATCTATTTTTCACTTTTAAGTATCCATTGGAAACATAAATGTTTACATTTAGTACACAAGGAAAAATCAAATTAATATAACTGAAGGTGGCATGAGCTATTCCTACGTAAAACTTTAAAAATATACCCTGAAGAGTCCATTCTTTTTAGGCGTTCTTTACAAAAAGTAAACACAAAACGCCTTATGGTCCCGTTGTGTCCGTCGGTCTGCCGTCCGCATGTTTCATCTGCGAAACTATTGGGCGAATGTTCATGAAATTTGGTATTTAGAATATAAGAAAATGATATAAATGGTTCTCGTAGCCTAACCAGGAGTGCCACTTTACTGGTGACAAAATTGAACTTTTCTTTATATCCCGTAAAATATCACTTATACATAATAGATAAAGTTATTATAAAGTCATCAACCAAAATTGTAGAAGTAGTGATATACCATCTGTTTTGTTCAGTACATTTTTATCATAAGAGTAGCCGATTTCAAGAAAATCAAACAAGAAAGTCGTAATTCACTTTGACCTTAGAAAATTTTCTCCGTGTTTTTTAATTGTTTTCAAACGAAAACAATCTTCGTGGCAACTAAATTAAACAATATCTGCTGAAAATAACTAATTAATTTAATTTTCCTTCGTGCACACGCAACATCTGATAAATGAAGGGAAATGGAATATCTACGACGAAATGAACGTAAATACGTCTATTATATTTGCGTGTACACAGCGTTTGTAAATGAAAAAATAGGTAATTTAGGACGAAGGAATGAACGCGAACATAAAGATTATATTATTACTATTCGAATGAGGTAAGTTTTAGATACATAATTTTCGATTGTTTTATTAAGTACAACCGATTAGGAAAGAAATCGGTGAATCAAATATTCGATATTTCTCTGGGTATACCAGTTCTTAGACATTATACTAAGCCATTAATATTGATATTTATTGACATGATTGCATACATCGTAAAGAACGCCTCCGCCTCGGATGTATTCACGCATGTGTGCATCTTTCCTCACTTGTTTAAAATATTTATCAACACTTGTTTATCAGTAGTATTAGGTATTCATAACATAGAGAAGAACTCTGGCAGTCACAAGAGATGCAAGCCTTTTTTGTTTGTCATTTCCTTTCTCAGTCCATATTCTCTCACATCATCAGCGGTTCCGCGATTTCCTGCAGCCATCCAAACCGACCACGTGACTATACATAACAACTCGCCTGGTGCAAACATCAGGTTATCTTTCACATATTATTAGCATCCCAAAACTCCCTATGCGGGAAAAATTCCCTGACTCTTTAAGTAAGTTGACGCCTTTCCGAGATGTAGAAACGCGTCACTGCGGACCACTCCGCAGACAAGCCATGGCGTAAACAAAACACAAACGAAAACCTCTCCTTTCTCTTGCGGGCTCGTCCACGTGACCAACTTCCCGCAGAGTTCCCACGCAAAAGGAGAAACGGTTCGAGGGGAAGGAAGAGGAGGAAACGTACCGCGCGTCTCCCAGGTGTATTTATAAATGCGCCTCTGCCATCCTCTCTCCTTTCCATTCGATCAAAGGAAACCACGCATGTTTATGCGGGTTCACCTCTCCCTCCTACTGGGAGGAAGTGGGAAGGAAAAAGAAGTAGGGTCCGATAGAGGTTACGGAACAGGCCTGATTTTACCCCTCTCTGTCGAGTAAGCGGGGGAGGAGAGTGTTAGTGAAGGGGGTGTTGGATTGGGAGTAGAGGAGAGGTGGAGGGAGGAGGTACGTGAGGGAGGAGGGACGGGAGGGAGGAGGGACGGGAGGAAGGAGGGACGGGAGGAAGGAGGGACGGGAGGAAGGAGGGACGGGAGGAAGGAGGGACGGGAGGGAGGAGGGGGATGAATGGGTGGAGGAATGAGGGGGAGGAATGAGGGGGAGGAATTGGGTGGAGGAAGGAGGGGGAGGAATTGGGTGGAGGAAGGAGGGCGAGGAATTGGGTGGAGGAAGGAGGGCGAGGAATTGGGTAGAGGAGGGAGGGGGAGGAATTGGGCGGAGGAATGAGGGGGAGGAATTGGGCGGAGGAATGAGGGGGAGGAATTGGGTGGAGGAAGGAGGGGGAGGAATTGGGTGGAGGAAGGAGGAGGGATGAGGAGGAGGAATTGGGGTGGAGGATGGGGTGTATGGGATTGACAAAATTGGGGCGGTGGAAGTGGAGGTGATGGGGAGGCAGAGGAGTGAGCGTGTAGTGGAGGCGGAGGAGTGGTAGAGGAGGCAGGGAAGACTGGGAGAGGAGGCGAAGGAGTGGAAGAGGCGCAGTGGGGGGGAGGGGGGTGGATGGATGGAGGTGTGGGAAGGAGTGGGAGGAGGAGATAGATCGAAAATTGGGAGTGGATGGAGCATCGTCCGCGAGTTCTGTTATCCCGATCCCTTGGTTGCTTTGAGAAATGGGAGTGGTAAAAAATACCGCCCATTGATTGTTTGTCAGACGTTCCAGTTTTATTATTTCATTCCCGAACCCGATTGTAAAAATATACGCGGGTGCTTTTTCTTTCGTTCCTCTTTCACCGCCTCTTTAGATTATCCAGAAGCATATTTCCGAGACTTAAAAATACTACGCGGCGCTTTTTTTGCGTTGAGCAAAAAAATAAATCTCCTCCCACTTGATAAACAAAAGACTGCATCAAAACCTCACGAAAGGAGTGCCCGAACAAAATGTCCGACCCAATCTACTTCTTTGAATTGTGGAAAACCATTGGATTAGCTTGATTTAATAAAAACTAAACTGTTCCATTTCGTGCAGAGATTTCAAGTCCGTATACTTTTGTGTGAAAGATGGATATGCTGTACTTGTTGGATATGAATTTCTTTAGAACTCATTTCAGATTAATGGCTCAATAATTCTAAAATTTCTACGAATGAATGGCATTTTTAGAGGAAAGTATTGTTTTCATGAAAAAAATTAATTTCGAGATTTCAGCAGAAATACACGTTTTGAAGTCCACTGAACTCGTTTTGAACATTTTCTCGATGTCTGGGCGTGTATGTGATAGCTTTTTTGTGGGTGCTCTAACTCAAAAACTATTAATCAGGCAACGCGAAATTTTATATTTAACATTTTTATAAAAGTCACAAGAACTGATTATTTTTTGGTAAAAATCGGGCACCCGGAAGTGGGTGTTTACTCTTGTCGCATCCGTTATTTTGAAATATTTGCTTTAATATTTGATAAATGTAAAGATTTATTGGAATATACGTTGTAGGAAACTTCATTTCCTACAACCTTTGTTTGAAACATTTTTCCATATAATGCATTGTTTAAGAGATATCTTATATTTTAGCTGCCACCACCACGCCACCTACCGACGACTATTGTTAACAATTAACGCTTAGTTACGTCTTAGTAACGCTCCTTTTTCTTATCTTAATTGTTGGAGCTTTGTGACTATATCCAATATTGGAAGGCTATGGTTTGAGTTTATTTCTGTTCTTTGTAAAGTCTAAAATTCTCTGTTTTTTTAAATATTTATTATTATGTAACCTATTTGGAATTTTTAGAAATATTACAGGTATGGAGCAAGTCATGTGGTGGCCACATCAGATTTTTAACTTATAAAATAATTAGCTACCTTTCACTTCACCTTTAATTAGTTCTTGCTTGTTTCATCAGCAAGTTAATCAGAAAAATGGCAATCTACTATTACTGGAGACCAATTTCATATTCTTCAAATTTACGGATACAACGACAGAGAATCGACACCTAGATTTGGCTTTGTAGATAGAGAATATCACGGAAACCCATCATTACAAGTTGTTCACGCTGAATTATATTTAAAATCTTAGCTTTTATTGAATCGTACACTATATATGAAACGTAAGATATGAGGAAAATCTTTCTCAAAAATTATTCATTATTTGAACGAGAAAATCGATTTCAACCGATTTTTATTTTCATGGAGATTCCGCCTTTGTAGGGATCCCGTTAATTAAATAACTCCTTACTATTTAAAAGCTATGATTGACCAATTAATTGGTGGCTAGGCATTTGGAGAAAAATACAGATCAAGTCCGACATCATTAATTAAATAACGCCGTCCTTTTTAGGATATAAAGCTGTTTCGGCCTTTGGTCGCATCCATGGGCACCAACAAATCCGTCTCTATCGGTAAAATCCAGAAACATTTACTCAAAAGACTCCATCGAATGTGTTGCAACGTCTTACACTTTGGAACCTTGCTTCCATGCTCGGCGATTGAATGATACCGTTTCCCTTTCGTTCGTGTTTGCCTCGACGGAAAGGCAGTCTTACTGTTAGTTCAATGACTATCTGAGGCTTATTTACAATTCGAACGTTTGAAGCTGACGAAATCCCCGGCCATTTGGTTTGCCAATGCTTCGTCTCCTTTCGAATAGTGCCGCCATCTACCTTTTCCCAAGAAGAGCCTATTTCAAAGTATTGCAGACCTCCATGTGTGACACCATCTTAGCATCAAAAAACATCACGTGACGCACCCCTCCGGAATATGTGAAAACAAGTATGGTTCTCTTGCGTCAAAAATATTTCTTCCCCCCCATCCTATAAGCTAACTCATTCCGGGAGTCTTATTATGGCGAAGGATCACGGTGGTATAATTGTGCTCTTGGGTTTTTTCATGACTCAGTTATTGGTAAGCACAACTACAGTCAAACCCCGATTTAGCGGCCCCCTGTATAGTGCCACCTCCGCATACCGCCCATGAAACTATATATTAATTTAAATCGCTTTTTTCCTGTGGCAGAACGTGTGAGACAACGGCAGCGCCTAGGAATATGGTTGAAGTGTCAAAAGAAAGGTCTTACCATGTAGATGTGCAGGCACTTGAAAAAATTGAGATCGGAGAGTTGGGTCGCCATTTATTGATGATATTTATCACATCAGAATTTCAATTGTGGGAATGGGGAAAATAAGACCCGGCGATATCACAAAAACGGCTGGATCGATTTGCACGAAACTTGCGACTTATCCTACGGTCGATCCAACTTAGAACTTAGGCTACATGCAATATCAGAATTTCAATCAGGAGGGGGGTGAGTCTCTATTGATATTTTGAACAGAGAGAGAATTTCGATATAGGTTACGGTGGGTGTATGAGTGACCCGATCTGAATGAAATTTGAAGGCAGTCCAGGACGGTAGGAGGAGACAGGCAGTTGGAGGGAGGGATGGGTGATGTTGTGTGTGTTAGTCACCACACGTGGGAGCTGCGAGCCGCATCTCTGCAGTCGCTCTCTGCTAACCGTCGATTTCGACGGGTCTAGTCTTTGTGAACAAACCTTCCATCTTACGATTACATAGAACTAGCACATACCTCCACTTGCCGCCACCTCCGCTTTAGCGCCAATATCAGTGATGAACCAACGGTGGCGCTAAATCGGGCTCAGACTGTACTCGTCAAATGACAAAATGAATAGAACTCGATTGGCCACGAAATTGGTGACTCAAGCATAGATACATTTCAACTACAGTAAAACCAGTATTAGACGAAAAACGGCCAAATTCTGTAATTTACAAAAGTTTCAATCTCCCGATACCGTTTCTCATATGAATGTTTCTCTGAAAGGCGGAGGAAAATAGTTTTTATAGAAAATTAGGCACGGTTGTGTTTAGAGCATGTAAAGATGGATATAACAAAGTAATTCTCTAATTCTGTGGATCGTTCTCACAAAAAGGTATATTGATATAAATTTTGGTTGCTTGAGCTCCCACCTTTCTCTTGTTCTACAGCACTATGTACTCGTGATCAGCAACAGTTCATCGATCTTTGGTTCTAATAAGAGGTCGATAATTCAAGTTCAAGTGTAAAAAACATTTCGTTAGAAACTCTTCAGCTCGAGATACTACTCATAAACAACCGAAATCATTTATGGACGGCAACGAAATGTCTTATTCCATTTGGGAATTTCAGAAAAGAAATGCTCCTTGATAAAAAATCTGTATGGAAATTTTGTCTCCACGACTATACGAATGTAATCAATACACCGCCTGAAATTCTAGAAGAACGCACTCAGTAGTAATCCTAAAATAAACCAGTGTTATAATTCTTATGACACACCAATTCATCGTTATTCGTGTGGATTTCATTTTGCCAACACGTCATTATCGGTGCCGACGTAAAACCTCAGGATGCATCATAGGTCGGCTAAAATCTGACCGATAATAAAACCCAACCTTGGAATTTGCTAATGGATATCGTTAGTAACAGGCCGACAATTCAATTAGAGATAATCAGTGATGTCGGAATCAAATCTAATGAAAATATATTTCTTCGAATCATGAAACATCAATTTGAGATGTAATTTCCCGTTAGTCATTCACGGATCTATTCCTAGGCCACCTATTGGCAAATATTAACGTCTCAGTCAAGTCGAAAAACGCCAAAATGTTACATGAACGACACGGAATTTCATGATATTTATTATAAATTGTGTAAGGAATTGAAACAGTGAATATATCTAATACATTTATACTGCAGCGCAATATTTAAAGCTTATATATATATATATATTTACTAATAGGGCTTGGATTTAATTTTACATATATCAAAGCTTAATGATTGAAAACATGCCTATAAATCAACACGGAAAAATAAGAAGTTCCGCAGGCCCTATTAATTACAAATATTATTATGAATATACCGTAGTCCCGAATAGAAAGCGACCTCGAATATAACGTGACCCTAAGATGTTTTACAAGAAAAAACTAAACCTCGAATATAACGCGACCCCAAACAACCTCCAGCCAATTTAACACAAGTTCCTCGTTCATCCACCCCTTCTCCTACGCGTGGAAGATTACACCTGACTGTAACTTTTTCTTTGGCATCCTTTTACGATTTAAAATTACGTAGGGAGTCAATTTTCGTCCGTCGGCCGTGACTGCAAGCATAACAGTTATCCTTGATTTCTCATTTCCGATGGATTTTAACAACGCCGATTTAGCTAAGACTATTTTAAAAATTCATGCGATTCCTCTGTTAACCTGGGATTTGGAAGAACCTTTTTTCTCAACATGATCAACACCCTTTTTGTCACCCATGGTCAAAATAACGGATGGGTAAAAACTCGCTATGGTAGTTACAAAGAATACGCCGACGCACTTACAGCTTAAATTCAATGACTAGCGAAGGGTCCAGCCGCCGATTGAACTCGATCTATTCTCGCCTCGGATGCTTTTCAAGTACAATGTAGTGTACAACTCCAATGTCTACAATGTAACAAGTATCTTGTATTTCGTCAAAAGACGCGCGGAATGTACGGTAATTTTTCGAAACACGATTTTACGATCTTTTGAAATCATTAGTACTCGAATATAACGCGGGGGCTACTATTAAATTTTTTTTTGGGAAAAAACATCGCGTTTTATTCGGGACAATACGATATATGGTAATTTTCAGTCCACTATTCTGAATCTCGGTCGAATACGTTATCAGTCGAGAAATCCGATTTTTTTCCTTCCAATAGAGATTTATGATTTGCCACTTAAAAGCGATTCTGAATCGTTACAATTGCTTACATTTCTTTTTGAAAAGGTGGCACTCGAGACAGTCGCCATTTTCCTCAATTGATAACTTTCGACCTTTGAATTGAGAAACTCCGCTTTCTTTTCTTCGCAAGAGACAATCGCGCCCCTAATCACAAGCCGGAAACGCGTATGTCGCCGAACCGGAGCAGATGGGAGACTATGTTTTCCCCGACAACCCAAGTGCTGTTCCGCTGCAACTACTTGGAAAAAAGTCAATTTTTTCAAGTCCCGTGCACAAGGCAACGCTCGATCCGGGGCCATCACGTTATTTGCTCAAACGGATTCTTGTTGCCTGGCGATATGACTGAAAGGAACTCCTCTCACTCTCCCTTGAATTGCAGGCAGGATGTATAATGTGGGCACTGGAGGAAAGAGAAAAAGGTCCGTGTACGTTGTGAAGGTAAGCGTCTGGTAGTTTCGTCTCCAAAGGAAGCAATGGAAAGTACAGGAAAGAAAGGAGAGAGAGAGAGAGATGAGAGGGAGAAGATAGGAAGGATAATGAAGGCGGGGTGAGGAGAGGGAGAGAGGAATAGAGTGATAGAGGAAGTGCGAGGAAGGAAGAGTGAGGAAGGGAGAGGAAGAGGGAGGGAGAGGAAGAGGGAGGGAGAGGAAGAATAAGAGAGGGAGGGAGAGAAAGAATAAGAGAGAGAGAGAGAATAAGAAAGAGGGAGAAAGAGAGAAAGAAAGAGGGAGAGAGAGAGGAAAAGAGGGGGAGATAGAGGAAAAGAGGGGGAGCGAGAGGGAGAGAGAGAGGAAAAGAGGGGTAGACAGGGAAAGAGGGAGAGAGAGGAAAAGAGGGGGAGAGAGAGGAAAAGAGGCGGAGAGAGGAAAAGAGGGGGAGAGAGGAAATGAGGGGGGTGAGGAAAAGAGGGAGAGAGAGAAATAGAGGGCAAGAGAGGAATAGAGGGAGGGAGAGAGGAAAAGAGGGGGAGAAAGGAAAAGAGGGGGAGAGAGGAATAGAGAGAGAGAGAGGGGAAAAGATGGGGAGAAAGGAAAAGAGGGGGAGAGGGGAAAAGAGAGGGGGAGAGGAAAAGAGGGAGAGAGAGGAAATGAGGGGGGTGAGGAAAAGAGGGAGAGAGAGAAATAGAGGGCAAGAGAGGAATAGAGGGAGGGAGAGAGGAAAAGAGGGGGAGAAAGGAAAAGAGGGGGAGAGAGGAATAGAGAGAGAGAGAGGGGAAAAGATGGGGAGAAAGGAAAAGAGGGGGAGAGGGGAAAAGAGAGGGGGAGAGGAAAAGAGGGAGAGAGAGGAAATGAGGGGGGTGAGGAAAAGAGGGAGAGAGAGAAATAGAGGGCAAGAGAGGAATAATAGAGGGAGAGAGAGAGGAAAAGAGGGGGAGAAAGGAAAAGAGGGGGAGAGAGGAATAGAGAGAGGGGAAAAGAGGGAGAGAGAGAAATAGAGGGCAAGAGAGGAATAGAGGGAGAGAGAGAGAGGAAAAGAGGGGGAGAAAGGAAAAGAGGGGGAGAAAGGAAAAGAGGGGGAGAGAGGAATAGAGAGAGGGGAAAAGATGGGGAGAAAGGAAAAGAGGGGGAGAGGGGAAAAGAGAGGGGGAGAGAGGAAAAGAGGGGGAGAAAGGAAAAGAGGGGGAGAGAGGAATAGAGAGAGAGAGGGGAAAAGATGGGGAGAAAGGAAAAGAGGGGGAGAGGGGAAAAGAGAGGGGGGAGAGGAAAAGAGGGAGAGAGAGGAAATGAGGGGGGTGAGGAAAAGAGGGAGAGAGAGAAATAGAGGGCAAGAGAGGAATAGAGGGAGAGAGAGAGAGAGGAAAAGAGGGGGAGAAAGGAAAAGAGGGGGAGAAAGGAAAAGAGGGGGAGAGAGGAATAGAGAGAGAGGGGGGAAAAGATGGGGAGAAAGGAAAAGAGGGGGAGAGGGGAAAAGAGAGGGGGAGAGGGGAAAAGAGAGGGGGAGAGAGGAAAAGAGGGGGAGAGGAAAAGAGGGAGAGAGAGGAATAGAGGGAGAGAGAGAGGAATAGAGGGAGAGAGAGAGAGAGGAATAGAGGGGGAGAGAGAGAGAGGAATAGAGGGAGAGAGAGAGAGGAATAGAGGGAGAGAGAGAGGAATAGAGGGAGAGAGAGAGAGGAATAGAGGGGGAGAGAGAGGAATAGAGGGAGAGAGATAGAGGAAAAGAGGGGGGAGAGAGAGAGATGAAACAACTCGCATGCACAGCTCCCCTTTCGAACCTCCAACTTCCGATTCCTTACTTCCCACCTCCCTAACTGCCTCCTCGCCATCAACTCGCGTGTCCCCCTCTTTTCCCCACATTACCTCCTGAGTCACTATTCCCACCTGCATCCAGCACGAGGGGTTTCCTCGACCACCCGATATACCTCGTCTTCCCAAACTACCCTCCATTCCTTACGCGTCTTCACCCCCTTTCGATGCGTTCGTTGTACTCTTTCCCGAATCTTCTCTTCCCGTCGTGTAGCAGCTATCGTGTTTCGAGATGAATTTCTTGCCTCAAAATCGATAATTACTTAGTGGCTTCCGTGTATAACCGAGATGCTTGTTCCGTTTCGGGGGAGCCAGTCTTACGACTTCGTGGCCTGAAGGGGAACATGTTGGGTCACTCTGTCCAACATACCCGACGTACACAAGAAAGGCCATTTCTCTATGCTAATACTATTTAACATTTCTGTAGGTTTCATTTCGCGAAAGTTACAAAAGTTTTGTGGAAATACATATATCGATCCTTATTAATTACACGGATTTAATTGCTTATTGTGACCGTTCTGGGAAGAAATTATTTTTGATGTCCATGTCAAACCATTGAGCAAGTAGAAAATTTCTGAGTCGCGTTATCCTTCATATTTCGAAGACAATAATTTTACACCAATATAAACGGCACACAATGACGTTTAGATACACTTTTAAGCGATGGTTTGGCTGTATAAGAAATGCCTTTGAAAATTAATAACGGCATAATAAAATTCAATCATATGCAATATATTTTAGGTTCCCTCAAGAATGCCATTCAATTAAATTCCCTAGAAATTAGCTTTTTACTGTAAACATAAGTAGAAACGACACAATATGACGACATTCGATTTAAAAAACGCATAAAATCTTTAAAATAATTACTTAAACAATTCATCTCTTTCAATCACGTATGTGATAACCATCTCGCTCTTAAGAGTTGAAGAGACAAAATTGGCTGAAAAAACATTTTCTGTAGAAATAAAGCTCAAATTAACGCCAATTTCTTCAAGTCAACAAACGGCAGAAGCGAGACGGCAAAACCTTCGCTTTAAAATTAGCAAATATTTACTTCGAACGTAACAGTAAAAGGTACTAACTCTTAAACGGCAGATCCTCGTTATAAATCGTCCTACGGAGTTATTCGTTTATGCCTTTAATAAATATTTATATGAATTCAAAATCGATCGAGTTGAAATTGCTATCCCCAAAGGTACTTAAATAATAATGTAGAACAGTTCACGAAAAACGCGTATTTCTGTTTCCATTCAAATGTTATGTATTTCAAATAATAAACCCGCCTAGCATTGTCTTGAATGAGCATCTTCCCATTCCAAACGCATACAATCTCTTCCAGTCGGTTACAAGCTGGTATTGATCGTCAGCAGTCGGGGACAGTACTCGCAGCAGAAAACCGAGAGGTAGATATTAACGTCCAATGGCTAATGAAACGATTGTCACACGTTGGTAAGTGGACGCGCAAACACTAAATATCCGACGCAAGCCAGACTCCTTCGATGCCAGTTTTTATGGAGTGCAGAGGGCTGGGCGCAGTGGGTGGCGGAATCGGTGTCGCTGTCATGTTCCGTCAAACCTGTTAATTGACACTTCGCGTTGAGGTTAATTGGCCTGAGCGAATCAGGGTGCAGTCACGCCCACGTTAACTCTACCATTGGCTTGTTTATGAAAAAGAAATTTTTGCTCGTTTTTTTAGTACCTCTTTGTTCTTTTTTTCCAACTTTCTCGTAAAATAATTGTATTTTAGCGCCCGTTGAGTCGACAGTGTGTTCTTCTGATCACAGCAGTTGAGCCGAAGAAAGACACGAGTTACAGGATAATATATTTCAAGTAAGCTATAGAAATAGATTTTAAGGGCACTTTTGGCTGAATATAGCATGATAAGAATGACATTTTGAAATAAGGTAATAAAATCGTCAACATTAAATGTCAAAGCTCTACATAAAATATTTGAAGTGCTTTTGATTTTGAACTTTAATATAAAATAAGTCACGACATATTTAGCTATAAAGGGCATTTATTTACGTACGTTTTTACGTACATTTTGAAATAAGGTAAGAAAATCGTCAACATTAAATGTCAAAGCTCTACATAAAATATTTGAAGTGCTTTTGATTTTGAACTTTAATGTAAAATAAGTCACGACATATTTAGATATAAAGGGCATTTATTTACGTACGTTTTTACGTACATTTTGAAATAAGGTAAGAAAATCGTCAACATTAAATGTCAAAGCTCTACATAAAATATTTGAAGTGCTTTTGATTTTTAACTTTAATATAAAATAAGTCACGACATATTTAGCTATAAAGGGCATTTATTTACGTACGTTTTTACGTACATTTTGAAATAAGGTAAGAAAATCGTTAACATTAAATGTCAAAGCTCTACATAAAATATTTGATGTGCTTTTGATTTTGAACTTTAATGTAAATAAGTCACGACATATTTAGATATAAAGGGCATTTATTTACATACGTTTTTACGTATTTTTATAAAATTTGCATGAAAAGATGTCGGTTATGAGCCGACATCTATTCAACGATTACGTCGAACATCTCGTAAAATACGAGAGTAACACTTCGTCTCATCTTTACAAATTTTCTCTCGTGGAATAAAATTCCAGTAGCTCTTTTGGTTAAATTTACACCCAAAACTGAAAAAAATAGATGCAAATGCCATGCATGTGTCAACATATAAGCCGTCGGAACTCACTTGCACGTTTCCCCTCATTACTTCCAGACCACATTGTTAATTTTCAATATAGTGATCGAATGAAAGAATCAAACCTATGGTTTTCGACCGCGCTATTTTCAGACGGCGAAATCTTCTCTCGTTTTTTAGCTGTTTGCGAGCTGTCCCTCATTCTGTCGCAAGTCGTAAGAATAACGGCGTCATCGGATAACATTTTCTGACTTTTTTCTACTTTTCTCGATTCGACGGAGGCTTCGACTTCGAGAAGAAATCCAATCAATGGAAGGTAAAAGGGTTGCGACGGTTTAAAGCTTCCTTCCCCTTCCGAAGCGAACCGACGTCCAGTTTGTTTATAGCCACGATGGGAAGTTTTCGAAACGAGTGCGACTTTCATGCATATGTGGAAACCTTACGAGATACCGAGAATCAAAGGAAGAAGGAACTCGTAAAAGTCGATTTTGCTATTTCTCGTTCATGTCTTGATTTAAGATCTAACGGAATCATTATCCTTGTAAAATTCCATCTTATTTGAACAACGTCTGGATGTTTTCTTTGATTACACTAAATAAATATGTTTATGAAATGACTTGTCAAATATGAACCTTAAAATAAAGGGAAACTAGAACATTGCATTAGAACAGGCATGTAAAATTTTCGGCCCGAATGATAATTTTTGATTTAACACTAGAGATTTTATATAAAAACAACTTTTGTGAAAAATACACGATATCATTGTTACTGAGGTACAACGGAACGCACTTTCAAAATTGTTGTTTTTAATGGAAAATAAGACGTCAAATCTTCTAGAAAAAGTTTGTTTCCCTCAGGCCTACAAAAAAGTTTAATCCTAATGCGGCCCTCCCATAATATCCATTGCTTTAATGAGGCCCTGATGCTTCTACGAGTTTAACATGCCTGCTTTGGAGCCAAAGACATCTGGTGTATTTCACAAATCTTATTTGTTTACAAATAATTGGAAATTGGTGTTTGTATAGTCCATTCCTAGAGAGACTGAACATGTGACATAGAACAAGAACCATTGTCCAACGAGATTTGGATTACATGTGATTTAACAAACGCATAAAATTTAATTATATGGAGTGCTGAGTAAGGCGCTTGCCGCATTTTACGTTTGTATTTGACGAGAGGAAGAAAGAAAGAATACGAACACGTGAATTTCTCGATAAATTATTAAATTTGCGCAACACGGTTCTCCTCCACTGGATACCGCTCAACTGGGTATTGCCCAACGCGGACTTTTCCAAGTAAACCCTACGTCGCGCTAAGGCGTGTTTTATTATAACTTGGAAATTTACATTAAGTTTTATGTAACCGCAAGGTTAGGTTAGTCACGTAGCGACTTTTAAACTATAAATATAAGAAATCTTATTTTTAATCGGTGTAACGAAATTAATAAATAAAATTGAGTGCGTTACTCCACGCCAACTTCACATTGTGTTTCACACACGATCGATCGTTAAATACCATGAGAACATTGTCAACCGATTGAAATTCGGCTTGTTTATTCGGTGAACAGTGTGTTCTCTATCCGAAAAAACAAACGGGAACCCGAGAACGCATATATCTTGAAGGGGAACACTTCCTTGGCATCGTTCTCCTTCTATTTATATATAAACACACATAAACTCGTATCATCCCTTTGAAATAGTTTAAGTAGGCTTCTGTCGAATTTTTTCATGGAAAGAGCTAGTTAGATTCGCTGCGATAATAAATACTAAGAAGACGAAATATCTTCAAGTGGCACTCATTTTAAAGGCCAACTTTCTAATCGGTTGAAGTTTATGGCATTTGAAGACGTTTGGTTGAAAATGATGGCGCGTTTTAAAGGGTGCAGTCAACAGGAACCTAACTAGGGGTGGGCTCTGAGAGAGAAAGAGGGGTGGGCTCTGGTCCCCCTCCTTGGCCCCTATGCTGAACATTACATGTAATTATAAAGATTAATTAATACATTATTTTATATTTTCTTCTTAATAAAAGTTACTTTTCATTTGTATGACAAGTGCAATACAAGTTACTTAAAACAGTTATTTCTATTGTTTCCTTTCATTTTCGGTGTGACCCTTCAAATATTTTGGCATTTATGTCATCACAATCCCTTTCAATCAAGCCTTTTTGATTACTAACCGCGATGGAACTTCAAATCAGCGCCTCGTTTATGCTGAACAGTTTTTAAAATGCCGCAAGAAAAATTCTCTGAAATACTCCTTAGTGTGGATTCATTTTTGAACCGATTGATGAGTCGACGCTTCAAAGTTGCCATCAGGAAAAATATCATACAAGCAAATTTTGAATAAAATCCCTATAAAATGTACACAATAGTCCATCATGCATCGCGAGGGTTACGCTCTTGGAAAGAAAAGGCCGTGCGGGCAAAAACGTGTTGCGCAAATTTTCTACCTCACGGAAGTAATCGCGCGATATTAATGGCAAAAAGCTTTCTTACGTCACATACATATGTAAAAAAACCGTTGCAGGCCAAATTTATTATTGCGTGTAATTCAATTTTATGCTACTTTAGGTGTCACATTTATTTAACCGCCTATAATTAAATTCGGATTTGAGAAACCCGCGTTGAGAAGTGGTTTACTCTACTTCGAAGACTTGGTGATTTGAAAGCTCAAACCTTAAAAAAATTCCATTACTAACAACATGTACCGACCTATTTTTATGTCAAAACTGCTCATCCATAAAAAAGCTAATGGAATAATCCTCTAAGATATCACTGCTTGCTAATGGACGGAATACAAAAAATAAGTAGAAAATCCCAATCTGTCGCCCCAAACAATTTATACCACCAGAAGAAGGAATGTTTGCAAAACAGTACAAATAAAAATCTGTTTCGGGTTTAAAATAAATTTCAGAGACTCGTTTGATCCTCCGGCAAACTCGTTTGGTTCTCCCCCTGAGGAGGTGTCACACAAACCCGTATTTCGCAACGAATCGAATGAATCAGTGAACCACTTAAATGTTCCTCAATGGCGTGACATCGTCAGGAGAAACTTCGCGCACTAATGGCTGCTTTCTCTACTACCCTCGGCGACGAAGTGCATTTCCATGGCAACACCTAGCGGGGACAATACCTCGGGCGGAAACACGCATTTCTCGAGCTGCAAAACAAGTGACGCTCGGGCAAATCCTTCGAACAGTCGAACATTCGCAAGCCGCGACCTTCTATGTTAAAAATACGAATTTCAAAGTATCCCATAGTGTCAGAATCTCAAAGCGCCTCTACTGGGTACGCTGTTCGAAGTCAAATAAGGCATTACGTTATCCTCTTAAAATATACATCTACATATCTACATGATACCCTGCAAGCCACCATTTTGGTGGATGGCAGGGGGTGCAGTGCACCAAAGCTCCTTAGTTTTTCTATTTATCTTTTCTTGTTATGTCTCTTATCGTCCTAGGAAAAAACGACCTATATCGCTCCGTCCTACAGTCGATCTCGCGAAACTTATCCTCGCTGTCTTGCCTTCCAAGATACGTCCGGCTTCTGATAATATCTACCACCTCCTTCGCTAGCCCCTCCGACATATATTTTTCCAGCAGTTTAAATGTAGCCTGCAGCCTACGTTCCTATAAAGAAACCCATTTCAGATTTTCTATTAATGACGTTACGCTTTGTTTACTATCGTAATTTCTCATTACAAATTTGTTTACTATCGTAATTTCTCTTTCGAATCTAGCTGCCCTGCACCTTTTATATCTCGTTATAGTCTATTTCATTTATCTTTGCGACACATTTCGTACGTACTCGGGACCGCTCGTGTGTTTCCGCTGCTTGAAGGTGGAGAGACATTTCCCCACCTCCTAGAGAGGAGTCGTCTCCTCGCTGAAGAACTCAAACTCGGTGCTGCCATATCTACTAAACTGGAATACGTTGCGGAGAGCTCAGAAGAAAGAGAAAGATGCCAGCGGTGAGTTACTGGGATGTGGGGGCTTGACTGTTCGGACAACGAAGGCGTCAGCACATGGCAACACAGCACAGACTCGATGTATGCACAACGGAGGCCAGAGAGCTTTCGATGGGGGAGGCTCCGCCTGCTTTATTCCTATTGGTTCCCGTAAGATCGCGTACCGGAAAGCTCTCTTCTTCGCTCTCTCTCTCTCTCTCAGCCGCAAAGATATATGAAACGGTATAGTGAGTCCCTTTTCGTAGGGATCCCACACAGCTGACGCATATTCGACCTGCGGTCTAACCAAGGATAAATAACATAATTCCTTCCCTTTTTCGGAGCTACTTCGAACTATTCTCCCTATAAAGGCCAACGTTTTGTTAGCAGCACCTATGACTCGACGAATGTTGGTGTTCCACGAGAGATCACGATGGATCGTGCCTCCTAGATATTTAACCGAGTCTGAAACTGGAATCCCTACTCCGTCGAACGAATAATTAACATCCAGCGAGATATTCTTGGTTCTCCATAAATTGATGACGCAGTTTTTCTTTTGGTTGATCACCTGATGATGCTACGATCGTAGTGAAACCGGTCGTTTTTAAATTAAAAATTTGTGGAAATAACAAAGTTCTTTTTTCAATATGAGTAAATTCCACAGAGTTGAGCCTGACCTCATTAATGATACTCATTCTTATTATTTAATGGGACACCGCGAAACTTTCGCGGAACCATTGGGTTCCGCGGAACACAGTTTAAGAAACCCTGCCTTACACCATGCAGAAATACCTTCTAGATCATTTTGGAGATATTGGTCTTCCGGATTGCTTATTTCTCTATAAATGACGGTGTCGTCCGCGAAAAGCCTGATTTTACTTCTGATTACAGAGCTGATATCGTTTATATAAATTATAAATAATGACGGACCAAGTACACTGCCCTGTGGAACGCCAAGAGACAACCTTCACTATGTTCAAAGACTTCCCATCTATAACAACCTTCTGCTTCCTATGATTTAAAAAATCGCGGATTCAACCAACAATTTTGGAATTAATGCCCAAGGTTTATAATTTCGTTATTAACTTCTTGTGAGGTACCTTATTAAAGGCTTTCCTAAAATCTAAGAAGATAGCATCGACCTGCCTATTATTTTCGGTTCTACGTCAATTCGTCACGGGCAATTCGTCGCCTGTCAAATACGTCGAAATACAAATTCGTCGCAAGACAAATTCGTCGTGTGGAAACTTCGTCGCAATACAAATTCGTTGCAAATTCAGGAACCGTTGAGGAAATAGGAAATATATTTCTGTTATTTTCAATGTCACGATTTGTATGGTGAAATCCCAAGTCGCGCATTGGCAGTGAAATGTCCCGCGTTCCAAGATGCAGATTAAATTTCTTCCGACTTTTTTTCATATGCTATAAATACAAATATTTAACATTTGCAAATTAGATCGGCGTTTAAACGGTTGAATGTCTCTTTGGCTCACGTTTCGTGGCACGCGAAAAAGTTCCGACGAGGCGGCAGAAGTTTCTCGCGCTCAAATGTACATTCCATATCTCAAAAACCAATGAAGATATTGAGTTCATTCTACTTTCAAAAATAACTATAATCTTTTCTCTCCATTTCATTTCAATATAGTACCCACCATTTCCTAATAGTACGTAAGTTAGCAAGAGAGTGAAAATTTCGTGCACTTATGCAGAATGTGAGAGCCTCGTTCGGTTTTATTTAATTTTTAACAACAATAAATAGGTTTATATGTTCCTTTTAATGATATGTGTGGCTTAAGGAACACTTGCGAAAGCTATAGAAAATGTTTCGTGTGATTTATACGAATAGACTGTGAGATTTGGCCGTTCAAACATGAATGCGGCTGAAGAAACTGAAATTTCGATGAAAACGCGGGAACTATTGTTTAACCATGCAAAAACGGCAATTATTCGGTTTAACAAAGTATTTAGTTTATTTTCTTACTCATTTTTTTAATTTCCCATCCCTCGTTAGGAGTTTAAGTGAGTAATTATGCCAAAAACGACGAAAATCTGGATTTTGTAGAATAGGGAACGCCGAGCATTAGCAGTATAGGGAAATAACATAGGATAACGATTCTTCTATAAGGACACAATGCGCGAAGTGAAACGCAAAATAGTATTAACCCATTAAAATGCCAAGATTCTCCATAATATGTTATTTTAACGTTAAATTTAACGATTTCGAATATTTCATTTTTCACAATAAGAAAACTAACCTTTCTCCTTATAAATGCGCAAATCCCGCGTCGATATCTCAACTTATAGATATTTTAAAATTTTATCGAAAAAAGGCTTGTACGCTACGTTTCAACTCTTCCCTAGTTATTCAAACAGAGAAGGGACGCTTCTGGATTCGAACTCGGGAATTTTTCGGGATCTTTTCGTCATTGACTTTTAATGCGTGACTCAAGTATTACTGCCAAATCTCAACTCGCATTCTGTTATAACACTCGCAACGAAGCAATTGCGAGTAAAAAATCTTTATGCACGGCATGACTTCCTATTTCCTCAACGATTCCTGAATTTGCGAAGAATTTGCCACGTGACGAATTTGCCACGTGACGAATTTGTCTCGCGACGAATTTGTATTGCGACGAATTTGACACGCGAAGAATTTCCCGCGACGAATTGGCGGAACACCATTGTTTTCTCCGCTTCTCGGTATACAATTCACAAAAAGACCGAGCTGAGTATCACAAGGCCTACTTTTCCTGAAGCCGTGTTGAGAAACATCTAACAATGAATTACTATCAAGAAATCGCATTATGTTGCTAACGAATCTGTGTTCAAGAATCTTGAAAGATATCAAAGTTAAGGAAATCGAACTGTAATTTTCTGGGTTCTCCTTGTCACCGGCATTATGAATTGCGGTAACGTGCGCTAACTTCCAGTCGTTAGGGACCTCTCCGCGGGAAATGGATTTCTCGAATTCATATTATCCGAAGAAAAGGTGCTATTTCTTCGGCTAATTCTTTTAAAACACGATCAGGAATTTCTTCGGAGCAAGTGGCTCTGTTAGGTCTAATTGAACTTAATTTCCTTGATATTCCCATCTCAGAAAATGCTATGTCGTCCATCAGGACGTTCCTCATAGCGGGTGTATAATGTACGCAATGATTGTTGACGGCTGAAAATGCTTTTACAAAATGACCGTTTAACAGGTTGGCTTTCTCTACGCTATCATGAATAACGGCACCCGAGTCATTACACAGGAAAGGTATGATAGGGTCTCTACCTTGGACCTCTCTCACATAGGACCAAAACGCTTCAGGGTCCTCCTTCAAATAATTATTTAATACCTAATTCCTGAAGTTAGTAAAAGCCTCGCGCATAGTATTTCTCGCTTAAGCGCGGGATTACTTATACGTCTTTAGCTGCTCTATACTAGTCGAATGCTGTAGACGGCATATTTCTTATTTTCGCGTGGCTTATTCTCCGACGCCTGCTTATTGTACCAACGTAGCTCTTTATTGTAGACCTTCAATTTAATTGAAATGTACTTATCGATGCCATCTAGCATTACACCCTTGAATAATGTCCATTAGGACGCGTTCTTTATCTCTAGATTTGAAACAGATTTTTCCCAATCAATTGAGGGTAAGTTGAAGTCTCCACCATGATCCATTTTGATTAATCAGCCTAAGTTTTGATAGTTGCTTTTCGAGATTTAAAATACGAGCTACACCAGCGTTAGGTTGCCTGTAAAATGAGCATAAGAACACCTTTTTGGAGCCCTCTTTACCTATGCGGCACCAAACACTCGCGATATCCTCGTCACTTATCGGAACCTCACTGCTATCGTGCTTACCGCTATGAAAACCCCGCCGCCCGATTTAGCGCGATATACGATACTTTAATGTCCTACCTCTCGCTCCTTAAGCTCTGAGAATATTTTTGGTATTCGTGTACCTTTAGAATTCGGCATACATGAGTTTTAACATCTTGATCGTGTCCATTGATATAAGATGTAGTTTCAGTTCATGTTTAAACGTACCCAACCAATCTTTCAGGCCTTTACTTCTCTATAAGCCTAAACATAGTGTTAAATCGCTATACCATGGTGTCATCCAATTCAAATTCGTTAATATCGGAGTAGATCTTTACTTGGGACATATATCTGCCCTGCATTGATTTGTTCTAACTCAAGCAAGTGCCCTTCTCATATAGATCCTATATCCAAAAGTTACGCAATATCTTTAACCAAGTTCTTTGAGAGCAACTCAGCGACGCTTGAACTCCATACATAACACCACAACTCTGAAAAACTCGTCTTTCCGCTCCATTTTCCTCGTATATTAATGGCGATATTTTCGAAGGGACAATATTCCTCTAATCCAAGAGGTTAAGGTTCGTAAGGTCGTGCAGATAGCAAGGAGTTCGATGCTTATTTTTTATCAAGTGCCACTCGAACGAAATAGACTGGGAACGAACAGTCTGTGTCGCTAAGACGGGAATAAAAATGTCATCAGATTGAGTGGGCGGAACTTATCTTACGGTTACCTCACAATCCACATCCGACTCTGGGAATCGGAATAAAAACTGTTCAAATCGAATAATTTATTCATGCATATATTCCGGCTTTAATTTTAGAGCAAAAATAGGATAGGACGAAAGCCGATGCAGCAAACCAAATTATATTTAAGACTCGCTTACACTTTGACTTTGCATTTCAAATGGGTGAACGTTCTATAATGTGTATTTCAGATTATCGTCTCTAAGATATATTATATGTTTAAGCTGGATTTACAAAGATTGGTACTGTCCCAATTATGAATGTGTCTAGTAATCGATTACGTCAGGTTTTATACACAGGGTAGAGCGGGGCTATTTCGTTCACGGGGTAATTTCGATCGCAATAAGAAAGTTGGCTGTCCTGTATAGAAACTGGTACCATGAGATGTGTGTAAGGGCTAATGGACAAAAGAAGTTTTTTTGTGGAAAATGTATGTGATCATATTTACCCCGCCCATGATCGTAATTACCCCACTGTACAAAACTTTGCAGTTATTTCCTTCGTTACTGATATTTGTTGTAAAATACTGTTATTCAGCTTTCTATTAAACGTTTTAGTAAGTAAATAAAAGTTATTTTGGAAAGGTTTTTTCAGTTTTTAGTGAAGTTATCGGAATAACCCCGCTCTACCCTAGTCATAAATATGGTTTCTGACAAAATATTGGATGAATTAAAGCAAAAATTAAAATCTTTGATAAGAAAATTACTTCAGAAAAAATTAAGGAATATTTCCCACATACGTTAGAATTTCAAAGGAAACGTCCCTTAAAACCGCCCCTCGACACATTAAAAATTAAAGAGGGCAAATATTTCTGGAAAGTGAAATCAAAGAACCAGAAATATACTAATTGATGTCTGACATTCCAAGAAAACTTGACTCTCGCCTTTAATCACCTGGGTTCTAAATAATTCTTCACGACATCGCGAACTGCTCTTTCAAACTTTTTAATTTTTTAAAGTGGAAGTGGGCGAGTGTATACTAAACCCTCTTCCGTTTGAGCGTTAAGTATACTTTACCGCCACCTAAAATCGTATATTATACGGAGAAAGTAAAATACGTTTGAGCGCAATTGGATTTAAAATATCATCCTAAAATAAACGTTATTTCCGCACAAAATATCAAGCCCAGCTCTATTATTATCAGAATTTCGTTCAATTTTATGTAAATTACTTAAGAACTGAAATTAAAGGCTAATTAAAAACATTTAGTGCAATAATTCAATACAAATATCACAAATTGATATGGCCAATAAAATTGAGTTTTCTTTTTGTAAAACCTCGAGCTGGTATATTTTACTGTGATAATATCATAAGCAGCAAAATAGGATTCATATAAGCTATAAACGATTATAAAACTAAAAATAAAACAATAAATTTTAGGATTATCCAGCTTAAATATGTTGAAAGTGCTAGGCTGGAATAGTTTGCAAAGAAGAAGAACAATAAAGGTACAGGGTAATAGGTTTACAGAAAGACTCGCACTAATGAGTCTAAAAAATCGAATTCTCAGTCCACACCACATAGGAAGACACGATCTAAAATTTAATTTTAACCCTCTGGCTCAGAAATATCAGTATTGCCACATTTTCATGTAAAAAGTTGTTACTAGCTATCCTTAGCTTTACGGCTTAAATTCTCATTGATGTCTTGATCTCATTATGTATCTTGTTATATTTACAGAATTAAAATTCAATTCTGTCAATAATTTGTTTATGTCACTTCTCGTTTGCACGGTGAACCACTCCTTTAAACATTTAAAATTATACGCCGAATGGTGGATAAATGTACTCAATATTACTCTTATTCATATCAAAGTAACTGTTACGCAATATTTTACAATAAAATCACGATTTATTATAACGTCGCATGACACTACTTGTGCATTTTTGGAGTGGTATTCAAGAATTTGCTCAGTTGTCACCCATGCATTGAACTATGAAATATATTGGAGTTCACTAGCCGCTGCAAATATAGATCACTAACCAAGTATTCGCCGTCTTTTCGTTTATACAGTGTCATTAATCGCACACCATTTCGGAACAGTGAACTATACCGTTGCCTGTTAACTTTTAATATCAACTCATAGATTTAGGCTAAATAAATTCGCGGTTTAGCAATGATATATGTAGGTTGAAACTAGAACTGTCATCTGATTTAATGCGGTGTTTAAAATTCTCAATTGTTATCAGCCATTCAGTCGTATTTGTCTAAATAAAGTGAAATTGGGTCAAACTGTAAGAAATGAGGTAGAGGCGTCAATTACGATATTCCCATGAGATTAAATGCAACTGTGTGTTAATATATACTATTTAAAATATTCTAATAACAGCAAAAATTGAAATTTAATACTTATTAATATTTGAGATGTCAAATATCAGTACGCATAAAATGTGACGAAAATTGCATTATACTTTAGCCACAAAAATAAACAATAAAACAATGCCATTAAACTTTACATAAAAACTATAAAACAAACTGATCGCAATATTTGTGTGAGAATTTAAATTTTGCATACACCACTTCTGTTATATTAATAATTATTAGTTGCGATTACATTAGTTGTGTGATCAAGCCTTATATAATTGAGTAATGCAACGCTAAGTTAGAATAAAAATAATAAACCGAAACGATAAAAAATATTAACTTACATTTAATTACAAACCATTACTAGCTAATAATTGAAGTGCATGATGTAATGTTTATTTTTAGGGCATATTTGAACTCCTCGATTTTGAGACAAGCGAACAAGCCCCTAATACAACAAGTTCTCCAGTGCAAGTGAAAAACAAGATTTTTCTCCGACTCAAAGATTATAAAATTTTCCTCCACTGGACTTGAACCGCTCGTGCGTGGAGGTTTTACAACCACCTCCCGGAAAATTGCACGCTACGTCTGAGTCGAATGATAATTTTAAATCCTCTGACGGGCGCGGCGAGAAAGGTTCCGTCTTGAAATGCCTCGCGTTAATCCATTTAAGGGGTTATGGGCCGAATGAGGGAGGTGGGGAGAGGCCAGGAGATAGTCAAGAACCTTGTGGGAACCGCTGTTGTTCCATCCCACCCACTCCAACACACACACACACACTCACAAACACCCCGCCCGCACCGTGTCATGCTTAAAGGAATTACCATCCCACTGCAATCTAGTTAGAAAGTATGAGTTGGAGGACGTTAGAGAGGATATTTGAAGGAAGGTGGAAGAAAGAGATTAAACGTGTGCCGACTTTGCGAATAAAATTGGAATACATCCTCTTCCGAGAATAGACTCCATTTTTGGCTCAATGGAGTGGGAAAGAGTGAAAAGCAACGGGGGATGTAAATGGATCAAAAGCGTCGAAATAGGACAAATAATTTTCATGCGACGACCGGAAACATTTTGACCATTTTTTCCTTCGAATAACGATAAAACTCTCTCCATTATGACCTAGTATATCCACGCCGAGAGTTTGGGGTAAAAATCATAACTTTTTCAATTTGTCTCTTTAGGTTAGCGTTATACATGTAAGACTCTAACAAGACTTACAAGAGTGCGAAAAAATCAAACCTTCATGACCTAGTTCACACTCCTTTTTGTATATCTGTCTTCTTTTTTTTCCTTTTTATCCTTTTCTTTTGCATTAAGTGATCAGAAGCTCTTTTCACACCAACACAAATCCAATCTTCTCTTTTCGACACGCCAATGGTTTTCAAACTTCTTTTGTTTATATGCCGCATTTTTTGTGATTAGCAATAGCATTGGAGATAAGATGAGAGAAGTGGCAATGTAACCTAAACTTCGTAGAGAGTAAAGAAAAGACACGTTTTCGGAATTGAGGGAGAAAATATAGGTTAATTCTAAGGACAGCTGACAGAGAGCTAAAGTTTGGCGGCTGCCTCCCCATACAAATTTCCATTGTTTTTGCTGGGAGAACTGGGCCGTAAGAGGCAGACGAGCAGTTTCATTGTATATGAAAATCAACAAGAGCCTATCATGAAATCACCTCTAAGGTGTCTGAAATCAGTAATAACTCTATGTGCAACGATAAGCGTAGTCTACCCGAGTGAAGCACACACAACATTTATGCCGTGGACTAGGAAGATAACTTTACGGCAGTGGTTCCCAAACTGTGGATTGCGAAAGGTTTTCAGAGAGTCGCCAAGACGGAATGTTTTTGTTTTATATTTTGTATGGATATATTCGGAATAAAATTTACTTTTCGCAAATTAAATGAATACTTATAATATTTTGGAATGGAAATTACATTTTATATTTATTGGTTGCTGGATGGGGTTAAGGGGGTCGCAATAGGGTCGACTGCCTTAAGAGGGAGTCGAAGATTCGTTAAGATTGGGAACCACTGCTTGACGTGTTAGTCAAATTCGGGCGGAATCGCTCATAAACGCTGGAGGGAAGAAAAATACGTATGTTACATAATTTTTAAATAATTTGTTTAAAGTAACAGACGCTTTAGCGATGAAAATCTCTTATGTGTTTTACACCTCTAGATCGAGACAAGGTTTGTTTCACGGAGGACGGGGAAGATACTTTCTAATGGCCCCAGGTGTGACAAGTTCGTGAATTTTCCTCATTTCACTTAAATCCACTGGTTTCCTGCCATGGAGACGATTACTTCATCTAGATACGAGTAACTAAATAAAAATGTCCTCGTTACCTCATTTTCAGAGACATTTATAAATTCAATATGAATTAAACCGTTTGAAGCCGCTCTTTTATATTGTCTGGTTTATATTTTTGGAGAAATTACGTCTTTGAATGCTTACTGGGAAGTCAGACGTTAAGACCGGTGACAGGGTGGAAAGATGGCACGATGAATTTTTCACCTTGGCATTATTTTCGCAACATGTTGCAACGATATCCCAACACGCAAACTTTTTTGAAATTTGAAATCTACCGGCGATAAGGAGATTGTGCTCCGATTTCTCGCTAATAATATCTTCATCATCGACAAATAGAACTTTCTAAGTTTCCGCTCACAAGAATGACTGTAAATTCGAGAAAGGAGAAATTTGAGAATTTGTAATGCAAGGTGATTAATCATAAATCATATCAAGGCGCTATCTTGCTCGCATACAGTGCCTGGATGTTAAAGTTGTCTCACCCGAGCATACAAATTTTTGTGTGCATTCCGATATCGTAGACAGCTCTAACGTGCCCTATTAAGGATCGAAACAAGTGTTAAATACCAGCTTTCTTCCCATTAAATGGAAGTTAGTGAACATAGTGTCGAAACGGTCTTGCAAATTTAAAAGGTTTCCCCCCTTTATTTCAAACAAATGCTTCATTTTAGCAGAAAATACAAAAATAAAAATTTCCATTATAAAATTCGTTGTTTCGATTATAATCAGGATATATAGATTTTAAAATAATATTTTAAAAATTGAGGTAATAGAAATAAGCTACTGGAAGGTTACTTGCTAATTGCCATCAAAATTACGCATTTAATGCGATAGGCGACTAAATCTCTATATATATGGCCTTCTCTCTTGACTTATATGCGAGGTAGAAAGAATTTATTTGTTAACAGACATATAATCGAAGTTCTTTACGTGCGAAAAGATAACGCCAGATGTTGCCTCGTTTTAATAGGAAAATAAATGGTCCGTGATCGTTTTTCGATTTCGAAATTGCTGTTATCTCTTTTAGAGAAGAATCTATTTCTTTAAGGAAAAACAGCTTGGACATCATCGCTTATCGCTTCTAATTCCTCGAATGCTCATACCCACCTAGTTGGATATACAGAACTTAACAGAATGACGCCTTCTCTGAAAAAATATCATTACTGACAATTAATTCGATATCAAGTGAAAATTACTAAATGACACATCGACAAACATTGGATTCCATGTCAATGAACCGAATACCCAATACGTCAAGCCAATACTCGCCAAAATATATACTAAAAGATTCAAATTTGTTACGCAAACGGAGAGCTAAATTTGACCGCACTACTTAACGAAACCGAAAGCGGAATAAGCCCTGGAAAACAAACCAAGACCGAGGCATAAAACATTCGAAGAAACGCATTCGGAATGATTTAAAATGGCACGAGATGAGAATGCGGGGTTTAGTTTCATTTCTAAAAATACAAACTCAATTCTCCTCGAGGAAACGATTTCTCGCTGAGGGGAAACGATAGTGCTTCCATCTATGCACCTTTTCGTTTCAACTTGCGTCAAAAGGGGTGTAAATCACCCAGGATGAGATAGTGTCATAAGGGAAAGTCTTCGGAACGCGCGATGTGCGAAACAGTCGGGTGAATAATAAAAAAAATACATGATGAATTTGGGTCGAGAGAAAAAAGGAACTGAGGACGATGACAATTTTTTAAGCTGCAATTAAATCTTTTAGATAGAAAACAAGATAAACAAGCAGATAATAGCAGCATAAGAAATATTTAAAACAGCAAAATCGTAATGATAAATAATGCAAAATAATATAAACAATGACGAGAGAAACTTGAAGTGCATTGAAAAAATGTGGCGACGAACAATTCCAAAAGTCATGATACCGATTTAGACAGCTTCAACTAGGTGAAAGACAGATATTTTGTACTTAAATCCTTAAATCATAAGGCGCGCTAGATATGTTTTTTAATGTTGCCGATGTGGCAAAACATAACAATTTCAACTTAAGTTCAAACGTAAAATAAGATTTTATTTTAATTACCGTAATTATCCGATTATAATACGCACCCATGTTTTTACGAATGGAATGTGAAAATTATCTTATCGCCATACATAATACGCATCTAATTTTTTGTATCATGATCAGCGTAACTTTTCACCAGATTATTAGCAGTATCGATACAGTTCCCGCTTTGCCGCCAAGTGATATACGTGCGAGAGAGTTTACGAGGATATCACGTTACGTTCTGACTCACTTTTTAAAGATCGACAAAATGTATTAAAATATGTCTCAACGAAGCATTTTGTATAAATCTGGTCGGATGGAATAACAGTTCTTGCTTTGCCGCCGAGCGAAAGAGTTTACGAGAATATCACGTTACGTTCCGACTCACTTATTAAAGATCGACACAATGTATTAAAACGACGCATTTTGTAAAAATCTGGTCGGTACAATTTATTTATTTAGAAATTCATGTCCGAAAATAAAATTATTTCCTTACTAGAAAAACTTGTATGCGTTTGTTACCATGTTACGCGCCCTACGTTTCTGCCAATATTTTGAGGAAAAAAATGCGCATTATAAACGGAAAATACGCATATGCCACCACCATTTTCAAAAAGCAAGCCAAAATAGCATATTTTCATGTCATAATTTTTTTCAATAAAAATTATTCAAACAAAACAAAAAACTTTTACCGAAGTACAACTTGAAGATTAATTAAGGAATCGAATAAAAAGTGAAGAAGAAAGCTATCATGACGCAAGGTTCAATGCGGGACACCTGCACTTTATGTAAATTAAAAGTCAAGTTATAATTTATAATCCACATAAAAACGACGGTACGTTAGAGAAACAAAGTTTTGTCAATTACGCAAACGACGATCTAGGAAATAAAGGAAAGCGAGCGGGTCGATTGACGCGACACCTTCGCGTCTCAAAAACTAATGAACGGAACGGAGAAAATGAGCAAGGATTACCAACGCGGAGGAAACGAGAAAATGCATTTTCAACCTCGCGAAAAGTATATTGCGACGACGGCGACGTGGGTTAACTAATGACGAAGGTCCAGAGGAAAGGTGGCGCGACTCGAAACTCGATACTAAGAAGAATTTACTTACGCCGCGCCACGAATAAAAAAAACAAGAAATAGGATCCGTAGGAGATTACCTGGGAGACGGAAGAGGAGTGAGGGATTGAGCGTGGGGGAGAAATAGAGAAAAGAAAGCGGAGGAGTTGAACAAAGAAGAAAGGCTTCCTCTCTTTGGACCGGGGACGGAGAAGACGGGTAATATGTGCGGTGTCCGACTCTAGCGCAGGTGGCTTTTCGAGGATTAAAGAAGACCGAGGAAGAAGCTAATAATCATATCACGCGTCTTCGGTTTAACTCACCTTAGCGTCGCCTGGGCGACGTGTCCAGCTTCGCTTTTTTCCTCTCTCTCTCTCTCCTCCCTTTGTCCAAGAATCTTCCCCGGCCGATGCAGCCGATTCCAGTCCTCTTCGGTTCCTTCCCGTTGACTCGGTACAAATCTCCGACAAAAATGCACCGCCCGAAGAAAATCGTTGCGATTCTGCCAGGAGACACTTATTTCCGAAACACCCACTGCACTTATCGAATGTTTCGGCAAATGTTTTAAAATCCTTTTTCGTCACGTTTCCGGATTTATTTAATCCCTTCCGTCTTCGTTAATCCCACCTCGACATTTGTTTTCTCTTCTCGAGAAACCGACTTCCCCCTCTTTTTCCCTCGCACTTACGACGTTTCCTCGAAGTATACTACTATCCTTCGCGCCTCTAACGTAGGCGGCGGTTTTCTCGCGGAGCTATTAACCATCTCGTAAGAATCGAGATTGCTAGCGATGGTTTACGAGCTCCTTTTCTTCCGCTTTCTGATAGTATTCTCTTACGATTA
The DNA here is from genome assembly GCA_028673005.1 of Tanypteryx hageni. Lineage (NCBI taxonomy): Eukaryota > Metazoa > Arthropoda > Insecta > Odonata > Petaluridae > Tanypteryx > Tanypteryx hageni. The sequence continues at coordinate 198,498,899 of CM054113.1, read as the reverse complement.
TTTTACGTCTCTCTATCTCTCTCCTCCCTACCCACACTTCGCGATTCTCAAACCGCCCTATAGGTGGCCTTTATCGTAAAAAAATCGAACGTTCTATTATCGTTGGCGCCGTTTTCGACTCGAAGACTTCTCGCATCCGTTAAAAAAAAAGAATCCTTTTTGAACTTTGTGTTGAGCGAGTTCGTTTTTGTTAGGCCGTCTTTTGAAGGAAAATAAAAAAAACCTTTCGTTTTACTGGAGAAAATGAGACTTACCGTCGGCCTCAAAAACGATCTGCAACGGATCGTAAATCCACGTCAAAAATAAATATATAAGGCGTCGACGATTGTTTTTCAGCCCTCCGCGATAAGGAGCCACGTTATTAGCCGCTGATATATTTCCTCCTGAAACAATTTTATCTTCCTCCTCGAAACACAAAAAGAAAAGGTTCCTATTATCAAAGACACAATGGCACGTCGCGCTTTTTTTAATTCAGAGCGAGGAACACTTTTGACGAGTACTAAGTATCATTTATCACAGGCCTTCATACGTAAGATCACTATTTATAGACCAACTCGCACCGTCGTCAGCTCTTCGAGTGGAACGCAACTTCAGCCAGAAGGACCGTTGTAGAAGTCCGGCGACTGCCCGTAAACACGGACGAGGGTTGAGGATCTCCCTTCGAGTACGCCGTCTCTCGAAGAATCTGATGGGGAAAATTTCCCCGAAAACTCTCGATCCACGCGTGCGCGGACTTCCCCTTCGCGTACACGCACCCTCCGAAGATGCGATGCTTCGTCGGCGAAATCCCGCGTATTATTTTGCTTTTTGGTCCTTCTGGAACGATAGGGATGTTTGCTCTTTTTTTAAACGTCCTGCGAAATCTGCCGATTATTTCGGAACGACGCGAAAACGTTCCTTCGTCCAATACGATTCCCTCCGGCCGAAGAACCGATAGAGAGCTCTGCCGACATTGGACTCCTGCCCTTCGTCCAACGAGTTATACTCTTTAGCGGGAGAGAGTTAGGGAGGGGCGATTGAGAGGGGGAGGAGGAGGTGAGGTGGAGGGAGGGGATGTCTCGCGAAGGAGAAACCACGAGAAAAGACAGGAACAGGAAGGAAAAAACGAAAGAATTTGGGAAAATAAGAATGGGTGCGTTTTTTGGATCGCCGAGATCGGCAGCCGAAGGATAAATAGGAATGGAAGATTTAATAAAGAGGGGGGTAAATAAGCAACGCAGGAATAAAACCAGGTTTTGAGAGCTCAATTACCCGTATAAATAATACGAAAACGATATCGAGCCAGAGGAAACAAAATCTTGCGATAAAAACATTGTTCCCGTCTAATTTTCCTGCAAACAAAACATCTCAGTCACTTGGTGAAAAACTAACGATCTTCCTTCACATCACACACGCACGACTAAATAAACAAATTGAAAAAAATAAAACTAAACGAGAATTCCGAAAACGGAACGTTCTTCGCCGGTATTGAAGTTACTATTCCTTTTCGGAGGACCCTATAAGTCCTATCAGGTGTTATCCGTCCGTATCGCAGGAGTGGTGAAAGGCTTTTGGTGGCACAGCACGAGGACAGGCGCGGAGGCCCGCTCAAATAGGTGAGACGCGTGCGCCGGCCCAAGAGAGGAGAGGGGGGGAGAGACAGTCCGAGTCGATATTTGCGGCGTGCGCGAGGTGGCGGCGGGAAAGAGGGCTGGGGAATTTTGCTGGAATCGGGAAGGGCTGCGAAGTATTTGGGGGAGGAATGGCATTTTGAGAGGAGCGGCGAGGAGGATCCTCGCTTTCTAAATGGTAACGTAACTAAAACGGAACTTCTGATCGCGGTTTCCACCCCTCCACACGCTTCTACTATTCAAACGTGCCCGCGATCCCTTTGGCGTTCCTCGTTTTCGAATTTCCTTTCGATGATCCGACGGTTGAACGAGAATGGCCGATACGTTGGCGGCACTAATTTGGAGAAAATAATCAATTCTGAAGGTGTACGGTGGGGAGCCTTGGATGAAGAGTCGTGTAGATTAAAGGTAAGATGAAAGATCCAAAGAAGTGCAGTTTTCTCAACCGCTTCCGACTATGTGTAAGAATTCCATTATAGATTGAGCTACGTTCGTAAAAGTTTCCTCCGGTAATTGATAATACTAGTAAAACACAAACGCTTGATGCTTGGAAATTTTATGCGAGTCCTTTTATCCATCGGTGTTCAAGGTTGGTTTACACGGTGCCAGTCAATTAAAATGGTTGCGCGCGCAGCACTAGCACCTGTGTAAACAGGTCGCGCCAGTGAATAGACGGGTCAACTAGCACCGTGCCATTAAGTTGGTATCCTACAAATTTTTCGGCGTGCCAGTGAGCCAGTAGGACAGTAAAAATGGCGACTTCTAAGTAGATGGAGAAAGAGACATTGAAATTTGTAGAGTTATATGAAGAATGTTTGTGGAACTTTAGTCACGCGAATTATAAAAACAACAGTGCAAATTAAGCACAGGTCAACCGCAAATGGTTTTTTTAAGTAGAAGGATGCTCTCCGGCGACTTCTGTTAAAAAAACAAGCAGAAGCCTCTAATGTTTCCCGTCTTCGAATCCAGTCACGCACCCACATTCTACGAACGCGACGTTTTTGCTTCCGGTGATTGATTTTCAGTTCTTCAATAAGCATTTCAGATACCACATCCACACCCGCGCGAACAACTTACGACTTTTTAATTCCTACTAGAGTGAAGACAGTACGGCAACCGTGTAAACACTTACTGGCATGCCAGTTCACTGGCAGCTATCCAACTGGCACCGTGTAAACCAACCTTACAATCGCTACTGCCGTTCACACGAGCGACAAAACGCGGCGCTTCTTCATACCAAGTATCAACATGGACGTGGAAGAGGTAGCAGCAATCGCGTACATAATATACCGTCGTCGCCGTAGACGAAATAGACTGTGTTGGGTACACCCCCTAAATAGTTGCAGATTATCCAAAGGGCAATTTCATATTCTTTTTGAAGATTTGAAAGATGATACCGTTAAGTTTTTCAAGTAAGTTTTACCTGCTGTCTGTTATTATTAATAACGTTAGGTATTATCCCCCGTATCATCCCGCCCCGAATACTATTTTATATTAGTTAGCCAGTATTCTGTAAAGCGCATAAAAATCCGTTTATTTTCTGTTACTTCTGTCCATCCTGGGTCACAAGTTCTTGATACCTCCAGCCAACATTGCTATTTTTATTTCGGTCACTATAATCAGGATTACTTAGGTTCCAAAGAGCTGGACGAGCTTCCACCTCCACAATAAACTTCTCGGTTTCGAACTGCTCCATTTCAAGCGAAAAACTTGTCACGAAGGTTGTTTTCGCAAAACGCCGCTTCCACAGTGGCTCATGTGAAGGGTCCACATTCAACTGAATGGAAAATAACCGAGTGGCGGCGTGCGATAAGAGGCGTTCGACGGCCGCAAAACGTCAGGGTTGGAGTTTCTCCAGCGTGTCGTTAGAACGCAGCGCTTGCAAAACGTCCGTCTGATTGGTATAATTCACTTCTCCGCTCCTAGTCCCCAAGCGTTTGTGGCGGCGTTCGCAAATTACAAAACGTCGCCACTGGAAACGCTCGTGTGAAAGTAGTCTAAAGGTATGATTTCACTGGCGCGTGTTGCGTCTGCGTCCACCAGCAGCAGCGGTGAGACGGGCGGCCGAGTGTTTCCCCAGATGCGTCTCTCCGCAGCGGCCAAATAGACTGTTCGGCAGCAGTCAAGTACTTCTCCTTCCCGTTGTGCTTTCACTGATTTAAAGTGTACAAAAATGGATAATGAGGACCAGATGTTATTTACCATCTCTCCCTACAGCTGTAGCGACCACAGACCGTATATTTTCTTTAATTTGATCATCTTTATAATCTTGGTGCTCGAGATTATAAACGGCCTCGTGCTTCCTCACTTCCTGTATCAGTCGATCATCCTCTTCCGGTGAAAAACGGCGAGCCATATTCATAGAAAGAAACCAAATTTCCGCAATGCAAATTTCCACTGTCCGACGTGCCTCAGCGTTTTGAGTGCTCTCGAAGCAGTCGAGACGCAGCCGCAGGTAATCGCCTCCAGACGCAATGTCAGGGACGCGTCAATGAAATCGCCCCACTGGAAATATTTACAATGTCGGAGTCATGCGTCTCGCCGCTGCGGGTGACGCAGACGCGCCGGTGAAATCATACCTTTAAAGAGATAGCCGTATAGGCGTTGAACAAATGAGGCAACTATGCGCAGGATAGACATGGTAAATACGTCGTTCATAGTTTTAAAACTTCAATATACGCCTTTTCACATATTATATTAACATATTTTTGAAGTCACGCTAATAGCGTTAAATTCGCACAACAAGAAAGATAAAATCAATCCCCTTAGCATGCGCTTGACTATTAAAGAGCGCCGCATGTTTTCATTTAGATCACTTTTTCACATTACTATCGATGCCATGTTGCGCTGTTTTTATTGCCATTCCAAGTTTTCAGTCCATAGCGTCCACAGAAGATTGGATGAAACTAATTCATTTCTGCTGAAGTGTATGTCATGACGGTCTCATCCCATAATACATACAGTAAATCCTTGTCAAACGGGGGTTTCTCAAACGAAGATCTGATTATACGCGGATAAGTAAATGTAACATCTACTTTCCCCTACATGCATAATATTATATTGTGAACGGTCCTGAATTCGACACGCGCCACAATTTACGTATGAATGTGACGTAAGAAATCGCGTAACTTATATGAATGTGATTTTTTCCATATGGTATTAAATTTGCCCAAAGCGCTTTTTCTCCAATGCGGCGTTTCCTGATACGTAACATCCGCGTTTCGCGAAGGAGTACTTTATATATAATCCATATTATGACAGACACGGAACGATTACAAAACATTTTCATTATAAGGATTCGCCGAACCCTTTCATATGATATAAAAATTGCGAGGTTTCGCGTAACGTCTTGCCAAGAATGGTGGTTTTCTGCCTTCGCCCTTGTTAAGAAGAACTGGTATTTATACCAAATGCTTACGGTTGATATCAGAAAATGAATTTCTCGTTCGTATGGAAGGTGTGAGTCGCTTGGATCGTTTATCTGAAGAAGCCATGCCAATAGCTATTAAGGTTCAACAACCCGAGGATAGAATATATAGTGCCGATGTCCTGAGAAACCCTTGAAGACATATGAACCAATCTCGCGTAAAATACAGATCAGCTTTTTATTCACCGCCGTGTATTTTCCAGCCAATCGACATAAAATGCGTTGCCGGTTTAAAATCTTTAATAGATAAAGTCAATTAAGTAAATTCATTAGTGCAAGAACGCGGATTTTTTACCTAAATTATTTTGTATGAATATGTTTACAAGCCTTCAAAGATACTGATTGCGAGTGGTTTTTCCATTATCATTTTAGCGGCTAAATCCATAGTTGTAACTTCAGTGTTCGAAAAAAAAAACATCGAAATGAAAGCAGTAATTAGGAATAATCAATAGTTTTACGTTTATATGTTTAGGTACCGACTTTTAAAATCACATTTTCCAAAAAATTACGACAAATTTCTGAAAGTAGGATTCAGAAAACAAAAACGAATCTGAACAATTCCGCGATTTTCTGTAAGAATTTGACAGTGAGATGCGAAATTATTTTGCTGAACAAAAACAAAAATTATTTTATTTTCCCAAGATGCTAATTTTCAGTAAAATCATCGCAGATTTGATGTTTTTTGAGAGTCAATAATATTACTTTCGTCGATAATGACGAACAACTTTCCAAGTCATCAGGTTTTTAGTTCGCAGAGTTTTTATCGAGTTTTTCCCCATATTCTTGTAATTTTACATAAATAAAGAATAATAATTGAGTTTCCAGGAAATAGGAAGTCCATCATACATTAATTTTCAAGTTTCGTCGAACGCATTAATCGCTTGTCTTGTGTTTTTCCTGAATGTTTTGATCTCTTAAAATTTATCATACCCTAAACTGATAACGTAATGGCTTTAGCTGATAAGATTAACGACGTCTTTTAAACAAGTTTCGTGTAATGTTTAATGGAACAGTGTCATTGCAAACGAAAGAAGGATGTCGCCACAGTTGCTATGAGATAACTTGAAACTCGTTGTGAACAAAAACTTACAAATATCTCATTCGAGAGCAGATTTATCTTCAACTGTCTTATTCCAGGAAATATATATATATGGTTAACTCGAAATGTGGGAGATCACAGATATTTCATATTAACCAAATTTCGTGTTAACCTAAATACATGTCAAAAGTTTTGATGCTAAAATTTTCATTTAAAAAAATCTGATGTGGCCACCACATGACTTTCTCCATATCTGTAATATTTCTAAAAATACTAAATAGGTTACTTAATAATAAATATTTTATGAAACTGTGAGAAAATTTTAGACTTTACAAAGAACAAATAAACTCAAACCATAGCCTTCTGATATTGGATATAGCCACAAAGCTCCAATAATTAATAAAAGAAAAAGGAGCATTACTAAGACGTAACTAAGCGTCAATTGTTAACAATAGTCGCCGGTAGGTGGCGTGGTGGTGGCAGCTAAAAATTTAAGATATCTCTTAAACAATGCATTATATGGGAAAATGTTTCAAACAAAGGTTGTAGGAAAGTTTCCTACAACCTTTATACCAATACGTTTTTATATTTATCAAATATTAAAGCAAATGTTTCAAAATAACAGATAAGTGACAAGAGTAAACAACCACTTCCGGTTGACCGATTTTTACCAAAAACTAATCAGTTCTTCCGACCTTTATAAAAACGTTAATTATAAAATTTCGCGTTGACCTGATTAATAGTTTTTGAGTTAAGAGCACCCACAGCTATCACATACAGACACACATACACAGACATCATCGAGAAAATGGTCAAAACGTGTTCGGGGGACCTCAAAACCTGTATTTACATTGAAATATCGAAGTCGATTTTTTTTCATGAATACAATACTTTCCCCTATACTACTTATACGGAGAAAGTAAAAATATAGGCGCCGGAGCGTACCAACCTTACATTTCGTGTTATCCGTTTTCTTGTTAAGTGATTTTCACTATATATAGCCAAATTTACGATCATCCAACATAAAGTAATCAAAACAAAAATTATATTCAAAGGCGCAAAAATGCTCTAGGGATGGAAAAATTTTCGGTTATTTAATGAATAATTGGGTATGAGCAATCTTTCGTAATGAGAGATTAAGCCGGCGCTGACACAAATTCAGAATTGCATGTCCTTCATCCTCTTAGTGGGACTTAACTACTACGAAAGCTACTTTGTTCATACGAAAGCCGGAGCGACAGAAGTTTTTCAATTCGAGTTAACATTTTTTAAAGCCTTTATGGCTTTCTGTTGAGCTATTGCATAAAACGTGACCTATTCGCCATATCATCTTGGAAAACCTTGTAATATCTGATGTTATCTTTACATTGCAATTTAATAGAAACGCAAAATATCCTCTTTCACCATATGCTTCTTGTTAGATATTAAAAATACGAGATGATCCTAAAAATGCAATGCTTATTCGATTAACCCTCAATCGATCCCATAAAATTATAATTAAACCGGTACTGGACTAAAGTCACCCCCATAAAGTATACGAGAAAAATATTCCAACCTGAAATGAAATACGTTTGTTTTTCCTTCAAGTTGATCAGATATCACATCGACTTCACTTGTCACAGCGACGCGGTCGACAGGTAAGGATATTGATTTAATGTATAACAAAGTTGCTCACAGGTCCGACCAAAATTCGAGCTCAAATAGAATGCATTTTGAAGCTGGGCCTTACTTATCTTTCATCATCCGCGGGAAAATGACCGACGCGCTTTCACTAATTTGCGCGATTATTCGCAATATTACCCTCGTCTCTTCACATTTGATTAATACGCCCCCTGATAAAAGATGCACGTCATCTTTTTTTTTTTAATTCGCAAGAGTTGGTCGCAAAAATTGCAAGGGAAAGGAAAAAATCTCTTGGTTATTTTGCGCAGAAGAAAGAAGTGAGACGATTGGAAGATGAGACAAGAGCGACATGTTAGCATGGGGCTCGCTTTACGCTACGTGGTTTTTAGATTGGAGATCGGATTAGGTAAGGGTACGAGGAAGCGTGAGACGAGGGATGCGCAAGCGAACCCTCAGATGCGGGCGAGAGGAAGACCCGCACACGACGTGCCATTCCATATGAAGTGAGGGAGAAAAAGCTAGCGAGGGAAAAAGAGAGGACGCCTGGGAGGGACGAAATGTGGAATCCTTAAAAAAAGTTGGGGGAAGATATGACGCCATCTTGGCGAAGTTGGTAAAAATGCGATCCTAATCGGTCGCGGAAGTTGAGTGGAGCAGGTGCAGCTTCGCGTCCCGCTGTTTCTTTGTTATTTAACGTACATACTTCCTTGGTCAATTGCCATAAGGTGTTGTTTACGAGACTACACGGTAAGAACGAGTGTAACTGTATTGAATAATTAAGTTATCCTAAAATACCTACACCAGAAAAATACTAGGTCACGGTTATGTATTAACGCTATGGAACTGGTTGTTTTTCGAAAAGGAACGTTTCCTTATTTCTTGTTCTGCATTTCAAGTTTAAGTTTCAGTGTAAGTCGTTCATATTTTTTTAGTAGTGAAGCTGCCTGTTAAATAAATTAAGTTTTATTGAATATGAATAGATAGGATTAACAAATACCTTATCATGAAAAATTTTATAGAAAATATTTACCGAGTCTTAATGCAGAACTTATTACTTTCTCCATATACGTAGTATAGGGGAAAGTATTGTTTTCATGAAAAAATCGATTTCGAGATTACGACGAAAATACACGTTTTGAGATCCCCTGAACACGTTTTGATCATTTTATCGATGATGTGTGTGACAGTTTTTTGTGGCTGCTCTAACTCAAAAACTATTAATCAGGTCAATGCAAAATTTTGTTTAATATTTTTATGAAAGTCACAAGAACTGATTAGTTTTTGGTAAAAATCTGTCAACCGGAAGTGGGTGTTTACTCTTGTCACTTATCCATTATTTTGAAATATTTGCTTTAACATTTGATATATATAAAATGTATTGGAATAAAAGTTGTAGGAAATTTAATTTTCTACAATCTTTGTTTGAATCATATTCCCATATAATGCATTGTTTAAGAGATATCTTAAATTTTTAGCTGCCACCACCACGCCACCTACCGACGACTATTGTTAATAATTAACGCTTAGTTACGTCTTAGTAACGCTCCTTTTTCTTTTCTTAATTATTGGAGCTTTTTGGCTATATCCAATATCATAAGGCTATGGTTTGAGTTTATTTCTGTTCTTTGTAGTCTAAAATTTTCTTGGTTTCTTAAAATATCTATTACTAGCGTAATTGCCAGGGCTTTTCCCTGGGTTAAGAGTTTTGAATTTTTCATGCACATATCACTCGGTAATATTTTCATCCAAACTCGAGGTACTCTCATGGTAAGTGACCAACATTCCCCTTTAATAGTTATGAACAAATCAATTATAGACTCAAATTTGATACCTCCCCCCCCCCCCCCCAAGAAATCAAAGTTATGACACTGAGGTGCATATCCTCAGCGTCTCTTTAGTATTTATACCAAGTTTTAAGTCTATCTTTCTTGGTTCAACATTGATATTGGTGGAGGATTCATCAAAATCGGTCAATTGGTTGCTGAGATATCTTCAAACAGAATGCTTTTCGTCAAATTCGCCGTAGTATAATAGAATGTTAATGTATTTGCTTTGAAATCAGAAAATTATTTTTCCTTATATTGTGGTAGCTCTGCTTTTTAGATGTTCTAAACATGTTCATTTCGTTTGGCCATTTTATACCCGCCCTGCAAACGGAATTTATTATTGAAATCGGTTCAGTCAATAACGTCGAAATTCATAGTTATAGAAAATTCTAACCTTGATATTGTGGTAGCACTGTTTATTCGACCCGGTTGAAATATACTATTTGGATTATTTATATATATGAAGATTATATATACTATAATGGGTTAAAATCCATGCGGACAGCTCTCTAAAAATACTTGTAAATTAAATATTATTTTACCTTTAATTGTGGTAGCCCTGCATTAAAAATATTGATTTTACTATGGTATTTTGCAAAACTCATATATATAAAATTTAGTTGACATCCGTTGAGCCAATTCCTTCCAAATCCATAGTTACTGAAGGAGTTTAATTTGTAATTGTGGCACGCCCGTTTAATTAATCCGGCCCAAATATGGTATTATGGTTTTATATATATGTGTGCATAATAAATATTATAATTTGGTAAATATCGATGCGGACAGTTCAACACAAACACTTGTAAAAAATGTTATTACTCTATTATGGCAGCCCTGCTTTCGATATCAATCCTCAAAATCATAATTTTGTTTTTTTATGTTGCAAAACTCCTTCATACAAAATTTCGTTGATATCAGTTCGGCCAATTCCTTCCAAATTCATAATTAGTTTAACTTTGCAATTGTGGCATCCCTACTTAGTTGATCGGGTCGAAGTATGACATTTTGGCCATGAATTTATGTGAAAATTCTATGTACCAAATTTGTTTGAATTCGGGTAGGCCAATTCCTTCCAAAAGCACAATTACCGAAAAGCTTAACTTTGCAATTGTGGCACCCCTATTTAGTTAATCGGGTCGAAGTATGGCATTTTAGCCATGAATTTTTGTGAAAATTCTATGTACCAAATTTGGTTGAATTCGGTTCGGCCATTTCATTCCAAAAGCGTAACTACAGAAAATTTTATTTTGCAATTGTGGCACCCCTGCTTGGTCTATCCGGTCCAAATATGTCATTTTGGTCATTTATTTATGTGAAGATTCTATGTACCTACCTAATTTGATTGAAATCGGCTCAGCCAGATCTTCCCTGATATATACATACAGGCAGACGGACATTGCTCGGTTCGGGACTCCAGACGGCACGCGCTGGCGTTCCGCAAGGTTCTGTCCTGGGGCCAATCTTATTCAACATATACACCCAAGATGTGCCGGTCGACCATGGGTGGAATACTATCCTAGCGCTCTACGCGGACGATGCAGCCCTGCTCACCCGCTCCACCAAGAAGTACTCTGCAGTCCTCGGCCTGCAGGAAGCCACTGACGTCCTGGTCCAATGGTATCGCCGCTGGCGGATTGCCGTCAACCCGAGGAAGACAAAGGCCATCATCTTCCATCCGGGTAGAGGAGCCGTGCCGGGAGTCGACCTGACCGTGACTGGAGACGTCATCCCCTGGGAACCAGTAGTAAAATACCTAGGGATACAGCTGGACCGCAAGCTACAATGGTCCCAACAGGTGGAGACCTGCCGCCAGAAAGGGTTTGGGGCCTTGCGGAGGCTCTGCCCTCTCTTGGGATCCCGGTCACTCTCCATGGAGACGAAAAGGAGACTCTACCTGAGCTGCGTCCGACCAGTCCTGACCTACGCCGCCCCGGTGTGGTCGGGAGTCTCGAGAACGGCGCTGCAACGACTCCAGGTGGTCCAGAACGCTGCCCTGCGGTTGGTACTCAACTGCTCCCGTCAGGATGGCTCTGCACGGCTACACGTGGATGCAGACGTTGAGCCCCTTGATGTACTACTCCCAACAATGGCCAAGGCCTTCTACGAGAAGGCTTCGACCTCATCGCATGAAGAAGTGCTGCGAGTTGGTGACATCCAGACGAGATGGTGGGATAAATACAAACGACCAATCGCCAGCATGGACTCACCTGATTCCCTACCCCCGGCCAAACTGCCGAGGGTACATTAAGCAACTCGGCATCTGCCACTACAACACGCGTCCCAGTCCCGCGGAAAAACAACCAAGAGTCGCATTTACAGCTTAGCGGGCAATGCGATTAAGACCAGCACAGCTGGCCACATAGATGAACTGTTGACATTGCCGAAATTTGGACCGACCGTTCCATGGGGACCCCTCGAAATCGTGAAATTTGGATCGACCCTACATTACGATCCTTGACCCCAGAGACCGATTTTATCCATTTTAGGCTCGAAAATGTATCTCATCAAAACATTTATATCATTAGAAGATTCATCAAAATCGGTCAATTGGTTACTGAGATGTCTTTAAAAAACCGGCATTTGGACCAACAATGGGGACCCTCGGGCCCCCGTTGGCCGATTTGTATTATTTTTGGCACTACAACTCTCAGGATCAACCTGAAGCTGCTGCCAAATTTTGAAGCTCCTACGTTTATTTTCTGAAGAGTCATGACTGCCACAGACACACAGATACACAGACAGCTTATTTTATTATTAAGAAGATATGGAGAAAGTCATGTGGTGGCCACATCCGATTTTTTCCTAATGGTTGGAGCTTTGTGGCTATATCCAATATCAGAAGGCTACGGTTTGAGTTTATTTCTGTTCTTTGTAGTATAAAATTTTCTAGCAGTTTCTTAAAATATTTATTTTTATTATTATTATTTGTAATTTTTAGAAAAATTACAGGTATGGAGAAAGTCATGTGGTGGCCACATCAGATTTTTTCTTTAGGATTCCCTAGTGAATTATCGTTGCGGGTTCTGACACATACTTAACTAAAATAGTCCCGCTAGTCTTGCATAATTCCTAGAGAAGCTAGGCAAAACAACTAAAAATTTGGTGCTAATTAAAATGCCTCTTACAATTAGATTGCCTGCTGTTTTCAGTATGACTGAAGGCAACATTTTACAGTAATTACAGTAGATAATCGATTATTACGCGTACGAGGTTATTTTAAAAGTATAGTTAGTAAACAATAATAATAATAATAATCACTTAATAATCAAGATTGAAGAAAATAAGCACTTATTTCAGGTATTTCCAATAGCCATAAAAAGGTTGTGAGATAACTAAGGACCTTTTAATGGCTATCGAAGATTTCTGAGATAAGCGCAACTTTTTCAATTTTCATTTTTAAGTACTTATTCTCAGTCGATTTTTAGCCAGAAAACGAAAAGAAAATTCCGCTGAATCTAGCAGAAGTTCCGCGTATGGTGAAACTTCATATACGTTGGACATATCTTAACGGACTTCATCATTAGAAGTTCAGTCAACTGTTCCACCAGAGGAATTTCCTGGCGCCGGTCATTAGGAACAATGCGTTTAACATTTAGAGTACATTTACATTACAGTATTAATTCAACATACAACTATCGAGCTACTTTTATGACTAAAATTAAATTAAGAAAACATGTACATAAAAAATAAATTGACAAAAAGTAATTAATCATGTGTCTCCAATAACCATAAAAAGAAATAAGAAAGAAATTCAGATGTCTCGAGCCTCCCGGCTCTCGGGTCTCCTCAATTCACCGTTGCCCCATCGGCTAGAGGGGATTCTGCCTTAGAGGAGTTCAGGCATAATCCCAAGGATGGTAGCTTCGCACCATCGGCCGCTCGACCGAGTACGTGAACCAAATGTCCAAACCTGCGGTTCCTCTCGTACTGAGCAGGATTACTATCGCAACGACCGGTCATCAGTAGGGTAAAACTAACCTGTCTCACGACGGTTACCAGGCAGCCATCATCAGTGGTATTCAGTGACAGTAAAATTTCGTCACTTCAACTTTTAAGTTTTCCAATTAATAGTATCACCTCGCAATCCGCCGAAAGTATAAGGCACGGGATGCCATTGAATCATACTTACACATACTAAAGAAATTCTTCTAGTCTGTCTTGTCGCCTCTGAGAAAAAGGAAAAGTGGCACCTGACAATTTTCAGTATTGATTTCTACGCACGTCTTCACTGAGGTTGAAACCTATGATCTTTATCACCAGGATGTTCAAATATCCCACGGATACGCTCAAATGAATTCGGGTAATAAATATTTTGAGGTCCCGTTTGAACTAAATTCTTCTGCTTTATAGACTAACATCATAAATCTCGATAGCTCTAACGCGCGAACTTTTTCATAAACAAACGACAATCTTCGTTGCGGTCTGTCCGAAAGTATAGTGCCTATAATTTATTCCCCCGTGTTCCGTATGAAGATGACGATGCTTTAAAAAAAGCACGAAACCTTGTTCGTAGTATTTTTATAAGTGAATTGGAAAATGAAGAGTTTATACAGTTAGACCCCGATTTAGCGCTCCCCTATTTAGTGCCACCCCCGCATACCGGCCATGAATCATTCTGAACAGAACTTGCATTTTGTGATTACAAACATAGACCATAGAGCAAGCATAAACCACGATATACCGACATCCCCGCTTTAACGCCAATGTCAGTGACGGACAGGCGGCGGCGCTAAAACGGGGTTTGACTGTATTTTCTATTCTTTCAGTATGGAAAAATTCCTGAAAATTTTACATAACATCCCAAAAAATTGACATTGTAATCAGGAAAGTGAAGAAGGAGAAAATGTCATCGCCCTTAATTGTATTGCATACAGAACTGGTTTACTGTGAAATATCACAGGGGGGGATATTTTTCATTTAAACCCTATTTATAGTCTATCCGTTCTTTTAAACATCTCCCCAACTATTTATATTAACAAAAGCTTGGGGCAATAATCAAATATGGAGGTTTAAACACCAGGGTTTTATTTTTAGACCTTCTCGTTGGCATGCGAACTTCGAGAAATTCTATATAAAGAGATTTCGCTTTTGACCCTGACTCGCGCACGTATCTCGCAAACTATAGTCAATTGAGGTATTTAACGCTTACGTGAAGATTGAGGAGAGCCACCTCGAGAATGAACGGGACGTCGCGAGCGAGAATTGCACGTAAAAACTGAATCACTTATTCCACAACCTACTTTCTTCTAATTAAGTACAGCGACAATGTTTTCACTTTCTGCGCACGATCCTTTTATTCAATTTGCAGAATTGGGACACTTTCCTTTACGATTAGCGCTCCTAGAAAAGTAAAAGCGGAAAAGTTCATGTAAATATTTTTAGGTAGATCGCGACGATAAAAGCGGATTAATTAATTAAATTAATGGAATGGATGTACCGAAAGCGACGTCTACAGAGATTTTTTTAAATTAGATTTTTGGTTTTATTTTGTCAGAATATTAAATATGTATCGTATAATGCAGACAGTTTTCATCGTTATATTATTTTTAACTGTTATACACAGCAAAGAAATAACATTTCTAAAAATTTTCTACTAGTGGACTTCTTCCACTTAGATTCGCCAATTATTTTTAGGCAGTGGCGTCCATGTTCCTCAATGTTTTCTGTCTTTCATATCCTAAGATATTTTTCTTTCTCTGGCCCTCAAATGCAGCTAGTAAAGTTGGTCACAGAAATTGTGCCTGAAAAAATAGCTCCTTTTCTCAGTTTGATTTTTTTAGTGACGGTTATGGTGAGATATGGAGAATATTTGGAGCGCAGTAATAGACGAATGTAAAGTCGGAGCGAAGCGGAAATAGATCTATTCCTGGTCTCAATGCACCCTTTCTTTCTCGCAGAGGACGGCTTTCAAGCATTCAGCCAGGTTCAAGGCTTTGGATAAACAAAGTCTGACCAATGTGTACATAATCTTAATGGATGTTTTTTTCGTTTAACGGTTTTCTCTGGTTTTGAAAATAAGTTCAGATGCTTTCCAACATAATAAATCCCATTTCTGAATTTATCTGCAACTAAATAAATTATTAATTTCGCGGGAAGATTGCTTATGAGCCATATTTCCGCTTAAGGTATTGTGATAATACGTAATTCATTTTTAAAACTTAATTGCGGAGCCAAAGTTTCAAATTTCATCAGGAATATGATAGAAACTAGTGTATTTCCCGTCATATGACGGGTGTCAGTTACTATATGGTTGAAAAACCCGTCGTAAGACTGCTAAACCATACATGTTAAGTAATCGTAACTCATTATTATGGATAGTCACAAAATTAGTTTATTTTTCTTGTGTAATTGTCCGTTGAAATTCAACGGGGAACTTAGAAATGAATAATAACAGCTGTAATTATTGAGTAAAAGCCGGTATAAAATTTGACAAAATAATAATTCGGGAGAATTTCTTTTTCGTTCTTGTTTTCTCCAGTGATGAGCCCCTTGTCAAAACTGAAGTAATAAAAATAAATAATAATATTCCCTCTTCCTCCTCTCCTCTCCCTCTCTCTGTCTCACTCTTTTCCTCTCTCTTTCCTTCCCTCCCTCTCTCCTCTCCCTCCCTCTCTCCCTCCCTCCTCTCCCTCCCTCTCCCTCCCTCTCTTTTCTCCCACCTCTCCCCTCTCTCATTCCCTTCTGTCATAATCCATAGCTCTTTTTCTCCGTCTCCCTCTTTATCTCTTTCCTCCCGTCCTTTTCTAATTCTATACCTCCCTTACTCTCTATGTACCTTCCATTCTATATCCCTTCCTTCCTATCTCCCTCCCCACATTCCCCCCCCTCTCTCTCTCTTATTCTACATCTATATAGTCGTTTAGATAAGCAAAATAAATCAAATTAAATCCCAGTTCCATTAGGATCACGTTATTTCGAGAAAAATCCTACGATAATTTAAATGCACTCGAATGTATTACACATATGCGGATTGAGACAACAATTTATTCTCGAAGTTTAACAATGACGTCGTCGGCAAGGCAACATCCCGTTTAAAACCCTATATTTCCCAAAATATCTTTACATATAATTACTCAATGTCTGTCCGTCCGCCCCCCTTTTATTTATTGAACAGTTTGTCATAGAGAAATGCTGTAAACGCCATTATGTTTCTGCCAACTAGAAGACCCCAGGAAAACTATTTTCGTTTACAGAAGTGTCCCGGATTCGACTCCGGGAGACGATTATATTTTTTCCATATGTTTACAAAGGAGTTTCGAGTTTTCAAGGTGCAAGGCTTATTTCTTTCATTCATTAAAATACGTAAATATGGACCGAATTTCTCCGTTTTTTACTTTATTCGACAGCTAAAAATATAAAATATCTTATTATTGCGATGTTTTGATGTTACACGGAATAATTTGTCAGAAACACGCATTTCTTTTCGAAATTTTATGGCTTTTTCGTACTCTTTCCGGGTGTTGCCAAGGCGACACACATTATTGCCTCCGATTGAATTAGCGTACATTAAGCCTTCAAATAGACAAAATAATTGCATTATCTGCTTCGCGCAGTGTATGAAGAATCGAAATTATAGTTGTAGCAATGTCAAACTAAATATATTGCAAAATTAATAATTTAGGATTATTATTATTCAGTAAACTGCGTGTGGGCTCTGGGTATTTTTAACGATTGACAAAAGAAAAAATCTTCTTTCTTTATTTCAATACTGGAATGTCAACTTTTTCGAATGGGAGAGACAATTAAAAATGCACATATAAATTATAAAAAGAAATATGACATTCAAAATATCAGTTGTCTAATTTTATAAGGAGAAATGGGCTATTATTACTTTTAAACTTGCAGATTTCTGATTGACTTTGCAAAATTTGTTGCGGGTACCACTAGTGTGATTTAAATGTTTGATATGAGAGATTTCGAACGGTAGGCTGAAAAAGATTAATAGAATAAGAAACTTCACTAATTTTCCTAAAACAGTTCAAATTCTAAGATCGTACGTCAATTATTTCTAATTTTCATTTCCAAAAGAAAATAATCCTGCACTTTAAAAAGTCGCTTTTTACGTGTTATCTTACGGGAAATGGAAATCGCCCCCCCTGGAGTTGAATCTGGGTCTTTATTCGTCATTTAATTTTTATATCTGAATTAAACATTCCTGCGAAATTTCAACCTTCCACCTAACCGGGAATATGTTAAAAACGCGTAAAAAAAGTGCCATTGATGACTTCAGCGTTAGGCACAGAGTTAGGCTTTTATTAATAGAAATATGTATGAAGATTATTTCAAAATATTTAATCTAATAATATCAAACAACATTGATTGTTTGATGACGATTCCTATTCGATAGTCTAAGGTAGGGCTCTCCAAACTATGGCCTGTAGGGCACATGTGGCCCGCGACCCCATTTAATGTGGCTCTCGAGCCTGTAATAAGTACGAAAAATCGTAATTTACCCTATTCACTAAACTACCTTATAATACGAAAATAGCCTACATTTATATATTGTGCACCTATATTTTAAAAAAGTTTTTCGTGTTGATACTCGGGCCTACGAGCATAAAATTTATTGACCTGTAAAAATGTTTCGAGATCTCTGGTCTAAGGCAGCAGTCTAAGAAAGAAGTTTGAAATATACCTTACACTGAAGTAGATAACGAATTATTGCCGTTAGATTTCATCACTCAAGAATATCTTAACAGCAATAAGTATGATATTGCAATGGGAACCATTAATCTCTCAAATATAATAACTAAAATTCTAACTGATAACCAAGATAAATCCAGTAACCATAAACCGAATGTTAAAACGGAATGCTCATCTGGTTTACCCAACCATTTGTGGTTATTGAAGTCATCCTGGTTATCGAATTGTATTCCTTTCATAAGCTGAGCTCTACAATTTACTTTTGGAGCATTTTAATAGCAGAACGAGGAATAAAGATGTTTATACAGTAGTTCCTTGCACAACTACGGGGACTGGGTTAATCGAAAAGGTCGTATTGAGAAAAAGTACGTTGCGCAAATTTAATACCATATGGAAAAATAATCACGTGCCCTTATAGGATACGAGCTTTCTCACATACCATTCACACGTAAAATGCGATGCGCCCCCAGTTCAGGACCGTGTATAAATAGGTTTCATACGTGTTGGTAAATAAGTGTCACGTTTACATAATCGTGTACAATGAAATCCCCACTGAGGAAACGCGCTGCACAAGGATTTTACTGCATCGGCCGACTTGCTATCACTGAAAACGTAAAACGTTTGTTAAAACACGCAAGTGCTCCTTAATTAATCCAGATTTCATAAGTCTTGAATTCCAACGGTATAACCGTCGATCCATTCTGATAAAACCCGAATCACAACTTAAGTTCATCACACAAATAAAATAATAGGTGTTGTCGTAAATCTCGGATTTGATCGGAAGTGGACTTTGATTTTGGAATAGTGGAGAGCGTACACAAAATCTCCGTTGGAGAGCAGCGTACGCATTGCGTGTCGTTGAAAGCTACGAATACGGAGGTCACACGGAGTTCCGTTGGAGAGCAAAGGGTATTTCCTCTGAGGAAAGATAACCTCGCCTTCTACGGGTCCCCAAGGAAAAATATGTGAACGATAAGTACGCATAAACCAGTCGGGAGGAGAACTTTGTCATTTCGGAGCAATCGGGGGGGTAAATGTTTTTTTTTCTACTTTATTCGTCTTGTTCGAAAGCTGCCATGAATCACGCTGAAAAACGTTACGTCTTCGCTCAAAATACATCGCGCTCGTTCTTTGTTTTTTTTTCATTCGGTTGATTTGATGATGTCAACCTATCGGGATAACGCGTATCAGTGCACGCATACTATTAATTACAAAAACTCTGATGAGGCCACCACATGACTTTCTCCATACCTGTATTATTTCTAAAAATTCCAACTAGGTTACATGATAATAAATATTTTAAGGAACTGAGAAAAATATTTAAAGACTTAAAAAAAAACAGAAAAAAACTCAAACCATAGCCTTCTGATATTGGATATAGCCAAAAAGCTCCAATAATTAAGAAAAGAAAAAGGAGCGTTACTAAGACGTAACTAAGCGTTAATTATTAACAATAGTCGTCGGTAGGTGGCGTGGTGGTGGCAGCTAAAAATATAAGATATCACTTAAGCAATGCATTATATGGGAATATGTTTCAAACAAAGATTGTAGAAAATTAAATTTCCTACAACTTTTATTCCAATACAGTTTACATATATCAAATATTAAAGCAAATATTTCAAAATAACGGATAAGTGACAAGAGTAAACACCCATTTCCGGTTGACCGATTTTTACCAAAAACTAATCAGTCCTTGTGACTTTCATAAATATGTTAAACAAAATTTTGCATTGACCTGATTAATAGTTTTTGAGTTAGAGCTCCCACAAAAAACTGCCACACACATCATCGATAAAATGGTCAAAACGTGTTCAGGGGACATCAAAACGTGCATTTCCGTTGAAATTTCGAAGTCGATTTTTTTCATGAAAACGATACTTTCCCCTATACTAATTATGGAGAAAACAAAAACCGACCCCATCATTTGCATTGTGCGCGTAGGATAAAGAAAAATAACTTTGGATGCATCGTTCTACTAATCGTTATCTAATCTTAGGGATCGAGTTGACGTTTGTATTAACAACACCCAAATAACAGATACATTTCCTTTTTTTACGAAGTTCCTTTACAACGATACAGTAGTGCGGCTCTTCCACCAGTCAAGCCGCTTGCCTCTTCATGAATTTTTCAAGGAATCGTGAAAAAATATATACTTACCAAAAAAAAACTCGAAGGCTTTAGAAAAGAAAGCGGGACTCTGATCTTGGCGGGCTTAGCTTTTTCTAAGGCCTTTTCTGATCCAATAACTTTTCACAAAAGACATAGTTTTCGCGAAAATATCTAAATAAAACGGGATGTTGGTGAACAATGCAACAAAGGTTTTTCATGGTCTGATCGCGATTTTTTCTCTCTACATTTGCCTGTGCGTGGGAAACTTTTCAAGGTTCCCAATAGCCTATGTCGACTACAATTTTTTCTAACCCGTGTTTGTTTTTGTATCGAAACGGTTGAAAACCGCCATGTACCACATAAATGGGGACACTCGTTAGAGTCGGTTTCCTGCTAAAAAAAACGAATTGAGGTCATAATAAGGGAACTTATATGCTGTATCGTAGATTAGATTTTGAAATAGAAATGTTTTTAATTTCCCACAGATTAAAAACCTTACCGCAAAAAATAATGATCGCCTAATTACGACAAATATAGACATATGTTAAGGAACTCCGAATAATCAAATAAAATATATATTTTTCGTCCGTAAGTTAAAATAAAATTCGATAGGTAGACATTTCTATAAAGCGATATAATTTGTTGTTCATTTAGATGAGCGTTTCTCATCCGCAAGTTTATTGCGATCCGGTGTCCAGGCACTATTTTACTTGTGGACATAATTGTTTTCAGAGGTCTGTTCGTGAGTCGATTTGTTCGCAAGTGCAACTTTACATGATGGGGATTGATAATGTTCGTGAAAAGCACGGAGAAAGTCGTAGTGAATAGTGCTTGTCATCCCGGGATCCCGCTTGCCCGGAATCCCGGGGGTAAAATGGTTTTCCCGTTTCCCGGGAAATTCATTGAATATCCCGGGAATTCCCGGTATATCATAAAGAGAATTTTACTCTCTAGCCTTTATCGCCCGTGCGGTTCCTAAAGGGACCACTAAGACTCTGTTTGATTCCGAGTAGCTTAGTTTCACTTCCAATGCAATAATAAGGAAGAAATTTATATAGAGCACTCACAAATGCTTGCATTCTCGTGTGAATATATGCAGTGAAACTTCGATTTGACCTCCTCCGATTTTACGCTTTCCTTGAATTTACGCATTTTTCTTTCGGTCCCAGTGTTTGGTTCATAAGAACAATGATAAATTTTAACGGATTTTACATTTTTGCGATTTTGCGCTTTCCTCGAATTTACGACAGGAATTTCACGTCCGGATAATATGTAAATGCCCCCCGATTTTACGTTTATAGTATACCCATTTACAATTCAACTGAAACGTTTTCCATATTCTCTAATTAAAAAACTATATTGGTGTATTCCATATCCAAAAATCATTTAGACGTAAACAAAAACGGCTGAAGACCAATGCGCTATAGGGTGTGAGTTGACATTGTATACAGATTGTCTTCCAAACTGAGCATATTTTGACAAACTGTTTGGGGTATCAATGTTCAGGTTTTTCTCACGACTGCAGTTGGTCTTTTCATAACCAAAATATGCACATCACTGAGCGATCGTAGTGTGAACACATTATGTTTTCTTAAAAGTTACTATAAATCAACTACTAATAGGAAATAATAATTAGGACACTGTTGTTGATATGATTTTGTATTTATGTGAGAAATGTACGCTAATGGTATAGATGTTTCAATTCATATTTTATTTTACATACCGTGTGTATTGGTAACTATATTTTTTATAATCATTATGATACGAAAATTTCAGGTCAATAAATAAATGCTAATTTCAATTATTTTATCCGTGTAACCCATATTTGTAAATGATTTTAACAAATTTTTTCGAACTTCTCAAGGCCCCGGGATCGATTAAAAACCAGAAAACACAAGCACTAGTTTAAACAGCAATATGTAAGCGTTTTGTCTGATACGAGGTTCAAATAAATAAAATGGAGTAATTTTCTACTAAAACATTAAATAACCCGAATGAATTGATAAAAAACCTAAAGCTAGAGTAAAATTACTTAATAAGATTCACCTGTTCATATAAAAGTTGTAACACTATTTTTATTTTATTCTTCCTTTTTATAATTTTTAAAAGGTTTTATATCAACCCTGGATCATAAACAAGCAAATGGTAAGCTTATTTTTATTTTCCCCTTCTTTTAAAATGATTTTTAAATTGTTTATTGGAATCCCGGGATTTATAATTTGGAATCCCGGGGTTGTGAAAGAACCGGGAAATGACAAGCATTAGTAGTGAACCGCACAGCTACCACACAACAACAGACAATGGCGGCGACCCAGGCAGAAATGCTGGGTAATGACTCCATAGAGTAAGGATACATATAGCGCGCTTCCTACCTGCGCAGTGAGGAGAAAGTTGCTCCAACATATCCCTTAGCTCGAGTCTCGTGACTTGAGGCAAGGGCCAGATTTGTTCCGCCCATTCATATATGCAGTTTCGCTTAAGTATTTGGATTAAGGAGTTTTAAATAGATTCTATTCCAAATCAAAATAAATAAGAAATCTAATGCTTGTGCTTAAAGTTAACATTGAAGATAATGAACAAATAGGAAATTTAAATACTTTTCTTCTGTCAAGTTTGTGACGGACGCATGCACATTTCATTCTTAATATACATAGGTAATAGATTTTGCGATCCCATGCAATTAAGACGATAAACAAAATAAAACCTTTGTATGCGACTTCTTAATTTTTTAGTTGGAAATTCCTATGCAAGCGTAGAATTGAACAATTTTATCACATTAAATCATAAGTTCATTTTAATTATTGAAATTAGATTTTTTAAATTTAGATCTGATGTATTGCCAATTTTATAATTGTGAGATGTACATGACTTATTTGAATGCGGGGTATAATCGAATATCAAAAGAATAATGTATATTCTTTTGCAATATTCATTTAGAGTTACCAGACGTCCTGTTTTCCCGGGCATGTCCTCTTTTTTAAGGTGTCCGGGGACGTCCGGGCGGGATTTTAACACCTGTCCGGAATTTGATTATTTCCTTCAATTGTACGTTTTTTGTAATTTACGTTAATTTTTAGGAAATATTTTTTGAATTAGTAGTAACATTTAAGAATTCGTCTACACAATTTGGGTTGGTATTGCAGCTTGTGATGTTAACGTTTTATCCCTAATTATACAAACACTGCTGTGATAAATCAAACAGAGAATGTAGAGGAGCAATGGGAAACTTTGAAGAAAACTATGCTAGAAACTGCGAGTGAAGTGATAGGAAGACAGAAAGTACAGAACAGAAAAGATTGGATAACCGAAGACATTGATGAGAAAATAGAGAAAAGAAGAAAGCTAAAAAATGATTCCTCTGAAGAAGGAAGTAGGCAGTACCGAGCATTAAGGAATGAGATAAATAGAGAAGCAAGGAAAGCCAAGAAACGATATTTAGAAGAAAGATGTAAGGAAGTGGATGAACTGACCAAGGAAGGCAAACTGGAAAGAGCCCACAAGACAATTAAACAGTTTTTTGGTAACCGAAGGATAAGATGCAATGGTATACGAACTGAAGAAGGAGTGGTGGTGTATGAGCAGAAAGACATTGCTGAGAGATGGAAGTAGTACCTCGAAAAACTTTATGGAGGAGGAGGGCTTGATGGAAAAGAGACACTGGAAAAGGAAGATGAAGTCGATCCAGAAGAGAGAGGGGACTGTATTTTGCGTGACGAGTTTGATCAGGCAGTGAAACAGCTGAAGGATAGGAAGGCTCCTGGTATCGACGACCTACCAGCAGAGCTCATCAAGGCTGCAGGCGTTCAGGTACAAAAGGAATTGTTCCATCTAGTGAGTAGAATTTATGATACAGGGCAGCTTCCATCAGATTTTAAGAAGTCTGTCATTGTCCCACTGCCAAAGAAAGCGTCCGCAATCAAATGCGAGCAGTATAGAACCCTCAGCTTAGTGGCCCATGCATCTAAGATCGTAACCACTATAATTTTGCGGAGGATTGAGGGGAAGATAGAAGCGATGCTCACGGAGGACCAGTTCGGGTTCAGGAAAGGAAGGGGCACACGTGAAGCAATTCTGGGACTTCGCCTAATTATTGAAAAGCGATTAAGGAAAGACCAAGACACGTTTATTGCCTTCGTAGACCTAGAAAAGGCATTCGATAGGGTCGACTGGCAGCAGTTGTTCAAGGTACTGAGGGAGGCAGGCGTGAAGTACAAGGACAGGAGAGTGGTGCAGAGTCTGTACAGAGAGGAGGTAGCGGTGGTGAGGTGCGGCGAACACCAGGAAGAGAGTAACATCAGGCAAGGAGTGCGACAGGGTTGCTCTCTCTCACCTGTACTATTCAATGGCTATATTCAGAGAGGGCTGGGTTAGGTGAGAGAGAAACTTGAAGGAGTAGGAGGAGTTCGTATTCAGGGGGAGAAAATTGACATGCTACGTTTTGCGGATGACATTGCAGTATTGGCTGAGAATGAACAAGACCTGGTAGCGACCCTGGCAGAGTTGGAGACCACACTCAGCAACACCTACAACATGAACATCAACAAAGTGAAAACTAAGATCTTGGTGGTTAGCAGGCATGGTACGCAGGCGCAGTGCTCATTGGGCGGGGAACGGTTGGAGAACGTGGAGTCTTTCACGTATCTCGGAAGCAGGTTAACATCGGACGGAAGGTCAAAAACAGAAATTATAAGTCGTATTAATCACGCAAAGACCGCCTTCAACAAAAAGCGCAACCTTTTCATCTCCAACAGCATTAATAAGCACCTCAGGAAACATTTGGTCAAAACTTTTGTATGGAGTGTATTATTATATGGAAGTGAGACCTGGACAATCGGGGAGGCAGAGAGGAAGAGGATAGTGGCGTTTGAAATGTGGTGCTACCGTAGAATGTTAAAAATCTCCTGGGTGGACAGAGTGACCAACAAAGAGGTGCTGAACAGGATTGAGGAGGAGAAGCCGTGCCTGTGGGATACGGTACGGAGGAGAAGAGACGTCTGGGTCGGGCACCTCATAAGACATGAGGGGCTGGTTAGGAAGATCCTCGAAGGTGCTGTGGAGGGGAAAAACGCTAGGGGCAGACCGAGGATGGAATATATTAACCAAATCATGGAGGATACCGGCTGCCACACCTACACAGCACTGAAGAGGCTGGCTGAAGATCGAGAAGTTTGGAGAGCTGCTGCCAACCAATCCTTGGATTGAGCACAAAAGAAGAAGAATACCGACAGATGTTAAATATCATTTTTGACGCTTTACTCAATCATTTTGCTTTAAATTCACAAATAAGTCGTTCCGCAAACCGCGGTAATAATATGTCATATTATTATTCTTTAATAATGTGTCCTGTTTATTTCAAAGTTAATTGGTACACTTAGGTTTAGAGTTTATATTTTTGTATACATTATTCAAGATATGTATAAAAAGTTGTATATTCCTATATATTTACATATTTATGCTGCATCAGAATTATTATGTTTCGGACAACAAGTCATAATAACACATGCAATTTTAAGTATTATTGCATTTTATGATATTTTTATGCTCAAATGCTTAAGAAATAAAAACATACATGGTCGACAATTTACTTTAATAATATTTCCTTTATTAATATAACACCACAGTACAATTTTTGTGCTTAAAAAGTGAAATTTTAAGTCTGGGTTTTGTCCGGATTTTTGTATTCTGTAGTCCATGGTGTAAGATTAAAAATATGGTAACCCTAATAAGATTTACATGCGAAAATGAATAGAAGCTACTAACATGAAATATGGTCGACCGATATATTTTGATGCAATCTTATTTTAACTTTGATATTTTGATTTTTACGCTACTTAGCAATGCAATATTCAAATACAGAACATTTCATAGCTTTCAGATTAAATTAATTCATAAATTTAACTTTTGGAAGCAGAATTTTTCATAACTTATTTTTTTCCACATCTTCAATAAATTATATCAGGTGTCATTACACTACTAATTATTTGATACAGTAAATTTACATTGAATTTTTCTTATTTAAATACAAATGTAAATATGAAATGATACACTTTTAATAATTAGTTGCTAGTTACTATGGATCATGGAAATAAATAACATTAACAATGTTTTACAATGTCAAAAAAAATATTATAACAATTTCTTACATTTCATTGCTCCTTAAATAAAACCTTAAAAACTTCATTGGTATTTATACGAAAGTTTTATAAAATAATAACTTCATAAATAAAGCTTGTCGCAAGTCACGTGGTCACCGGTTTCCAATGTTGGAGCCATGCGTAGTAGACCAAAATCGCTCTACTCTAGGGATGACTCCGAACAACCACCGCCATCTAGTGTGCGGCGGTTGAACTTATGACTCTCGGTCCAAACAGGCAACTGGACACACGGACTCGTTTGTTCGTATCTCTGAAAGTTCGTAAATAGAGGAGCGCCTGTATAATCTGAATATTCCACCAAGGAACGGCAAAATCAATTTTTAACCACCAACTATTTTACAATTTTAAATTGTGACAACTGAAAACACAAGCCTATCATTAATCGGTGCTGCCCATTACAGAACTTTTACGAGAAAACGGAATATCGCGGACCAACCAACACTAAACTGCGAAACGGCAGCGGTTCGCGGACCGACGATTGGGAAATGTTGGTTTAGATCAATCAATCCAAACTATGTGTAGGCGAGCCCTTTCCAAGATAAACGGAATTTCGCTGCATCCTAGTCTTGAAATATGATTACATATTATATTTTTAGATACGGGCATTACAATCTCTGGACGCATCCATTTATTGGCATAATCAATTTATTAGAGAAAAATGATTGCCATAATTACCTATCAACACATCTAAATTGCTGATTTACCTACTAACAGCGTGTCGAACCGAACCTGAACCGAAAACCCGCTCCGAACCGCTCAATTTTGAGAACCCAAACCGTGATTTTGTTTTTACTTCGAACACGAACCAAACCTGAACCAGTTTTAAAACGGGTTCAAAGTTTTCCAGACAATCCATGTAAGTATATAATCAAATGAAACGAAGTTATTGCTTACTGAAGGTTGGTGGACGAGAGGGATGTTATATATCGAATTTTCAGATCTCTCAAAAAGCAGAACATTTCTCTTCCGTTTCTAGATTTGATTTTTTGCTTGATCTCCTCACACATCGTGAATCAATGTCGGTGATCAGTTTCGTTATAAATTATACCTCTGTAACAATGTCCAATGCTTGGCACGAGATTTACATTCAAATATACCTACTTAAAAGAGAGGAGAATTTTCTAAATAATGATCTTTTGTTTGCTGCTGTATATTTAGATCCTAGATACAGATACTTTAGATGAAGAAAGTTAAAATCCAAATTACTAAAACGCTGAAATTACTGGAAAATATACGACCTGCAGACAGCTTGAAAGAAAACATATAACATTCTGTACCAGAAGTAAGTATTTTCGCCTCTGCAGCCGATGACGCCTTGCTAGAGCAGTTTCTGAAAAAAAACGAGAAATCTCACACAAACACTAAAACCCAACCTGACTATAGAAATCTAAATAATTTAGAACTGGTATTTGAAGTTTATGAGAAAATTCCAAGGCTTCCAAAGGACAGTACAGCTCTTAACTTCTGGGAAGAAAATAAAAACCAGTATCCTATTTTGTATCATGTTTCTTGGGTCACTTGAAGAGTTCCAGCAACACAGGTCAGTGTGGAGCGATCTTTCTCAGCATTAAAATAGATTTTATCACCAAAGCGTGCCAATGTATTGGAGACACACTTGAAAATATTCTGCTGGTCCGTTTGAATGAATTTTTTTTGAAAAATAATATGTTTATTTTCTGTTACATATTTTTAAATTGATTTTTTTGTATGTCAATTGTTGTAGATGTAGCCCAACATTTTTTTATACCGTTCCTAATTCTACCAACATTTTTTATTAGTTTTGTAATTAATTTTGTTTGTTATCATACTGTATTTTTCGATGTTGATTTGCGTTTTTGAAATGAAGTCATATTATAATACATTAATTAATTTTATATTTAAAATGAATGAAAAATGTTTTAACCTGAACTTGAAGCCGAACCGAACCGTTCAAAAAGTTTTTTCATGTACCGAACCCGAACCCAGAAAATTCGAAACTGTCTGAACCTGAACCCGAACCGAACCCACAAATTCTTCGGTTCAATACCCTGCCTACCAAACAAAGTTTTTCGCGGCGCCCCTAAGAATCAGTAGCGACACCCATTTTGAGAACTACAGACTGTATTCGAATCATCGCGGTAATGCGGCGGTATACCTCCGCGATGATCCAAGGTCCCCATTATAATCAACTAGGGCTTAATCTGCAACCGCAATCCCATCGCAAATTACACTGTAAAACGTTATTAAATAAAATTAATGCTTGGAAAACTAGATAAAGCACAATTTCGCAGTCACCGCACTTACAGCGCAATCGCGAACCAAACTGGCGGTGCCAATTGGCAAGAAAGTATTAATTTGGGAAGTACCTTTTTTCGTGCTGACTTACAGACGCGCATCATGGCGTCGCTTCAGCTTACGTATAAAGGTGACTCCTGCCTAAATAGTCTCGTAAACGGTGATAAAGCGATATCGTGCGGCATATGCTCGAATTTATTTCACCTAAACTGTACGGAATTAAACGAACTAAGTTTTAAAGTCGTCATGGAATCACCATCCATCTTTTGGATGTGTTTATTTTGTCTTGCCGAGAAAGTTAACCAAAATGGCGGCCGACAAAAACTTTGAGGATGGAGATGGGTCTTCTAAAAGAGGGGTCTAAGAATGATAGGCCTCCTGAAAATCTCATCACCACCAATACTGCGAAGACGAAATCAACCGTCAGTAAGCAACCACTAAGCCACTCAAAATCGCTCAAACGTTGTTCAGTTCAAATTACTACACCAGGTGTCGTCACCAACGAAGATGCGGTCCCAGAGGAAACACCAGTTGACGAGGATAATTTCACAGTGGTAAGGTATAAAAATACACCTCGCAAGAAAAACGCTACAATCGAAGGCTCCGGTGATAATAAAGACACTGTTACGAAGTTGTGTGGTGTTCTCCGGCGCGCCTGGCTACATGTGAGTCGTGTTAACTCATCTGCCACGTGCAATGACATTATTGACCATTTGAAGGTAAATTTCAATGACCCCAATTTCACGTCTGAAAAACTGTTTTCGGGCGAAAAGAATGTGTCTTTTAAAATAAGCGCGATTTTTTCTAGTAAGAGGAATGGTATAAACCAAGTAGCTGGCTGATTGGTTTCAATCTAAAAAGATTTGTCTTTCCTAGATCTAAATCAGTGCCTAGGGAAGCTGGCGATGAATCTTTATCTCTCACAACTGACTCTAAAGCTGTTCCTAACGTAGGGGCCCATAATGAACTTAACCCTGATAAAGGGTCTAAGCTAACTTCAAGTGTTGTTACCCGTGGCCAGATCAGGATTTTCAAACCAAAAATCAAGTGACTACACTCGGTCACAACTCAGAATACCCAAGTTTGCTCTCAAAATTGTTGTAATGGCCTGCTGTCAGGACTCAAACTTCTTCACAGCAATATTCAGTGCCTTAGAAACAAGACAAGAAATGGAACTATTTATCAGTCCTCTCAATCTTGATGTTGTATGT
Source organism: Tanypteryx hageni (assembly GCA_028673005.1). NCBI lineage: Eukaryota > Metazoa > Arthropoda > Insecta > Odonata > Petaluridae > Tanypteryx > Tanypteryx hageni. The sequence continues at coordinate 198,468,982 of CM054113.1, read as the reverse complement.
ATTTCTGAGCATTGGTTCCAAGATTGTGAACTAGGTACCTAGTATTAAGATTAATGGTTATTATATTGCTGGCAGCTTTAGCAGAAATGATTTCATATGTGATGGTGTGTTAACCCTTATTAGTGAGAAATATAGGGCCAAAGATCTGATATTTGCTAAGCCCTATTGTACTGATCTAAAATGTGAATGTTGTTTCACAGTCTCTCTTGAGGACAAAAATGTAACTATCCTGTGTACATACAGGTCACCAAATGGTGACTTCAATATCTTTTTAGAAGGCTTGTCAAAGGTCTCTGTGAAAAGAAATCTAATTTTATTGTTACTTGTGGGAATTTTAATGTTGATTTTAGCACAAGCAATAGCATGGAATCTGATCTGATAGATGTGCTTGACTCCTATAATCTCAGCCAATCCTCATTCGAGCCAAGTAGAATTACTAGCCACTCTGCCACATGCATTGATAACATTTTCTCTAACTTAGAACATCAACACTGTTCCACCATTAGCTCAAATCTCTCAGACCACCAAGCTCTACTCGCTCATTTTCAACCTCTTTCTGCTTCCCCTAAATCTAATACTAATGCCAAACAGTACATTTCTAAATGCTATTTTACTCTTACAGTTCAGTCAAAATTGACATCTTACAACATGAGAACTGGGTAAGGTCTACCAATCAGCATCAGTCGATGATAAATTTGACAATTTTTTTATCAATATTCCTTTTTTATTTCAATAACTTTCTCTCTCAGATTTTTGAAGATCATCAATAGACAAAAGAGAACTAACATCTAGGTCACTGACAAAGTCATGCCAGAATCCATCAAACTTAAACAAATGTTTCATAGGCTAAATTCAATCAATAATAATATAGATAATAGGGTCTACCTCGAACACAAAAAGAAATTTGCAAGTCTTGTTAAGAATGCAATAAGAAATTTCAATATTACTTTAATCAACTCTTCCAATAACAAAACCCAAAATGCTTAGAATATTATAAAAAAATCTACACCTTTGTTTAAAAAATTTTGCCCTATTAATGCAATTTATGTTAACGGTGAGATAGTGTCTAATCCATTATCCATAACCAATGAGCTAAATGATTATTTCCAAGGAGCTATTAATAACCTATTAGACTCTATATCATTAGGTAATTCAGGCAATATTCCAACCATATCTTTTCAAATGTTGCTTCAATATTTCTCCATCCTGCAGATGAACCCGAAATTAAATCAATAATTGAAAAAATAAGTCATAAAAACTCATCTGGATGGGATGACACCATAATCTCCATAATCAAAGGTGATACCAATCAATATCTTCTTTCCCAAATTACCCATATCATAAAGAGTCGTTAAGTTCTGGAACATTCCCCAAAAAGCTCAAAATAGCTCAAGTTATCCCAATTTTCAAAAAAGTTTGCACGATGGATAACTTCAGACCAATTTCCACCTTATCTGTTTTCTCCAAAATCTTTTAATTTGTTATGTATAATAGAATTACTTCATTTTTGCAAAAATATAATATCCTTTCTGATAGCCAATATGGATTTTGCAAAGGTAGATCTACTGAAATTGCTATAGCTAAGTTTGTAACTGCTGTACATGAGGGAATGAATAGTCGGAATAATGTTGTTGGGATTTTCTGATTTATCAAATGCATTTGATTCCATTGATCATAAAATTCTTTTAAACAAACTGAGGTCTTATGGCATCTATGGCATGGCTAACAACTGACTAGAATCTTTTCTCACGGACAGTCAACAAGCAGTATTAATCTACTCTGCAACTACCGTATATACTCGTGTATAGGTCGAGGTTTTTCGACCAAATTTTTGGCGAAAAACTCGGGGGTCGACTTATACACGACAAATATTTTCGATAGGTTTAAACTCATGACGTTATTTGGCCTGCGGTTATTGAAATTTAATGGAATTTACTCTTGTTGTACTTTAACTGTACAGATAACTATCGAATATTTAAATAGCAATGTATATGAAAGAATAATTTACTATATAATTTGGGATCCTAAGTTGATCTTTGATGCTTTGCAAATAATTAAACAATTTTGGTAAACCTAATGTTCGGTAAAATGACGGCAGCAAGTAAAACTGGCAGCAAGACATGCGCAACATGGTAACTCCGTAACATGTAAACATTGAAACACCTAATCGATGATTCGCGGAAAGGCAACGCCTACCTCTACGCGTCGCAGATTAAATTAGCATCTGCCGAAGTATTTGTGGTACAAAAATTTTGGTACCGTGCTCATAACCTGGGCAAAGGTAAACAAGGCGACGCTAGCGATGGCGACGCCGAGAAAGCGACAAGAAATGGAACTACCAGGAGGTGGAAAAACGGAAGACAAACGTAAATATATTTTGTAAGTAGATATTTTTGTAAAATAGAAGTTCGTCAAATATAATTACCATCGTAAACAATAATTAGCGTTATCGTTACGTTTCTCTTTCTTAAAAGTAAGCTGCTCAACTGTTCCCTGTACGAAACTTGGGCTTTCCGAGGTGTAGGTTCCTTCGTTCCCCGTCCAAAAACGTGAGAAACGGATTTCCTAGGACCACGTACGTCATCTTTCCGCCGATTTATCGTCAATTTCGGCCTCACCTATCCTCCGCGGTCCAACGTCAGTTTTGTTACCTGTTCTTTACAAAGATAGCTTCAGCTTCTGATTGAAAGCTGGGAGGAAATACGAAATCTATCCAGAGGATCCAGAGTCATTCGATCTATTAAAAAGGCGTATACAATGTTAAGACTTTGATGTTATGCAGTGGTGCTCGAGGAGACATCAGATTGCTTCACTGCTACTTTGACACAACGTAGTTATATCGAACTAAAGGGAACTTAATGGATCAACACGTACTGAATACAAAAAATTCGTTCTACTACACCTGAAAATCTGGAGTCGAATTATACTCGAGAAATACGAAAAAGCAAAGATTGTTATGAAAAAGTAGGGGGACGACCTATACACGAGATCGAATTATACACGAGTATATACGGTAATTATAGTAAATACGGGTAGAAGGCATTCTGCAAGCATATCATCTCACCTTGAAAAAAAATTAATTTTTCAGAATGATATTTCATCATGGGAAATATCTCTTTAATTCAAAAGATTTCTCCTCGGGATCGATTTTCGTTTTTTCCTTATGGAAAAATAATGGAGTAAAACAATCGCTAATTTTTGCCATTTTAGGAATATTATACTTTTCCCACGTTGGGTTAATAATGCCAGACATTTCTGCCAAATTTAAAATTTGTAGCACATTTAGAAGTGAAATAACATTTATCTAATTGTTTCAAATTAAATAATTTTTAATGGCTGCAATAAACATTTCATGGGTACACTGAAATGTTTATTCGTTTACATAGACGCAACCCTAAATAACATAAAAGTTTCTGCTCTCTAACTCGCCCCGTAGTACCTAAACAGTTATCCATTTGTTTAAACTTTAAGAAGTTTTAACTGCCAAACAAATTAAAATATCAACATTTCTATAATCCCTATTTCGTTTTTTTTTACAAATTCTACCTCTAAAAAAATGTCAACTTCGTAGCACTTTCGGAAATACATAAACCTTGAAATTTTGTTTAAACAATTTCGAATTTTTAGCGGCCGCGTTGTTGCACTTTTTCAAGATTTTCCTTTTTCTAGTCAGTTTTGCACAAAATCCTACCTAAGAAAAAAATTTCGAATCCCCAGCTCATCTGGAAGTGCCTAAACATTAGTATCCTCCTATATGTTATATCCTCCTCCTCCTCTGTAAGGAACGTCTATATATAATGATACCTCAGATGTTCAGGTTGTTACAAGAGGCATTCCTCAAGGGTCAATCCTTGGACCATTGCTTTTCCTCCTATACATTAATGATCTTCCCACCTACCTTAAAGGAGGTGATCTCTACATGTTAGCTGATGATACTAATCATCTACTTATAAATCCTAGTGATTCCTACAGCCCACAGAATGCAATAACTAAAATGGAAAGTTGGGGCATTGAAAATAAGGTCTTTTTACATAGGAATAAATCCACTTTCATTCAATGTCATCTCACCCAAAAGAAAATAACAAACTCCTTGGTTAAAAATTTCAGACAAATCTATGATGAGCTCATTGGTTGTCAAATTTTTAGGGGTCCATATAAAAGAGACTCTAAGCTGGGAATCACACATTGAGACCACTTGTAAGAAAATTAGTGTAGGCTATTTCCTTCTCAAAAGATTGATGCAGACCACTAACCTGCACTTTTAGTGTACCTACTATGCTTACATTTACTGCCATCTTAAATACGATATTATGGTCTGGGGTCATTCCCACCATTCTCTTTGGTTATTCAAGCTGCAAAAGTGGGTAATAAGAATCCTAGCCAAGGCTAAATAGAGTGAAAGTTGTCATAACTTTTTTAAAACTCTTGCTATTCTTCCTGCTCCGTTTCTATTTACTGTATTGTTTTGTTTATAAAAAATTCCACCCTTTTACAATTAAAATCCAATTCTGATGTCCATGACTACAACACTAGAAGCAAGCAAGATCTGCATTTATCCAACCATAACCTAAAAATATGCTTCAACAGTCCAGTACATGCTGCATCAGTATTTTACAATAAGCTGCCTGGTGCTCTAAAAAAGAGGCCAATAACAATACCTTCAAACAGAAACATAGAGAGTACCTTCTAAAAGGGCGTTTCTATTACATTGAAGAATTTATGTGCAACTGACACTTACCTAGAGCAGTCATTTCACTTATTGTAAATATTTATGGGTGCATTATGTATGTTTTCCTTTTTTGACTTATCCTATATTTGTACAAACAAACCGCTTGGAATAAAATTACTATTATTCTCCCTCGGCTTCCGTCACTTACCATAATTGCCTTCGAAGATACTCTCCCATTGAACTGGCGCCTCGTCGCGTTCCATCGCTGGATTCGGTCAGATGCCGGTAACCTCGATGCTCAAAATAAAACTTTTTGCGGCAAATTCATTTGCGATGATTCGAATATGCAGTGCGATGAACTGAATACCTGGGTCCAAGGAGATATTGCGATGATCTGTGTTTGCGACAATACGTATCCGCGATTATTCGAACATCTTCTGTACAGGTTATATACCACGATACCACTACTATTACTGTTATCGCAGCTCGTCTGTTTTAAATTATCAAAGAAATCTTTTGAAAAGTCCATTTTAATAACGGCACGAAATTTCTATTGTCGAACAAATATCATTATTAAAATCCAATTAGCAAATAAATGTTGAATAGTTTATTGTGATTAATTATATTTTCACCCTTGTCCGAATTACTTAGATGGCGCATTGATTCTTCCCAGACGCGTGAAATTTGAAGACTTATAGTATCGTCATTCCATCAACCTCAAAAAGGTTTATCATAATAAAATAGATTGTTTGATGCAGCTAAGTATATTTGTGGATGCATAAATTACGTACACAATGAACGATAGAGTCCGATGAATGAATAACAATCCATTTCCTATTAACATTAAAATATTGATAGAGAAGGCTAGTCATTCCAGGTTAATTTAAAATATAACCGAGTAGTTGCTAATTTTTTACTCGAACAATAAGTGAATACATAACACACTTTTAATCAAGAATTATATAATCGAATTATCGATGATGCATACGATTAAGAAAGTCTAATATAAAAGGGTCTAGGTGATCAATATAATAACACAGCCCTCGCTCTAAGAATATTTTTCAGCAATTACTTTTCGTGATAGTTGTTTACATGACAGTAATACATATATCATATTTGCATTTTCATAAAAATTATAGCGAAACATTAAAATTATAATTGTTTAATTCCATTTTAACTTTAGTTTCGCAGAAAAATTTTACAATGAAACAATTAGTACCTATTAATAATAAAGATTGCAAAGTAGTCGTTGCTTGAGAACGATTGATATCGTGAATGAAACTAAATAGTATTTCAATGTTTCCCCACCATATAAAAGAAACAACTTCAAAAAAAGTTTTACATAAAAAATTATGAAGATAAAATGTAAATTTAGTAATACATAATTCAATCCTAATTGAAATGTGGAATTTCTTTTCTAATGATACTTAACTATCAAAAATATATGCAATTTATACTTGACCACTATCTGCCAGTTTTGCCTTTTCAGGAAAAATGTTTCCATGTTGAATCTATGTATAATTATAATAGTTAAAGACTAACACCGAAGAGCTCCAATATAAAACTGCTTCTTCTGGATGAACAAATTTTTCCTCGTTAAATAATTGAAAAACCAAATTACATAATATTATTTTTGCAATTAGTCAATATGCTATATTTTTCAAATCTATCTTTTAAATCCCTTCACCACTTTAAATAAGCTTAACATAGTTTATACTGAAAAAGGTGAATTGTTAAACTGAGGACAAACAAATTGCATTCAATACATTTAAAATCATCCTCTACAAATGTAAACAATGCCATTCTTTTTCTGATCCATTTCGCCGATAGATGTCGTAACTAACAGAAATAAAGTCGGGCAGTTTTTCATATCTGTGTAGGTGCAAATAAAGAATATTGAAATATTAGTACTTCCTACAACGGCATTGTCATAAGTGCTAATGGCTCTTATACCATTCATTGTAAAAACTTGAAAAACTCCCATTTATTTGCACCCGAAACTGTTTATTGTGAAAAAGCATCGATTTTGATTATACATAATGCTAATTAAAAACACTCCAAACGCATTGTGTTAAGAAAATTGATTCAAGTAGCCATTATCATTCCTGAATTCATTTTACCCTAATTTATGATCACCTAATCATATACAAATTTCACATCTTAATTCTCTCAGAAAGTGATAGATAGAATGAGATGGAAACTAAATAAGATTTATACATATGTCCAGAGATAAAAATTATTACGTAATGTTATCTAGATTATGATAAAAGAGTTTGTGGAAATTCAAGCTTGTTTTTATTGTATCATGATGAAGTCTTGATTAAAAGTTAAAAGTTTTCTTTATAAGTTACTTCCAGGGGTGCTCTCAGATTTATTACAATTATGCTATAGAAATTCCAAAAAACCCTAAAATAAATTTCCTGCTTGTTTGCTATCCCTGCAATACTAATTGTAAGATAAATCCCAATTCTGGCAACATATTTGATCACAATCACAATAAGAGATATGCCATTAGGTCAATCTTTTAAATTAAATTACATTAATGTAGTAATAAATAAATTCAACAATTTAATTTAATTATAAATAACTCTGCAATAGCACAATAAAGCTTTTAGTTGAAGTTGTATATCAAATAATATATTTTTCTACTCCTGCATGGATCAACAATTATTATCAACTTACCTATAATTGCATTATTAAAGTCTCAAATATAATTTCAGTTAATTTATGGAAAAAATAAATTCTTGTGAAAGAGCAAACAAAAACTGTAATTTATCATAATGCTTCTAAAAATAATAAATTACTTGGATACTTTTATATAACATGTAGTTGGTTGACTGGATATTAATTTGTAAACCCTGCCACCACATAAACCTCGTGTGTAGAATACATTTTTCTTGGTTTATATAAATAATTTTGGCTGTGTATACTTTGAATTCTATCAGTACAATAACAGGCTATCATGAAGTCCCAAATTACAGTTAATTTTTTCAAACATAATCCCCAATTAATATTTTCAATCGTTATGCACAAATCCGGGGCCGACCCGAGTTACGGGCAAGCCGGATGGCTGCCCGGGGTGCCAAAGTTATGGGGGCACTATCCTGATCATTTATCTATGCATTACTAGCAAGTGAATAAATACTGAATACCAATTTATATTGACGAAAAGACTAAAATCTTCATAGCATTCCATTTAATTTTTCGTCAATAATTTCTACAGAGCGATGAATAAATGAACATGTACTTCATAATTATCTCAACAAAAATTAATGGAGGGGGTGCTGGAGTGATCTCTCACCCAAGGCAAAAAACTGCCTTGGGCCGCCCCTGCACAAATCCCTTAACTTAAATTCTTTAAACATAATGAAATATTTTTAAAATTTACTATTAGTTAACTAACCAACACAAACCAGATTTTCCAAATTATCAGTCCAATGGAATGCACAACCTTCTACCATAAGTATTAAATAAACTTCATAAATAGCAAAATTTAAAACTCAATTTTATATCCAAAAGACATTGTTTCATTTATATTCTTTGAAATACAATTCCTAGTTTTAAATCCAATCCACTTAAGTATAAAAATTGAAAAATTATATAGGTAGTTATCTTACGTAACTCCAATAGGCACACGGCTACGAAAAACCTGATGTATATTTTGAACAAAATGGACATCTGGTTTTTCACTACCTTGTTATGGCTATCAGAGATACATAAATATATAATTTTCAATACTGAAGTACTTATTCTTGAATTCGCTTTCAGCCATAATATGAGCTCGAACAATTCCTATTTTGCAAAGTATATAAAGATACACTCCAGAATAGAAGATAAGCATTATTTATTCTTTAAAATTGTACAAAATCACCACAATAAAAGATGTTGATGGTGGGTGAAGTGTTTAACTACATGCTGTTACATTCAAATCAAGCATTATTCACTTAATAAACTTCATCATTTAATTAGGCCTTCAATCATTTCATTGATTTCTATGGAATTTTACAATATTCTTTTTCCAACTGCAGATATCTCACATACTTTGTTGAATAGGAATAACAAATTTCAACTAAATAATACATTATTGCACATTGGATACAGTAAAGGATGAGATGATTGATGAATACAGATACAGTAAAAATGTGAGATGGTTGATGAATACAAAGTGCAAAGTAAACAATTAGAGAATCCCTCTAAAACACCAAGCCTCGAATTCAAGGAATAAAAGCACGAGGAATTCAAGTCCATCACAAGTAGCAAATTTTAATGTTATAAAAAAATCATCTCACTTCAGAGCTTGGCAACTAATTCTGGTCTGTATCCCCAAAAGAAAAGCAAAAGTATTTCAATGACAAATGTTTCAAAAATAAATCAAGTGCAAGTTTCCGAACCAAAGGATAGCAATACTGGTCACTCAAACTTAAAGGGGAGCTTTTTAGGGAAAATTTTGCATTGAAATTATATGCATTATTATTACCTTTTTATTAAGCCACTTTAATATTTGCCAACTGTTTTCCTATTTAATGTTTTCCGTTTTCCTTATTTAATTTCAAATCCTGCTGTCAGCAAGAATGCTTCTTTTCTGGTGGTTAACATTTAAACTGTAACTTAATGTGATTTATGATCAAGCAATAAGGGATATAATTGTATTTTCTTCAAAATAAAAGGTCTTATGAGGAAAAAGGCAAATATTAAGGAATTTAGACGGAGAAGTAAACCTAGATGAAATAGAAAGATCCTTATTGCAAAGGAAAAGAACCACTGGATCAAGGATTAGAAGAGTATACTAAAAACAACAACTTTAATTCCAAAAATGGTAATTTTTTTCTGCATCAACCCCTTGCACACTTTGGTTGTATTATCAGTTCTTTTCCTCTTAATCTTTCCAATTCCATATTTTATCGCATAATTCTTCCAACCACCTAATGATTTCTACACATGAAATATGGAGGCTAGTATTTTCAAATGTTTTTGTTTAAAAGACGCATGTCAAATTGTGAATCTTAGGATTTACAATTTGAACGAATGAAGCCAGAAAATAAAATCCATAAATGTGGCAATGCTAACTGAAGATGCTGTCTACCACACCCCTTTTCCTATATAACAAATTGGAAATAATGACAAAATTCACGAGGCATTAACTTTTAGCAGTAGATGTTTTGAGGAACTCATTATTTATATTAAAATGACCCTAAAGCTGTTGAAAAGAATAGAAAAAAAGATTTTTATATTCAAATCATTTATTACATTGAAGCCCCTGTGAAAAATTAACAGTTTATTGTGAGAGAGATTATTACCTCTAACCCTTAACTTAAAACAATGATATGCATCCCATAAAAACAAAATTAATGAATAAAAATTTGGATCCAACAGATAGCTTCCTAAAAGTTAAACTTGAATAAATATTTTACAAATGACAAATTTTATAAACTTTTCTGGAAAATTAAACATGTATAATAAAATAAATTCAGAACAAACAAAACCATACAAAAAGCCTGAATGAAACATTCAAGATTTGAAATAAATATATACAAAATGAGGATGAGGATAGATTACATAATATGATACAAGATAAAATCAACCATAACGCCCAATTACCATGGTTCAATGAAACATGCTTCAAATGTTTTCTCAAAAATGGATCAAGATATTTCCATGAAATAAAAAACAAATTGCATGCTCTTCTCCCCAAACTGCAGTATTGAGATGGGAAGTCGCATATTCCTGTACGATACAATTTAATGCCATGATTAATTTATCATGTTTCTATGTTTGGAATTCCCACCCAAAATCTTTTATTATTTTTGAAGCACTATTTACCAGACTTATATACATCACATAATTTTTCACCATGTTAGTATGAAGGCTGTCAGAAAGAATAGATTTGAAAAATTATAAACTTTGAAGTAAAATGATTACATCAAGGTTTTCATCCCAAGAAAATGTGATTAAGTAAACAAGACCTTGCAACAGAACATGTAAAAACTTGGCTTCACTGAAATATCTTTATCCTCTTTCAAGAAAATAAACTGAGGCTTTATTTATCATTTTGCCTTTTTAGCTTTCATTCAACAAATTGTGCAGGAGAGCATACATAATTTGTCATAAAATAGGTAAGGCACAACACAATGTACATACAACTGAAACAAATACAAGTTTTTCCAGCCAGTGATGACAAATTTAAATTAGGCCGAGAAATGTTTTTTACAATAAAAGTCTTTAAGATGAAGGTAGCACAGGATTCAACAGCTAACAATATGATCATAAACTGCAGCTTCTCAAAAAAAATTAAAAGTTTGTACATTAGTGCCACATCAACAGGTGCTTAAAGTATAAAATATTTGGCCAAAATTAAAAATATAGTTACCATAGTTGAAGTAAGTTCTGTGTTAATTTTTGCTTCCAAATAACAGAAGAAAGAAATTTACATGAGCACCAAAAATTCTTGTTCTTTAAAATGTTTTTACAATGTTGCCACAAATTCATTAAGAAATTATATACTACAGGTATACCTTGGGATACGTTGTTTCACGAAATGCTTTTTTCAGTTTTCAGTTTTACGCTAGTCTGATTTTACGACTATACCTCTCGATCCGCTTGTTTGATTCGGACATATGCTCTTATGAAACCCAAGTAAGGAAGGAGGAAAAGGAATCTTTTTTCTGCCCATTCGAATGATCTAGATGTCTAAATTGTTTTCGTATTACTTTCATGTGCTTACAATGATGCAATCGAGAGCAATCTAAAAGCAGGTTTGTTTCATTGTATACACACTGCAATAATTTAAAATGCTTTCATATTATTTTTATGTGCTGAGAATGTTGTGCAGAAAATAGTAAGCAAGGTGGAGAAGTAATTTAATCTTCGAGTTTGTTTCTGACTCCAGCAGTGTTACGGCAGACTCGAGTCAGTTTTCAGTCTGACCTCCTGGTGGTAAGACATTTCTGAAAAAGTTTTACCCCCATTAGTTTGAAATGTTGGAAGCAAAGCAAAGTATTTCTCTAGAAATTAAATCAGACATAATTAAAAATTTTGAAAATGGACAAGGGCATGCTGCCATAGATCCTTTCTTTTGCTCAGTCGACTGTGCGAACTATTTGCAGAAGTGCAGAGAAAATTAAAATGTGTTCAGGAGGGTATTTCTTTAACATCGACTATACTGGGGAGGCATAATAGAAGTGAAACTCTCCTGGAAATGGAGTGTTTGCTCAGCATTTGGGTTGAAGAGTAAAACCAGCGACGGAACCAGTGAGCCAATTGCTCATCCACAAAAAGGCAAAAAGTTTGAGTTTTTGAAGAAACAAAGGGGTGAATCATCGCGAGTCGTGGATGGTTTTAACTGTAGATCTAAATTCACCCATGCTGTTTCTCCCTTCATGTGACTGTTGTTGTGGCAATCAAGAAAGTGTTTGTATTGCAGTAAACCGTTGATAATCCGAGCGCTGATTATCCATGAGGATGATGAACTGGAAGTTTGGAGTTCTGAAAAGTTTTTTTTATCCATCCCATCTCCAAACAGACACTGTGATAGAAAATGTGCCTAAAATTGGCAATTTTCACAAGACGTGAATTTTTAAGAATTCTGTTGAGCAAATTTTATAGTTCTTGTATTTAGTTATCTAGAAGTGAAAACATTTTAATCGGGTTTCTGAACAAATCTTATGAACAATTTCTAAATCCACATTGTTTCACTGTATGCCTTCAAGAATATCAATGCCATATAATTTAGTAAGTCCACAACATAAATAAATATGTAATAATACATTGAATAAATATCTATTGCACACTCCCTTTTTCTTCCTGCCTTTTACGTGATTTATAATGGTATTTTTATCGTTTAGCGGTAATCTGAGGTATGTATGTACTTGATCCTACTTATGAACAAATATTTCATGTTCACCTGTGTTATCAAGACGTTCAGAAATGTATATCTTTTTTTAGCATTGCTCTTATGTAAAAATACATTTCGTGATACGCTGATTCGGGTTACGCTCAATTTTTCTGGAACGCAACCAGAGCATATTGCAAGGTATACCTGTACACAGAAATTATATATGATTATATAGAGGATAAGGGTTTTATTGCTAACATTTTCTGATGATATCTGCAGTTATTAACAATCTAGTTATCAAAACATCACTGGTTATAAAAACAATACAAATATATCCTTCAAATAAAGTACAAAATTCATGTCAGTGATAAAATCCCCTTTCTTAAGATATACCTGTTAGATAGGCCTTTGTAGAATGCAATACTAAACTGTCAATCATAGAGAATTAACATCATATTCTTTTGTTCAATAAAATTAATAATTTTCCTACTACCAATACAATTTCCTTCATAAAAACTAATATATTCCTTTTTACAGAGCAAATTAAATTGGCAATGAGTGCTGGTTTAAGAAGTGCTACATAACATTTTTTTAAATATCAACATTTCATCCAAAAACACATGACAATGCTTAAATTCAAATGTTAGAAAGAATTCCTAACTGCATCCTTATACAGCCAACAATTGCCCTTGCAATACAAAAATTCTCACAATAAGTTTAAGGACAATTACATTTTGTGTAACTTTCAATTTTCCCATAGCTAAAAAATTATTGGAATCAATATTTCATAAATGTCTGCCATATTTATAGGCATCATTATTTAATATTCAAACTAGGCATGAAACAGGAAAGAGATTCCATGTCTGGATTAAAAATCTACAACTATTGCTTCATTGACAATTTTACAATTACTTTAAAAACTGCAAGCAAATGTTTTCGTTATTTTTCATCGTAAAAATTGAATATGCAGAGAAGCAAAAATATCTTTAAATTTTGCTCAAGCATTTAAACCTTTGAATATATTTTTATAACCTTTTTGACACTTTTATAGTTTAATGGCCCAATCTTCAAATTTTCCTCATGAAGTGACATTTGTTTTCAATATGTAAAGATCTTTTTAAGTTCAAACTGATGAAAAGCCACATACACAATTCAAGTTGCTGAAGAAAAGTTATTTTAGATGCAATTATGTTATGCATAAGAGTGAAAAAACAATGCTGTTGTGAGTTACAAATCCTGAAGAGGTGCTTGTGATGCAGTCATTAACATTAGAGGGCGATTTCAAGTTTGAAGCACAACCATGGCAGTTGTATGTGCAGTACAAAAATTTACAAATTACAATCGAATTTTGTTTCCAAAGCCATAAAATGCCATTATAAAAATGCAAAATATCTTCTAGATGTACTTGACAATAATACAAATTGAATCCACTTGTGCTTGTCTTAAACTGCTAATAGCAATTTAAATGGGTTTCTAAAGAAATTAAAGGGCACTAAGAAATAGAAAAAAGTACCTAATTTTTAAATTTTGCTATAAGCCCATTCTCTTCAGTTCAAAATATCAGACAAGGTTTATAGTCAATTTATATTCTTGAGGTAATCAACATCTTCATATTTTGCTAGTTTACTTTTCCTAAAATATTATCACATATGAAAAAATATTCCTATCAAACACTTGAAATATGATATGATATCACATTTCAAATGCTGCAGCAAGTTTTTTTAACAAATACTGCAGCCTTTTTTGACAGTGGAAGACTAAACTCATGTCCATGAAAAAATATCATTTCTCGAACAAACAGCTCCTTGCTAGTGTCAACAAGAAAACTTTTTTCTTCAATATTGAAATTGATTCAATTGCATGGCAATGTTGACCTTAAAACATACACCTTGAAAAGTCTTTAGCCAAGTTAAGACTCTCCAATTGTTTTTAACATTCCCTTGATGGATTACATCCCTTACTAGATAACCATTACATAAGTTTACAGCCATTCAATGACCAAAAACTTGCCTTTGATGGCACTTTAAGGATGAATCTGAAGTCACAGCAAGTGTATCGATACTTCAATCAATTTATTTTGCCTTTTGAGATGCAGCAGGTCTTGCTCTCAAATTCTTCTTTGTGTTTTGGTCAACCTCGGGCAATTCATTCACATCATCATAGCCTCCACGCTTACCTATTCAAAAAGAAAAAGAAAACATTGTATTTAAATAAGGATTACCTTGAAAATAAATAATAAATGAAATTTAAGAGTAAGCTCCTGCAGTAATAATATTTGCTCAATTTTAATAAATGCTTAAATAAAAAGTAAAATCATTTATCCGTACAACTTGCATCTTACCTAAGCTCTTATACCAATTGAAGTTCACATACAATTACTACTCCATTAGCACATTAAAATGAAGGAATACACTAATAAACCATCTCTAACGGGGCTTAAAAAATATTACCATGGCTGAGTTAGAGGAGGATAGGGGGAAGTAGATTTTAGCTGTACTTTTTGAGCCCTAATCTATACACAGATTAACACCTTTCATAAACCAAATAAATTCCGCTAAATACAAGACAATTTTAATAAAAGAACTTCTGAAGAAGATGGTAAATAGTGATTTTTTCAAAAATATTATAGACAGATGGACAAACTGAAAAACATGCATAAGACAAGAGTACTGAACTGATTGGAGAAGAAATGTAGGTTCTAGCTGCTTTCCTTCAGGAATTAGCATGTATGACAGATGATACAGAATACTAACTCAATTCGTGAAAAAAGGAAGTCTCCAGCTGCTTTCGTTTAGGATTTAGCATGTGTGACAGACAGACAGATGGACCTCCACAAGAAAATGTGCACTGCGAACACTGAAATTATTGGCGAGAAAATGAAGACTATCTGCTTTCGTTTGGAGGAGTTAGTGCATGAGGCAAATAAACCAAATGCATAACTGGATTTTTTTAGAAAAACTGCTAAAAAACTCGTCACAACTGAAAGTTTTTCTATCACACCATTTTCAGAGTATTTATTGTCTAAAGACTAAATGAAAATAATTTTTAAAATGGTAGCATCATTTGCTGACACAAAATGAAAAAGCACGTTTTATTTATTGAGTTTTTTTTAGAATTGTGAACTTAAAAAACTTGATGAACTTAGTAATACAATTATATGGCAAAGTAATTTATTGAATAATTCATTTTAAATAACACCATATTTACAAGACACTTTTTTCCAGAAAAATTACTCCCAAAATCAGCCTGCATCTTACAGACTGAAGGTAAAATTATTACTGTATTTAGTAGACACGAACCCACTCATCCACAAAATGGAATAATTGGCAGTCATTCGTCGCAAAATCATTGAAATATACATTATTAATAATTAATAGTAAAAATTGTTATTATATAAAGTGAAACATTATGCAACATGAATTCCAATGCATTTTTATTATTGCACTTTATTATTGTCTGCTCACAGTAGTTACAATTTTTGGATGCTTGCAAAGTTTGTTGCGATGTTTAATTCCTAATGAGCCTGTTGAATAGCATGATATGCCACACAACATCAGAATTCCAACATATGTCATAAAACTTTTATGAAAATCTAGGATAAATACTGTTACCTGTGCTAAGATCACAATGGGCACAAGAATAAAAATAAGCTTCAGGTGATACAATATGCAAAAACGCACAGAAACCAAGCAGCAGAACATCATTACAGTACATGTCCCACAGAATAAATCCGTAAATGGGGAAAATGGGAGGAAAAACTGAGGTGACGGAATAAGAGAAACATAGTCTTCATAAGCTTGGTCTTAAATGACTACAACTACAGAAGGAAGTGAAATTAGGCGGCCACGCAGATGAGAATTCCCCATCCAAGTAAACAATACAGCTGTATCTCAGAATTACCCATTGGATATAGTCGTCTTCTTATCAAAAAACAGGTACGTCTTATTTGAAGAGAATTATCAATCAGTGAAGCAGAAAAATGACCTACTGTATCTGCCTGAATAAAAGCCGATGTTTTTTGTCAAAATTTATTATGAAAATATCACCCCTCCTTGGCTTAAATGTGTCTGAGAAAAAATTTGGAGTTAGGGTTGTCTAATAGTCACCCATAGATGGCAGCATGTCTCTCATTGCCATCACGTTCAAATGATAGTTATATATTTTTTGTAAAGTAAATATTTGACCTACGATGGATACTAATGAATAAATAATGAATCTATAGTAAAAGGGTTCAAAAATGCTGCATTTCAAATAATACTGATGGAAGCAAGGATGACGTTCTTTGGGACGTTGATTCCAGCGGCCAATCTTCCAGTGGAGAAGAAGAAAGTGATGTAGAACATACTCATAGTACCTGATACAGTAAAACAATTTTAATTTTTCATTTATATTTAAGAATGTGTTCTTTCATTTCTAAGGGCTATGCATATGTATCCTTAAGAATAGTTAGCAATTTGTATTATTTTTCATTGGCCATTAAAAGAAGTTTCTATTAGTTTTACTTGGCTATTGTGGTTAATGCTACAGCCATTGTTATGTTTGTATGCATGCCAAAACCCCTTTCATGGAATCTATTAAAATTACGTACACTGACTATGCAAACAATTACACAAAATGTGATGACGGCTTTGGATGCTCAACTGTTTGAATTTTGGTAAAACTTTACATGGAATGTGTATAATTATAAAAATGCAATTTCTTAAGGCACTGTAAATGCTAATTTCATTGGAAATAGACTTGGATGAAAAATTATCTTGGTGAGGTCACTAATGCTTTATTTGACCTTTTGTGAAAATGAAGATGAATGAAATAATTGTCACAGAATATGGAACATTATTCAACAACGAGAAATTATTAATTGGAGTAATATTTCAAAATGTCAACAACTTAACTACTTCCCACTCTTTTCTTTGATTTCAAATAATATATTCTAAGTCGTGCAAGCATGCCCGGCACACTTCAGTATAAAATTGACAAAATTTACTTTTCTGTCAATGGGGGAAATTTTTGGGGAGTCGGCTTAAATCCGAGGTCAGCTTCTATCAGGTAGATATGGTATTCTTTTGAATAATGGGGTTTAAGAATATAGAGACAGAATTAATAAAGGGAATTACAATTATTAATATTGTTATCATGCCGACATATTCAGTTTCTTTAACATTAAAAAATTATCTTGAATTTTTAGAGAATTATAATACGCATAATCAAATTCAGTATGAAATTTACTACGGTTTAGCATGAGATTTCACTTAAGTGACAAATTCACCATAATCACGACGAATTCTGGAAGTGGAAGCCAGTAGTCGGACGTTGTTTAACTCCACAGCCAGCTCAGATGTGAAAAATTCACTCTTGTGCCAAGGTATTCCAAGCATTTCATGTCCAAATTCACCATTTTTTTCTCGATCACTAGGTTCCCTCATTACATAACCCTCCAAAGGCAACATATTAAGCAATCACCTCGAGAGCATCAGCCTGAGTTTGGAATGATGCAATATATTTAAGATTGTTGTTTATTTAGATGTTATATTACCGAGTAGATATTTAGATCGCAATATGCAATTTTTATTTAGTATTTTAATCAGATAATAGTTTCAGGAAGATTGCAACAAAAACTTCAAAGAACTTTGAACACCTCAAATGACGTAACTTTGAGCCAAAACGACATAAATCAATACATAGGTACTAATTGATCAGTGACATAACATCAAAAAGATGTAAACTGGGGCGATGTAAATTGGGGTATATCTGTATGACTTCTTTTAAGTGGTCCTTTACCTTATCAGAAAACACTGCAATTTAGCAATAACCGAGCTTTGACTCAGCCCACACAACTTACTCTCAGCATCCTTCTTCTTCTTGGATTGAGCTTCTTTCCTGCGCTCTTGCCTCTGTTTGCGAGCATTGGTTGCAGCAGATCCTGTGGCACTGCTGTGTTTCGGAGCTTGTTCTCTCATACGACGGAGATGGAGGGTTATAAGATTCCACATGAGCCATGCCTGCAAGAAGCATACTCCACCCAGGGCATGTAATCTAAAGTAAAAAGATACAGTGAGTCTTAGCTGGAATTATGATGTATTTCACAATAAAATAACGTGATCAAAAAGGCATTTGCACTTTTAGAACTACCATACATGTGTATAACACGGTTTGAAGATCAAATTTTTAGGTCTAAGAGTAAGGGTACACACATCGAAAACAAAAAACTTAGTATATATGCAAATTGAAATAGTTAGTTAATGAATATCAATATATATAGACACTCCTTAGAGAGAAGAGTCAATATAGAGTGAATACAAGACGAGGCTTATAATCGCGTGGTGTGTAAAGGTGCATTTCCATGCATGCGTTAAGGGTGTAGCGAAAGATGTGTTAGAGATACTGCCTGTTTGCATTTGTGCGAACGCGTAGACAACTAACTGACTGCTATGACGCATGCATTTGTTGTTTTAAGTTGTGACTCCACGTGAAAAAATAGATGATTGGGTGGTGAGATGGAATTACAACGTTTTTATTATTATTACTTCTGAGGACTCAAAGACTTAGGAGATCGTGGGTTCGATCTATTTTTTTGAGAAGAAATAAACTCGTCTATAGCTATATCCTCCTCTGTAAGGAACGTCTATATATAATGATATATAGGAGGATACTACTGTCCATGTCAAAAAGATGTGCATCTCAACTTGGTTGCGCGATTATTTGTGCTATGTTTATTGGAAAGAATATACAAAAATACCATGAGAAAGTTATGATTTTTAGATAGAAAACTTAAATTATATGGCGGGTTAAACAGAGAAACTACCCGTAAAAACCAGCTACGTAGCCAACTTTCGCGAAAGTAGTCATATATAATAATTCATATTTGAATAACTACAGAACAAATTCTTTTGAAATTTAAAACAGTGATGAACTAAGACATAATAGAGATAATGATATAATTTTCTAAGCTCTATGTTAATTACTACAGTTTTAATTGGGTTACAACTTTAAAAAGAAACTCGTCAGTGGGGAAAAATGATTGAGGAATTCTGAAAACACTGTTGTAAAGAGAGACATACAGAAACTTTTTGTAGGAATCAGATGTTGTTTTGACGTTTTTGTTTTCGTTAAATAAATTTTAATCTACATACAGTACTGAATATGTTGCTGTGAAAAGTCTTGAAAAAGTTCAACAATTCGCAATTGTTTAAACAAATTTTCAAGGTTTATATATTTCCGAATGAGCTACGGAGTCAATTTTTTTTGAAGGTAGAATTTGTAAAATAACAAAATAGGGATTATAGAAATTTTGATATTTTAATTTGTTTGGGAGTTAAAAATTCTTCAAGTTTAAACAAATAGGTAAATATTTACATACTACAGGAAAAGCTTGGGAGCTGAAATTTTAAAGTTATTTAGAGCTTATTGTAAATGAATGAATCAACCTTTCAATATCCTGATGAAATTGTTATTGCGGCCGTTAAAAAAATTTAAAATTTAAACTATTGGATAAATGTTATTTCACTTCTAAATGTGCTACAACTTAAAAATTTGGCAGAAATGTGTAGCATTATTAAGCCAATGTGGAAAAAGTATAATATTCTTAAAATTGCAAATTTTAGTGATGGTTTCACTCCATTATTGCTCCATAAGGAAAAAACAAAAATTGGTGAAGAGAAGGAATCTTTTGAACTAAAAGAATATTTCCAACGATGAAATATCTCTCTGAAAAATTGTTTTTCAAGCTGAAATAAAATGCTTGCAGAATGCAAGCACCTTCTACTAGTATATCATATACATAACCCTCCTCTGTAAGGAACGTCTATGTATAATGATAATTAACAATGTATAGAATTGAAAACCCATGGAATTATCTTTCTCATCATCTTCATCACCAAATAACTATGCGAAGAAGGCGACCGCGATACACAATGAAATTTAAGATTTCCTATTTAAATACCATCATAAGATATCTCTAGCCATTCAATATTCTGTAAATAAGTGTTATGTGTAGTTTGATAAATTTAAAATAAATTGTCGTGTTTAAACTTCACTCAACATTTGATCTTTAAGCCTAAGTGTGTTGCCTTGTAAGCAAATTTCTGCAATTCGGAATTTTCAGATTTTATAAATTAATTTTCGGAGGTTTTAACGTCATATTTTTTTCATAAATCGAGTCTTGCATTACCCAGAACGGGTCTGTATTTATTTATGGTACTCTAGTTAATACCTAACATGACAATATAATTCTAAGATTTTGTTCTTATACTCCTCAAAATCTTGGGTGCACGTAATACACAGGATATACAAAAAAGTTATGATTTTTTGTGAGAAAGTATGGGGGAGCGTTATACATGAGAATGCGTTATACACAAGAATGCATTATACATGAGACTACGTTATACAAAAGTATATACGGTACATGAAATGACTGAAATAAAATTATTAGAAAAGAGGAATACTGATGAAAAAAAATTATAGTACAATTTGAGGCAAATAATCTTTACTAGTCAGATGGAAATGTACTGAAAATAAATGCGAGCACTCTATATGTATTTATATAAATGATTTTATCATAACCTGACAAACGGTGTGTTGAAGTTCCCAGCAGAAACATCAAGTCCCTGAGATCCAAGATCCAGGCCATACCAGAAAGTAAGGATAGCAAGGATTATTGAGGCCAATCGCGCAAGGATAAACACTCCATTGGCTACCATGAAAACACCTGAAATACAAAATGTATTATTTTAAAACAAGCTTGCTAAGTAAAATGCCAATTAAAAAAATATCACAATAGCTATGTTAATGTGAGCAAGGTAAACTGTGAAATAAAAATAGCTAAGTTTTTAGTTTAATCCAGTTCATTTCTGTAATACCTTATGCAAGGTGAATTCAGAGGACACATTTTCATTATTACGCTTTAATACCTACATGTCCGTTCACGGTGATTACAATTTCGGTTCATTTGCAGTGCTTTACTTCCTAATGAGCCCGTTGAATAGTGCGATTAAT
Source organism: Tanypteryx hageni (assembly GCA_028673005.1). Taxonomy (NCBI): domain Eukaryota; kingdom Metazoa; phylum Arthropoda; class Insecta; order Odonata; family Petaluridae; genus Tanypteryx; species Tanypteryx hageni. The sequence continues at coordinate 198,447,491 of CM054113.1, read as the reverse complement.
GCCACGAAACAGTGGAATTCGTGCAGATGCCATAAAATTGTATACATATCTAGGATAAATAACATTGTGTGTACTGAGATCGCAAATAGCTACAAAAGTGAAAAGATATGCATATGCTATTAGTTTTAAGCTTCAGGCGATTCAATATGCAAAAAATGCATGGAAACCAAGTAGCAGCATGTCATTTCGGTCCACATCCCATAGAAAAATTCGTGATTGGAGAAAATGAGAAAAAAACTGAAGCTGATGGGATAAGAGAAACAATCTTCGTAAGGTTGTTCTTAAATGGCCACAACTGGAGGAGGATGTGATGGATAGTAGAACAGAGGAAGTTTGATATTGCTGTAGTGATCAAAATCGTTACATACAAGTCAAAAAGAGTTGCAGAAGAAAAAGGAAACATCATTATTACATATGCATTCCATTTATTATTTTTCCATTGTATTAAAATATCATCCTGAACATAAGTTTAAGTAAGTACTATCGGTAAAGTGTGTGTATATATATATATATATATATATATATATATATATATATATATATATATATATATATGCGACGTGTGCGGAGCACTCTGAAAGCTTTAATAATCGACTGCCGAGTTCATGCAGGACACATTTAGCTACACAAGCCTCGAAGCAATTATTTATGTTTTAGATCATCCCTATTTATTTTATGAATTAAGTTTATCTAAAACATTATATTTAACTGTTATCACGCCGGAATATTATCTGTAAATGTTGCCGGATACGGACTTAATCATGGTTGGAAATGATATGTCGTGGGTATTCGTAAATGCCTTGGTGAACCAAAATACTTTTTTCCTGAAAAATCTTCTAAAAAAATGAGGTGTCTTATATGCCGCGAAATACTGTAACAAAAGATCTAAAATCCCTATTAAATATGTGCAAGAGGGTAAATTAAACAAGTGCTGATTCCACTGATGACAATGATCTCGTTCAAAACAACGTTGCATTTTAAAGTTTTAAAAATTATTCTGACTCTACAAGAATTCGTGCGAATTTTTGAAGATGAAAAAAACCATGCACGTACCCAGAAATTTGCTTTAGTAAGGGGGAGGAGGGGGGAGGTCTGAGGCAGAAAACCAATTTCCAGCCAATTATTAAATAAAAGTTCTATTCAAATAATATAAACTTTTATAATGTATTTAGTTCTCATAACTCAATACAGCAAGTGGCAGCATAGCAAGAGGCAACGTAGCAAGTTCGTAGCATGGTTAGCACGTTCAATGCGGCATGACTGGAATTCCCATCATGAGGGGTGCTATCCCATGACTCATGAATGGAATTCCCGCCATTGTACTACATCTGGTTCTAACGGTTCGGGTGGGGGACCATCACGTCTTAGCATCCTTTCTTTTGCCTCTAGCCATCAGTTTGGTTCCCACCTTCATTTGGGTAACGTCAGTTACACAGTTGGCAATTTTTTTTCATCGGATATAAATCTGATTGTGTTGGTGGTTAGTACTCACTTGTAATCATGTAATCATATTAGATCATTTAATCTTAATGTTTTATTGTGTTTGACCACTTTCTTCATTTTTACAGGTTTATATATTTATAAGGAAACCAAATTCTGTTATAGCAGAAAAAAAGTTTTTTTTTGGAAAAATATTTAAAGTTTTCTGTGAAACTAGTATTTTTGTTCATTTAATTGTTTATTAAGCATTTAATATGTTTCTAAGCACTTATTTTTATTGTAGTATCGAGGATAAATTGTCCTAAACATCCTAGTTTTAAGAAATACTTGGAAAATTACGAATAATGTAACATAATCTAATGAAAAACATTGAGTATTCAATTCAGTCACCCGTAAGAAACTCAGGATTTTGGGGTCGCGTTGAAAGGGTTAACATAGATTCCACAAATATTTGTAAACTAGAGGGGGAAGGTTCGGACTCCCCTGGTTACATCCTTGAAAAAACTGAAATTTTTGATTGAACATGGAATTATTGAAACAAAACAGAATCGTGATAAATGTGGTGCAATTACATCTATTAAGATTTCAAGACAAAGTCATCGATGCTCCAAAAATTGTTGCCCCCGTGAAGTGACTATGTATACTATTTTGTAAATTACCGACATTGCTATCTGAAATGGTGATTTGCTGTGCTCAAGTAGTTACATTTCTCACCACAACAGCACTCCCTCTAGGGGGATATATTGCATTTCCTCTGAAATGACATCCTATTTTTGATGCTGATGTTCTAATAGCAGGTATTCTAAACCACAACATAAAGTACGTCTCAAATGATCTGCAGTGCAAGTTATTGCATTTTAATAAAAGAAGAAAAAAACTCTAAAGCATTGCATGGGTAATTCTCGTGCAATTAATTAATTGCATCGATTAAACCACTTCGGCAATATCTTATCAATAAGAAAAACAATATTTCCCATAGTTAAATCGAGTGTCAACGTTAAAATAAGACAATTTTATAGTGATGAATATTAAAGGGAGCATGTTATGTTAATTTTTAATATTACCAGATAGATTTGAAAAATGGTACTACTTCGGTATTCAAACAAGCTAACTACTTCGGTAATCTCATTTGAGTAGGCCTAATGTTTCAAATGATGAGACTAGATGAGATCCGATTTTAGTTATATTAACTGCTTCCCTGATTACCCCGAGTATACTCGGATCGAGGCGAGAGTCAAATTTTGACAAGCCCGAGTATACTCCGGCCGCTGTATTTTTTCCTTTCCTTTAGAAACATAACAGAGTTTTTTCGAACCTTCCTAGTAGTTTACGTTCCGACCATTAGAGGTCACTCAGAGTGTCAAATTAGAATTCTCGGAGGGTTTCTCGAAGCAGGTTCTTCGAAATATCAGAGTACTGAACTCACACGGTCATTTGCACCGCTGATGCCAAAATTTCTCTTTACAACCCAGTTGCTTCAATTGCTACTCCAGATGTTCTTTACCCTACCATAGACACTTTCCATTGCTAGGTCATTCGCTCTGACAAGGTTTTCCCCACCCACCCTTTCTTTCCATTGCTAGGTCATTCGCCCTGAGATGATTTTGCCCACCCACTCTTCCATTCCTCAGTTCCTGGAAGGTCCTTTGCCTCCCCTCCTTGGTGATGCCCCTCGAGATAAGTATGCACCCTTTAGGATCAGCCTTTCGAAGACATTTTCGGGTCAGTTATTCGTACAGCTTTCGAGTGAATACAACTAGCAGTTCTCCTTCCATTTGTGCTCTGTAGCATTTTTATTTTTCTCTTGTTTTTGTTGTTGTTACCTTGTTATATACTATTACCTTGTTATATTCTGTTACATTTTTATATTGTTATATCATGTTATAGTGTTATATTGTTATTTTTTATTGTATATTATTTTGTGATTTTATATCACTTGACTTATCCCTAATGGAGCGTGAGGAGTATTCTGATAGTGATATTGACGCTGTAGAGATTTCCATTGAGGAATCTGGATCAGAGCCAAGTGTGTCTGAGGAATACCTTAGTTCTGATGCTGAGTACACAGTGAATCCATCGCAGGATAATCGATGGCGTGAAGTGAATATATCAGGTCCTCTTCCTCCTGCTCTGGAAAGATTTCCTTTTGAAGGTGATTCTTCATTGAATTTTGAAGTCGATCCAGGAGGTATTTTACAATTTTTTGATGAGGAGCTAGTTGTTTCTATTTCTAATGAAACAAACAGATATGCGACTCAGTCTCTCAACGCTAGGCCATCGACTTCAAGTACTGCTGTACGTCAGTGGCACAACACCACTGCTGCTGAAATTCATGTTTTTCTTGCGATAGTGATGTTGCAAAGCATTGATCATAAACCTGACCAAGAATTATATTGGTCAACAAGACCTGTGTTTTTCCCCCCAATATTTGGACAGACAATGTCCTACAGACGGTTTGTGAAAATACGGCAGTTTTTGCATTTCAGCGATAACGAGACCTACAATCCGGAAAATCACCCAAATCCGAAGTTAAATAAAATATGGCCAGTCTTTCAGACTTCAGAGAAAAAGTTTCGAAAAGTTTACACGCCCGAGAGAGACATCACGATTGATGAAAGCCTTTTATTATTCAAAGGAAGGCTGGGATGGCGACAGTATCTTCTGCAAAAAGGGCTAGATTTGGCATAAAAACATTTATGCTTTGTGCGGCGAAAAGTGGGTATATGTGGTCGAGTGTAATTTACACGGAGAAAGGGACTATTCTCGACAGGGAATTCCAAAATCTTCCGATGACATCGCAGGTGGTCATGACTTTGTTGAAGCCCTTGCTAGACAAAGGTTACTGTCAAACAACTGACAATTTTTATACTTCGCCACAATCGGTGGATTTATTGGTATCACGGTCAACAGACACTTAAGGAACTCTGTGCACAAATTGAAAAGAGATGCCTGTTGGCCTAAGGGAGAAACCACTGAGAAAAGGAGAAATAGTGGACTGCTTCGATGGAGGGATGTGGGAGATGTAACAGTTCTCTCTACTATCCATAACCAGGAAATGGTGACGGTGGAAGGAAAGAGTGGCAATATAAAGAAAATCAAGGGTTGTCATTGATTATAACGAAACAATGGGCAGGGTAGACAGAGTGGACCAGCACCTTGCAGATTATCCCATTCCACGGAAGCGTGGGAAAAAATACTATAAAAAATATTTTTCTATCTTCTGGACATAGCAGTATGGAATTCATTTGTTCTGTATAAAAAGTTTGGAGGAGAACATGACCATTTAGAGTACAGAACAAAGGTCATTGAAAAGACAATCGAGGTTTATAATCCTAGCGTCACCTCTCCTAGGGCTGGACGACCACCTTCGATGCCACATCCCCTTCGCCTTTCAGGAAAACACTTCCCTGATTATATTCCCCCTACTGAAAAGAAGAACCCCCACAAAGCAGTGTACATTACGTGGACGAAAGCGAGCTGCCGGTGGAAAGTGGATAAGGAAAGAGCCGTTTCTACTGTGCGGCGTGTAATGTTCCGTTATGCATGGTGCCGTGTTTTAGAATTTATCATTCAAGTTCAAATATATGAATGTTGTATATTTTGTATACAGTTTATTTGTTACATATGTGAATGTTGTTTAATATTTAGTACTTTTTTACCTATTATTAGTTATTTTTTTATTGTATATTATTTTAATGTTTCATGTTTATTACGTAAGTGTATATATAATTTACACCATATATATGTATTTTTATTGCATAGAAATGTTTTATGTTGTATATAAGTACGTTTTATACATAAGCTTTGCTTGATTTTGTAGTTTGCACCAAAGAAATGTAACTTTTAAACATGAATCGAGTTCAAGTACCTCGTATCTATCAATAATATAAAAATTTTCAAGTTCGATAACATATTTATTAAAATTTACTGTTAAAAAATGAATGCATTTCTTCAATTGTATCATTATGATTTTTTCGAAATTGCAATAAAAAAATGACTTTTTTTAGATCCTATGTTAAAAGTGGAGAAAAACTAATGAGATATTCAAACAAGCTGACTACTTCGATAATCTCATTTGAGTAGGCCTAATGTTTCGAAAAATGAGACTAGATGAGATCCGATTTTAGTAATATTAAAAGTGGAGAAAGACTAATGAATTTCTTTTTCGTTTCATGTTATATGTATCAGGGCTCTAAAAAGCTGAAAATGCTAAATAAATGTTGGCAACACAGCAGCTTCAGCAAAAACGAAGGATAAACATAAATGAGATAAGCCAGTCAAGTAAGCTGACTTTAGGCTTGTTGTGAAATGAATGCCACATCATCATGTTTTCACCAGCTACTATGAATAATTGAAGCATTTTTATTCAGGTACTTTTACAGTAATTACAAATTAATAGCTTTTTTATAAAACAAGTAGTAGAAAAAATTCAAACCAGCAATATGCCACCCAATCCTTGGGTACAACAACGCTGATTTAATTTTACGAAAGTGAAACTATATTTTAAAACCGGTTAAATTCATTGACAGATGATTAAATACGGCAAGACAATTCTTATCTACTATGCAAAAATTGATGCCACAGTGAATTACCATTATAACAGTATTTTGTGAATTTATTAAGAAATGTTGAAAGAGGATCAAATAAAAACATTCCTCAAAATTTTAAACGGTACTTTGGCATTTCATAGGCACCACCTCCGCAGTGCCCATCTAGGGGCAAGATATTGAACTGCAAGGCGCTGAATGTGGCGAGATTTGGAATTACGTGGAGCAGTACTCCATTGGAACTCGGCTGGGCCAGTGAAGGGAAATTTGAAGCTGAACGAAAATTTTACTCATCCCCACTGGGTTGGGTAAGTTGGTGGAAGTGTTTTTCGTTCCTCCTCACATTCACTGTTTTCAGAGGCATTTCCATTCAAAGAAAAAAGAAGGGATACAGTTATGAATGACATTTTTAATTCATTTATAACGGTATCCTTTCTTTTGTCTTTGAATGGAGTTGCCTCTGAGCACAGTGAACATGAGGAACGAAAAACACCTCCACCGACTTACCCAACCCGGTGGGGACAAGTAAAATTTTCGTTCCGCTTCAAATTTCCCTTCACTGGCCCAGTCGAGTTTCAATGGAGTACTGCTCCACATAATTCCAAATCTTGCCACATTCAGCACCTTGCAGTTAAATATCTTGCCCCTAGATAAGCACTGCAGGGGTGTTGCCATGAAATGCCAAAGTACCTTGAAAACTTTTAGTAGAAATTGTGAATTGAGAAAATTTTAACAACTGTTTGATATATAAAATAAAAATATGAGTGTGAACTTCAATTAGGCCCTTAAAATAACTAATGTAATCTTGAACATTAAACTGAAACTAAAAATAAGAAACGGCAAAAAATTTCAAGAAGAAAACCTTTGCATTCTCAATAATAAATACTAAATAACTATCATTACTTATTGTAATTGTATCATTTTAGGAACAAGTAATAACCTATACAATACATTCTCAAATAAACGTAATTTTGCATGCATTATAACTCAGAGTGGTATAGCAAATGCAAACTTTCGAGATAAGAATGAGTATATCTTATGGAAGAATCAACATAAAGAATAATAGGCCTCTATTCTCCCACAAAAATCCAGTCCATAATAGCTGTTTTGCACATTTGCAGAGCAATCGTACATGAACTAAAAAAACATAGCAGGAACTACAATGGAGTTTTTTGTAGATTGGCATTGCAACATGCCAAGCAATTATCTTACTATGTAACATATTTTCAATATGTACCGAATTTTACTATAATAAACAATATTCCCACTAGTGTTCCTTTACAAGATAGATTAATGAAGTTGAACGAAATGTATACTAATACCACCTGCAATTAACAAATGCTGACTAATACATGCACAAAATGAACTATCATTCAATAATTGACACATTTAATGGTAAAAGATTCATGGATTTTCAAATTTAATTATATATGCCTCAAAATTGAGGAAAGCCAACTTTTAATAATAGTGAAAATTAAATTCGCGAAGGGTCAATACACAAATTTTCACTTGCTAGTCACAGGTTTTATATAATCTTTCCTACCTTTGCTACCATTTTCAGCTTTGTCGGCAAAGTAAACAAGACGTGCTGCATGAAAAAGAGCTTCAGAAACATAGTGAAATACCAGGATGCATATTCCAACACGGTTGAAGCTGAAAAATAAAAATGATCCATAGGTTAGTAACAGAATTTCATACATCATTAAAAACCTTAAGAATTTATAAATGACATTTTAGATATTTTTGCATATTTAAAGCTTCAGTTGCTCTAACGAGCTAGAATTTAATGTAAAAATATAAAAATCTTTAGTCACGAAATTGACTCACTTGAGCAAGTATGCAGCTGCAATGTAAGAAAGATGTAGAATAGCATAACGGGCACGGGAAGCCATTTCTTCACGTTTTACTTTCTGGAAGTACAGTTCTGGAAAACAATGTGCCCAGTAGGCCAACTGGACCACATAGAAGAACTTCAACATAAATGGCATCAGCGTGTGAGGATAACCTTCCCAGAGAGATGGCACATTCAGCAATAGGTTTTCTCTGCAAAATGCATAAAATTAGCATTTGACAAATCAACATATTTTTTCCTTATCACCAACAGATAAATTGCATATCGTGAACTGCTGTTATTTCAAGCTTAAATTTTAATCCAAAATATGTGCATAAAAAATTTCATGGTTTAAATATGATCTTATAACACTACCTGAAGATTACATCTCCCCCCCACAAAATGGTGATAATAAAGAAAATTAGTAACTGTCCGGATTCGTTGAACTTGCTATGCTTCGCCTTGGAGAGGTGCATCTTTCGACTGATTTTCTGTAACATAAAAACCACGTACAGTAAAAAATACATTATTAATGAACATATGTTTACTGAGTAATACTAACACATACTCTCGAGTACTCACATCAAGAACATATTCTTGAATTATGGCATGCATTACAATGCATATAAGAAAGTAGAAAAATATAGCACATAAATCCTTCCAACCATATGTATAGTAAACCACCGAATCTCTAACGTCAGGAACTTCGTGCTGTTCTGTAGTAACATTATGATGAACTGCAATGAACATGTAAGCTATCGGCGAAGTGACCTGCAATTAATCTTTCGCATTAAAACCTACTCAAAATGGCATTCCATCATTTATTATCAACACAATATGTACAAACAAAACAGGTAAACAACCAACCTGAAACATTAGTCCAATCACAAAAACCATCGCAATACAAGATACGATGTCTGCATGGTTTTGTATAACGAATTCATGACTTAGAATTGGAGGGTTTTTGGAAGATGATTTCCTTCCTTTCAGACCCATGTTGAGGAGAGCACCTTAGTACAAAGCCGACCGTGCAAGAACGTTCACTGCCAATTACCGTCTACGTGGTTCTCGTAACCGGTCGGACGGAACTACCAAATGACATCCACGAAAGCAGTCCGGAAAGACGTGTTGTTCCAGACGCTGCCGATTTGGCACATTCTGATCAAAAGTACAACTTAATGTTGTGGTAAAGAACTACATATTCAATGATGGCATTATTTTTTAAAACATTTTCGATAGAATAAATTTCTATTAAATATTTAAATGGTTAAAATTACTGTTTTTAATGAAAAATAAAGCATATATTTTTAAATAGTTGATATTCTGATTTAGAAAGTCTTCCGGTCATTCTTATTAGCTGCGGCAAGTAAATTGTAAAAAAGTAATTAATGTTAGAAATTAGTTGTAATACTGCCATGTATGCAGATAATATCTAGTCACATGATTTTTACATAGTACTACACATCTTAAAGTTGATAATACATAATTGGATGAAAGTAAAACTAGGTCAAGAGGTTGTGTTCATTGACCCTAGCAGAGTTGTAAGCTGACCCAAAGATGAAAATTTCTCTGAACTAATTTCACGAGAAATCAGTGTACCCATAAATTCTTTGTCGAATATAAATATTTATTTTATTATTGGTTTATGTATAAGGTGACCAGATTTTTATCTCGTGAAAAGAGGACAAATGGCCAACAAGTGATGAGGAAAGAGGACAATCAAAATTTGATGTAAACATTTTTCCTAGGAATTCACAGGCGAAGTATAAGACGTAATATATAAAATTTATATTGATAAATGATTAATTTATATTATAAATGAACAATTTGTATAGATTAGCAACAAAAAGCATTTTAATCGCATGAATGTTGAGTAATAATTTTATTAATTCCGTTAGATCATGTTATGACAGTAGGACACGTCAGATTATATTAAAACAATTAGTATAAAAGAAGTACAATCATACACATTTGCATTAAGACTCATCTACAAACAATTACTTTACATCATAATATACTTTTTCTACTAGTATTGCTTTTAACCTTTTTTGGAAGGAGTTAGGATTTAGTCTTTACATTTGCAGGGAGTTTATTAAAAAATTTTTATAAATGGAATCATTATTATCAAATCTCCTAGGTACATAAAGAAGTACCAAGTTTCTTGTGTAATGTGCATGAATTACATTTCTTACAGGGTGAGCATCATAATTTCTTTTAATAAAACATGCCCCTTCATATATGGTCATCGGGCAGAACGGGACAAGAATTCGGCCCTGGCATTTTCAAATACACCAGACCACATTCTGCCGCATACTTATTTTAGAAAAATTTATAATTTGAAAATATGACTTTTAAAATAAACTGTATAGTTGTTTGTACATATAATATATAATAATGCGTTTCCCTCAAAATATATTAATAAAATAAATATAATTGAATCAATAATAATAATCCATTTAATAATTTAAATTCAAAATTAATAACAAATATACAAGATTGTTACATAATATAAATCACAAATAAGATATATTATAACTACATTGTTCGCTGGCGATCGTAGCTCAAGGGTAGACCCTGCTTTCCAGGCACAAGATCATGGGTTTGATTCCCACCACTAGCGGCTGGATCATTTCCATTTATCAACTTAGTATCATCATTTATTTGAAAGCTGCTTTTGGGAGGTTCTTTATGTCAGCTGCATCAAGTTTTTTGCTGTTTGGTTGATGTTTACATATAATAATATATCTGTAATTATGTACATAACTAAAGACTACAATGGAAGAGAACAATGAGTTATACACCCAATAAATTTTTATTTTACTTTATGGAATAAGAAGACGTCACAGAAGCTTGCAGTTTTGTCTACCAGTTCATTCAAATTCATCAGAATTTTTTTCTGTTGGCATCAACATGAAAGATGCCAAATTATCCTGTGATACAGTGCTTCTCGGACGGCTACTTCAGAATAGAAAAGCTTCTCTCACAAGCAACTTGGGTGAAAGAGAGTGTGAGCAGCAACTTATACGCTAGACCAATTATGTGGTAAGCGTCAGTTAGTAAATTATATCATCGTAGAATTAAATAGCAACAAATATCGCAGTTTTTACATGCTGAGCATGGCTTAGTCATCAGTTCCATATCCTTGTTATCAGTTTCATCATATTCTTTACCCTTTTCTGCTTGCGTACGTATTTCTTTGTCTACCCTAATTATGTATTTTTCTTGTGCTGATGGTCTTAACTTATGTCAATGTAAAGCTTGATTTGTCAGTTCACAATGTAAATTTTCCGCTGTAGCTCTTTTGTCAAAATTAACTAAACGTTTGCATAATTCATCCAGCGCTGATAACTCAATCTCTTAAGTCAGGAAAGTTTCTAGGATCCAGACAAGCAGCATCCTCATAGAGTGTACCGCTGGCAAGAAAACAGCAATTCATGCTTTAAATGATCACATCAAGAATGGCGTGGACCTGTATCCTATAGACCAGGTGTGACCAAGTCTGCTTACCCTCAGAACCACGTATGATAATCTTACTGAGCAAGGCACACATTCTGCGCACAAAAATGTATGAACAGTAAACATAACTTGTATTCGAAACAATATAGAGAGACTGCATGTCCATGTAGCATCCCCAAAACATGTTACTCGCACTGCATTATTGCTTTCTGAGGTGATAAGCCTTGATACACCCTTGAGGGTAAATGATTAAGAGCCGCATGCAGATCGTGAGCTGCGGTTTGGCCTGCCATAGACTGCTATTGCGTCAAAAATAGCTTCATCTTGAGCGGATTTGTCTGCCATCATTTTCTTCTTCCTTAATCGTTTTTCAGGAAGAGCAGTTTGAACTTCAAGCTTACAGTTTTCTAATTCTTGCAGTTTGTTATTTGCCCAGTGCACAAAATTATCTGCAGCTCTCTGAACAACATCAAAATCTCTTGCATACTTTTTGAGTTCCTCAAGTGTTCCAGACCCCTTTTAAGATATCCATTCTGCTTGTTTGTAGATATTTTGACAACAATGATGTAAGTTCAAATATCAGTAGGAAAATTTGAGCTGTAAGAACTATTTTATATTTAAGCAGTGATTCTGCATACGCTTTAGCTTTTACACGTACTTCAGGTTTAGATCTCGGGTTCTCTTGAATTCTTTATAATGTAACAACAAGGTCAATATACAAAACAGAATCTGCATTTGAAAATACTCCAAATACTTTTCTCAGAGCTGCATCTTTAGACCACCAGCGAGTTTTAGCGATCATTGATATTTTTCGATGAGGAACGTCCTGACTGACATTTACCCATGTATTCATTCGTTGATATGAATCTCGAATGAATATTGCAATGTCATTGATTAAACTGAATAGCGATGCACTTGCAATAACAACCTTTGTAGTATCTGAAAGTACTAAATTGAGTATGTGTGCATAGCACCAGATGTACTTGGTTTGGAGATTTTTTTTAAATCCACACTGCTCTGCCAGGTGAACTGCCAATGCAGCTTGTAATATTAATTTTGCAAGATTTTAGAACTTGCGATAGTAACTGAAACATATATTTTCCAGTAGAAGATATGCAGGCTAATACCGTAAGTAGCTTCTCGTCAGTGGCGGCTCGTGTATAGGCACTGCGGAACTGCAGCACCCTCTATTTCCACTTGATATTATCGATAACATTTAATATAATGAGTCCTTTTTTCTTTAATTCTTTCTTTATTTTTGTAGTACAATATATATTCCTTAAGCTTAATGTCAGTACTTCAGTAGCCATCCCCCAGTTTATGAAAAAGATACAAAAATCTTTGTATGGAACTGTGTGCTTCACAGTGCCAGCGACGTGGTGTTTGACTGTTGTGCGCATGCGCACATAGGAGGGGAGGTGGGGAGGAAGGCGGGACTGCCAGGTAGAGAGAGCACTGTTGCTCTCGCAGTGCCGGCTCTGGTGTGATGGTGGAAGCAAGTTTTTTTTTCTCAGCGTGTGTTGTGCTTAAAAACCGTGTACTATATTCTTGAATGTGATAAAGTGTAGAAGAGTGTAGAATTAGATTATTATTCTGCTTCCAGCTATTCTATTTGATTCATTTTTTTTTGGTTCTTTTATGGATTTCATTTTTAAATGAATAGATCAAGCTTGAACTGTAACAATTTAAGTTAGAGTAAGTAAAAAATGTTTGGTTTTTTTTGTTAAGATTTTATCAAGTTCCTGAATAAATTTTCTTTTTATACATGTTTTTTTCCTTTTACACAATTTTAAAACAAAGGCTAAAAATTTTCTGGAGCAGCACCCCCACTAATTTTAGCTACGAGCTGCCACTGCTTCTCGTGAATGCGATCTATTACGTATTGTACAGTAATGTCTTTCGATGTGATGTCTTGAGTTGTATCTATCTGTGCTGAGAACATCCCAGCTGCTCTTACCTCACTAGCAATAGTCTCCTGGATAAGCTGTTGAATTATTTCTATTTATTAACTGTTTTTTTAGAAAGTAAAGTTACTAATGAAACTCTACCCTTTCCTTCCAAAGAATGTAACATCTTGCTTTGTTTTATGCAATCCTTTACATGATCACTCAGAAAAAGATCGTACTTACTAAGAAGCAAAATGAGCTCCAAAAAATTACTATGATCTATAGAAATATCCTCTAAATAGTATGCAGCCTCAAATCAAGGGCGGATCCAGAAACTTCCCAGGGGGCGATCATCCCAATTGCCCCTCCTCCTTCTTGATTCTGTCTCTGCCAACGACTACACATTTTTAAAATCTCCATCCCTATCAGAATCTATCTTTCCCTTGTCATACAGTCAATCTTTGGTGTAGAAACAAGGAATATTGCACAAAATGAATTTTAAAATGCACCAAATTTAGGGAATTGGGTCATCCAAGGGGAGGGCGATCACCCCCGTCGCCTCCCCCTTGGATCCGCCACTGCCTCAAATTCTTTTCCTCTATAACTAAGTTCTTGTTTGCCTATAAATTTCACTACGTCAATTATCCGCAGTATTACTTGCCGTCTCTTTCGTACTTCAACTCGTCATATAGATAGTTGATTGCAAAACAGCGCATTTCCGATATCTGGGCAGCTAGCATTAAAAAAGTAAGCTTTGGCACAATTTCTGTGCATTACACTTTTTTCGTGCTCTTTAACTCTTTGATGAATATGTCTCCTATCTGACTTACCTTCAATAAAAGGATTTGTTTCAGTACTCTTAGAAAACGCCTGACAAACTGAACATAATACAGCATTTTGTGCTTGGCAGTACGCCAGCCACTTGCGGTTTGTTCCATCCTTGCGATTTATAGCTTTTTTAAACACCAGATCATCAATGTCTTGTTTTGGATGGTACATGAAAAACATAACCCCTCCCCCTTCTGCCGATGACCATACATTTGGAAAATCCCTACTGCCAACAGAATCTTTCTTTCTCGTGTCATACAGACTTAATATTCGGTGTAGAAACAAGGAATGTTGTATGAAATAAATTTAAGAATGCACCCAGTGGAGGGCAATGTGGTCGTCCAAAAGGTGGACATTTGCCCTCCCCCCTTGGATCTGCCACTGCAAGTGTTTCTAGGCAGGGCTAGTCTAATCGTAAAATACCACACCAATCTGAGCAGCTGAGGTCACTAAAAACAGATGGATGCTTTCCCAGTAATGTCATGTTATCGACAGTCAGGGCCAGTCTTCTATGGGGTGTTGTGGATGCACCACACTTGGGCCTTCGACTCATGGAGACCGCAATGACAATGTATTAAAAAACCTATATATATTTATAAACTGTAATATAATTTGTTTGAAAAGCATTTATAAATTCTGTAATATGTTACATATAAGAATACCTATCTCTAAACATTAAAACAGCTATTTTTTATTGTATCTAAATCCATAAAAAAAATATAGGGAACCCCATTTGTAGACCTTGCATCCGGACCCAGAGTGAGTGAAGGCCGGTCATACCTACAGGAATAAAAATGATGTTAAAAAAGATGAATTATTCAAAGGATCTTTTACAAAAGCATGTGGTGAGTTCAAACAAATACTAGGTTCATTGAAATAAAGGAAGCAAACATTTATTTCTTATTGAAAGACTCAAAATTGACAATTTGAAAATTGAAATAAACTTTCTTTGGAAAATTTGCTGATTTTCTGAAAAAATCATTTATGGTGAGCTCGTGCTAGAATTCAGAAATCTTCAAAATCATTAAAAGTTTCCTGAGAAACAATGGACTGAAAGCAGTTGCTTGATGACCTTCAAAATATGCTTCTAAGTCTGGGTAATTAAAAAAATATATTTCTCTTCTGTCTCTGTTGCAAAAGCTGAAAGATCGTTCAATAAATTAAAAGTTACAAAAAATTCTTATGAACCAGTATGGCTCAAGGGGGAAACAATTTTAAATCCTTATCGCTGTGAAGAAACTTTACCACAACAAATTAATGAATCAATTTGTAGTTAAAGCAAAAATATTAATTGTTTAATTAAATAAATGTGTTACATCAAAATTATCATTTTGTAATATGGAATTGAATTAATTTTATCTAGGCATAATTTTAAATAATTTGTGTTTTGAATTTTCTTCCACTATCAAGCTTTACTTAATATGCTAATTGAAATTCCATTCTTTCTATAAAATAATTGTAGCTTTAAACTGATATCAAAGAAAAGCAATATGTTACTAATGTGGCAAACACGACGATGCTGGTAGCATTTAGCTGCCACCACCTGATGTTTTATGAGGATCATTACCTCATGGTTCTTGCCCTGGGGGCTTTGAGATAGACAGCAGGCTTTCTTTAGAGACTTTATCTATCCAGAAGCGACATGAACAGTTTAATAAGAGATTAATGACAGTATATTTATACAAATTGACAACTTCCTGGGGAGATGATGGGTTCCTTCTCGCCAACACTTTTTCAGTACTCTATTCTACTCTCCGGCAGCACCTCCTTCTCTGCTGCACATGTAACTCCTCCTCAGAGGTTTGTTGCTCCCCTTATATACCTCTAATTAGAGGTTGGGAGGGTATTGGAGTGGGCGGCATGGAGGGAATGGCCCGAAGACCCTTGCACTGGGTGAGCCATCAACTGCTGGAGATGCCTCCGGAATGATTAGAGTGAGGAAGAGTGGATCCACAATGAATCCTGCGCTTGAGTCAGAGGGAAGCGACGACCCTCGATGATTTGTGAGTCCAGAGGTTTTCTTCCATTGCTCATATCCTCGTTAATAAAACTTATTTCCCATAATTTCTATCAGGAAATGAATAAAAAATGTTGCTTTTATAGTGAAAACTTTACTAGTTTGCTTATTTGTTCATCCTTATTTGTTGATTGCTGTTTAGGATATTTTTCAGAAAATCATTTTGTGATGAATATTTCTGAAAATGATCATATTTTGATGAAACTTAAATAAGTTTTAAATCGATTGTTGCCAAACATTCATTTTAAGACATGAATACAGCATTATGGAAGGATGGTATTTGAAGTTTACTCAGAGAAATAGTTCTCAAACTGGAAACAAGAGAATTAAGGTTAAATTTAAGGAAGTTTCTTTGAAGAATCAGTGAAATATATCTGAAAATTTCTTTAAAAATTTATTGTTCAAATGTACTCCCAAAATAATTATACATATCTCTAAAAATAAATGTTTGGGAAATGAACAAAAGGTAATGAGTTAGAAAGTTTTTATCTGAATATTAAAATGAAATGGAAATTCTTGACTTTTTCCAAAATAAATTATCTCCAAGATGTCAGCTGGGAAATTTGGAAATAGGAGAAAAAATAAGTTATGACTGAGAATTAAACCCATGTCTTCCACTTGCCGGACATATTCTACCACTGAACTTGCATAGCAGAGTAATTTTTATGTTTCAGAATGCATATGTTTTCTTAGGTCCTAACCTAACAGAAAAATTACGCTGCTACGGTAATTCAGTGGTAGAATATCTGCACAGCAAGTGGAAGACCTGAGTTTGATTCCTGGTCATAGCAGATTTTTAGCCTGCCTACTTTCCAGAATGGAAATAGGCTTATAGTTGCTTTGTTGTCTGCCTGTACCCCCTATTAATTTTTGAACCAATAGACCGATTTTCATGACACTTGGTGGAAATCTCTTGCTACTGGGGCAATATATATACACACACACACACACACACACACACACTATATTTCATGGCATATAAGACTCACTCCAGTTTTTTTAGAAGATTTTGCAGGCAAAAAAGTATTTTGGTTCACCAAGGCATTTACGAAGAGCCACGTCATATGATTTCCGGCCGTGATTAAGTCCGTATCCGGCAACATTTACAGAAAATATTCCAGCATGATAACAGTTAAATATAATGTTTTAGATAAACTTAATTCATAAAATAAATAGGGATGATCTAAAACATAAATAATTGCTTTGAGACTTGTATAGCTAAATGTGCCTTGCGTGAACTCGGCAGTCGATTATTAAAGCTTTCGGAGTGCTCCGCACACGTCGCATGTATATATACCCTTTACTGATAGTACTTACTTAAACTTAAGTTCAAGATGATATTTTAATACAATGGGATAAATAATAAATGGAATGCATAGGTAATAACGACACGTACGCTCAACTTGCCCTTTTTGTTCTGCAACTCACTTTGCCTTGTACATAACAATTTTGATCGCTACAGCAATATGAGACTTCCTCTCTTATACTATCCATTACTTCCTCCTCTAGTTGTGACCAATTAAGATCAACCTTATGAAGACTATGTTTCTCTTTTACCATCAGCTTCAATTTTTCCATTCATGAATCTCATATATATATATATATATATATATATGAGGATGAGGAAGCCCAGTGAACACTCACCAATCGGACAACTTCAGGTTGGCGAGGCCCTGGGGATGTTAAAGCGACACATGTAAAAGAAAACTAAAACAACACAGAAACATCACAAACGTAGAAGCTTTCGGAGTTATTCCTTCATCAGCTACAGAGAGAGAACTGATGGCAGTGACACTGGGTGGAGGCATGGGGGTGGAAGGGTAGTGCGGAAAGGTCGAAACAGCATCATTCTCAAACAACCGCTGCCGGTGGCCATTCATGTGATCCAACATAATTTAAAGTTTAACAACTGCTTCACAGTGAGAGTCATTCGCGCCCTCCCTGACAATGCTTCGGCTCCCCAACTCCGTCAGTGGGAGCTTTCGCATATCCATCTCCTAAACTCCTTCACTCCCCCTGGCCTCAACCTTCGATAGCTTTTCACTCCCTTTCTGTCTTCTCCCAACCTCCTACCAATCCCCATCCCCCTCCGTATCCTCCAATCCTCGACCTTTCCACACTACTTTGTTTTGCGAGTGATCTTCAGTTTTGGGGGCAATAAAAACTGCATTACGATGAAGAAAATAGTAGTTATAGTGCATGGAATAAATTTTTTAAAAGTTGTGGAAGTTCTATCAACAATATGCTGGAAATTTTTTTTTTTAATCAGAAAAAAAATTTGGTCCCTTTGGGAATCGAACCCTGGGAAAAATATTTGATATCCAGCCCTAGACCAACCCTCCTAGATAATTAATAAAGGACTTTTAACGTTCTTATTACATTGACTCTCGGATCGCGATTTTCTAAGGGCATTTTCTCGTAAACGACGTCGAGTTGGCACCTACGTAGAAATATGAGTCCATTATTTTACATATGCTTTCATTCTGCAAAGTCTCAATCTGATGCGAGTGTCACACCTTGGGGGATTCCCTTGTGAGAACAGCATTGATCCATAGTTGTTATCTGTTGACTAATTTCGGAATATTTAGCAGAAGACCAACCAATGGTGCAGCCACTAATACATTTAGTACTGAAGTTCAGCTTTGTTTAAAACCACAGTTCTTCACTGTAAATACGAAAATATTTATATTAAATTTCATAGTTCTAGACTTAATACGATTTTATGATTTATTATTTATAATATAAAATTGGGTATGATTATTTCAGATACGAAAATTAATATTATTAAAGACTATCATTCCTTTAAAAATGCCTAAATGGAAGTGCACATTCACAGAAGAGATGAAAAACAAATTTCCATGTTTTTCATCTGGCCGAGATGAATGGGAAGCTGAGTGTAAAGTATGCAGAATGGGGACATATGTTTCAGTGGCTAATAAAGGGGTTGGTGATTTAAAGCATCACATAGAATCAGACAAGCATGAGAAAGCAGTTTGAGGTGAGACCTCTTCGGGAAAGGTTACAGATTTTTTTGCCAAAGCTGTCAGTAAACCAGAATACGATATAGCTTCTGCAGAGGGCGCATTTGGTTTTCATACTGTGAAACATCATAGCAGTTATAAATCGATGGACTGCACATCTATCATGTTAAAAAATGCATTTTTTGATTCAGAAATAGCAAAAACATTTTCCTGTGCTAGAACCAAGACAGAAGCCATTGTAAACTCTGTACTTGCAAACCATTCTCTTAATATTGCTTTAACAAATTTTAAAGAAAATAATATTGCATATTGTGGGGTTTCAACTGATGGAAGAAATCATGGTTCTGAAAAGATATTTCCAGTAATGATTCAGTATTTTGATGTGAAGGCAGGAGACTTACAAACCAAATTAATTGAATTAGAGAAAATGCCTAATGAGACCGGATACCATTTCTACTTATGCCAAAGAAACTCTTGAAAAAAATGGTTTGTATGAAAAATGCATTGCATTCACTGGGGACAACTGCAATACAATGTTTGGAGGACTCAGACTAAATGATGAAGGAAATAATGTCTTTGCAAAATTAAAGAAATTGTTACAGAATAAGACCTTAATTGGAGTGGGCTGCCCTGCACATATTTTGAACAATTGTCTTCACAGTGCCACAGAACTTTTGGCTGTTGATAAAGAGAACATTATTTTTAAAATTTACCAGTATTTTCACATTTATACAGTCTGGACTGAGGAGCTTAAGGAATACTGTGAGTTTGTTGAGATTGAATATAGACAGCTTCTTTCCCACAGCAAGATGAGGTGGCTGTCATTATTTCCAGGCCTTACTAGACTTATACATATGTTTCCAGCATTAAAAGCACTTTTTCTGTCCCAAGAAAAACCTCCCATTGTGATCAAAAGGTTCTTTGAAAATGAATTTAGTGAAATTTACCTTTGGCTCTTGCAATCACTTATGAGTGTGTTCCATTCACACATACAACAAATTGAAAGGGAAAGTAACTCAGTTGCAGAAGAATTAAATATCCTAGTCTCAGTGAAAGAAATTATCTCTGAACGAATGGATCACAACTTCATGCCTTTGAAAGTGAAGGAACTCCTATCCAAAAAACATTATGAAGGACTTGATCTAGAATGTGAAAAATTTTATAGGGATACAAAAAATCTCTATGGTAATTGCATAGAATATCTGGATAAGTGGCTTAAACCTATGGAATCCATTTCATGTTTTATGTGGATGACACTTAGTGGAGTACCAAATTGGAATGTTGTGGAATATTCTGTACGCTATTTGATCAACAAAGGGGTACCAATTGATGGCGTTAAGTGTTTTGACCAATTGAACAATCTCAAGAAATTTGTTGAAGGTCAAATTAACAATTAAGACTTTAAAAACATGCTTGCACATCAAAAGTGGGCCAAATATTTTAGTAATTCCAAGAATATTGAATGCCATTCAGAATTGTTAAAAATTGCCCAGTTTTTCTTCACAATTCCACCTCACAATGCAAATGTAGAAAGAGCATTTTCACTAATGCAAAGGCAGTGGACAAAAGAAAGGAATAGGTTTAATGTTAAGTCTGTGAAAGGTATTCTGTTTATGCAGTACAATTTCAAACATATGTCATGCACTGATTTTTATACATACTTGAGAGGCAATCCAGATATAATGAAAGAAATTATTTCACAAGACAAATATGAATGGGCTAATCCAAAACATTAGTAAATATTGTTTGCATTGTACTTTTTTATTGTTTGCATTAATAAATTTGTCCTCTTTTCTGTCCTCTTTTTTAAATTCAGGATGACCCTTTTGTCATCTTTTTTCACAAAAAAAACGGAAATGTCCTCCTTTTCTGTGTACAAAACTTAAACCTATAACTTGAGAAATTTTGAATCGTAGGTGAAATGTGATGGTAAGAATAATAAACGTTATTTATTTTTCTTTTGAAACGGTTCAGGACCAAAAATCGTAGATCAGTTCTTTCTAATTTTAATTTGCAAAAGAATAAAAGCCTCTTAAGTCGAAAAATCGATTTTTGCGTATTATCATATGGGAAACAGAAACTATCTACTGGAGTCGAACCCAGGTCTTTTTACACTTTTATTTAACTTACTCTGTTATTTGTTCTTTTTCCTAAATGGCTTTTACTATAAAAATCAAACCAACAGATCCCTTTCAAAATAAACAAATGAATTACGATATGATTTATCGGTTCAAAAACCGCCAAATGATCGATCAGTTGATCACAGTGTCCCAGTTGATCGTTGGATTCCGCGGAGTTAACGTCGGTTATTTGCTGCGCGAATACTTGTGCAACGAAATAAGTTTAAATATAATTCAGTTATTACAGCTAATTGTGTGTTTTATTCCTTCGTCCACGGTGTACTCGTTAAATGACGTTGGGAGAGGTATTATTTTCGCGAGGTAAGTTTTCCCTTCAATTTTTTAATATTATTTTTTATGAATTATTCTTACGATAAACTAAAGCAATTCCGTATTTTTAATTCGAGAAAACTGAAAGAAACCGCCTTTTTTGAGAAAGCCAGCCGTGATATCCAAGTAAGTGTATCATGTTCTTTCCATGTGAATTACCAGAGATATCGCCAATCCCGCTTCATTTAATGCGAAGTTCAGCACCTTGTGTAAGTTTACGTGATGGAATGAACTTCAATAGGATTATTGGGGTCATTATAACGTCAGGTATTCGTATTGTACTTTCGATTTTTAATTGCTCCCTTGGATTTTACTTCATGTTACCTGGCATTTTGTTTAAATCCGCGTGATTATTTACTTAAATGGAATCCAAATTAAACTCAACGTGCCGTCAGAGGTATTTTAGCAATTGAAATTGGTGTCTTTTCCTTCACACGACTTTGAGCCGTTGTTTTCTTTTTTAGTTAACCTAAGTCAGCCTGTTGAATGTTTTCAATGATACAGCTTGTAATGATAACATTCCTATGCCCGAGTGCACCAACCCCAGTAAAATCAACCATTAGCTGATCGCGGTTAAAACTAACCGGCGGTTAAATCAAACTTGGAGGCACCAGCAACAGTTTTGTGAACAGGGATAGCTTACGGCCGGTTTCCTCGTTGATTGCTACGCCGCTACGCTTAGCGCCGTTGCCACATGTTTATTGCGAAACCAAGTGGTAACGAAAACACGCACGTTGAATATCGTGATTCATTTGTCAATGTACAATTAGAGGTGGGAAAATATTATCTTGCATTAAAGATTAATATTGACGAAAAGAAGAGGCTGAGGACACAAAATTTTTCCACATACGAGGTCGACATAATCGTGGATTTAGTGACAAAATACAAAGGTTATAGAAAACAAAAAAACAGATGGGAACACATTGAAGGAGAAAGAGGCGACGTGGGTCCAAATAAACACGGAATTCAATTCAATTCCAGGTAATTAAATTAATGTATAGTCGTATTGTATATCCGTTACTATTTCTCCACAGAGTATCTGTTAAACCTACTAGTAACTTACTTAAACTTACGTTATTAAAGTTATCAAAGTTGGATTAGGATCATTCCATGCCAATTCATCCAACCCACCATCTCAGATTTTAATGAAATTTAATAAAGTATTGCTCAGTGGTTTTTGACCATGCAGAAAATTTTAGTCATCAGTTAAATACTTTCCGAATTACAGATATTTTAATATGTCAAAAGTACCACTGAAAATATGCCTCTGCGTCAGTTTAGTGAGCATTTAAGGTAAACTGAGTTCCTTCTCTGCAACCAGACATGATAAAGTGACAATTCAGGCAAAGTTAAAAATGTTGAAATTTAAGATGAAAACATGATGATGAATTTCATAAAAGGCACACCTGATAGCAGTCTTTATTTTTATAGCATTCTTCATCATCCAACTTAACAATATTAATCAATAGCAATTGCAATTAATTGATAAATTAGCACAACATTATAACCCATGGGTTATTCTGTTACTCCAGATAAAATTCACAGGATTCTCACATTAAAATAAAAATTGCAATTATGTACTATTTAATTATTTAGCTTTATTATGTTTTATAGTCCTTAGACCAATGGTTTCAAGTTTTGAAAATACTGCCATAAGTAATCTGCAACACTCACAAGGATGTAGAGTAAATGAAATAATTCAAAAAACCAAAGCAATAGTATGGCAAAGCATGTATAATTCAGTAAAATAATTTTCCTTTCTAATATTTACCTTAAACCGGTTAACTGTTATAAGTCATATAAAACCAAAAATAAAATGAATAAGTTTTTATGGTTTTGAAGGTGTCACATATAGAACATGTAATCAATTAAAGACCTGCTACGAAAACATAAAGAGAAAAACTAGAAAAGACGTTGCTGACTATCGAGTGGACCTGTACAAGACTGGGGGAGGGCCCTCTAATGTAAAGAAGAAAATAAATGAAAAAGTTGCTGTCCTTTTGGGCCCCAACATCAGATCATTGCTGAATCTGTTTGACTCAGCTGCTGTTTACCGTGGTGACAGCAATATTAATGGTAAGACCAGTGATTGGATAGTGTCATTGCGAATATAACAGAAATCAATGCTTGATACACTCACAAAGGAAAGTTATTAATGTAAATCTTTGAGATAGAGCAATACCACCAATGTTGACTTTTTAAGTGGGGGTAGAATAATATGAGTCCCATTCCAAAACACATAAGACTTAAATAAAAATAATATATATTAATACTGGTTATTAATTTTTTAGATCAAAACCAAACTATCATTCTGTCGCAAGATATGGCAAATTATTTTTCTGAGGTAGGTTCATTGTATTAATATGATGATAGTTTATAAAAAGTATCTCTTAATGCAGTAAGTACAAATGTATTATAAATAAAGCATATATAAATTAGAATTAAAATGCACAGAATATTACACTATCAGCAGTTAATTGAGTATTGCATCTATCATTTTACATATTTATATAAGTGCATATAATATTTCTCCATAAAAGAGAATCACTTTGTTATTTACAGGATATATTACAAACTTCTGATGAAATTACAACTTTGCCATCAGTAAGCCAGTCACAATTAAATGACACTCAGCCAGTGGCTGCAGCAGAGATAGTGGTAACTCTATTGCGAATGTCATCTTCTTAAAACAGAACTAGAAAAAGTACACCGAAGACCATGAAAAGCCAAAATCCTGCTGAAGTCATGCAGATGTAGAGTATTGCAGGAGCAACTAAAGATAGTAAGACAGGAGCATGTGAAAGAGATGGAAATCAAAGAATTAAAAAAATTTGTTCTGAAAGAGAAACTGAAGTTTTGGCAAAAAAACATTCTTAAAAATAGGTTAATTCTTAAAATTCATTCTTTTCTTTCATTAAATATAATAATTATATTCTTTATAATGCTATATTCTAGATTGTGTATTAGTCAGTCTAGTCGTTTCAGTTGGGAGAGACATAAGTGATAAGTAATAGTTATTTATTTTTGTTGTGAAATTTTTTTGGACTAATAAAATATTATAAGCTATCTCAGTTAATTAATTTTTAGTGAAACGTTACCATTTTAATGTGGGCTATGCCTTGGACTACATTTTATTTTTAAATTTACCTCAGCAAATATTGTTTTAATTGAGCTTCAACCAACTTCATATTTGATAAGAGTTAAATAGTAGGTGATGACAGTTGTTTGCCTTAACAGATGTCCAAGTAGAACAAAGTAACATTGAAAGTTTATCAGATTTGAAATGTAAGCTGGGACATAACTTTGCAGGTATGTTGCTAAAACACATACAACTTCAGTACTCTCTAATAGGACCACTTCCAGGTGTTGTGATTGTCAGTAGCAATAAACATAGAATTTGAAATAACACTATGTAATCCTCAGAGTTCAGCAAATATCATTGACCACAATTACAGACCAATGCATTTAACTATTACTAAATAGTTTTTGAATGTATATTTAGAAAGTTGTGCTTATGACTGAACTACAATTAATTCATGAAGTTATTCTTAGCCCTTATGAGGAGGCAACAAGAATACTTAAAAACAAGTTGGATTAGAACATAAAAATGGGGAATAATTTCATGCAAAATGATGCTGTAGAATGGATATTTCTTCAAATGTTCTATTTATGTTTTTTATATCAAAACATAGTATCTCTTACATATCCCCAAAAGATTGCCCATGCTTACATTATACACCAGGTTAGTATGCCTCAACAATGGTATTGATCAAAGAAAATTTTGAAGCACTCTCCCACAAAAATGGAAAATAGGTGCTTACCTTAACTGAAATGACCGTTTATTATTGCTTGACGAACAGCCTGACCACTGTGTTGATCGTCGCAGTACATCAAATGGTCTTGATGAACAGGCTCGTCGTCAGCAATCTCAGGTCCTCTTTGTTGCTGCAGTTCTTCTATTAACCGACTCACTTCGATATCAACTGGCGGGTCATCTTCCCTAGCGGCTATGGCTATGTTGTGGAGAATCGCAGTGGCTACAATTGTTGTGAGGGATTTCTGAACACTACTTCTTAGCCCCAAAGAAAGAACAGGAAATCTTCGTTTCCATACACCGTAGAGGCTTTCTACGGTGTTTCTTGTCTTTATGTGTGCCCTATTATATTTCTGTTCAGCTTGAGTACGTGTATTCATTAATGGTGTGAGGAGAAACGACTTGCACGCATAC
This sequence comes from Tanypteryx hageni, assembly GCA_028673005.1. Classification (NCBI taxonomy): domain Eukaryota; kingdom Metazoa; phylum Arthropoda; class Insecta; order Odonata; family Petaluridae; genus Tanypteryx; species Tanypteryx hageni. The sequence continues at coordinate 198,421,827 of CM054113.1, read as the reverse complement.
CCTCCATCATCCATTTCGTATTTCCCCAGCTTCAAATTGTGCCCTTATGGTGCAATTTTGAAAAATAGTGCTGTCGTGCACAGAACCAGGTCACCTTGCAACTATATCCCATATCAATAAATTGTGGTCACAAATAGTTTGCACATTAATGGAAAAATAACCTTTCCTGTTACGGAAAGTTTCTGCGTTCTCTCCGCTCGGTGACCTTATTCGTACGTGTGTGCAGTCTATGGCACCTAATACACCGGGAAAATTCGCAATTCCATGAAACCCATCCATGACCGTTCTTTGTTCTGGTATAGAATTGGGGAATTGGACGAAGTCCGGTGAAAGGCTTGCTAATGCAACTGATACCTCGTCGATGACACGCAAAGTAGTAGAACGGTTAATTCCGGTCGAATCTCTAATTAATATGTGGAAAGCTCCTGTGGCGTAAAACCTCAGCGCAGTCAAAAGTCTATTCATTGGCGTAAGAGGTTTATTTCTCTGTGTTGGATACTCCTGGTGGTGACGAATCCTTTCCAACAAAAAGTACGGTCACTTTCGTTTACTCTTCGACCTAAAAAATCTAGATCAACGAACTTGTCTTCAATATTATCCCATCGGAACTCTATGTTTGTTTCCAAACTGATGCCGGTTAAGGAACTTAACCGCTCTATTTTGGCCAGTTAATTCTTGATCGCGGTTAAATGTCCGTTAAGCCCTAACTGGGATTGGTGCACACCAAAATGGGCTTAATCGCGGTTAGGAAACAATTTTACTGCGGTTAACTCCTAACCGGGGTTGGTGCACTCGGGCACTAGTATACCAGGTGCTATTGGACTTCTGTCTTTGATCGGTGCACATATTGACTTGTTAAGCTATTTTCGCCTTTAAGCTCTAAATTAAGATTCTAGCTCTTTGAATCCTGAGTACAGATTTTGGAATATTGTTGGCTTTTTTGTCAGTGATTAGAAATAATCCAAACCTTGCGCAGATTACAGAGGGTTCGTGAGTCATGAGTATTTAAAATGTTTACTTCAAGGGCTTTTTTCAGGTGTGAATATGAAAATTAACATTTTTTTAATTGGTAAAAAATCATGATGTAGAGTTGAATTTCCTCGTTTCTGTAAAAAAAATTTCACAATCATGCTTCTATCCGAAGACAGGTTTTAACTGAATCACTGCCTCCATTTCTCTCTCTCCCTAGAAGCCTCTTTTATACCTCTATAGGTATTATATCCCTGCTTTATATTCTCTAATATTCCTATTCTTTTTCTCCCTGTTCCTCTTCTTCCACTAATTTTTCCTTCTAAGATCGTCCTTTGTAAACACTGTCTTCTCAATATGTGCCCTATCCAATTTGCTTGTCTTTTCTGGATTGTTTTTATTAGCATCCTTTCTTCTCCCACCATTTCTAATACTTCTTCATTTCTCTTCCTCTCTGTCCATTTCACTTTCATCATTCTCCTCCATACCCACATCTCAAAACTTTCTAAATATTTTTCTTCCTTTCTCCTTACCATCCATGTCTCTGCACCATAAAGAGCTATGCTCCATATGTAGCATTTTGCTAATTTCTTTCTTGTTTCTAAATTTATTTTCTTGCTTGTGAGAAGCTCCTTCTTCTCGTTAAATTCTGCTTTTGCCATTGCAATCCTACTTCTGATGTCCTGTGCACTACTTCCATCCTGCACTAAATACTGCCAAGATATTTGAAACTACTTACTTGTTCCAATTTTTGGCCATTTACCATTACATTTAATTCTTTGTTTCTTTGAAACCACCATGACTTTGGTTTTTTCGGCATTGATCTTCATTCCATATTGTTGGCCAACCTCCACTAGTCTGTCATCCTCTGAAGCTCTTTCTCGTCTTCTGCTATTAAGCCCTGATCATCTGCATATTTAATGGTGGTAATACTTTCACCTCCTATCTTAAATCCTTTCTCTTCCATCAACGCTTCTGTTATTGTTTCTGCATAAATATTAAATATCGCTGGTGAAATAGGACATCCCTGCCTCATTCCCCTCCCTATTGAAGTACTTTCTGTTTCTTCTCCTTCAACCCTGACTCTAATCTTTTTATCAAAGTCAAGGTTTTTAAGCAGTCTTTTATCTTTCCAATCTATTCCTATTTTGTTTAAAATACCCAGCATTTTATCCCATTCCACTCGGTCAAAAGCTTTCTCCCAATCTACAAAACAAAAATACTTACCTTTATTGACTTCTAGCGCTCTTTCTATCATCATCCTCATACATCCTATAGCATCTCTAGTCCCTCTTCCTCTTCTGAAACCAAACTGATTATCTTGCAGCTCCTTTTCTATTTTACATTCAATTCTTTTGGTTATTATTCTGGTTAGAACTTTAGCTGTATGAGAAATTAAACTAATAGTTCTGTAATCCTTACAACATTTTGCATTGTTTTTTTTTCTCCAGTGGTACCATAACAACATCTAAAAAATCTTCAGGCCATATGCCAGTATCATATACTTGGTTAAAAAATTTTGTTAGTTGCTTAACTGCTTTCGACCCCAAAATCTTAAGAACATCCACTGGTATATCATCACTCCCAACAGCCTTCCTTCTTTTCATGTCATCAATTGCTCTTTTAACTTCAGACTCGAGAATACTTGGTCCTAGCTGATCTTTCTCCATATCCTCTTCTTCATTTAATTCAATATTTCTTGGCTTTCCTTCTTTGTCATACAGCATCTCAATGTATTCTTTCCAGACATTCTTTACATTGTCTGGCTCGGAGACTATTTTACCACTTTTGTTCATGATTCCTTTACATCCTATCTTTCTTGCCTTTTTCTTGAATAGTTCCCTTGTTTTGCTATACATGAGGTCTGTACTACAAATTCTTTCACACTCGACAATCTCCTCGCATTTCTCATTTATCCACTGTTCTCTTGCTTTATCTGTTTCCCTTCTTAAAGCATTATTGAACTCCTTGTACTTTCTTTGGCCTTCTTCAGTGTTTATGTTCTTCCACTTTCTCCGCTCTTCCATTTTTTGCAGCATGGCTGCTGTGATCCAGGGTTTTTTGTTTCTTTCACCCGTTATCTTTCCTACCTTCTTTTCCATTACATCTTTAATGTTGCTATGGATGTATCTCCACTCTTCATTTACATTCTTCCTATTTTCTTCAGCTCTCCCCCCCAACCTTTCCTCCAGCTCAGTCATGATAGCCTGCTTGTTTTTAAGGAGTTCCTCTAAGTTCCATTTCTTGTTAACTCTTATGTTTCTCTTAATGCTCTTCAGTCTACATTGTGTATTTGCCACCAAAAAGTTGTGGTCGGAATTGATATCTGCCCCTGGTAGTGTTTTCACATTTTTAATGCTATTTCTAAATCTTTCATTGATTAGTATGTAATCTATCTGGTATCGTCTCCTGGGCTTCTCCATGTGTAAAGTCTCTGCTGGTGATGCTTAAACCATGTATTAGTTACAATCAATCTATTTCTATGGCAGAATTTCACAAGTTTCTCCCCTCTTTCATTTCTCTTCCCTAGTCCATATTTTCCCACTATGTTATCTTCCTGTCCCTCTCCGACTACACTGTTCCAATCTCCCATTACTAAGGTGGTGATCCTCCCTTTACCCTCCTCCTCCAATACCTCCATAATCTGTTCATACATTTCATCTACTTCGTCGTCGCCAGCATTAGTTGTTGGCATATACACTTGAATTATAAGCATTTCCACTGGCTCCATCTGAAGTTTTACAGCTATTAATCTATCATTAACTGTCACTACCTTGCTATTTCTTTCAGCTCTCTCTTTTCTCATTATAATCCCCACTCCCCTTTCCTTTTTCTCTCCTCCCGAGTAAATAATCTTAAATTCGTCTGAATTTATGTTGCCTTCTCCTTCCCACCGAACTTCACTAAGACCTACTATACCTACATTATTCCTTCTCATTTCCCTTTTTAAGTTCTCTAGTTTACCCCCTGAATTCATAGTCCTAACCAGGGCCGGTGCTAGGTTGTTCAGTGCCCGTCTGCAAAAGCGCCCCTTGACAAAAAAATCGTAGAAAAAGATACGTTGCACATTTTAGTGTAACATGAATAGAATATTAGAATAAATAAATAAATATGAAATTTTATTTGAAACAAGTTTATTCACAAAATTTTTTTTTCTTGATTTCATAGTTACAGAATTAGAAATAATTTCCTTTACATCTAATTCAGCACATACATCATTTTCAATCGTTATTAATGCATGATTTACAAGCCTCTCTTGTGAAATACTCGTTCGTAAATACGTCTTAATTAATTTTAATTTAGTAAATGAACGTTCACTGCTTGCTACACTAACAGGAATGGTCAATTATATTCTTAAAGCAATCATTAAGTTAGGTAAGGATAAATTATAGATACAATAAACTGAAGAACATCAAAAGGGTTTTGAATTTTTAATTTATCTTTACTGAAAATGTCTTTATAAGTAACTATCTCGTCATAGAGTTCTGTACCATTTATATCTTTGTTATCACCATATTTTAAAAGATTCTCTAAATCATCACAGTTTTTTCTTAGATTTTCATTGTCAATTTCTGAGAAATTATGTAAGAAACTGAAATGATCGCTATGGATTTTCAGTTGTTCAAAACGTTCATTCAACGATGCGCAAGCAGTATCCAAAATCTTGTAAAAACATTGACTCTGAATCTATCTTCTGGCATTTGCGGTGATTCATCATGATGTTCATATTGAATTTGACGTTTCTTTTTCTTCGGCAAACTTCTACTATAGATTTAAATTCTGGTTCTCCATCCACATCTTCACTAAGTTTTTTTTGCCGCTTCAAGAATGTCCTTGTAATTTGAATTTGATCGATATTCCAATACGAATGATTTTAAATTGCCAATTGATTCTAAGACAAGTGCAATGTTCATATTTTTATCTTGAAGTTGTTTGCTGACAGGATTTATTCTATTAAGAATATCATGCCAAATTATCAAGGAGCAAATAAATTTATAATCTTTTATTTTAACACAAACTTTGTGCTTCATGTTGTATTTCTTTATTGAAGTTGTCATTGTCCATAATTTCATAGAGCGCATCATACATAAACTTCTCCTAGTTGATATTGTAGAGGCTGGATTGCTTCAATTCTACATTCCCATCGGGTGTCTGAAAGCTGCTTTAATGTTAAGTTTAAGAAGTTCTTTAAAAGAATTGTCCAACGCTTCGAAGAAGATGAAAAAAAAATGTATAATTCTTGCACAGTTGCAAAAAAATTAATTGTGTCTGCATTGACTCTTGCTGCATCGTTTATCGTTAAATTTAGAGTATGAGCAGCACAGGGGATGCAAAAGGCATGAGGATTTGTGTTTAAGAGCAAACTTTGAAGCCCATTTCATTTCCCTGTCATATTTGCCCCATTGTCGTACCCTTGACCCCTCATATCCTCAATGGGAATGTTTCATTTTTTTCCAATAATTTAATTATGGTTTCGTATAAACCGTGGCCTGTAGAGCCATCAACTTCCACAAAACCTAAAAAGTTTTCCCCGATTTTGACTTTTCCATCAGTGTAGAAAACAAAACGTATGATAATACTCATCTGTTCTGTTTTACTTGCGTCAGGAGTGCAGTCCAAGATCATTGAAATGACAAAATTTTATCCCTTATTCCATTGCCTAAAATTTGCAATATTTCATTTTGACTGTCCTTACTTAAATAGTGAATGCAACCTTTTTGCAGTAGAGCTCTTTCAACGTGGGTTTCCATAACCGGGTCAAAATTACCAAACAGTTGTACTAATTTTTAAAAGTTTCCGTTATCCTTTTGATATAATGTATGTGATGATCCTCGAAATGCTAAATGTTGGCCACCAAGGAATTTTACTATTTCAATCAATCTTTCTAAAACATTTAACCAATGTTTTTTTCCATTTCGTACATGTTTTGTATTTGAAAGTCAATAGTTATTTTATTTTTCAGGTTCTTCTGAAGTTCCTTCTATTTAAAAAAAATTTTCATGTGAGTCATACTGATCTCGTGTCTATGTAAACTTTTGGATATGTTTCCCCAGTCATATCCTTTTACGAGGCTACTACTCTCAGCAGGTGTAAAAAGCTTACAAGAAAAACAGAATTTGCGGTTAACGAATAAATAAGCCATGTCCGTGTTACCAACTCTCCGTTTTCCATTTTTCTATTATAATATGTATCGCTAAATTTACGTCCATTCGTATCTCTCGGATATATTAAATTTTTCTTTTGAATAGGTCCCATTTCTGATAAAACTATTCCTAATTTGTCGTCAATATTTGGCCATTTTGCTGGATCTTCTCAATTTCCATTAACTCCATTCACTCATGCTGATTCAAGCCATAAAGCACCATAATCTCCATGGGTGTGGACGTGTGTTGTCGTATTTATTAAATATGATACATTTATGGCCGAAGTTTTTGGAAGCGGCGCCCCCCCCTTGCTTGGCACCCGCCTGCAACGCAGGCCTTTCAGGCCCACTTCTGCCGGCCCTGGTCCTAACATTCCATGTGCCTATTCTTAATTTCTCACTACTTGCTTTCTTATGAATGTTACATTTCCTCTGTGCATCCCCTAGGGTAGTCCCCACCCGGAGATCCGATTGGGGACTATTTTACCTCCGGAATATTTTATCCCAGAGAGATCCATAGAGGTATTTGCAGCTTTTCAGCCTATCATGGGAAATATAATGAGGTAGTTTCCCCTTGCTTTCCTCATCGCAGTTTCACAGAGTGATTACCCATCTGTAGCTGTTCAGATCCACATGATCATCACCTACAGAGGTACTGTGCAAGCTGCTGCCCTTGCACAGGGGGATGTAAAACCCCCAAGACTGCTTCTTAGTCTGACTCTTCCCCTCAGACCTTTCCAGCTTGGATGGTCCTTCCAGGAGAATTATGTATTAAAATTATGTAAAAGTACACAAACCCTCCCACCTCTGTAAGGTTATGCAGTCCTTAGGGAGCATCATGAATAACTTGCAACGCCAAATTAGTATTAACTAGTATAATATCTAACGATAAGTTGTATTTCAGCTGGAATATCATATGAATTTAGTTTGTCATTAATGTCATAAGTTTTTAATGTGCCGCATCTTTAACAGTATTCTGAGAAGTATTATTTTTTTAACGAAACTTTCAGAAAATTGTTAGATGTGCCGATCCGTTACGCTCTTCCTAATGATTTGTATTTTAAATTTTCATGCACATATTACTCACAAAGATTAAATTTTATACCTGTTCCGCTGTCACATGCATCTATCATAAAGAGCAATTTAGCCTGCGAATAAAATTTCCTATTCATTTTAGACCTTCCAGTCGATTTGCCTAGGTATTTTTAACTAAATAGCACTTGGTAAACAATTTTATGTATTCTTTCTTATGTTGTTGCCCTGTCTAAGTAGTTTTTTCATGACCCTAAATTCAAGTTAAACATTATGTCTGTACGGACTTCCTACTAATGTTGGCAATGCAAGAATTTCGTGGGAATCAATAGAAAATAACTCGATATAAGATTCCTCCTTTGCAGAGGCGTACCCAGGTAGTTGGAAAAAGGGGTGTTGAAAAAGTGTAACGCATTGTTTTATTTATGTATTTATTTGTTGCCCCTTTATATTTTACGTACATTTTTGGCATTATACTGACTGCCATTCATAATTGATATTGAAATCATTTGACTTGTGATAAACAATCACAAATTTCTTTACCAGCATTCCTAATTTCCTTATGTATATTACATAGACATTTTCATGAAGTAGGGATCTGGCCACGAACCCCTTTTTCCTTTGGTACACCACTGCTTCTTCGTCACATATGCATTCTGGAATTTGAAAATAGAATCCGTTTTTTTAATTTAAATTTGTTGGCATCTGCATTTATATGGATTTGCTTCACTCTGGCTGGCTGATCTGGTAAAATTGGCCGCCAAGGTGTTAAGATGGAGGGAAATTCAGTTGCGATATATAAGTTATTCTTATTGTTAGTGTCACTAGAATCAGTCATATCAATAAAATTTGAATGCTTTGTTTCCATAGTAATCAATGTCAGAAATACCTTAAATACGGCTTTAAAATTTGGTTTAACAACACTACAGTGAAATCTCTATACGTTTGTCTGTGGAATGCGTATTTTATACGTTATATTGTTGGAAATAGGTACTACATGCAGAGTTGGGGTAGAAAAAATTAAAAACAATGCTATATATCATCTTATATTGCATGTTGGATATTCAAATATTTTATTTTGGTTCATTATTTAATAATATGACAGTTTACATACTTTTATACACCATCAAAATTACTTAAATAATGTGTCTGGAATGTTTTCTGGTCTCAAAATAAATATTTTCAAATTCTTCGCACAGTCCAATGCCTCGAATGATGTTATTGCTTTTAACTCTACTTCCTCCTCAGGTTCACTACTCACTTTCAAAGCTGGCTGGATAGTACTCTCCATGATCGAACTATACTAAACAAAAGTGATGGTTTCTAAATAAGCATCTATATTTGAAAACTACTCAAATGTTATGGAACAGGGAAGTTGAAGTTATCAGTCGAAATATTTCCAGGTCTTGCCTGCAACACTGCAATATTCTTCATAATCAACATCTTAGACAAGTGTTGCCCAACCTTTTTATATGGCGGGCCGCATTGGTGGTTGAGAATCCTTCAGCGGGCTGCATTGGAAGTTGCCAATTCTTCGGCGGTCCGGATTAGAGTCTAAATTGGAAGTTACCTATATATTCTGGGGTGCCATGTAAGTGTAAATCAATTTTAAATAAGTTTTTATGATTTTTCAGATTGATTTTTCATGATAGCTTCGTGGGCAGCACAAAAACCCATTGAAGGCCGCATCCGGCCCTTGGGCCGTAGGTTGGGCACCACTGTCTTAGACAATGAAAATATAACGCCCGACTTTTTCCAGCTATTTACGATTGTGGTCTCACTGATATCCAGCTGGCCATTTGTAATCATTTCTATGCCTTGGTGAGCATTTATATTCGTACTAATTTATTATTAATATAAATTAGTATTTTCTCGACAAGCCAGCATCAGAAATTTACTTTTGGATTTTTAATAATGCCCTGGTATAACGGCTGTTAAAGTGAGGTTTAGTTGGCAAGAAAATTTTCAGTTTAATAGTCGTATTTTCCACTCTAACATTTGCCATACTTATAGTTCAAACCATATATCTCTGAAGGCCTTCGATAGAACTCAGTTTAAAGAAATCATACTGCATTGAAACAAATTCATATCACAGCAAAATTTGTATAGCCAAGAATTTTGCATCGATCCGCCAAAAACAATCCAAATTACTAGGATTGTAGCGTTTCTCAATTCAATTTAAAAGGTTTTTATTTCCATCAATCCATGCATACATTTCAGTCATTACATAGTTTTTACATTTTTTTCTACGTTATTTATACATGGCCTGATCTGATGCAGGTGTAAAATTTTTTTATATTTCAGTATAACCATTGGTAGTTCATTGCTTAAATGCTTTCTCCAGTGGTGGCGTTTGCCTGGCATTCGTCCTAAGATGGAAGGGAAACCCGGCAAAAATCTTCCAGGTTCCAAGCTATCCAGGAGTGCTCATTACCTGGATCACGAAACACTCAGGTGCCTATTCCACTATCTTATGATATATCTGCTGGTAGCTCCATTCCTAGAACACAAATTTCTTTATGTACATCTCTCTCTTCTGCCATCCACGCATTATTCTCTGCTCTTCTCACTCTCCTCCTCCACTCCATCCATCTTCCAAATCTTCTCTCCCAACTGAAATCATACATATTTGATTCTTTATTCACGTTAAAATTTAAGATACTGTTATTTCTCTCTCTAGCAATTTGAATTAATTTAATCGCTTAATTATTTTGCACATTTATAATTTAAAGGCTGAATAAACTATTATACGTAGTATGAAACACTTTCTTCCTAGATAAATATAATTTTATGATTTCATGCATCTTAAAGTCAAGAAGAAAACATCCATCAAATATTATTACACGAATACCATGCATATCGTATAAAAATCGACTAACATAAATCATGGCTATCCTACTAAGCTAATTGAAAATTATGACCCTTCCTCGAAATACGATGTATTGTTTCAAATAAATTAGTAACAGATTTTTTAGTCTTTAGGATTAATTTTCATATAAGAAAAGTATAATGGCCCTTTTAAAACAAGTTGTTTAAAAATAATTTCCCTTCTCCTCCAGAAAATATTTAAAAAATATTTTTTCAATATTCCTGTAGAAAGTTTTAGAAAATATAATGAACTCGTATAATGGTCCGGAATGCTTTTAAAAGTTTTATATTTATAACTTCGAAATTTTTTTCAGAGAACAGTCCAAAATGTTTTTGCTGTAGAACAGTGGTCAGTAAGCTACGGCACACAGGTCTCATGCGGCCCGCGAAGCTATAATGAACACATATTTTTACGAGAAAATCAAACCGATTCTGCGAATGGCGAGGGTTTCCTGTATCAACATAAACAAGGTCTGTAAATAAACCTACGAAAAGGATTAACTTAAATATTGCAGTCATAAACTGTTTTCAATACAACCCCGCCCCAGAAACTCTTAAAAGGTTGGTATTCCTGGTCGTCAAGATTATATGTGAGTGTAAATATCTTATTATATATCGTAGAAAAGACGCTCTTAATCAGTGCATTTACCCGGATTCGACACTTGAGTTACTTTCTCTGTAATTTAACAACATAAAAAAGTTTAAATTTTATTGCAAATGATTTGGTCGACTAGAGACCCCTTGCTGCAAGGGGGCAGGTACTTTAACTCGGTTGTCAGTCGAATCCTCGAGTTCCACACTCATAATCCAAGTTAATGACGGTTGTGAGGTGTGTACAGCGATCAGTTTTAGATGTGGTCCCAGCTATTTGACATGAGCCAAAAATTTTAATTCATTAATGTCGGTTAAAAGACATTTTAAAAAATGATGTGGATTCCATGGCTATAAATAACCATCGATGGGTGTCTGTAAGTAATTTTAAATCAAGGCTATTATGTATATTGAGAATATGATGCTTGAATTGAATTAATTTGCGTAATCCATTGGTCTTTCTTTTTGTCACTAATTAGGGGTGATCCGTAGATCATAAGTAGACTGCCGATTTTTAGGTTCTAAAAATTAAATTAAAACAGGCTCTTTAAAGTAGCTTAATTAGGCTTTATAAAACGTAAAATAGGCTCTAAAAACTACTTCCAAAACTGTGTCCAGTAAAAAACAACATCATTTCTGTCAACTATCAACTTTAATTCATGAAAAAGGACTGAAGCATGCAGGCAAAAATTACCAGTCAACAAAACATTATTGATTTGTGTTTTCAAAGAACAAAAATATTTGACTACTATGCATTGAAACTTGTTCTTATGGTTAAGCTATTGTTTCCTGATTTGTTTTGGCAAGTTGCTTCGTGCAGATGAGGTAGGCACATCTGGGTTCAATTTCCCAACATCCAAGTTGGCCATGTATCTGCTGAGAGCATCAGTGGTTTTGTTGACTGGTATCCAAATGTGTGAATCTCCAATGTCCTCCCGTATCCTTTACATTGCATCATCATATGTTGCACGTAATTCTTGCGTAGCATTGACTCGGAAGGTACCGACTGATGGCAGTATCGTTCTAGGAACCCCTTGAATGTTGGATATTCTAGTGTTCTGAATGGAATGTTGGCTACCGCAATTGCATGACACAAATCTGTATAAAACTGATTCTTCTTGCTGGATCCCTCAGAAGTTTTTGTTAAAAGCATTTGTTTCATCTTCGATTTGCGTTCAACATTTGCCTTATGTAGCACTCCTTGCTGAGTGAGGTGGGATTTTTTGTCACTCGAAACCTATAAAGAAAAGTTATGAAGAAATAATTAACCTTAAAAATATGGAAATAATCTAATAAATATGGAAATGGGACAAAAATATAAAATTTACTTTAGAGCTACGAAGGTCCGCAGCTGGATTTATGGACATTTTGAATAACCATGTCTATAGTTACCATAAAATGGCTCGTATAAACAAAAAAAGTAGATGGTTTTTGCCTCAAAGATGACAAGCAATTCACGGCCTATATTTCGTTGCAAGCCAGCATTATAATGTACTTACCTCCTTGTTGCATGCTTGACAGAAGATAACTTTTCCATCCGTTGTGATGTACGAGAACTCTTGTAGCTACTGACGTATTAAATAAGCTTTTGAACTTGTTACTTTATGCATTGCACTTTCACACTTCTCACCTTCACCATCTGTGGTCTGGAGATGGACTGCAGGGTTATTCTCGTTTTTCCGTGTCACACAATATGACAATGTAACAACGAGAAATTAACGCAACATCAGATTAAACCCATTGTTACATTGTCACACGACACAGGGAAATAGAATAGCACCGCCGGATGCGTGACAGGTCTGAACTGGTGTTCGCCACCTGATCATGACCGTGGTGTGAAGGACATTTTCCCAACCCTCAACTGAACATTGCACAGTCAGTTTAAAAAATGACTAGTACCAAAATCTGCTTTTATTGTTGATTTTTTCTACAAAATTAGCCCTTTTTTCGGCTTTTTTGCATGAAAAGGGCAAAAACAAGCATTAATGTCGAAATAGGCATTTTTAGACATTAACATCGAAATAGGCATTTTTAAACATTAACGTCAAAATAGGCATTTTTAGGCACTATAAAATATACGTTTTCGGGGTTAATTATTCATGAAACATATATATACAATTGTATATTCAGATATCTACTAAGGAAATAAATAGGTTTTTACCTAAAGATCCGCGGTATAGTCATAATTTAAATATTTTAAATTTGAGAAGGAGAAAAAATACTGTGCTTAGCTGGAAATCGAGCCTGGACCTCTCGCTTGCTGGGTAGGTGCCAACTATGCTGTTAAGCCAGTATGATTCTCCAATCTTGAATTGGGGGTTCCTAGTCAAGTACAGGATTTTTCTCTTCAGGTTTCTGTTCAGACTTGATGCGCTCCTGTATAATAACTCAATTCGTCAACTTTCCATTTTAAATTGCTTGAGTTAATAGTTCCGCTTTTTATCATAGTGTGATGTTGTTTTACCAACTTTTATATTAACTTTGCCAGTTATAACAAATTAACTAAATTTTTAAAAATCTCAACTCATACTACTCGCACATAAGACCTATTAATCATCTACCAGAGCTGCTTGCTGGTGATGTGATATTTATCAATTTAAATTATTCAGGAGAAGATTGAGGTATATGGTAATGGCATTCTTCATCTTTATTTATTTAAATTATGATTTTGTTTTAGTTGGTTATTTTTATAATGCCATTATTTTGACAATAGTTATCACATTATCTGTGTTATATAACTGTAGCGATCCTTTTCAGAATTTATATTGTAGAAGTGAATATAAACAAATTGTAATCATCCTTCATAGCAATGAGTATAAACAAACTTTTCATAGTTTGTAGCAAGGAGTATCAACCAAGTACTCTCTTCTAAATAAATTTGTATGAATGCAACTGTTCCTGTATCTTGAAGAGAAATTATTATTAATAATAGCAAGTTGTTTATCATAATTGATAATAATAGTAAGTTTTTATTTATCTTAAAACCTTTATATCTTGATTCCTTTATTTTCACTTGTTTTAATATTATAATGGGTGGCTGACAGCTCTTAGTATGGAGATGAGAGTTCTTTATGTACTTGTGACTGTGAGTACACAGTTTTATGGAAGTAATGTCAGCAGCTAATTTACAGACAAATGTTTATCATTTAAATTTATCATTGGGACATTGGGAAACAATGGATGGAGATATTTGAGAAAAATTGTCAAATTTCTTTATGGCAATTGAGTGACAAGAAAATATTTTGCTGGAAATGAGAATCTAACAGTTTTATCACAAATAGTTGAGCTAGAATCTGCATAAAGAACACTATTCCTCTACCATTAACTCTGTGCTAAGAACTTTTCAGCTACCCTTTATCATGCAAGAACATTAAAATCAGACATTCTTCTTAATTTTCAGGGAATCAACTGCATTAAGAAGTCAGTATGCACAAGTCGTGGAGCGTCTGTGAGATGCCAAGGCTTCACTCTTCCAGGGTTAGGTTAAGATGCTTTGCTTACAATTTAGAAATTTCATTTATATATAAAGAATGTTACATAATCATGCACAAAGAATGATAATATTTATTTGCTACTTCTATTGTACTGTTAAAGAACAATAAATTAACAATCTATATTTTTGTTTACAAGCTAATTACTTTATGAAAGCATGCTATGGACATTCCACATTATTAGAGGTGCCAACTTCCTCTAGAGGAGAGTCTTCCTAAAGCAAGGCACTATTAAGTGTCCTTCCTAAAACTATTAAGCTTCCTTCATAAAGCAAGGCAATACATTTTTAAAGCAAGGCACTATTAAGATTCCTAAAGCAATGCATTATTTAAGCTTCCTTCTTAGAAGAGTGCTGGAAGTCTTATCTGAGGCAACAGTCTTGGCAAGGTAACTACTTCCTATTTTCTCAGATAAGCACTGCCCAGAGCAAAATTTCGTTGTCTCCTTAAGAGCATATTGCTGTATACCTGCAGGTCTTATCCAAGGCAACAGGAAGTTATAGAGACTATCTCAGGAAGGTAACTTACTTCCTGTTCCTTTGGATTAGCAAGACTTAGTCTTGGGAGAGAGTATGAAAGACAGAAAAAATGACAATTTATTTGAGGTGAACTTTATTTCTAGAATTTTTTATACATTTATATACACAGTCATATATATCTGCACATTACTAGTAGGAAAATTTCTGCAGGCTTGAGGCAGGTACATAAATGTAATTCAAGTAATTCCTTGATTGTGGTTCTCTCACTGCCCCTTATTCATGCTGAGTCGGAATGGATAATTGGGAAGGAGATGATGCCTCTGGAACAAAAAATTCATTCTTTAGTTATAACTTCTAGACAGGGCAACAGCGATAGTAGAACTACTCAAATAGAGTTATTCTTGCCATTATTAGGAAATTCATATAGTTTCCACGGTCTGTCTCTCTGATATAACGGTGAGTGTGTACGGCACCCGCTATAAATATATATATGCAAATTTTATTGTGCAGTTTAATGTTTGTGGTTAATTTCTTTCAAAAGAAAGATGTATAGTGATTACTTATTGTAAAACAACCCCTACCTACGATTTGCTGTACCATCAGCGAACAAAACAAAAATGTTCTGTACCGGATAATGTTTTTCTAAATCTTGTAATGTGTGTTTTTATTATGATTATTTTGAGAGGGGGGCAATAAAAGTGGTTTAACTAAAAACGCGCTGTCACAATTTTTTGTCATACGAACTATCGCATAGGGCCACTTCACGCAAGGTTCCCTAAACTAGGTACAAAAATACGTTTAATTTCCTTAATTATTAATCCTTAATTTTTGTGAGCGGAAAGACAAAATAAAAACGTAAACTACTTCACTCAAGTGAGGTGTTTTAAATAATATCCGATTGACTAATTACAACTGATTGAAAAATAAATAAAAATCTAATATTTACAGTCATACTAAAATTACGTCAATTTGTTTATTAATAGGAAGCAGAATTTTCAGTAGATAGATTTTCTCGTAAAAATACGTCAAATTATGACGTTAAAACTAATTTGCGGAATACGAAAATCGACGTACTTAGCCCCGAATTCCAACGATGATTCAAAGTAATTTTAAAATGCAAATGATTAATTAATTAATCATATGGAGAAAATAAACACGCCTGGGATCGCACTCATGATAGATGATCACATAATTAAAACGAGCAAGATGATGTAGATCCCAATATATTGAGAAAAAATCTTTGCAATCGTACGTTCCGTTCTATTTGCTCGATTACCGATAATCCTTGAGAGCGTCCGTTCCATTTACTTCTACCGTCTTCTTCCACGAGCCGAAAGGCTAGATTTTCCTCGATGTCGAGAGGGAGAAAAGAATTTCGATAGTGATTAAAAAAGGAGCTTCTACATATAAGTGCCGCCGGTTGTTTGGCAGTCCCTCTCCAGTGTGCGTCCCCTTGGAAAAGATACAGACAGTAACTGAAGTAATTAAGGAGCAGGCAAAATTACTGGGTTATCAGATGGGCATCGCAGACTTTGTTTACAGCAGTGGATCGTTGCATCGTTTTAAGCAGCGCCTTGAACTGGTGCAACAAAAGAGACGGCGAAACAACTGAGGTTGACAAGGGAGCAATTGTAAGAGGTTGAAAAAGAATTTTTGAGATTTTTAAAAACATGATCATAGAGATGTTTATAACATGGATTAGGTCGCTCTCTTATATAGCCAGAAAAATCCACCTCGAGTGAGCCTGTGAAAGGATGTAAAAATAAAAGCCAGGATCACCCTTGCATTCTGTACAAATGCCGATGGGAGGGGCAAAGGGATTGTTACTGCGATTGAAAGCCTCGGTGCTTTAAGAATTTCAAACCATCACTTTATATTAATTATAGACACAATAGTAAAGCATGGATGACTACAATTTTATGAGTGGCTACAAATTTTCAACAAAAAGATGAAAATTGCCATGGATAATCTTCCAATTGCGAGTGCACCTTTGTCTTCAGAAGAATTTCTTGCAGTCGATGAAGAACAACCTGCAATTGGAGACATGACAACCGAGGAAATGGTGGAACTAACGCAAAGGGTATGTGCCTTCATTTGACAGTGAAAGTGAAGTAGATGAAACAACAGTTTGTGAAACTGAATATTAAGGAGGCTGAAATTTCTTCACAAAATTCGTCGATATCTTGAAGAGAACTTGGACAACAAAGACTTAATGAAGCATGCTGTAGCCTTGGATATTTCCATTTGTTGAATGAATGACAAAAAGAAAATTGCTGTTTTTTTCAATATAATGTGCAAATATAGTAATTGAAGCAAATTTTCTTTCCCTAAAGTACTATTAACCTTTATTCACTGTGTGTATCCAGATAATCCCCAAATATGTTTCTATCTGCATTTTCTTTCTTTTATATCATTGCTGTGCAAAAATACGTGTTTTCGTATGGCTTCTTTCCTCTAGACAACTGAATAATATAATTCTTTAATATTTTACTATTAAATTTGAAATTTTTTATCAATAGCACATAAGATATGCGAATAATTAGAAATACAAACCCAAAATAAATCCGGTAGGTGAACCTTACGGGCGGCATTTAAACCTAGCGTATAAGGTTTTAACCCTTTCATTGCGTACTTTATATCCATTATGGTGCCAAATAGAATCTTGAATTACCTCAATTTAGCGTCACCCACGCTTTAGCGCCAATGTCAGAGGTGAAAAAATGGTGGCACTGAATCGGGGTGTGACTATACCATTTCTATCCCCTAAGAAAATGAATCACAGCGAGAATACGTAGAATGGAGTGTAACGCAATGCATGCGATCCAAAAACAGCAAGTAGCATGAAAATGTAATGTGATAAAACACCATAAAATCACGTAAAGAAAAATAAAATGACCGCGAAAACGTTCAATAAAATGGAATTGGCTTAATTGTAATCGCACTCATTTATAAACTTCACGAAGGTTACATTTCAAAGTATTCCAACGTACGACTAAAGATATGTCCACTCACCTACTGAACTGCTGCCTGTACGATAAAAATTGAAAGCCGCAACTCCCCTCTTCTACCACTACACTGTACTTCCCCTCCAGTCGCCTCCACTGTACTCCCCCTCCAGTTGCAACTCCCCTCTTCTACCCCCTCCACTGTACTTCCCCTCCGAAGGTAGCCTGTTGGAGGGAAATTGACCCCAACTTATTTCCTACTCTCCTTCGTCGGCTCGGTTAGCGGAGTGGGTATAGTTACATGCCCCCCAATACCGAGGAAGCGGGTTCGATCCCAGCGGTGGAATCGTGCGCTCAAGTGGAGCTAGGTTGAAAAAAAACTTCCGTCGAGAACAGTGAGTGTACGTCCGCCCAGAGGACGGCAGTACTTTTTCAAGCTATCGAATCCACCGCTGTGACGAACCCGCTTCTGTATTGGTTGGGCAGTTTCTATGCCCACTGCGCAGCTGTAGCTGGCCTCTGTGGCGGGTTTTTGCATCCGTTTACTGATATGCTTAATTTTTCCAAAACTTGTATTTTTTAACTGATAATATTTTCTAAAATAGAACTAGGAAGAACTTTGTTATTAAATAAAATTACCAATTGAAAAAGTTATTCGGCAAATAAAAAATTTCCGCCGAACGAAAGCAAACTATTTTCCGAGTGAAAATATTATTAACTGGGTGAAAATTCACCTCGTGAAAATAAATATTCACCGGGCGAAAAAAAAATTAAAATAAAATATTCTCAGCTTGGAAAAATAAACCGCCTCGTGAAAAGAAATTATTTGTGAAAACATTATTCTCGGAGTGAAAAGCATACTAGCCAGTGAAAAAATATTCGCCAAGTAAAAATATTTTCGCCGCCTGAAAAAAAAAAATAATCGCTAGTGTAAAAATAAACGCGTTATAAAAAATGTTTAGCCACCTAAAAAAATTTGGCAAATGAGAAAAATATTCGCCGAGTGATTTTTTCTCCACCTAAAAAAATAGCTGAGTGAAAAAATATTCACGTAGTTAGTAAACATTCGCGTTATGACAATTGTTCGCCGTATGAAACAAATTTCGTCGAGTTAAAAAATTATTCGCCGGCGAAAAAATATTAGACGTTTAAAAAAATAATCCATCGAGTGAAAACATTAATAGCCGCATGAAAAAATACTAGGCTGCGAGAAAAAAAATTTCAACGAGTGAAAACACGCATACTGAAAAAATAAACCGCGTTATAATTATTATTAGCAGAGTAAATAAAAAAATATAAAATATAAAACAGTACGCCGTGTTAAAGAAATTTCGTCAATTGAAAAAATGTAAAATTAGTATTTGCCGAATGCAAAAATATCCATGAGAAGATATTATTCATCGCGTGAAATTATAAATCTCCGCGATATAAAAAATTATTCGTTTGAAAGAATTTTCGTCGAGTGAAAAAATAATCCGAATGAAAAAATGATCGCCGCATGAAATTACTATTCGCCAAATAAAAAAATATTCGCCGTTTGAAAAAATAAATTCGTGAATAATAGTTCGCCGGCGGAAAAAATATTAGCCAAGTTATAAAATAAAACTCGTTATGAAAAATGACTCGCAATGTGAAAAAAATAATCGCCGACTAAAAACATATTCGCCTACTGAAAATATAAACCTTCCCGTTATAAAAATGTATTCACCGTGCGAAAAAAATATTCGCCGAGAAAAAACATTCTCCAAGTGCAAAAATACTCGCCGCGTGAAGAATTTATTCGACGAGTGAAAAAGTATTCGATGTGTAAAACAATTTTCCGCTAGAAACATTATTCGTCGCGTGAAAAAATATTTGTGAAAAGTTAAACCACCGCGTAAAAAATATTCGCTGCGTAAACAATATTCGCCGCGTGAATAGAATATTCGCCTGGAGAAAAAAATTATTCACCTCCCGAAAAATAATTTACGACAGGAAGAATAATTGATACGCGGAAAAAATTAATTACTGGAAAACAATGTACCGCCTGAAAAACAATAAAAAATTCTTAATTTATCTCAATGTAGTTCTAAATAAACCTCAGAGACCAATAAACACACTTATAGACAAAGGATAGACTTGATAAAATTACTGAAATTCGAGACAGAATTAGAAAAGTCATTGTTAAAAATACAGCATTAATCCTGCTAGGAGGTCAACCAAATAGAATATTTGAATTACCTAAGCAGAATGGAAGATGAAGTTCAGCCATCAACTCATGTTCAAACTGACAACATTGGGAAATATTCTAAATGGGCCCAAAAAAGAGAAAAATGCAAAAGAAATCTCTGCAAGTTATTATGGACAGTAAAATGTCAGAAATATAGCATTCATTTTTGTTATTAAATATGATTTTAATTTGGATGCACAATATTCTCAATAGTGAATACTAGTATACAGTAATTACTCATTATACCTTGTTTCGCATATACATTGTCCATCAATTAAGGAACATGTTTTGTTATAACTTGCATCGCTTTGCATATACATCATTTGTGAAGCGCCTAAAGCAAAATTTTAGGAATTCCAATCTGGTACATAAATTTAACTATAATAAAAAATCCCTCTATTTGTCTTTTTAATTTCATGTTTATTATTATTTATATAATTTAATTCAATTTTGTGTTTAATTTCATTTTGCAGCCCCATCTGAGCCTTATCCTTAATAAATGGCCAAATGTGTGTGAGCAGTATATGCAATAATTTCAGCTTCACTTAAATATGTTAGGTACAGAAATTCCATTCATTACTTATGCATTTTCGCTAGTAAGGCTTCGTCTTAATTTTGAGCAAATGCACATTGAGCATTTTTTATAAAAATACAAATATTATAATTTCATAACTGCAAATAACTGTATACAATCATATGATCTTTGTTATGGTGATTTTGAAGTAAAAAAATGTACAAGCCCAGGTGGGTGATTTTATTCGTTTTAACATAGCATGTCTAATGTACTGTATTTATAAGTATTATTTGGGATACAAATGTGTCACAAAATATCTGCCAGGAGCATAACTTCTACTTTTATCATTGCTCTTACGGGAAAATAGATTTCACTATATGTTGTTTTGTTATAAGCTGCAGTTTTCAGGAATGCATCTCCGATGTATGGTGAGGACTTACTGTATAATTATTTAAAATATTTTTTCTTTACTATTGTGCTATTTTCCTATGCATGAAATGAATAATTTATATTTTTTAATTAAAATAATGGAATAGTATGTGCTGTAATATTTTTTAACATATATTGTTATTTTATTTGATTTATTCTAATTCTGTTACAACAAATCTGTCTTATAGATATCTTCAATTCAAAATTGTTAAATGGCTTCTACTGTCCTACATTTACTTAAGCTTATCCTTCATATATACATTTTTTAAATAACTTTCTTATCTACAAAAAGCAACTGTAAATACCTTTCATAAATTGCAGAAGTTTCTGGCATAATTTGAGATTTTCGTGGTCACTCCTGTTGACATCCAACATGAAGACTCATCTGCTATAATGAGTTAATCACCAGAAGGGCAGTCAGTGAGACTAGAGAATGAGAAAAATTCTGAAGTTGACCAGAAATCAAACTCTCTCCAGCAGGTACTTTAACAACTACCAAGCCAATATAATTCTCTACTATCTATTTTGCAAACATCTTTAAATTTGGAAATGATTGAAGCACACACCTTTTATCAATTATAAATTATCACCAATACTTGGTAAATAAATTACATGAGGAAAAAATAAAAACATCAAAAGTCATAGGAAATAAAAGTAACTGATTTTATTAATCGATCATGGTTTTAATTGAAATTAGAAAATAGCACAATAAAAACCATATTTAATTGAATATAATAATACTACATTCAAATTTGTGACTAAATCCTCCAAAACAAACTTTGGGTGCCTAGTAGCATTCTTTATACATTGTATTTATGACTAATCAACCTCTTGGAACACACATGAAAGGGAGGAAGGAAACTAGATGCCGACATTAGCCTACTATTTATGAAGAGTATGAAGGAGGCCAACTGCTTAACATCCCTTCCAAAGATCAGAGCACTAACTTGGGCAGCCTCCTCAAACCACAAAGTAGGGGATGGATGTACCAGGTAGAAACATCCGACCTCCACTGGATTAAAACCTGTGACCACTGCATGGAAGTCCTATACTCTAACCACTCCACCACTACCATCCCTATTCTTTATACTTCCTTCCTACAACAAGTTGTAAGCACTTTGATACACATGGCATGGTGATGATAACACTGGATAACAAAAGAAAACTTTTTTGTTACATGGTAAGAAGATGGTTATTCTTATAGAATCTTTCGCGCTGATTTAAAATCTGTTTACCAAATTTTTCCATCACCCAGGGTTTTTAAGTAATCGAAAGATGTCATTCAAATTAAAGGTATTTTTATTATATGTAAAAAAATCTAGTATATATTTACTAACCTAAAATGTGGTTGATATGGATTGTCTGCTGAACTTTGCTTGAGGAACATCCCTTTTAAGTGTCCAGCAGTAGTCAGCCAACATTTTTGGGCTTCATTTTCCCTGGTAGCGGTTTTCCATAGCAGAGATGTCCTTATGAAAGCGTTCTCCATGTTCGTAGCTCACAGCCCCGAGGTTTTCCAGAAAAAAGTCCAAATGGGAGTCCAAAAAGTGTATTTTTAGAGACATTACATCCCACTGCTCTGTAGGCCACAAGAAGCTCACTCACAAGTTGCCTTTAGTTTTCTGCCTTGCAGTTTCTCAGAAAATGGTGACTACTTTTTTGAAAGATGCCCATGCAGCTGCTTCAGTTTCATTCAGTTGGCTTTCAAACAAAGCATCCTTCATCAGTTCCCTTATTTGAGGACCCACAAATATTCCTTCTTTGATTTTTGCCTCACTAATTCTCAGAAATTTATTTTTCAAGAAGAGAAATACATGCCCATTATGATCCATCGCTTTTACAAAATTTTTTATCAAGCCTAGTTTAATGTGCAATGGCGGTAAATAGATTTTTTCAGAACTAACCAGTGGCTGACTAACAACATTTTTCTTTCCTGGAGTGTTTCTCTTTTTTGCCATTGCTTTTTGATGTAGTGGTTTTGTCTATCTCTGCTATCTCATTCACACAAGAAGCAACAGAATTTGGTGTATCCAAGCTGTAACCCAAGTAACAGGGCAATCATTTTTAGATCTCCACAGACATGCCAAGAATATTTTTCATACTGGATACCAGAAGTTTCATGTTTTCATACAATTCCTTCATGTGAGCAGCATGAGCTAGTGGAACAGATGGGTACTTGTTTCCATTGTGAAGCAGGACTGCTTTTAAACTCACCTTTGAGGAATCTATGAACAAACATCACTCCTGAGGATTGTGTTGCTGCCCCAAGGCCTCCAGTAGAAAATCAACATCATTGCAATAAACTAGATCTCCCTCTTTAGAAAATAGATGTTCAAATTGCTGTTGACGTTTATGGAAAAAACATATTTTAGCACCCTGATCAAGAAGATTCCAATCTTTTAATCTTGAAGTTAAAAGTTCTGCTTGACTTTTAGATAAATTAAGATCATGAACCAAATCATTTAGTTCAGACTGAGGTATCAAGTGAGGGTTAGAAGAAGTTGGGCTTTCCATAAATGCTGGGTCATTCAGTATTTCATCTCCTGAGTCACTCCGGTCTCGACATCACCATCATCTTCTTCATCTAAGGTCCATGTTTCTGGTGGCTTAGGTATATGAAGCTCTGGACCATGGGACACATGATAGCTGATGGAAGATTTGGATATTTTACATTGTTTAGACTTAGATGTAATTCCAGATATGTTAGTCGAGCAAAAATAGCAATCTGATGAATGGTCCTTAGGTTCTCTCCAAACCATGGGAACTGCAAATGGCATGTGACGGGAACCTTTAAGCCAGTCAGTCAGTAGTGTTACACATGAAGCACAACAGATGTGAAATGCTTACAAATTACTTAAACCTTCCAATTTGCATTCTCTGCTTCAAAAATTTTCCATGCATGTCAAATGATTCAGAGCACTTACAAAATTTGAAATGTATTGTTTAATCCTAACGTGACGTCTTAATATTTTATTCCCACCATCATCTGCTGCTGTGAACAAACCAGAATTAACAGTACCTAGGTTCAACCTTCTCTTCCTCATCTAATATTTTTTAGCCCTGCACACGAACTCCTCTTTACTCTCACACCCACGTTTGGAGGGGATAAAGGATTTTTTCCCTCACCCCTTTTTGGAAAGAAAAACATGAAAAAATAATTTGCTCTTGCAATTAATTATAGAAGGCTTGTAATTTTTATTGTTCTTTATCTTGCTTGCATAACGTACAAAAAGTATTCTAAGTACAGAGAAATTTCTAAGTACAAAATGTCATATTTGCAAGTACAAGTTTCATTGCAATAAAGGAGAATTTGAAATACCAATTTCTTTTATTTTCCAGTCACTAAGTCCATACACCTGACCCGGCCACTATTTTAGGTATTCTAACACTTGGGGTGTTTTTTAATACCGTGTGTTCCATCTTCTTCCTGTATGCTCTCTTCATTACACCTGACAAGTGGTAACACCTCTTCTGCTTTTCAATCCTCAGCAACTTCTTTTCATTACACTGGACTGCTTTCCACATTCAAATAGATATTCTTCTCCTTCACCAAAAACAAATCCTGACTTCACCCTAATAGTAGCCCCCCTCATAAAAATGCCTCCTGTTGGTCAAATGATTAAATAAAGGAGTAATGTATTCCATGAATGCAAGAGAAATGATTATGCCAGCAGTATTGAATCAAAAACACATTACACAACAAACAAATGCTGATGAATCATTAAATTTTGCATAAAATTAGTTTTCTCAATTCCAGAATTACATTGAAGAATAACTTCTAACTCAATTGCTAGGATCACAAATTTAATGCACCATTAGCAAACAAATTCAATTTTAAGCATTTTTTCATTAAAGAAATTATTTCGTGTGTCAGCAAATGCATGAAATTACACTGTATTTACTTAAGTACTTTTTATTCTAGAAATTCTTCAATGGCATAACAGGAAATCAAAGGGGATGGAGTTTATTCAGCACTTCTGGGAGTAATTAAAGTTTTGATTACTTGGATTAAAGAAATTTTAGACTAATAACCAAATGATTAAGGGGAGAAGAGAGCACCACAAATACTAATTTGTTCATACATGAAATTCAGACTGTGACTCTACGATATAAAACTGATTAACAGAAACAACCACCATTTAAGAGAGAATTTTATGGATTCAAAGAAACGAACTAATTTGAATACTTTTTCTTTGAGCAAGTTCTATTCTTACAGTCAGGTAAATACAGTAAATGTATAAAATTCAATGATTCAACATTACCCAGAATGTCAGCAATGATTACGTTGTCAAACTCAACACTGCAAGCAGTATTAGCTCACCATTCATACATTACATTGCCCTTCTGATGGCTTAACCCTTTTATGGCCTAATTAATAATTCTTGGTAAATTCAGTAAAAATTGTTTTTACTATTAAAATTGATCAATATTTATAAATGTTTTTAATTTTACTTTTTGTTTTGTAACCTTCCTTTAAATATCTGTTTACTACATTAATTGATTAACTAGTTATTACAATATATTTTTAACAGTTGACATTTGGAGAACTGACAAATCAGAAACTATAGTATTTTATAAAATATTTGGATATGTATAATTAATGATAAATTTCAAGAAATCCTTCTCAGAAGAGCTGTGAAAAAATCAAAATCTCAAGGTATACACCAAAATTATTAATCAGCTTACATAAAAAGTTGAGTAATACTTGATTGAATTTTCCAAGTTCTTAAATGATAGACAGCAGCAAACAAAATTAGGAAATTAAATTAAATTTGATGTGATTCATTTAGTGGAAAATATCATCACACAATGGCCACAAAAGGGGTTTATCTTAAACAACTCAACCAGCAGGAGATCATGATGGGTGACCATCTTTAGAATTGAAATACATCTCTTACAATTAGATACCAATCAGAATAACTACACTCAAGTTATTGATATTACCAAGTAGAAACGAATGAGCTTCTCACAATATTTATTAGCAAACAACTTCACATACCAAATTAATTTAACCGATAGTTAATCGATAGAAATCTGTTTTTCAATAGGCTTTTTAGACAAAAGTCTCCATTTTCTGGAAGGTGAAGAGAAATGCATCTTTCAATCAACTACCGCCATGTAATTTTTCTGATTATATTCAAATTTAATTTCAATTAAATGCTACATTAACCATAATTCTCTTATAATTGTGAACAGTCCAGTTATTGAAAAAGAATTGTATAAAAGGTAAATGAAATGTATGCAAAGGTCTGCTTTTTCATTCTGCAAAATTTAACTGCTGTTATTCCATCAGTGTGTATAAAAACCGGCAAAGAGCAAGATCTTAAAAATTTAAAAGACACCTAATATTCATTTTGAATTTTATGTATAATTTCATACGTCATTTTTATTCATAATACAGTCGAACCTCCTCCCAAATCCGTCAATATTGGGACATGACTGGAGTCGGATTAGGGAATTTGCTGAATTACAGGAATACATAACCATCAAGTTAAGCCGAGCCTGTCCCTTCATAATATTATGTGTTGTTGACTAGTAGATTAGAAAATCAACAAGTGAACTGCACGGAGTGATATTTAAACAAAATTACAATAATAAAGGAATAAAAAACATTTAAGGTATGAAATGTGTTTTATTCCTCGGTAAGCTGTACCTTAAATGCTGCTTTAATTCTGCTTCCAAAAGTACATTTGCACATATCGTATTCCTTCAAAATTTTGAAAACCAAATGTTGCTGAAGATGACTTAGAAAACCATTGGTAGCTGTGTATATTGGTTTCTGAATGATGATTTTGACAGTGTCAGCGTAATCTGTTTGTTTACCCACTGATACAAGCAATTGAAAAACTCCCCTGTAAAAGCTGATTTTTAAAGTAAAGGCAGCGAAAAATAAGTGCAAGTTACACGAATATCTTCCTATAAAAATATTTCATCTCATCTCCCTTAAATAATATTTTTTCATGGATATTATTCTCCCATAGTGCGTGATGCAACGAGACTCACTTCAGAAGTCTCTTTCAGAAAATATGATAGTAGGATTAATGCAGATTAATATTTTAGGAACAAAATATATTAAAAATAAATTATTGCTAACCAAAATAATATATGTACGTATATATAGTGAATCAATAGTGCTTTTTTGACTTGTTTTTCGTTTATTTTCAGAGAAATTTATTGCAATATCACATTCTGTGCCATTTAAATCATGGAGGAAGTCATATTTGAATTATGCTTGAGATGGTTAATATATATTGCAACACAATACAATGAACTTAATGATCGATGGTTATATCCAAATACGGTTCATGGGAATCATGAATTCGTGGACTATGCCAGATTAGGGGAGTTGCCGGATTATGGAGGTTCAACTGTACTATGATTTATCATATAAACTTTATCGTGTTCCTTATAACAAATCAGGAACCAAGAGGAGAAAAACCATGAGGGAGGAAAATATGCGACTGAATATTTAATTTTATTTAAATTGGAATGCTGCATTAGCCATAATTTCTTTCATAATTTTTAGCACTCATTATTGACAAAGACTTGATCTAGCTAAAAGTGGCTGAAAACACAGCATTCACTTACCTCAATAAAACCTTAGGTGGACATGAGGTGATTTAAAATGATCTTAATTGCAATTTTTTTTCATTTAATAATGGTAATCTTAAAAAGTAAAATGAATCTCTTTAATCATACAGAACAGGAAAACTTATATCAATATAAAAAATCTTAAGACCCTTGACATTTTCAGTATTATTCATCTTGGCTAGTTAATTTGATTGTGAATTAAATTAGGTAATTTTGTGTGTGAAAATGTTTATTTCACAACCAATCAGTGTGGAGATGCTTCTCTATTTTTACAGAGGAAATATTGAAACCTTTTTTCACTGCCAAGAGAGGTGATGACCATTGATATCTATCACTACAATATTTAAGCAGTGTCTAATTTTCTTAGGATGGCGCAAAATTTTATTTTGATTGTTCAGGCAAATACATTCCCAATATTAAAACAATCTCGCATGCCTAAAAGCAATATTATTGTGCTAATCATTCATGTTTTATGAAATGATATTCTATTCACAGAGTAATACTTAATAAGAATATCACAATGAAAAAATAGATATAATAACAGTAATTTTACTGCAATTATTTAAAAATTTCATGCAAATCTGTTGAATGGAAAAAAGATAAAAATAATTGTCTCCATGCTTCAAAATCCCAACTTCTGTTTAAATGTTCTCCGTCTGTGGGATAGACTAGAATTTAAATCACCTCCATCGCTTGCTGAAGGACTAAATGAATACATAACACATCTACAGCCCTTTACCATCTTTGTCCTGCCTCACTCATTCTAACAGTGACTCTCGCCCTGTGAACGGCTCTGTCTCTCAGCTCTCAAGAAGCGAATAGGTAGCTACTATAATTTATTTTTATTTTTGCCCTTAAATATGGACTCTAAGTGTAAATCATGTGATATGGGTGGTAAAACTTCTAAGAGACCGAGGCAAGTTTTGTTGTTGGAGCAGAAAGTGGAAATATTAAATTGCCTAGGACGTGGCAAATGTGCAGCATCTGCTGGTAGGTATTTTGATATGAATGAGTCAACCATGAAAACAATAAGAAATAAACGGTGCAATACACATTGCACAAACTTTCTCATATACGTACATATATACGTTTGGTCGACTGTACACTTATAAAAGAAAAACGCTTATAAATCAAAGTTAACCATAGTTTAGCATATATTTTAATGGCACTGGTCGATATTTAGTAATTTTTTGGGACATATGGCTTAGTATTATTTGAGACATCAGGCTGTATGAATGGATGGATTGTAATCAAAATCCTTATAGCCATTTTTGAGTAAATCGAAATTCAAAATATCCTACAATAAAGTACCCTGTGCAATATTGTTCATCTCTTCAGAGTGTCTATTATGAATGATATTATCCACAAATATGATATATCATTCGATTTAGTTTAACCATATAGGCTGTAATAAAATTTTGAGTGGATTGAGGCGAAGGCGTGACATCATAGGCCTTAGGTAAGGTAGCTTAGCATACATTGTAATGCCACTGGACGCCATATAGCGATTTTAAGAGATATATGACTCATGTTGTATTATTTGTGACATCAGGCTCTACAATTGGATTGATTTTAATAAAATTCTCTGAAGTCACTTTGCAGTAAATAAATTTTTTTTGAAAAATCGCCAAGAATAAACTACCCTTCATTTTTGTGCAAAATCATTTTTATGAAAAAAGTATCTGCAAAAGATGATATATTGCACAAATATGAGATATCATTCTATTTTATGTATGCCTCGCATACTTCTAGCAAGAAAAGAAGAGGAGCTACAAAAAATGATAAATAGACTAGTGATAACAGATAGAAAATACGGTATGGAAATAAATACAGAAAAATCCAAGGTCACTCGAATATCAGGTAAAGAAGAGAATCTGAACATAAGTATTGGGGGAAAGCCTTTAGAACAAGTTTCAGAATATAAATACCTTGGAAGCATCATAACACGAGAAGCAAAATGTATGGATGAGATCAGAACTAGAATAGGAAAAGCAAAAGTGGCTTTCAGGAGAAAGAAACAACTACTTACAGGGAATATAAGGGAAGATATCCGCAAGAAGTTGATAAAATGCTATGTATGGAGTATAGTTTTGTACGGGGTAGAAACATGGACGCTTAGGAAAAATTACATCAAATACTTGGAAAGCTTTGAAATGCGGACTTGGAGGAGAATGCTGAAGATAAAATGGACAGATAGGATGTAAAACGATGAAGTGTTACGAAGAGTAGGAGAGAAGTGAATGATTATACAGACTATCAGAAAGAGGAAGGCTAACTGGGTTGGGCATTACCTGAGGAGAGAGAGTATGATTAAAGATGTGTTAGAAGGAAAACTAGATGGGAAAAGGGAAAGAGGTAGGAAAAGGTTTCAGCTGATAGACAATTTGAAAGGGAAAGAGAGTTATCAAGATATGAAGAGGACAGCGGAAAATAGGAGTATATGGAGAACCAGGTTTAACCAAGAATAATCATGGACCTGTCTACAGACAGACTACCTATGATGATGATAGGTAGCTTCTCTACAGAGATATGTAATTATTTCTTTCTTATGGGGGCTCTGCCCCAAAACTCCCGTATTTTTAATTTTTATTTATAATTAAAAATTACGGGAGTTTGGGGGCAGAGCCCTCATAATAAAGAAAGAAATACTAATCATCAAGAACAAAGATACTAAAGAATACTAAATCACCAAATTCGACATTAGTGGTGAAAAAAATTAACTAAGAAATCGATTTTAAAATATTATTTATCAATTTTTTATATTGGTGGCGAAAACAAAGCGATATATCTCAAAATACTTTGAAAAAGAACATTCTCATCTTTAATACTGTGTTGCCATAGAAATTCAGCCAAGTATGAGTCTACCATGTTTCTGTTTGTACCACATTGCCTCTTGTTCCTTTCTTTTTAGCGGATTTCCAGGTTCGTTCAACATTTTGAGTGTTGAGTGTACGAAATAGTACTTGTGATTGACGCTTTGATGTTGGAATCCTTCCTCTGATAGTTTGCAGTAAGCTTGCCATTTGTCCGGCAAGGTAATAGAACCTTGATCAATTTTGTCATTAATGATCGAAATCAAAGTCATAGCGCTGCGGTCAGAAACTTGAACCAAGAAACATTCTTTTGTCTCTCGGTAAATACCGCCGAATACCCACTGTTGACGTAATATTATTCCAGTATGGTTTTTTCGACGAGCAAACAACGTTTCGTCGATTTCAACTGCCATTCCAACAACACAACCAATTTTTCCCGTCTGCTGCGTTAACTTCAAACATAGTACACACATCCCTCATTATACATGCACCAATCAACGGTAGTGACATGACTCATTTCAAGCTCTCTTTCACAATATTTTATCGATGTCATCTCCATGGCCCATGAATAGATAAACGGGTAAACAGTAACGCAATACGAAATTTCATGCGAGAAGCAGAGAACCATATATCGATCCTTAACCAGACTTCCTTCCGACATTCCTTCTTTCTGCATCTCCAACGCGTTCTTACTGTGTTATTCAACTTAATTTCATGAGGAAACCGTTCTCTATGCAGCAAACCTTTGTCTTGAAAAAACCGAATTGCACTTTCATCAGGAATACTTTCAATCAATCGGATTAAATTCATATTCGTAAATATCTGAAGGGATGAATAAACTTTATTTATTTGAATGTTTACTTAGTGTCTCGTAGGCAACGATAACCTAACAAAGTTATCATTTGCGTGGGGTCGTATAACGGAATAGTTCCTTGATAGTGCCACATCTGGTCGAATAGGCATATTAACGTTATGGAGTTTAGGTAGCCTCGGTTGAAGAGTTTAAATGGGGATAAGATAAATTTATTCTCTGTCACTAAATAAGCCGAACATGACGCCAAGGCAGGTTTTGCTTGTTTATGATAGGCTGGAGTTGGGACCTTTTGTAAAAGACCAAACTTGTAGCTAGCAATACACTCGATGCATAATTAATAAATTTTTAGTGAACATTTACAGTTTCATTTAAAATAGTGTAATAACAATAATAAAATTATACACCAAACAGGCTAAATATTACATTTATTATTGTATGTACAGAAATTTCAATTCAAGAAGAATATTTTATAAAATATAAACAAACAAAACAAAGTACAGCCACGTCTAGTTTAGCGCAATTGGTATCTCGGGACAAATTTTAATTTGTTGAAATGTATTTATTTTCTGAAATATCACGCGGTGTAGATGTAGCGTTAAAATAAAACTATTGTATGATAAATATCAAGTTAAGAATTTTCTATGCTAGGCTATATTAAAATATAAATCCAAGTTTCTAAGGACCAGACGCAGAAAATGCTCCGCTCAAGTTTCTTTTGCCCATGTGACGTTAGGAATTCAGATCATATTTTCACGTATTAAGAACACCAACGATCTATAACCAGTTCTCGGTTACATATAGCTTGATAATATTAATCTTTCATAAAAATACTACATACCAAGCCTCCGTCGATGATCTTATCACCTTGCTTCGTATCTATGATCGAAGTTACAACGTGGACCATCAAACCAAAATTAGCTGAGATCCTCGCTACTCAGAACTTTTCCAACAAATGCGCTTTGATTCAAAAGAATAACGAAAAACGAATGAGGTTTGTAGAGGCGTAGAGGGCAGCATAGTCACAGCTGGTCACAGCGCTGTTTGAAATGAATAATGTAAGATGACTTTTATTTTGTAATATCTAATAATTAATACTGAGGCTATGGAGTTTATTTCATAGATTATTTTATCACTGCCATTATATTTTCTTCATTTTTTTAAATTTCTTAACTTCTTCCTAATATCCCATATTATGCCTATTTCCATCTTTTATTTTGTAGACGAACATCGTTGTTGGAACGCCAGAGAAAAACATCAATAAAAATTCCTTTCTTCTATTTAGATAGATTAAGTATTTTACGGCAGATATTTGCGAATACTTGAAATAAAATGAGATTTCTGAAATTATTTCTTTGCATAATCATAGTTAGGGTTACGATGTGGAGATAGGTTTGAAAATCGCATAAGTTAAAATTATTCATGAGCAACTATATTTTTTTAACTTATGTATTCGTTTATTCATATTCTTCCCATATTATTCCGGTCTTACATTTAACTTACATGTGACCATTATAATTAATTTAGAAAATAGTATATGGATATATGCCTACAGGTATAATCCAATTAATGAAGACATTTCTTTCAGTCAGATATGTATTACCACTGAGGATGGCTCTGCAAACAAATACTACATCTGGATTTTAAACTCTGCTATATTTAGCTTCAGCATTAATGTTATGGCAAGTATTAATACAAGTTTTTGTAAATATGAATTTAAAAAAATATGTCAAGTCCTTTTAAAATGATCGTAACTTTTCAAAATTGCTCTGGATTTTTAAAAAGATTTTCAGGGGATGTTGTGAAAGAATAAACAAATAGTAAATAATACCCATATTTATGTATTAATTACAAGTGTATTATAATTCTACATGTTTTAAAAGTTTACATATTTATTCATTTATTTTCCACATATTTTTTATAATTTACCTAAAGTCTAACAAAACTGGCAACAATGTTTCAATGTACTTGGTTTACAAAGGTAACCAATCATAAAAATGGGGTAAAAATCACAATATTCAACAACTTGCCACAAGACTTCCATAGAAATGATTTGCACACACGCAGACACACAAATATACAAGTGGCTTATTCCTTCAGTCGATCTATTAAATAACTTTCCCTTCACAAAACATTCATGAACCAAGGATTAATACAAGTAAACATTAATACTCTGTTATGAAAAAGCTCTCCGAACACTTATACCCTTTCCCAAGAGATCTCTAGAGCAAGTTAGTGAAATTATTTTCCATTTAATTCATTTGATTAAATTGTCGTTTAATTTAAGCATTATAAAAGCTATCCTGACAAAAAACTTTTCTTCTTTTGCTATTATCTGATGCTTAACAAAGAATTACTTGATGATTTTGGCAATGAAAATTGTTTGTCTCCCAAGATTTACAGGGAAAATAATGTTAATCATTGTTCTGTGATTTTTTAAATTCACAATGCTCACAGAATTTCATTCCAATTTTTAAACGTTTAAGTTTTAAATACAGAAGATTAAGAGGTAGCATAATCATATTAAAACCGAAGCTTTGAACTCAATAAACCATTTTTAGAAGAAAATACATTGCTTTATATACCAAGTAGGAAAAAAATTTAAAGGGAGAAAAATTTAAATTTTGAAGATTGGTAAAAGTATATTACAAAGAAATGGGATAAATAATTATTTTCATGCACTAAAAAGAAATGAGCCACTAATTGAACTCAGCAAGGTTTGAAAAGACAAGAAGAGCTTTTTCAGTATTTTACAATATGGAAATGAGTAAGTATAGAAGTTATTTTATGGAGAGAAAAATAAATGTTTGTGGAAAAATGTTAGGAAAATATTTTTCAGACATGCTATAGGAATGCTGATCATTTGATTAAAACTATATTTGCTTATAAATAATATTTATGAT
The DNA here is from genome assembly GCA_028673005.1 of Tanypteryx hageni. Lineage (NCBI taxonomy): Eukaryota > Metazoa > Arthropoda > Insecta > Odonata > Petaluridae > Tanypteryx > Tanypteryx hageni. The sequence goes on along the minus strand of CM054113.1, from coordinate 198,388,039 downwards.
AACAATCAGGAGAATACACAGAAACTGGATCAAATGATCTTTGGATTATTTAGCAAACTTAGCATTTGAAAATTTTTCCATATTCTCTGGAGCATTTCGAAAATCACTTTAACTTTCAAATTAAGAGGTTCAAGATATTCAGTTTACTTGAGTTGTGAGGAGAGTGAATAACTAGCTTTCAGAAAAAAATAATTTCTTGTTATGTATGAGCGTAAGAATGCTGCGAATTGGAACTATGAGCATGAATTAGGCACTTATTGGTCTTATAAACAACATATTTCACATGGTTGGAATGGTTACATTTAGAGAAAAATATATTTATTTTAGTGAATTGTATTCACAGAGGCACTTGTTATCCATCATAGTTAACCACTATTACAGCACCCTTAATCACAAAATAGTGTAACAAATATTTAAACTTTTAGTGAGTAGGCCATTTATTTATTTTGTAGGGAAAACTGGCTCATAAGCATCATAGAAAAATAAATCTGCTATTTAAGGTAGAATTCATTGAGTCAACATGCTTTTAAAGCCAGGATTCTATAGATGTTAAACCATGGACAGCTTTCTTCTATTACAGTAGGCCAACTTATTTGATAAAATTATTTTTGTGAAAAGAGTTTTCAGATTGAGGTATGAATTTAGACACCTGTACGAGCAGAAATAAAAATAATTTTCAAGTAAAATAATGTCACATCATTAATTAAACCTGTACATTAACTATAACAGAAAAATTCAATTTTAATTTCCTGAGAATTTGAGAGTTAAAAGAATTTACTATCAAAATGATTGTGAACGGTACAACTGATATGCCAATATGATCTAAGGAATGTAAATTTATCATTTTTCTGGTAATGTTACAAACTTAAGAAAACTTTCTCAAGGAAAATGTAACTAATAATAACTCCCCAAATACATTCTATTTGGTAGAACAGTGCTATATTAGGTTAAAAGATATAAGAAGCTTAGTTAAGTTTTCATTATTAGATTTAGTATAACCCTTAGAGAAATATTAATGCATGCATGCATTATTGCTTTGAAATAACCAGCTTAGAATTGTGAGATCTTAGAAAATAGAATTTATAACAATGAATAACTTCAGACCAAAATACTGAAGCATCATTTGGCCTGCCACATTTATTGGCTTTTATAGGAGAAAATTTGAAATTTTGGGAAATGATAAAATTTATAACTCATGTATGAGCAAGAATATTTAAAAATACATCTGTTGCTTTTTTGAAAGAAAAGATAAAGCAAGTAATTTAACTGAAAATAACAATATATTACACCATTTTATTACTAAAAATGCTCAATGTCATCTTTTTAAATATCTCATAAATCATTTAGTATCAATTTTGAGAAAACAGACAACATAATAAGCAACAGTAAAAAGCAAACCCTGAAGGTGTGTAATTAAGTCCAGACAAATGTAGATGCCAAGACTATCAGGCTTGAAATATTTTAATCATATTTAAGTACTGACTGGGTAAACCCATAGTGTCATTTGTTGGACATTTTTTGTTTTCAGTATAAAAATAGATGAGATGGCTAAAAGCTATGAAAATGTTTGGAGAAAGAAATACCTAGCAAACAAATAAGGAAAACATTGCCATAGTCTAATGCAAAAAGAATGTGCAGTAGATTTATGCAGCAAAGCTTTCTTTTGAAAGTCGGTGAAAAAATGAAAACAATACATGACGTTGTGTCAAAAAATATCGGTATCAATTAGTCCATCCTTGTAACACCTTGCATATAAATACAGCACAACCATCAATACCCCTAGCATAACATGTGTTTTTCCATGAAGACAATGAATGCTTCCATCCACAAAGTGGGCATTTAAACAGCACCTAGTGAAACATCTTCTTCATCTGCATGAATTAACCTATGTTAATAACAGCACCAGCGCAAGGGGGCAAGGAAATTCTCATCTCATACCTAATCACAAATAAAATGTGTCCGCTACTACATTTTCTAATAGATTATCCAATTCCTGACAACCGCCAAAAATTATAATACACTTTCTCGCGCACTTTTTTGTATAGTTTCTCTTTATTTTTCGTTTAAATAAGTTACACGGCACCAAAGAGCCTCTTCAACGAGCACACACTAAAAGCTTCTCATCACACAAATCTTCTTGCGTTCCGTCGTTTCATATTTTTTACATGGACACAAAAAAATGGGTCTGTGGATTTGAGCTTTGAAAATATTTAGTCAATTTTCTCGAGTTCGTTGAGTTATACAATCTCATCATACACCACGGCGAAAAACATTTTGTACACCACCACACTTCACCGTGTTTAATGATTCATATCTCCATTTTGCTTAATCCCTCAGATTAAATGTCATTTTTGATCCCTCCAAAATGATGGATTTGAGATCCGTCTGACACATGCTTAAAAATAAGTCTTCAGTGTCGTTTCATGTGAAGGGAGAGATGATCAGAGCGAGAGAAACACCGCTGGCAAAGATGGCACTTGAATGGTTTCTGGCCTGTGTGCTTGCGATAGTGGCGAGTCAGTTCATCTGACCTCGCAAACCGCCAAGTGCATCCTTCCCACGTGCATTCATAAGGCTTTTCACCTGTAAAATATAAGAAAAAATTATCAGAAAAAGAAAAAAAATTTCTCTATGCTTAAACGAACAAGTAAAAATGTTGCCTTTTCAGTAAATTTTAATTTGATTGAAAAAATAATAATCGAACTCGGAACATGGCTTGCATATGCAAATGACAACTCTTGCTGACAAAAAATTGCAGCATATCCCAGATACGTTTTTCAGTTATAGAGAATCAGTCCTCAATGCTAATCCATGGATGATTTACTCTTTTAGGAATCTTAACAGACACAATGGAGAACCACTTCTCTACAAAACGTACGGTTTACTTAAATTTCATAACTATTGATGATGTAGTTTAGCTCTTTGAATTTATTCATTAAACAAAATATTTCAGGTTATTGCACATTTCTGCAAATAAAACTTGTCTTTCCATATAAAACTCTTGACATAATTAATCCAACCAATAAAAAACCTTAAAGAAGATGTCTTTCAATAGACATAAGGACAGCCAAGCTCAATATAACTCAGAATAGAGACGTAAATTAATCATTCTAAATGAGCTTTCTTTGCTAAATCTTCAGGGTTCAATTTAGAAGGAAGATTTTAAAATAAATACGATAATTTAAACAATATGATCCAAACGGAACTTATGATGCCTACTTTCCGTTTAATGATTTATTTGATAGTTATATTGGCTTTAATAGCTTTAAGACATCGCGGATATGTAGCTCATTGTGTTCCAAAATTTCTTAATTTAGCGCTATAAAATACTACAAATACATTCGAACGGAATATTAAATTGATCACGCGTATATGTGCGGCAAAAATAACCCATGTACGTATTAGACTATACCGAATCTGAGTCCAACAATAGTTGTTGCTATGGCAACACTCTCGTAATGAGTGATAAAAACTGCAAAAACGCGAAATTCTAAGAAATAAGATAAGCAACATTCTACGACAAAAATTAGAATCTCCATTCCTTTCCTCAGAGAACAGTACAAATCCCGCTACGATATTACAATTCTAACAATAAGATATTTTAATGTTCAAGAGAAAATTACCCTGCGCGATGGATTTCAGATTTCCCATGTAAATCAAACGGGAAGGATAGTTTCTGGAATCGAACCCGGGACTTCAATCTTCGCCATAAAAACCATCCTCGGGGGATCGGCCTATGTAGCCAGAGATTTCCACCGAGTTTCATGAAAATCGGTTTATTGGTTCAGCAGTTGATAGGGGGGGACGGACAGACAGACGGATACAACGACGAAACTATAAGCCTATTTCCATTCTGGAAAGTATGGCTAAAAAAATGTAACGAGTGAAAGTTACAATATGAAGAAGATATCTCTGGAGTCCGATGCTTACCTGTGTGCGTCCTCTTGTGCGCCTTGAGATGAGAACTCTTGGTGTACACCTTTTCGCATCCCTCAAAATCGCACTTGAACACTTTCCTGCGCCTCACATCTGGACTCGTCGAAGGCGGGGGCGGAGGGGGGAGCAGGATCGAGTGCATGGCTGCGGCCGCAGCAGCTGCCGCATGGGCGGCTGCCGCTGCTGCAGCCACGGCGGCGGCCGAAGAGGGCACCGGAGGAGGCGACTGGGAGCCGGCTTCGTGGAGTCCCAGGGTACTCGACGTGGGAGGAAGCGCCGTCGGGGTCAGGGGCGGCGACGGCGCGGGATCGGAGAGGTCGCCCGAGCTGCCTCCTCCGCCGCTCCCTCCTCCATTGTTTAGACCGTTCTGCGTGGGCAACGACGACCCGCTTCCGGAAGGCCTCGACTTGTGGAAAGACCTGGAGAGAGGAAGGAAAACGTTACGCTTTCAGTACAATGAATCATTGTTTTTGCATCGGGGATAACATCGACAATATGCGTCGCAATCGGCCCGCTCTCGAATAATGAGTCGCTCTTGTTTTTGTTATTTAATTAGAGCCATTAAAGGGCTGTAATTGACACCGAAGCATCACCTCATAAACATTTAAACAATTTAAAACAACCTTAGATGAGCACATACATAAGAAAATTGGGGAAGAAATTCAAAATCGCCATTAGGTCAGCGTAAAGTGACCAGACGTCCCAGATTTTGCAGGACAGTCCCGAATTTCGACTTCCTGTCCCACATGATAAAGTGTCTCAGAAAATGTCCCGCATTGTAAATATGTACAGGGTAATATAATTATATAATAATCGTTACGGATGTTTTCGAGATATAAGGTCTCAAACTCGGATGTCTAGACTTTTTGCAAGGACTAGTAGCTGCTTACATACGTACATTAAGTTCTCCATATAAGGTTCCTCAATCCTTTTGGACTTTGCATTTCGGGATTTTCTACATGACCAATGATATGCGCATCGACTAACGTAGCTTCAATGTGAATTGGTTACTTTGTTCGATAAACGCTAATACGACGCAATATACACTTTTTGGTTACATTGCTAGGGAATTGCCCCTATCGAGCGGAATGTGAAGTTTGATGCTCAATTTCTAGACGTAATTCGTACGTTTTGATTTGTTTTTATTCTTCGTTTCTTTCTCATGTGGGGCGGTAGTTTGCAAGAAATGGAACAAAACAAATTTATAATTTTTTTTCGAAAAATTATCCTTTTATACTCATCGTAAACGAACTAATAAATTATCCTTTAGTTTTTTTAAATCCCACAATGACTAAGGCCCGGTGCACATTGAACGTAGGGCAGCACAGCATAGTGGCATAGTAGAGGACAGCCGTGGAGACGCAGGCCAGGCAGACTTTTGGTAGGGGAGCGCATATTGAGCCCAGTTGTTGTGAGAGGCACAATATGTCGCGTGTTCGTGTTTATTTCTTGATTTAAGATTCTGAGTCGGACTCGGAAATTTGGAAGAGTGATTACATGAGAAAAGGAATCACACATGGCGAATTTATCTTAGCCCATGAACTTACAGAAAGTCAGTTCAAAAATTAGTAAAATGTAATTTAAAAAAAAAAATTATAAACCCAGCAGTCGCATAATTTATTTCCTGGGCTATTTTACTACAAATTTCGTCTTTTAGCTTTTTTCTCATGTAGTATTCATGATTTGGGTCATAAAGAACTGGATAGTTTCGCACATGTTCGATAAGCAACTTTTGTCTGTGAACTGATGACAAATCGGCTAGGAAGCATGGGCATCACATACAATGCAGGGTTGACAGAGTTTTCTGTCTCGGCTGCGCCAGCGCTCTGCTCAATGTGCGGCGTCTCACTGAAAATTGTGATACGCAGGAATCTCGGCTGCCTGTAACATGCTGCGCTGTGCCGCCCTACGTTCAATGTGCGCCGGGCATTAGGGTTTTGTCCCGCATTGACTTAACCTGAAATCGATTTTGTCCCGCATTGGCTGATCTGAAATCTGATCACTTTAACCTAGCGCAGTTGTCATGTCCAATATTGAAACCAAACTCGGGATGTGAAACGAAAATTAAAAGCTAGAAAGATCTATCTCCTCGAAGGACATTTTTTACAACCATGAGACCTAAGAGTTGATGTGTCAAAATAAGAATATTTATATCGATTTAACAATTATGTAAACGAAGCTTTCCGTGTCTATATTGTATCTCATAAAAATTTGATGGCCTTCTTAAAAACTTCCCTAATTTTACGTTTGAAAAATATTGAATTCACAATTTACAGTCGCTGTATTAAGCATAAATGAGACACCCAAGCATTGCAAATCATTATAAATAGCTGCTTCTTACGGAGGATATATATATCCCACATCACCCTGTCATTCCCCGCCCAGTGTGTCACTTTACGTTACTCTTTCGCTGAAGAAGGGCTTAGGCCCGATAAGCTTGCGTGTGTTTTTGTGTTCGTGTGTTTTACGTGTCTCTTCGACGCCCCCAGCAGCCTGCCAGCTTGGTCCTCAACTTGGTGAGTGTCCGCTGGGCTTCCCTCAACACCTTGTTGCCACCCTCATCACTACCTTTTCTTTTCCTTTAGTTAATATATATATATATATATATATATATATATATATATATATATATATATATATATATTGTATAAAACCTAAGGTACTTATAGATATTCCACAGAGCTGAAATTTGGAGGGAACCTTGGTGTTGGTCCAAAACCATCAGGAAAAATCGAAAATTCCAAAATTGTTCCTTACAAAGGGGGCTTCTACACCCCAAAACGTTCATTTTTCAAGTCCCATTAGAAAACCATTTAAATCCGTAGAAGCCTTTTTATAATGGCATTTTTAAATTACTTTTAATTAAGGTACAAACTCCAAACCTGAAGACGGGAAAAAGAACGAAGATTATTTTTCCTGAAAGTAGAACACGAATCCGTGCCGAGTTAGTCCAATTATTCGATTTTTACTGCATAAAAACGGGATTTTATACAATTTATAACAATGGCCCAATATATCTGTTATGACTACGAGACAATGCTTTTCTTCGGGAATTTATTTTACGTGTTAATTAAACTGAACGAGAGCTTAGTGCCACGAACTGAAAAGTAGCTTAGTGTCATGACGTCACTCTCAGACCGTGACATTTAAAAGCAAAGGGAAAACATATTTGGGTCCGCAGACAATACAAAGAGGAATATTGCGCTGAAATTTTCAGGGTTTGTAGATTCATGAGTAGGTCTTCGGATAATATGAGACATCTTATGTAGGTGTCCTCGGTTAGACTCCAGGCGCTCCGGAAGTTGAGTTCTTTTTCCGTAAGAAGAATTAATTTAGACAACTTCCCGATATGTTACAAAAATGGCACAGTTCAACTCCAGGCACTCCAACATTTGAGTTTTCCAGTGTAAATAGCATTGCGGAATATTTGGCAATTAATTTACGGTAATTCTCATCAAGTAGGAGGAAAGAAATTTGGTGTGGTTATAGGGCACCAATACTTACAGTATGCAAGCACCGATTACTCGTATCTTTTATAAATAGCTGCTTCTGACGTAGGATATATATATATATATATATATATATATATATATATGATATAAAACCTAAGGTACTTCTAGATATGCCGCGAACCTGAAATTTGGCAGGATGATAGGTTATAAGGCCTTTCCATTTTTAAAAAGTTTTAGTGGGGTATTTTTGATCACGATGCTCCATTTCGATACTCCATAAGAAAATATGGAAATCTATACAGTTTTATAAATTTGCATTTTTAAATTAGTTATAATTCAGATAGAAACTCGGGACGAAAACAATTATATAGCTAAAGGAATGAGGTTTTTTATTTTTGAAGACTAAATTCAAATCGGTGCCGAATTGACGAAAAAATATGTTTTTAATCGGAAAAAGCAGATGCTCAATAACAAAGAATTTCAGCTACCATAGCAACCAGGACAATGCTTTTCAATGGGAATTGGCAATCCGTATTATAGTAGCTTTAATGCTTTTTAATAGGGAAATTCTTATTGTATATGATGAAGTCATAATTTTAAAACGCGATATATGTTATTAAATAAAAGAGTGCTACTTCTTTCAATTATGGGGTTGATGAACTGTATATAATAATAGCTTTACTTTAGTGATTCTAAAGAGAATCAGTGGATTGTATTATAATGCAATTTATTTAAAAATACGGCGTAAACTTATAAGACGTCAAAATCTAAAAACAGGAAATATTAGTGACGTTATGGACTTCCTGATGCACTGCATCCCCTCAAAATCCTACGGTGTTCCTTTCGATATGGACTGAAATGCTTGCTGAATGCAAGCACCAACTACTTGTAGGATATGTATAGGATATATCATACAAAACCTAAGGTACTTCTACAAGTGCTACAGAGCTGAAATTTGGCATGAAGATAGGTCATTGGTCATAACCTCTGGAAAATTCGAAATTTAAGAAAAAGTTATATTTAAGGGGTGTTTTTGACCCCAAAGGCCAATTTTAAACACCCATAAGAAAAGAATTGAAAAGAGTGCAGGGCTATATAAAATTGCTTTCTTAAATTATTTAAAATTAAGATACAAAGTCAAGACATGCATCATACTGTGGAAAAAAGAATGAAGTTTATTTTTCTCGAAGACATTATTCAAATCTATGCTGAATGTGCGTAAAAATTTGATTTTAATTATAAAATTATGAAATTTTTTCGGTCTTCAACAATGAAAAATATTAACTACCATAGCAACGACTCCAATTCCTTTCAATGGGAATTGATTTTCCATACTTTAAGAGCATTGATTTAATGCTTATACTGCATTATTATCCATTTGATTTCAGCCAACGACGTATATATTTGATGAGCTGATAATTTTAAATTAATTTTTTAATCCAGATACGTACTAAAAGGCACGGATGATGAGACCATAATCCTAACACAAAAATATCCTAATTTTTACTTAATTTTAGTGAATAACGCAGGGATGATGATGCCATAATTTTAACACAAAATATCCTAATTTTTCCATAATTCCAGTGTATAATGATGATTATTCTTATTGCTCATGCAGGGCGATCTGAGTCACGAAACTTGAAATGCGAAAACTTGGACACGAGCCGATTTTCAGAGAATTTGTAAATTATGAATACCTGCCTTAATTTCGCCCGGAAATTATAAATATTCTACTAGAACTCATGGAATGTATTATCTAATACATATGTATAGACTCCACGTGGCTGAAGTGCTGTTGTCCAGGGGATCGCGTTGGTTTATTTACGAGTTTAGATCTTGGTGTATGGTAATTTTTTAAGCGCTTGCAGTATGCAAGCACCGACCACTCATTTAAAAAATATTGCGGGTAAATTTACTGGTGAAGTATAGTCTGTAGAGTTAGAGAAAGGTTAAACTATTTCTCAAGATTGATAAAAATTGCGTGATACTGGGGACGACGGATCGTGCACGCGGATGAAGATGGAACTGAAGAGGAATGTAAAACAAAAAAACAAAAGAATTAAGCGTTGGAGATGTGAAAGCAAGCGTCATCCTCCTCGACGCCCGACGAGGAAAACAATGAGAAATTCAACGTGTCCGATAAGCTCGTCATTATGTCAGTTAGGTTTTGAAAAACGATTAGTCATACCGCTCTCCTCCTCTGCCCTTTTTTTTTCTTTCTTTTGTGTAGTGGTATGCGTTATCTTTGCGGAGCTTGTTGGGAAGACACTGTAGCAGTACCTGCGGAGGAGAAGAACATGGAGCTTATCTGGGAAAGACGGATCTTCGCGGATGAAGACGCCACGGACTTCAATACTGTCTGGGAACTGGTTAAAGTACCAGAGGTGCGGAGAGATACATTTTAAGGTTGGTTGAGAAATGAAGGGGTATAGCCTACAATTTTGCGATTAAATGTTATTACTTTGTCGAGTGGAGGAGTTGTTTAAGACGATATAATAATGACAAAGGCACAGAGATCCACGCGATAAATTTCTGGTAAGACTGATTAAGTCGCTTTTTAGCGAAGAATTATAAACATACCACAGTTTATTTCAAGAAAAACCGTTAAATCACACTTGCGAGCTAAAGGGATACCAGACATGGCACTGTTTGCATTGCTTCCTATTGCGATATGCGGGAAAGAGGTGTCTGCTAGCTCGTTTTTCTCTTATCCTCAGAAGATAGAGCTAAAGCCGTGGACCTCGCTACTACAACTGCTGAAGTCTTATCCTCGCAGCCTAATTAGAACCCCATGCCTCGCTCTCTTTGTTTAAGCAGAATAACACCTCTCGCACTTCCTCTTCATTCCACGACCCACGCACCCTCTCCTTCAGTGATAAGGTTGATTGCAGACCGGAATATGAGTCCGAGGCGCGTCGAGGTTCTTTATTTTACATCTAACAAATGCACCCTTTCGTCTATCCTCAACGAGTCTCTACTTTTCCCTTTCTGCACCATATCGTCTCATTCACACTTGCGAATCTGAAGACCCATCTCTGCGATCTTTCCTTCCCCTTTCTTACATCTTTTTCACTGTCTCTTTAACTAACTCCGTTCCGTTTGTCTCTCTCCTTCCCTATTATCCGCAGGAAGAGCGGCAATGCCATCCATTCGATTTTCTAAGTTTGCACCAGCTTCCTTACTCTATCGATCTCAGTTATCTGGAACATTCTCTTTGCTATTCTTTTTTAAAATTTCATTCTTTTGCAACGTTTTATTTTGATTTTCTATTTAATTTTGTTTTTATAGTGTTTTAAATCTTTTAGAATTTAACTTCATGAAACTTTATCTAATTATGGGTAGTTACGGATAAACATTCAAATATCCTCCAGTTTGGCATTTATTTTAATTAAAAAACTATCCGTTGAGAGTGTTTTACTTTAAATTGTACTATGTGATAGTTCAGAATATCACGTTGTGTAGTAAAAAAATTCCCTTTTCTTCAATTTACAAACTTTTCTAAGTCAGTGCACTTAGGCTTAATGAGCTTAAGTTGTAGGGTTTATTTCAATTCAATCCTTAATTTCCATTAACAACGTTTTTTTTTGCTACACATTCAAACTTTTTCGAAATTTAGAGATTGACATTTCATTCAATGAGGATCACGTGAAGAGTTAACGTTCTATAACCTTTGATTGGCAACTTAGGATAGTTTTCTTAATCTCGAACAATCGAAATGAAAACGATAGCGAAAGAAAAATGAAAAAAGGAATAATCGCAATTTTCAACAACAAAATAAAACGAGACATCTATCACCTCAACATCTAGCAAGAAGTTCTTTAAACGTTAAAGTTTTAAAAACAAAGTACGCTCAATTGGCATGCTTGTAAACGCGTAAAATATCCGAAATTCTATCCGAGTTAACAATCCAATTTGATGAGTCCATATTGTTTTACTCCTAGCATGTCTTCACCTAAGTTTATAATAAAGTATAATCGAGTGTCAAGCATTATCCGCTAAGGTTCGGATCATTACTCTCTTCCCACACCACCTTATCCTCGACTCAAAACCGGCCGCGGCGCTTTTACACGAGGTACGGCGATTTCGAAACTATATATTCATCGGCACCTCGTGGAATCGTTGGAGCGAGCTGCCGTCTTTTCCAGCGAAGCGTGAAGGGATCACGCGTCCGCAGTCTCTCCGCGTACGAGTGTAATGTTGTGTTCGGCAGGTTCTCTTTTTCATATCGGCCCCTCCACTCCCCTCATCTCCAGAGTACTAGCATTTTATTTTCACATCCCCTCCGCACCGTTCGCTTTTCTAAAATCCTTCGCACCTATTAACCGAACGTGATATCGTTACCCTAGGCCTCTTAATTATCCTTCTACTCCAACTACTCCCACACACCCTCTCTTTCCCTTTACCTCTCCCCTCTCGGCCACGTGCCCAGCCTTCCGTATCGTTGGTAAAAAGAGGTAGGTGCTTATGATTGGTTGGTGTATCTTTTGTTTTCGGAAGCTTTTTACCGTCCCTTCTCGAGATGAGATTTGACGGCGAAAGGACCTAAGTAGAAATTTTCGAGCACTATTAAACTTTAATAAGAAGATCGTTCCGTAAGATTTACGGCCTATGAAAGGGTTTCGGAATCGCTTAGTTAATTCGCCTCGCTTAAGATAAAGGTTGTTTTGATGAGTGGCTTCTGTTGGTAAAACTGAGATCATCTAAATGGCTCTTTGACTTGAACTGTTCGATGGATCAATGTTCCAAATTTGTATTCAAATTTAAATTTAAAAATAACAATGCTTTGAAAGGTTAATTTGATAACTGGAAACACTGCCTACTTTAGTCCAATTAGTTTCCCTACCAATTTCGGATCTTACGAGAACATAAAACACTTGAAAGCCATCCATCAGTAATAGAGAACGAACTTAATGGCTCAAAAATTATACTGCAATTATACCTAAGACTAGTGAAGCAGATTCTGCTCCAATTTTCCCTCAAAATCATAGAGCAAAAAAATCCATTTCAAATTTAAGACGCACAAAAAATGAGAGCTCCCACTCCGGGATGTACGTCGCTCGGCGCGTCGTCCTAGGTTCGAATTCCCCCCGCGGCAAACAAAAAAAAGAGTAGGAATTATATCGCTCGCTCATCCATCATCCCCTTTAATCTCGTCGCTCTTATTAGATCTCCTTGGTTGTCATGAAGCCGCGATTAAGCACCGGACGAAAAAAACACTCTAAGGTGTGAACTGAAATTTCAAAGCGCGAAAAAAAGCTTTTCCTTTTTAATGCCTTTCACGGGTGAGACAATGAATCGGCGGAAGGGGAATAAAAGGGCGAGACGGGGACGGAAAAGAAGAAGGGCGGGCGTTGGAAAGTGCCTCCTGCGTCGGTTTCCGAAACGGATTAAAGAGAACGGCACTCTTACAAGGGGATCGGACTACCAAAAGCCCTTTAATGAGTTGGATTTCGACGTAAGGTAATTAAGAAGATTGATTGACTCCTCGGACTGTATAAAACCCCTCCCTTTTAAGCCGCTGTCGCCTATCCTTCGCCTCAACCTCATCAGCGAGATCTCTTTTCACCCCCGCGTCGCTCTCTTCGCGAGAGTCGCTTTTTCCGGTGCCTCACGACCTCCTCCAGCCTCTCTTCTGATCTTTCTCTGCCTCCCTTCCCACACCTGTTGGATCTTCATTTCCCGCGAGCTTTTAAAAGGGAAACCGCGGCGGCGGTGGGACACTTGAGAAGGTGCTAGTAACTTAGACGATCCGATAACAGGGCACTCTTCGCCGCGTTTGAGGCTACATATCTTTGAAATATGTTGTGACAAGTTGCTCAGACGAATAAAGATGGGCAATTTAAACCCATGATTCAGAAAATGTGTATTTTTGGAAGACATTGTAGGAGTCTTGGATGAGGTTCATTGACTCTGGGTTAGGAATCTTAAATTAGAAAATGAGCTTGAAATTTTATCAAGCATCAAAATTTAATACAAAACGATGCAAGAAAATAATGACACAAGATTAGTCACGTTCCCAATCTCCAGAAAAATTGTTTTTAACTTCTTGTTAGTCTCCCCTTCGATTAAACGTTTTACTCGCATTTTTCTGCTACTTCTCCTATATCTATCAAACCCTTTCTTTTTTGGCGAACTCATATCCAAATAAAAGACAATACCTCAAATTATCCGGATTAACACGAAGTTTCCTAAATTAGATTGAAACGATGTTATTACCTACCGAAATAATAAAAAGCCACTGACCGAAAAATATACCTTAAAATACGGAGTGGCTCGCAAAAAATTGGCTGATACCGAAATTAGTTTAAAGGAGAGATTAAGTTGAGAATGCGAATTTTTCGGGATTCTATTCGTCCTTGGCATTTTTTTAATATCTACATTCATCACCTTCGTTACACCGGAGATAAGTTTGAAAGTGAAGACGATGAAGAAATGAAGGAAAAACGAAAGGAGTACGAGTGGAATTGCAAGGGTGCTCTAGATTCCCGCTCCTATTCTTTCACTATATCACCCCACTACCTTCCTCCCCCTCCCCATCAGCTTCCCCATCCTCCCTTCGGCCCTATTCCTTCCTCTCACTCGTATTTCACGACCTCTTAATATTTACCGAACGAGATAAATAAAACTTCAATATAAATAAAAAATAATTTATGACCGCGAACGTGGGTTAGTTAATTTTGTTTCCGCAAGACTTGAAAACATTTCTCTCTCCCTATACAACATAAGAGTACCTACCTCATTGAAACCTTCACTATAACTTAGCCGCTTGATTTTCAACACGAACAAGCCCACGAAAAAATCAAAACAACATATTACGCGCAATCTTCGGAGACAATCGCACTCAGCCTGGTGATTTCAACGACCGAATACGAAAGCGCATTAAACTCGGACGTTCTTAAAACCTTCCACGTATTGAAAACCCATCCTCTATTCATCTGTAATCATAAAAACGTCATTATTTTACTTAAAAAGGCTTCCGTTTAAATTTAAATCTTCTCCACGAGGAAGCAACTTACGCACCCAGCACACCAGACAACTCATCAAGTGTTCTTGTGCCACCCCTTGCTGTATCTCTCTCTACCTACCTCGCACCCTTGGTCCTTACACCCATTCCATCCCATCTCTCTCTCTCTCTCCCTCCTCCCTCTCACGGCCCGTTACAAACATCACACGTGCACACACGCACCCCGAGATCGCGCGGCGGCGCCTAGCTCCATCGGCCAGTCTCCAAGAGAGGCAGAAGGAGAGGGAGTGAGAGAGACTCATTAGCATACGTGGGAAAGCGAGGCACGTTCTCAACCTTTCTAGCTCCTCGCGGGTCTTCAACCCTGAAGCGGTTGGGCGAGAAAGGAAGGAGAAAAACTGGGTAGTCATAGAGAGAGGAGGGCCTGGGGGAGTTTGAAGATAGAGAGAGAGAGAAAGAGAGGCATGGTGGCAGGGAGAGAAAAGAAAAGTGAGAGGGAATCAACAAAAAGAGGTTTGGAAGAGGAGAAAAATTGATGCGCGAGGAAGAAACAAAAGCTAAAATAATTATGTGAAATTAAGGCAGAAATTGTTTAGATTTGATAATACATGTTTGATAAAATGGCAATCGCTTTAAATTTTAAAATTCATAAATACGTGAATGGTAGTATACATTTAGCTAATTTGGATCGATGGACATAGTAAAACTCAATTTCTTGGATGGCAATGCTGCAGCGTACGGGACGGATTCTTATGGTACGTTACCGCTAGTTATATGTATTTATAAGTTTCTTAGTTTTTTAAATCAAGCACATACGAGACATTTCCAAGTGTTTACATCATAAGAATTAAATGCAAGAAATTACAATTTTAATTTTAGGTTATTTATGAAGCGAATAAATATACCTTGGCTTATCAAATATAATTTCTTGCATTCTCTTCAAATAAGGGATAAACAGAGTTCGCTTTTAATGCTCTATATAACATACGCATAAACTATAAAAAAACGACAGATTGGCAAATAATAGTGATGAATAACGGGACCTAAACCCGGAACCTAATATTCAAATTGCATACTCGGAGGAATAGAGTTAAATGAAGGTGTAAATGGAGTGAAAAGGCTTCAAGATAGAAGCTAATGAGCAAGAGAAGACGGATAGGCGGATGAAAGCGGAGAAAATAAGGCTGTAAGTGGTCGAAGATAAATTATTTGCCCCGAGTGGAAGGGAGGGAAGAAGGCGAGCCATAAGGTGGAGAATACAACAAAAAAATGACGAAAAATTCGATAAGGTTCTCGTCCCGGAAGATACGCCTCCGCGATTTTTTTACGAGAATGCGTAAAAAAAGCGGAATGACAAATAAAAAGTAAAAAAATACACGCTAATGATGATAGTAAGTTCCAATTTCTCACGTTCGGGACAACGGAGATGAAGACTGAGGAATGACCGAGGCTGAAAAAAGCGAAGGGGCGTTTTAAGATAGGGGGACGAGGTGAAGGAAGGCGAGGTTGGAGAGATTTGTGCTTCGAGACGTGCACCGCTCCGAGCCGGTTGACTGGGATGCAGCAGTTTCTTCAAAGCCCTCAAGGGACAGCATAAGACTGGGTTGCACGATTTGGAGGAAAGCAGCGAGGGCTGCGGAAGAGTTGGCTCGCTAATTGAGCATATATAGTAGTAGCAGGATAAGTGAGTGATCAGTGCCCTTAATGAGGGTGGAAATGGGATAAATCTATCCTTCCTAAGGGCTCTAAATTACTGTGTTTAGCAAAGAAATTTTCGAAGGATTTCGTTGAAAGACTGAGCTGTTAATTTTATGCTGCGCGCTGTTTTATGAATGAAGGGCATATTTAAAGTTGAAAACTGAATTTCAATTACTTAATCTCTTTTACTATTATACTTTTATTCGCCTTTAATTTAGATTTATCCTCGCAAAGTAACCACTGCGCCTAAAAGTACTGGAGGAAATTACTCTGACATTTGTAATTAAATTCTAGTATATATCAAAATTTTGCAAAAAAAAACTTTCTCAAGCTAAATTCAGATGTACATTTAGAATCATTTAAAAAACAATACCAATAGTTTCTGAAATTTTAGCAATGACTCGACAGATATCACATGTGATCAGTGAAAATAGCAATAGTTTCTGAAACTTGACTAATAATGACTCGATAGATATCACGTGTGATCAGCGAAAATACTTTCGGGATGGCACCAGAATACTGACACGACTCGCGAGAGAGGGAGACGCAGATAAGGGGCGCAAGTGAGGTTATTTTTTAACCAGTGAGAGGCCAAGAATATGCATTGAGACGGAGATGCAAAGAAAGGGACGAGAAGAGACAGGGGGAGGGAGGAGGAGGCCGAAATCTTCCTCGGGGGCATTGCGAGAGAGGACGCCGAGCGGTGGTGAGCGGGAAAGAAACGGTAAATGCGTCGTGAAGTGCGCCGTGACGGACGTCTGATTTCATGCGCGCTTGTAAAACTGCTGTGTAAGTGATAAAGCGCGGTAACACGTCAATAAATCCATTTTAATCTCGCGGATGCAATAGATGGCAATAAAGTTCGGAGAGGGGTTGATGGAATGCTTGCCGATGTATTGGTGAACTCGGCGCATACACAGCCTTCCGCTAATGAGGTCACGGGGTCCTTATCAACACCGATACCGTGTAAGAGCAGCGATTACAAAAAAATATTCTTTCATAACACACTATTACTGCGAAAGCCCTGGTCTTTTTTCCTCCGACTAGTGAGTTTATATAGTTCTCACATAAATCTTCGTGGCGTTTAACATCTCTCGATGTTGTAGGAATATCCGAGGTGAATTTTAATGTAAAGCTGTTTTTGTGGAGTATCGTAAAATTTTACTTTAGATTCGCTATAGTGAAAGTTAGTTCTAGATCAAAGATATCACGACACTTCGATGTTCGTAAAAGGATTATTTATAAAAGGGATAGGATAGTATTGTTGCTTGTCCAGTATTGAAAAATGAATTGATTTATGCAGAAATATAGGTTGAGGGAAGGAAAAACCGATTACACGGAGGAGCGACATTGTATTAAATCTTTAAAAACTTGCAAAAGTCTCGGAGAATGGTTAAATTGCTTGTCTTGTATAATTACGAGTGAATTCTGATTTTCGGAATTGGGAAATAAGGCAGAAAGACTTTTCGTGTTGGGTATTTTTTTATGTGATCGTGATGAAGAAATCCGAGGTAGGTCTTTCTCAAACCGTCTAAAATGATAAATATGTTTCATAAATGAACTTCTACGGGATTTGTAGTACCCGCGACCAGCAATGGCCTCCATTTCTATATTTTTACGATTAAATGCATGAATAAAAACGTTAACTTTTCGGTAGTTTTCAGACATTGTTCGCTTACTTCGAATTTTATTTTATAATAAACTCAAATAAGTAATTAGAAAATAGAACATTTTTATAAAATTGTACATTAGAACTACGAATAAAACTATAAATAGATAAATCACTCGAGTATTGTCTAATATTAAATTACAGAAATAGTTTGAGCCATATTATAAAAATATGCGGTGTTTCATCGCCGTAATCAGGCCCTAAGAAGTGCTCCATAAAGTTCATGTTTACTTTTGAAAACTAATAAGGCCAAGCCCGTTTTGAGATCTATAATCTAAATTGCTTCCCTTAATCGCGATCCCGAGACGATCGGATGAAAAACTTCATCAAATATGTGAACTTTCCATTTCCAGGTATCTCCACGTGCGGGCGAAGATTTGGAGAGTTCGTCATTAAACTTGGGCATCCGATTAAAGACGCGATACGGAACATTCTCGGAAGCATGGGTGTAACTGAATAGATAAAGAGAAAACATCGACGCGACATATTTGGTATTCACGCGGCGCAAATAAATTCACCCTCCAATATAGTAAAGATAGTTCCTATTTAATCTTCGTTTAGGAACAAAAGTATACCAGGATGAGGGTCAGACCAGGAAGCAACCGTAATTTGAGTAAGTATGGATTAAAATTTATGAGCCCTTTATTTAACCTCAACGCGAATAGCTATTCAAATTTATTTTCGGAGATTAGATTAGATTGCGTAAGTTTCTGAAGATGTTTCTTGGCTCTTGAAGGTTTTCTCATTAAGACAAATGGTTTACTACGGTACTGCGATGCATTTTAAAAGATTTAACCCGATTGGAAATTACCACTGAGATAGTTCCGTGCCACATTTTGCAGAGACTTGATATAATCGCATAATTTTATGGAGATGGTGCCGGTAATTTGGTAACAATCCATCGCCAGAGAATTTAAACAAAACGATTTTTTTATATTAAAGAAATAAACTACCGAAAATATCTGAAGAACGTCGGTTTTTATGTCCGAGGAGTTAATGATGGGCACAAAACCGAGCAAATACATCTTCGACTCAAAATAAAACTGGATAATCGAATCGAATACTCACATGGAGGCTTCCTTTATCCTCCTCAAGGAGAGAAGTGGTCCCGTCCTCAGACTCTCCAAGCAGTGCGCCAGCGACTCTCCTGGTGGCGGTTGGTGCTGACTCCGGTGACGCGCGGAATGGTGGTGAGCGGGATGGTTGTTCTGGTGGGGTAGGTGATTGTTGTTCGTCGTGCTCGTATTGTTGTTGTTGTGGTGGTGGTTTCGGTGGTGGTGGGGAGTGTGGTGCCTGGAGCTCTGGGTGTGACTTGGGTGCAGGAGGAAGTCCTTGGTGTCTTCTGGGCTCCCGGGTGGAGACGGCGATGAGGCGTCTGCAAACAGAATAAGTGTTTACATCAGTCAGTGCACGCAAAAGAAAGCAGCACAAAATTTTAAAAAGAATTACACAAATTTTGACCGCTAATTCTACATTTTAATGTACTTTCTGCGGAGTCGACTCAGTATTTCCATGAATTACTCATTGGCAAATAAAATTGGATGATATTCGGCAATGAGGAAGTAACGCTAAGCTGTCGCGTAGCATCAAATTGCGATCATCGTTTTAAAGTTATAAATCAATATAGCTAAATCAACTCTTAAAAATATTTAACCACGGATTTTAAATATTTATTCATGGGATTTCAATGTTTACCAGGCAATACGAACATTTTATGACATGATTATGTAAGTTACTTCCCAAGATTCGAAAAAGTACGATGAAAAAATAAACCCTTTCATCAAAATGCCACTAATATGACCTGTGTCGTGCGCTCGGAAAGATTACGATAATATTTTAAGCCTTATAGGCATACTGAGACGCCAATAAAACGTTTCCGCGAAGGCAAGAGCTTTTCCAGAGTGCACTCCTTTGGCAACTCGGATAAATGCCAGGGGATATATTGCCATACGATCTAAAAGTTGTTCGATCCACAGGAGGACGAGGAGCGATCGAGCATTAGGAACGTTTTAACAGCGCAGTTAAAACGGATTTTATTGAGGAAATTACGGGAGGAAAATTGCCATCACCCGATGTCGGGGTGACCGAGAAATATAAATAAAATAATTCAAAAAGCGTGGGTGGAAAAAAGAAAGGCATTTTCGCGGGGCCAGATGAAAACGCTTTTGTGGATTATAACGCTAGCGCGCGGAAAAAGAGAATGCATTTATTCGGTGGGAGGGGGAGGGGAGCGAGGGGGTTAGGGGAGGAAGGGAAAAGGGGGGAGATGTAGGGCATTCGGTCAAGTATAGCGGGTTGTAGTGGACATTATAATGAGTAGGGCTTTATAGGGGGAGGATTGCGGAGAACGGTGAGGGGAAGGGGGTTTAAAGGGGTGTTTATGGGGAAAGGGACGCGGAGGCGGGCAGCGGGGGGTGGTTGCGCGGAGTGGCGATGGGTAGAAGGTGGAGTGGAGAGAGAGAGAGAAATAGGAGGGTGGCAGGAGGGAGGAAGGGGATGTAGAGAAAGGGAGAATTGCCGATTGGATGCAAAATGGCGAGCGAGACAAAGTGATTGAGCGACACGAATCGAGAGTTGCGAACTCCTTTCGTGACTCATAACGTGGCGGGCGGGATCGATTCCAAGGGGCGGAGATTTGTTCATATCGTCCGCGACGGTTTTTTTTAAAAAGACCTTCGTGAAATCACGAACCCATTCGTAAAAATGGCATTCATGGCCTTCCCCATTTTTTAAAAATTTCCGTTAGCCTATATCGATGACAACGTCGGCGGGAATACCGAGTGCTGTTCGATATAAAATATGCCCATTCGGAGAAACTTACGAGCTCGGACTTTGAATTCATGAGGAAGGCTGACCCTTCCAAAATTATTAGAATTCGTTTCATCCAAGTCAGAAGTAAGTTTTTTAAAGCGTAACTCATCAATTCTGTGGCAAGGAAAAGCGATTCGTTAGACTGCAACAGCCTCAATGTTTCTAATTTATCAATAATAAGCGCTCCTATTAGAAAATTTACGAAGCATTCAGAAAAATCTCACATCACAAAACCAATATTCTCCGAGAATCTATCCATTATAGAATAAAAATCTGGAACATACAGACAAAACAAAATTGAACGAATATGAAATGAAAGAACATGTGACAGCATGTGCTAAGTTTTTATCTAAATAATACAACACTATAGTTGAGTTATTTCAAATCCACGTTTGCTGGAAATTCATAAATATATGCATCCCAATGGCAACAACGTGAATTACAATAGACGTCTTGTGCTCAACTTTGCAACAATGAACGCACACAATGTAAATGTGACAACATTAGGCTTCTCGCGCATAAAAATTAATAATGATAACGACAGAAATAAGGAAGATTACAACACGAACAAATCGAATTCCCCGTAACCTACTCTAACCAATGAGCTGCTACATATTCGCCATACCCACTTTGGTTAAGTGACGGGGGTGGTGTTCGTTACGACGGGAGAGAGAGGGAGTGGACGGGTGGAGCTTGGGAGGGGACGTGCGATGCCGGAAGAAGGGCAGAAAAGAAGAGCGAGAGAGAGACAGAAAGGGAGGGAGAGGAGGTGGCAGGAAGCGGGGGAGGGAGGGAGGAGGAGGGGAGAGAGTCAAAAGGGAGAGAAAAGGTCTGGCGCGGGGTGGGGCGCGTGGGTGGAGATAGAATGGACGGAGTGATGGCACCCCATTCAGATTTAGGAAGGCGTCCCTAAATGGGCGTTTTGTGTACGAGGTCACGCCTCCCTTGATCCCTTCTTTTTCTTCCAGCAGTCTCAGGAGAAGAGAGAGATGAGATGAAGAAGGAGGAAGAGAAGGAGAGAGAGTGGGACATCCACAATGTGTCAGAATGGCCCACCCACGGGAGAGATCTCCGAAAGGAGGATGCTGCGGAAAGGGTCAGAGAAGAGAGAGAGATAAGGAGAGAGAGGTTCTGGAAGAGAGAGTGGGGGAGGAAGCGGTAGGAGGAAAAAGGGACGTGGAGAGATAAAGAAACGCGTGAAAGGAGAGACAGTGAGGGATAGGGGTAGAAATGTTGAGGGCCTCTAATTTCTTCTCCTTTGGAGAGGATGGGGATCTTTAAAGCTTAAAATTAGGGGCATTAGTGTTTGGGAAAAGGAAAAGAGAGGGAGGGTGAGCGTGGAATGGGATGAAAGTGAAGGAAATCCTCAACACATTTTCCGTCGTTTTCTACGAAATGAAAGCATTAATTTAAGGGATTCCGGGAAGACGAAAACCTTAATTTATCTCGGGAAAAATCCGTGTTAATGTTTGGTTATGAAGAAATTTCACCAGATGATTGACTGCGTTAATTTAAGAGCCTCTTAACTGGGTAAAGTATTAATGAAAAAAATCTACCTTTTTAATTCTCGGACCTTTCGAGACTTGCAGTTACCGCCTTGAAATAGCTCTCGGAGTGACCGCGTTTTCTGCGGTGTGTCGCAACGCTCCTATCGGATTAACGTAAAAAAATCTTTTTACTGAATCGAATTAACAACCTGCCTTTTATTTTAAAGTTTACCGGAGGATTCTGGCTTCGTCCGAAGCGTCCTTGTTTAGTTTTAATCCGAAGGTTAGACGCTGCCCGAGGAAATTCGGCCGGAAATATTCCATTGCGGAGAAAACGCCTTATTGAGTGAGTAATAATGTTGGAAATTTTGAAACATGGATACACGCGAAAACGTAAACAGCCTCGGGATAAGAACCGAGCGCAACTTCGCGCCGGGAAGAGAACTGGTTAGGTTCGGTACTTCGCGTCGCGTTTCTTTTCCGGTTCAAAACTCCGCCGTTGAGCTGTTAAGTTGTTTCGCATTGACATGAAGAGTAGAAACAGGCGAGGACGAACACGTCACGGATTTCCGCTGAAATTTTAAAAGTCGAAGCGAGATAAAGAGAACGAAACGAGTATGAGGGGAGGAGGATGAAGCATTTTGAAAGTGATGAGCCTTTAGCCAATTTTTGCTCACACTCGTCGACGGCGAAAATTAAGTGGAGGAAGAGCTCTTTTTCGAGGGGGTGGGGATGGGCTGAGGGGGCGTAAGAATTTTTTCCCCATCTGAACCTTGTTGGTGTTGTGGGCGGCTCCGTCCCATCTTCCGTGGAGAGATGTTCTCGAAAAGTAATTCAAGCTCACGTCACATACACGCGCGCTCTCACGAAATATCCACGCCCCGGTTTCAACTCAGTCCTTCTTTCGTCTCAACCTTCTCCTTCCCCATTTCAAAAACCACCTTATTCCATCTTTCACGTTCCAAATCAACGAATACACACTCGAGAATGAGTGAGAGAAAGAGAGAGGAAAAAATTAAGTGGACGTGCTCCGCTCAGTACAACTCGCGGCTTTTATTTTGTTTCCATAGGGACGGAGATTTGTAGAATTCTTTTTTGGTTTATTTTTTCCCCCGAGAGAGAGAGAAAAATTGCCCTTTCGCGTTTCTACAAGTTTCGAAATGATCCAACGCGCTCAAACCGCTAAAGATGTTATCAACAAGGTTAATTTTTAAAAAGTCAACCTGATAGAGAGTTTGCGTGCGTTCGAATGTATCACTTTTCCGCATTACTTTCCCGGATCCTCCCATATTATCAACATGAACGAACGATAATTGCGAGACATTTAAAATTGACAAAATATATCTCTCCTATAGCCATCAAAAACTGGTTTTACCAACCTTTATGTAACTATTGCAAAGGCATTGTTCATTAATACGATTTAGTTATAAGGTAGGCTCGATAATTCTCGTTTGAAAAGCATATTACACCAAAAACAATAATAGACAAAAAAGAATCTCAGTTTACCAAAGAATATTTAAACATTCTAACAAATCCTATGAGATGGATACCAAATTTAAACGTAAACGACGACTGCATTTGTTACTTGACCGAATGAAAAACGTGAAACATTTAACATAACCAAGTTCTACACGAGTTGTTATAGCAGAGATGGAAGACTGAAAAGAGGAGTACGTTCATCCGGTGCAAAGAAGAAGACTTCAAAAATAATCGCACGCCTCGAAGAAAACTCAAAATCTTTAACGACCCGAAGAAAAAAAGGTAGCTCCCCATTTTTTTTACCCCCAAAGAAATTCGAAACTAAAGCTTTACGAAAAGAAAAGAAGGGGAAATCACCACGCGTGCCGTTAAGAACAAAGTTTAAGCTTTCTCCCGACGTTCGGTGGTGAGCAGCTGACAGGAGAGGGTTGGAATAAGCCGCAGTAAGTGACCATCTACGAACCACAAAAGGTTCCACTGAATAATGACCCAGTCCCAAATCCATAAACCCTTTCGCAGAATAATGGAGAAAAAAGTATAGCGAACGGCAAAAAAACCCGGATGACGTCAGGAGAGCGTAAAATAGCGAGGGAGGAGAGAGACAGAGGTTCGGGAACAAACTAGAGTGAGAGAAAGAGGCGAGATTCACTTTGGAAAAAGTAGTAAATTCTTTTTAGGCCGCACAAAATTCTGAACATGAAGAAAAGGTAAGAGGGATAACAGTCTGTAGAGCTAAAAGGAAGGGTACACATAAGAAGAGAAAATGGGGAGGAAGGGGAAGGGGGGAAGGGAGGGAGAGAAATAGAGAGGGATGGAGAGAGGGGGATAGAGGGGGGAGAGGGGGAGGGGTAGAGAGGGAAGGGGAGAGAGGGATGGAGAGAGGGATTGATTGATTGATTGATATGGTCTTTATTTGGGGCGAGATTGAGACTAATAAGTCCCATCTTCCACCTAACCATGAAATATATACAATAATGCATAGCACTTTATGTAAATACAAGTAACAATAAAAATACAAGAATTGAAAAGATGTACTTCTGTGGGGGAAAAAGATGGACTGCTGAATAATGAATCCATGTAAAAAACCCACAGAAGGAAAACACCCACACAAGAAGGGGTGTGTGAAAAACCTGCAAAACCTACTGAGATTCACTAAAGACATTAATAACTGATATTCAGAACAAAAGATGAATACATGAAAAACATAAAGCTAAGATCAGTAAAATTTTGGCACATTACGAATACATCATTGATGGAATGAACATATGAAAATGACACAATGAATACATAATAACACTGTTATGACAAAACACAAAATAGAGGAAAAAATAAATAAATGAATAAAAAAATAAAAAAGTATAAATCATGCACAATGAGTATTGATTTGTCAAAATCAAGATTGAGAAACATTGAAGCATTAAGTGTGTTCAACTGTTCCTTTAAAAGGATAAGAGAGATAGATAGCAGTGTCGTTTGAATGATGAGAGCGAGTTAAAATGTTTTGTTTGGGGAAGTTCGTTCCATTGTCGGCAAGCAGTTACAATGAAGGACTTGTTGAATATTACCGTTCTGTGTTAAGGAATAAGGAGTTTATGGCACCCTCTGGTACTACGGCTGTGTACAGTGTCTATACTCCTGAATTCCGTTGCAAGATAATATGGATTGTAAGAAGTAAGTAATTGATATAGTAAGGAATGCAAGTGGAAACGTCTTCGGGACTCCAAATTTAGCCAGTTTAGTTTGACGAGTGAATCTGAAATATGGTCTGATTTCTTCAGGTTAAAAATATATCTAATGCACGCGTTATGAGTTCTCTGAACCTTTAACGACAACTCTTGAGATAAATCTTGGTAAGCTATATCAAAAAGATAATAGATAGTAGCTCAATAACTTTGGCCAAGACTAACAAAGGTGAAATACTCCTTTAGCCAAAACAACTAGCTGTTTTGGCTAAAGGAGTATTTCACCTTTGTTAAGCTATATCAACATAGTTAAAATACGGAATAATGAGTGAAGTTACCAGATGCTTTTTAGAGAAACCAGAGTACTACTACTTAACTTCCTAAGTGCGTGAAGAGATGAGTTTACTGTTCTAAACACATTTATAAAATATGGGTCTCATCACTGAGCAATCCAAGATTCTTTACTACTTTACAATAGGGTATAGTTGAATTTGTTATATTGATCGGTAACCTTTGGGATTGATTAATTGCGGCTAATATCTTAGGGTACCCAATTAAGATGGCCTGTGATTTATCTGGATTAATACTAAGAAAGTTTTTATTACTCCAGGCCTCTAGCGTTTCTGTCCTTATTGAGAGAGGGATGGAGAGAGAAGGAGAGAGGGATATAGAGGGGGAGAAAGAGAGAGGGGGGAGAGAGAGGGAAAGAAAGGGGGGAAGAGGGGAAAGGGGGGAGGGAGAAGGGGAAAGAGTGGGAGACAGGGGACAGAAAGAGAGAGGGGAGAGAGAGGAAGGGAGAAAGAGGGGGAGAGAGGGGGGAGAGAGAGGGGGAGAGAGAGGGGGAGAGAGAGGAAGGGAGAAAGAGGGGAAGAGAGAGGAAGGGAGAGAGAGAGGGGAGAGAGAGGGGGAGAGAGGGGGGGGAGAGGGGGGGAGAAAGGGAGGGAGAGAGAGGGGGAGGAGGGAGAGGGGGAGGAGGGAGAGGGGGAGGAGGGAGAGGGGAGGAGGGAGAGGGGGAGGAGGGAGAGGGGGAGGAGGGAGAGGGAAAGAAAGGGGGAAGAGGGGGGAGAGAGGAAGGGAGAAAGAGAGAGGGAGGGGGAGAGAGAAGGGGAGAGGGAGAGAGAGGGGGAGAGGGAAGTGGAGAGAGAAGGAAAGAGAGAGGGGGAGAGAGGGGGGAGAGCGAGGGGGGAGGGGGGAGAGGGGAGAGGGAGGGGGGAGGGAGAGGGGGGAGAGAGAGGGGGGGGGAGGGAGATGGGGGAGGGAGAGGGGGGAGGGAGAGGGGGGAGGGAGATGGGGAAAGAGTGGGAGAGGGGGGACAGAAAGAGAGAGGGGAGAGAGAGGAAGGGAGAAAGAGGGGGAGGGAGAGGAAGGGAAAAAGAGGGGGAGAGAGAGGGGGAAGAGGGAGAGGGGGAGGAGGGAGAGGGGGAGGAGGGAGAGGGGGAGGAGGGAGAGGGGGAGGAGGGAGAGGGGGAGGAGGGAGAGGGGGAAGAGGCAGAGGGGGAAGAGGGAGAGGGAAAGAAAGGGGGAAGAGGGGGGAGAGAGGAAGGGAGAAAGAGAGAGGGAGGGGGAGAGAGAAGGGGAGAGGGAGAAAGAGGGGGAGAGGGAAGGGGAGAGAGAGGGAGAGAGAGGGGGAGAGGGAGGGGGAAGGGAGAGGGGGGAGAGAGAGGGGGAGGGAGATGGGGAAGGGAGAGAGGGGAGGGAGAGGGGGAGGGAGAAGGGGAAGGGAGAGGGGGAGGGAGATGGGGAAGGGAGAGGGGGGAGGGAGAGGGGGAGAGATAGGGGGAGGGAGAGGGAGGAAGGGGTAGGGAGAGGGGGGAAGGGGGAGGGAGAGGGGGGAAGGGGGAGGGAGAGGGGGAAGGGAGAGGGGGGAGGAAGAGCGGGGAGGGAGAGGGAGGAGAGAGGGGGGGTGGGAGAGGGGGAAGGATGGGAGGGAGAGGGGGGAGGGAGAGGGGGAGAGATAGGGGGAGGGAGAGGGGGAGAGAGGGGGGAGATAGAGGGGGAGGGAGAGGGGGGAAGGGGGGGATGGAGAGGGAGGAGGGAGAGGGGGGGAGAGAGAGAGAGAGACCAGATTCGAAAGTATTTTAAAAAATTAAATTCTACGAGAATACGATCGCGCCGGTATCTAAGAGAAGGTTCATAACGTACACAGTCACCTTTGTCGCACGTGACTGCCATTTCGGCTCGAAAAAAATACGAAATGAAACAAGATTTTTTTCTCGTAAACACCGTGCCACCAGGGTTGGGGACGGCAATATTCCTCTTTTTATATCTTCTCAGGAGATGTGTATTGAAATTTTTATGAAAGGAGTAGCTGCGTGATATCGGACCATTTGATAAATATGTGAAAGAGAACATCGGCGTAATGAGGCGAAGAAAATAACAAATAAGGTACGGCTGATTTTCATAATCATATTTCCCGTGAATTAACACAGCATGCAAATAATATATGCGCGCGCGTGTGTATAAACATACATATACACAGATATATACAAATACACGCAGTTTAAATCTAGGAGGAACTTCCAAACGTTTGGGCCATGGCAGATTTCTGGGGGATGTTATTTAGAATTAGAGTTACCTATTTAAATCTGCATAAATTACTTATAAACCATACATAGGTCGTACAAATATTACCTACTCAGTAAATCTACTGAAATGATAAAACATAATAGAAAAATGTAGTCACCAATATGCAATTTTTAGTTGCCAAAGTCGAACTGGCGTCTTGTTTTTCCACCTCTGTATATGGTTGTGTGCACGCGTGAATACATATAAATTACTGCTTTGATAGGATTGAAGAATCACGAAGACGAAATTAATAGAAAGAATTCAGCCTATTATATCAAACCATCCTCTTCCTCTTATCATATACGCGAATAACGGGAAGGGAAATTAATGCAAGATAAGTCGTGATGGGAATCCAAGAAGCAAGGAGAACACATTCGGAAAGAGTTGCATGATGAATAAATATTTCTGGAGGAGAGAGAGAGCTTCCTCGAAAAAAGAAGCAGGTGGAGTTGGAGCGTTGTCGGATTGGACAAGTTAACGGATCATTCCGAGAAATAAGATAAAGAGGAGGGCGGGGGCCGTGAGATGTAATATTAGTAGGCGGTGGGGTTAGAAGGAATGATAGGCGCGTTATTATTTAACGTTTTTCTTTTGTTTTTCAGGCGCGCACAAAATGATACACTATTTTTATAAATCCTCCCCCTCGTTTCACCGCGAGTTGCGCTGGAGCGTAAATAGGCAGTTTTAGGTGAAACATGACCGTGTCCTCGCCCGCTGACAGGTTCAGCCGTGTTGTGAAGGATTGAGCAACAAGTGCGGCCAAAGTGAAAGAGGCACTCCGCCAATCTTTTAGGCCAACGTTGCGTATTACGGCCGAATGCCTCGGTGACAGTGACATCGAATCAGTGCCCCTAATTCTCCGGAGGCCGCCGCGCTGCGCCTGGCTTGCAACTATGCATTAACTGGGAATTCTCTGGATGGAAACACCGAAAAACCAGTCAAGGGATAGTCTCCAAACGTTAATATAGATATATTTTCCTTTGGAAAGAGAAATGTGTGTATTTTGTAGGTGGTGCTTTCTCGAAAATTCTCTCTTTCGTAGACCGATTCGTAATTTTCTTAATGAGCTTTATAGACCTGCAAAGTTCGAGCGAGGTAGAAATAATACCATACTTAAAGGTACCGTTTAATTTATTTATTTGTATAAACTTTTGCCCAACAGAATGTGTGATAGTTTCAAACGATGCATTATGCGATTCCTCCAGTTAGGCACCGGAAGAGAAAAGAAACTATAGAGCGCGTAGCCTAACTTTAGCTCTGAGAGCCAAGAAAAACTTATAGCGGGGGAGCTCTCGAAAAAGGAACCCATCCAGTCGCTGAACAAAAAAATCGTTCACCACCACTTTCCCTGCCCTTCCCCTTGTTCCTCCCTTGTGCATGATTTCCTAACGTCGCGTTTAGAGAATCTAAATACTCGGATAATGAACTGCCCGGGTAATCGAGCAATTCTTTTATGAAATCCCCGGGTATTTAAAAAAAATGTAATTCTTTAAAATTAATTTATTTTTTATTAATAAAATAATATTTAAGAAGTGCAATTCCATTTAAGGTATACATTTTTATCTTGTTTCGGATCTTATCGTTAGTAATGAAGTTTGAAGCTACTGAGAACACTCTCTCGCTAACTGTTGAAGTAGGGTGAATTGTTATCATAGCCTGGAACAATTTTTCTGTGCGATATCCTCTTTTGCCATGATTTCCTTCAATCGATTTAAGTTCCCTGTCCATTGCTGATTTTGTTGTAGTTTCTTTCGGAATAGCCATAACAGATTGTATTGTTTTCTGCATCTCACCATACACAGAATTAGCAGAACCTTCATTTTACGTAGCTGGTTCTTGTTGCTCATTTTCATGTTCATCTTCACCAAACAAACTCTCAAAAGTATCTTTTGCCAATGATTTGATTACATTTTTTGAAGAATATGTAAAATGATCATTAAAGTGGGAGTTAGGACAATTGCCACTTTGCAAGAAAAGCAACGACACTATAACATTGTGTCGTCTTTCATCAATTCTTTTTTATGCGCGTTTCGCTTTCAGCATAATTGCCTATTAGCGTCGGTTTGTCCGTCCGTATGTTCGTTCTCGGCTTCTACAGAACGGATTTTTATGAAATTTGATATTAAGGACTCACAGTCAAATGCAATAAGAAAATCACATAAATGAATCACGCAAGTCAATCAGGAGTACCACTTTACTGGGGACAAAAAATGAATTTTCCGTCATATCTCGTATATTTTTGGTCATATCGAAATAGTTGTCAAATAAACTTGTAGAACTAGTAAGGTAGAGTATTT
Organism: Tanypteryx hageni; assembly: GCA_028673005.1. Classification (NCBI taxonomy): domain Eukaryota; kingdom Metazoa; phylum Arthropoda; class Insecta; order Odonata; family Petaluridae; genus Tanypteryx; species Tanypteryx hageni. The sequence continues at coordinate 198,357,999 of CM054113.1, read as the reverse complement.
CTTTTCCTCTACATTTTTATCGTAGGAGTAGCCGTTATCAAGAAAATTGAACGATAATGTCGTAATTCGCTTTGAACTTAGAAACATTCATGCACACCTAATTGTTGTCAACGTAAGCAATCATATTGATTACGGAAGTAAATAAGATGCGATATAATTACAAAAATATTTATATATAATTACTTAATGTCTGTACGTCTATCCATCCGTCCGTCCCCCCTTTTATCTCTTGAACAGTTTGCCATAGAGAAATGCTGTAAACGCCATTTTGTTTCTGCCAACTAGAAGTCCTCGGGAAAGCTATATAGATTTACGGAAGTGTCCCGGATTCGACTCCGGGAGACGATTATATATTTCCATATGTTTACACAGGAGCTTTGATTTTTCAAGGTGCAAGGTATATTTCTTTCACTCATTAAAAACGTAAATATGGACCGAATTTCTTCATTTTTGCTTTATCCGACGGCTAAAACTATAAAATATCTTATTCTTGCAATGTTTTGATGTTAAACGGAATAGTTTGTCAGAAACACGCATTTCTTTTCGAAATTTTATGGCTTTTTCGTACTCTTTCCGGGTGTTGCCAAGGCGACCCACATTGTTGCCTCCGATTGAATTAGCGTCTATTAAGCCTTCAAATAGCCAAAATAATTGCGTTATCCACTTCGCGCTGTTTATGAAGCATCGAAATTATAGTTGTAGCAATGTCAAACTAAATATACTGCAACGTTAATAATTAAAGATTATTATTCAGTAAACTGCTTGTGGGCTCTGGGTATTTTTAACGATTGACCAAAAGAAAAAAATCTTCTTTCTTTATTTCAATACTGGAATGTGACCTTTTTCGTATGAAAGAGACAATTAAAATTGCACATATAAATTATAAAAACAAACATGGTATTCAAAATATCAGTTGTCTAATATTATATGGAGAAATTGGCTATTATTACTTTTAAATATGCAGATTTCTGACTGACTTCACAAAAGTTTTTGCGGGTACCACTAGTACATTTAATTTCGTTACGCGTGGATGAAAGATTTTGTAAGCTAAAGGAAATGGATTGTCTACGACGAAGAAAAAACGTAAACGTAACTATTACAACTACTGATCTCAAATGAGGTGTTTTAAACAGTTTTAGATTGTTTGGTTGATTAAAACTGATTAAAAATAAATCGGTAAATAAAAATTGAATATTTCCCTAGAATCATTTCTGATATATCGTTTTGCAGTATTTAATCATTAAAATTACGTAATATGTTTATTGATGCACCAACTAAGGGGGGAGAAGAAATTTTGAATAGACAGAGATACAATCGGATCGTGTGTGTGTGTTTGTCAAATTATATCGTATAGTTTTAAATACTCCATCGTACGAAACGCGCCTATTTGTGATACACTGTACACACTCCTAACTTGTTTAAGGCATCCATCATTTCAGTAGCGAGATCCGTATCTGCTTGTTGTAATTTATTCAAAAGAAAGATGCAAACTCCTTCAGTTTTCAGTAAATTGCTGTCCTTTTTGATTAACTCTTTAACAGCTAAGCTCGACAGGCTGCAAAACTTCTGATATCTTCTTTAAAACATTGATATTTGTATACTTAAATTTTTTCCGGCCGAACTCCATCAAAGCCTTGTTTATGCAGGCATTCAATTTTTAAAAACGATTCACCATCGGAATAATGGAGTTCCATCGGGTCTTGCAATCAAGTAACAATCGTAGTTTCTTGCATTCTTTTGTCAGCACATGCTTTTGAAGAACTGCTTCTTACAGCGGATTTTTTGAAAAATTTAATAATTTTTCGAGTCCCCGCAAGAACTATTCCAATGTCTCTACAAACTTGTGGAAATTCACTGAAACTCCCCGGTTCTAAATTCAAACTGCCATCAACAACACACGTATCAATTTCAGTATTACTGATATCCTCCTCATCCTGATCAGCGTAATCATCACCATCTCGAAATTCTTCATCTTCGTCATTCTCTTCCTCGTCATCAGTGAGAGACTGGACTGTTTTCTTATAAAACACATCAAGGACACCAAGATGGATTCCAGAGTTGTAGCATAACTGAGCTAATGCCGGAATATTCCTTCCATATTTTACCATTAATGCAGCTCCGTCTTGAGTTGATTCGACGACATCAGAATCCATATCGATTCCAAACTCATTAAGTCTTCCTTTGACTAGAGCTATGGTGGCATTAGAATCACAAGAACCTTCAATAAGAACCAGCCCAAGAATGAATGGCGAAACTGCTGCTTAGTGGACTGTAACATCCATGTATCTTCTGACATTTATATCACTCCATTCGTCGACGATGAGACTGAATCTCTTTCCAGATTTTTGTTGTTGCGATAAAGCTGCTTTCATTTTTTCTTTATAGAATTTCATTACTTATTTCAGCACCGTTGTTTCGCTTTCTGGCATGTTGTAATTGCGCCTTCTTACAAAGCCTGTAATGGCTTCAGACGACGTTATTCCTTTAATGCTAAATCCATAATTTGCAGCACATTTCGCTAATATTTCATTCAATGTTTCTCGGCTGACAAAATTTCAATATTCCTTCCTTTTTTGCTTTTTTTTGAAGATGCAGCAGCATCATCATCATTCGTTTCATCCATTTTTTCAAGCTCACCTCCGAAGGCGTAAACAAAACTCTCAAGAGAGAGGCGATAGGTCTTATTCAATAGGAGCGATTCTCCTTTCAGACACGCAACTTGCAATGATCACGATTTGGGTATCTCTCGCTCTGAAAGATTTGTTTGCCTTTGTAAAGGCCGCAACACACGCTCAGTTTTTACTCGTTGTTTTGCCTACGCAGTAATAAGTCCGAAGACGGAACGTGTGTGCTGAAAAAGCACAACATTTTCGTGCGTGTACCGTGGCTCGGTTCGAAGTGAATCTGTCTCGGGCACATTTTTCGGCTTGTGGCCCACTTTGGGGTTTAAATACAAAAAATATCCAATGTTTAAAAAGTCTCGATTTATGCATTTAATAAAGTGGTTCGGCGCTCAGGGCGGTCGCCCCGCTCGCCTCCCCCTTGCTACGCCCCTGCCACCTGTGTTTAATTACGCGTACTTTTTCGTAATTTTTGTTATTTTCTGTTGGCTCGAATGTTAGAAAATTGCAATTTTCATAAAAAATATGCAACTCGATATTCGATCAAATTACCCGGGTAGTTGAGTACTCGAAAAAGGTTTCCAAATTCCGATTACCCGGTTACTCGAGCTTGGATTCCCCAGTCGCGTTCTCTCCTATAGTATGTTTCTCGTCTTATGAAGCTTGACCTTGAAATCCTCTGTGAGTGACTATTTCTGCGTCCAATCAACGCTCGAGTAACGGGCGACGGAGAGGGGAGAAGCTCAGTCTCTCTCTCGCCATCGTGCTGTTCACATCGCTCTTAGTCGACTATGTTGCCAGTTCTACTGCGTTCACGCTTCCGTTGCGATCTCTTGATCGCTTTCACTTTGCACCTTGTTATCATTTTAACGCAATGGAAAATGGCCGGAAGTAATAAACAATGACCGTAAGTTTTTCTGCGACGCGTCGCCTTTCATTCGCAAGCAGATCATTTCAAGAGCGGATATCTGGCAATGCTGTTAGGTTTTTCCATGCATTTCGAAAGTCGCGGGTGACGGGGGAGAGGGAAAAGGTTCTCATTGGCTACTTGCTATGTGAAGGTCAAGCTTTATAAGACGAGAAACATACTATAGTAACTGTCAGAGCTCAAGTTAGACAAGACTATAGTGGATCAGATCCAGTAGCGGAACTATAAAACCGCGGAGTCCGCGACCGCGAGTGATACAGCGGATTTAGAGGGCACTGCAGGCCCCTCTTTATATATATATATATATATATATATATATATATATCAGCTTACGGTAAAGGAAAGGTAAAATGGATATATGGATGGCAACAAGGTGTTGGGATGAGGAAACCCAGTGAACACTCACCAATAGGACGACTTCAGGTTGGCGAGGCCCCGGGGATGTCGAAGCGACACACGTAAAAGAACACTAAAACACAGAAACATCACAAACGTAGAAAACTCTCTCTGTAGAAGGAATAACTCCGAAAGCTTCTACGTTTGTGATGTTTCTGTGTTTTAGTGTTCTTTTACGTGTGTCGCTTCGACATCCCCGGGGCCTCGCCAACCTGAAGTCGTCCGATTGGTGAGTGTTCACTGGGTTTCCTCATCCCAACACCTTGTTGCCATCCATATATATATATATATATATATATATATATATATATATATATATATATGTATAACATTAAACAACGAATCATGAAGGGAAGCAAAAATTATCTTCGCGGGGCGGCCGAAAGTTTGTATTTTCGCCATTGATCTCAATCTCAAAAAAGGTCTTCGACCATCGGAAATATCACTGGGAGGAAAATTAGTAGATGGTTAAAATCAAACTGAAAGAATAGAAAAAAATACAAGAGAAATCCGGAGTGAAGCTGGAATGTTTAGGTAATAGCAAAAAATTAAAAGAAGGCGAGGAATCAAATATATCACGGACGGAGTTAAGAAAGAAAAAAATGGGAAGATAAGTTCGAAGATATTTCGGAGGAATGATAGGGAGGATGGGTAGTTGAGGAGTATAAGCATGTGGAAGGAAAGGTGAGGGTGAGCTACAAGGAAGAGTGACGTAAATCGGAAAGGCTGCGAGAGATAAGATGGAAAGGATGAGGAGAGGAAGTGGAGGGAAGAGGAGGAGGCTATGGGCAGGGCAGAGGCGGGGTCAAGAGGGGAACGGGAGGAGGTTAAAAAAGAGAAGACCTCTGCTGGGTTCGGGTCAAGATTACCACTCCCACACCCCTCGGACAGCACGCGAAGTTAGGACGGGAGGTGAGGCAGGAGGAGAGAGAGAGAGAAAAAGGGCGGAGCACTCATGTTGGTGTAACCATTTATACAAAAAAATTCCAGAGCTTTAAGAGGAGATAGGGAGGAAGGTTTGGTTGAAAGTGGAGGAAACCGAAGAACCAGAAAAACAAATTCTTCCAGATGAATAAAAAGAAGGAAAAAAAACGCTCGGCGCTTTTTTCTCTGTAAAGGATTGAAAATGCGGGAGAGCGGCGGGAATTAGCCGCGGCTGATTATAAAAAATATCCAAACGACGCGAGAGCGGCGTGTTTTTTTTTAAAACGCGGTTTCGTGAAAAAAAGGACCAACGTTTTTTAAAAAAGGGTGCGGAAAGATCGTGTTACCCCCTTTTCCTCCTGTCGTAGAAAGGGGAAGGAGGCGGTGAAAGGAGGGGAAGAGAGCCATTTCTTTCCTCTCTTAAGTTGTTCAAATGGTGGTCCGACTGAAAAAGAAGTTTCCGGGTCGTAAAAAATTTTGAATGTTCTCTCTCTCTCTCTGCGCAAAAGAGGTGAGTTTTCTGGTCACGAATTCCCTCCCGATGACTTTTTTTTCTCTCTCCTTTTCTCCGGCCGTTCTCCGGTCATTGCTGGACCATTTTGTGCGTTCGAAGTCATCTCGGGCCTTTTGGACGCGTGGATCGAAGAAATTCTTGTTTGCCAACGCTGCGTGAATCATCGGACCGCTAAGATGTAAAAACTGGACCTCGTATAAAAAATACGGTTGTTGATTTTTTTGAGTGTTTTTCCGTGCACAATCGATATTAAAAGTCCGTGTATCCGTAACCGATACTATTTTTAGCGCCTTGTATCGCTATTTATTGGACAATTCGTAGTTTTTATTATACCCCCACAGTCCTATGTTTGCCGGAAACGATCGAATAAATCTTTTTTTTTCCTTCGACGTAGACGCGAGGAATTTCGTTTCGAAAAAATTCCACATCACACGTAACGTGGAGGGAAGATAAGAACTTTCGGCCAACCGTTACGTGCACGAGCACCAAAAGCGGACAACCGAAACTGCACGATGCATGCAGAGAGCAAATGAAACGAGCACTTGAAATGAGCGGAGTAGGGCGTGAGTGGAAGAGGCTTCATTACGCGCGAGTAAGATATGCAACGCGAGCGGGAAAAAAATGAAAAACGCCATCCGCGAGGGGCGAAATAATTCAAGATGTACTTGTCCGGAAAGATTTAATCCTAGCGAGGAGACGCCTTCGGGTGCACTTTTTGGACGCGACCATCACGCCATTACGGCAAGGTGTTGAGTTGCAATTCCCTCGGGTAAATCACGCTAAGGAAAATTAAACGTTTTCAGCTCGTCTCTCTCCTTGCTGTCACACACTTTAAAAAGGAGGATTTTTGAATAAATCCCGGCGGGAAAACCTGATCGCCTGAAGGCGAATCGTAATTCAACGACTTCGAGAAAAAGCTCCGGCCATTTTTTTGTGTTCGAAGAACGGGATCGACGCGAACGAGTATCTTTACTTAAAAAAGTCGCCGTGGCGATGATTTTGAAAGTGAAAATGTAACGTGTGGGAGTTGCCTCGGAGCGCAAATGATACGACCAATAAGTCACGAGAATAAAACTATGCCGTTTAGAAATCGGAGGTTGATCGTGGAACCAGTTTTGGCTAGTACTTTTTTTAATTCCTCCGGGAACTTGATATATGCGCCCACTTTTGGCGGTGACAGGAGTGGAAAAAACTTTCAGATTATCCGAAAAAATTATCTTAAGTGGTAGTTTCCACGTGTCAAAAGATAAATTGCGGCGCTATAGGAGAAATACTTTCGGATCTATGTATAAATAAAAAAAAACATTAATTCTATTTGATTTTTCCCGGTAAAACCTGAGATACTTCGAGAAAACTTACCTCTAATACCGCGAAATTCGTGATTAATTCACCGCTGAACCCGTTAAAAAACATTTATTTAATTGTAAACAATCGTCACGAGGTCAATTACAGCCGATCGATTAACAATATATAAAAATAACAAGAGCAGTCACAAACACCCAAGACTAAGCCGGGACTCGAACTCGCGACCCTAGCATTGGGAGCCAGACGCGCTAGCCACCCCTCTACTGTCCCTTCTTAATCGGGAGAGAAAAAAATAAAAGACTGCCTTCGCCGAGATTTTTTCACGCATCCATTTTGTCCCTCTCCAACCCGTTTTAATTCCCAGTGTGAATCTTAACCGTAATATGATTACATACGAGGACTTCCCTGAGATGCAAATTGATGTCGGGTTTCGCGGAAACAAATCTCGCAGTCGTGACCCGAGATCCTCGCCAATTATTACGGCGAGATAAGATCCGATGAGCCCTTAAAACGCTCCACGTACACGACCAAATTGTTTTACACCCGAGAGAGAGCGGCAGAAGGATGCGAGGAGAAAAAGAAAAATAAAGAAGAGGGCGGACATTTTTTTTAGGATGGCAACAGCGACGGAGGTCTCCTCGTTTAAGGAGACGGGGAGAAGGAGGAGAGGGGGTCGGTTAATAATTTTGGAGTGGTCTTGAGGAGGAATGAAGAGAAGTAGGGATGTTCTCTTCTTAACGCAAGAGGGAAGGGGGTTGGAAATAAAAGGGCTGGTCGGTCGACGCTTTTGGGTCTGCACGACGGAGAAGGACCCGCCGGGGAGAGAGAGAGAGAGAGAAGGTGGAGGATAAAGAGTCGGAATAAGAACCGAAAAGAAAGGAAGGAAAGGAGAAGGTTAGAGCATTAAATAGGTGAACAAGGAGAAAGAAAAAGAGAGGAAAAAATGTGAGATAGGGTTGGATTGCGAGAAACATAGTACGTTTTGAGAGAGAGAGTGTGAGGGACGGGTCGAGGGCATTGTCGGAAGGGACCGCGACGCGTAGAATGGCACATAATCGCAAATTGGGAGATACGGAGATGGTTAGGGGAGGGAAGTTGAAAGGGCAAGTCCGGACACATCGGGGAAGGGGAAAGAGAAGGAGAGGAAAAAATAGAATTCGAATAAAAAGATGACGACTCCTAAGAGGAGAGAAAGAGAGACTATGGAGGAAGAGATTGGAGGGAGGAGAAAAATATCCTTCCCTTGAACAACGAAAGGAGGAAAAAATGTAGTTATTTTTTTCGTTCGAGACGGACGAGGCGTTAAGGAGGCAGCCGAAAAGGAAGGGAGGGGAAGAGGGCAGAAAAAAGTTAAAACAATAAATAAAAAAGAAACGAGACGAGGGATGCGTAAATGAATGTTTTGGGCAAAAAAACCGAAAAAGATCGTTTTGGAAAAGTGAAAATATATACAGTAGAACATGCAAAGAAAGGTGAGGTCATGCCTTAAACTTGAAATGGAGGCGGACAGTAAATTCAGAAAAGTTATTATTATAATTGGATTCGCCCTTAGGATAATTGTCACGGTTATTTGTGGTCAGCTTTTTTTTTACTATCAGGATGGCGGATATCGTTTTTTATGGGGAGACGTATTTTTATATCTTTTTCTTTTTGGCGATTCTTCTTCATGGTTCATATATCTCGCAAATAATCACGGAGTGAGAGAAAACTTTTGACGTATACTAAAAAATTAAATTTAAAAATAAACATAGGTCGCTAATGAATTAAAAAGTTATAATCCTAATGCGTAAAGAGGAAAAGTTGTAAACGGAAGGGACTCTTGAATTTCCATTTTGAAAATAAATAACACGATCTTTCCTTCGATTATTTACCATTAAAAACATTTGCAATGCCACGAAATAAATGGACGCATGAAAATCTATTTAATGGGCCTGCTAATATTTGCCGATAATTCGAATAATAAAATACAATCTCCTGCGCATTCAAAAATGATTTATACGTGTATTATAACGCCTTAAATGCAATTGATGACTACGGTGTATAAGTAAAAGAATAACTCCCATCAAATTGTGTACTTATTCAATTTGCCGAGGTGGATTTTCAGGAATAATTCGGTAAAAAACGAAGACGTGGCATCATCATAAACTGCGAAATAAATAGACGAACTAGCTCCTTTCAAGTACGTTAACCAATATTTAAGACTGGACAAGGTGGAAGGAGAGATGGCCGAAGAATATGAGGAGAGGGATGGAGAGGTATGAGAGAGGTAGATGAGGAGGAAAAGGACCCGCGAGAGAGGAGGAGGGACGAAGAGAGGATGGGGAGAGGAAAAGAGAGAGAGAGAGAGAGAGAGGTGAGGTGGGGGATAGGTCACCAAACCCGGATCTTAACATCTCGGCGGCAGCTATGGACTCGAGGGTTGGGGAAGAAAGAGGGGATTGGGTCTGGCCGAGGAAGAGGAACCGGAGGGGGGATTGACGAGGCACCGGAGTGAGAGAAGGGGATGGGAGAGAGTGAGAGAGAGGAATGGGTGGAGTTACGGAAGGAGGAGATGAAGGAGTGGAACCGCAGAGGTGCAAAGAGGAGAGAGAGAGGTAGAGGACGCGTGTAGTGGTAGTTTTAAGCTTTTCGAGATTCTCGTCTTTCGGTGATGGGAGCTAGGGTAGAGGCAGGTGGAGGTGGTGAAGAGGTGGGGAGGGAAGCTGCGTGATCCTGGTGTGAGGGAGTGTTTGCCGAGATAAGAGACGTGACGAGAACTGGAAGGTTGAGGACGTATCTGCTGCCGTGACCATCGGTGTGCTCGGTGACTCTTGGAAAAGAAGCGTGCGCGCGTCGATGAAGGGAAGCGGGTTCGGTCACCGCGCCGTTAGCTTTGGTGATTGTGCTAACTAACATCTGCCTCTCTCGTCTCCATATCCAATACGCCCTGTTACCCTATATGTTTTCCTTGGACACCTCCCAACCTCATCCCTAGCTCTTCCTTCGACATCCTCGAAGAGGGGAAAAGTACACGCCCTGTCATTATTTCCCGTCCTTTTCTCGTTCAGTTTTACCTGTTCACTGAAATATATGCGCACATTGCTTGAATTTTCCTATAAAAAGACTGATATATTATCACTTTATTCATGGTGCAGGCAATTTCATTAATAATTTGCAAGTATATACAATTATTTATCGTTATGTTGTTTGTATAAAAAATATAAATATTGTTTTAAATATGAATTTATCAATAATATGTGTATGCTATTAACAATCTGTTAAACAGAGTCGCACGAGAGAAAAATCTGATGGGGCCACCACATGAGTTTCTCCATAACTGTAATATTTCTAAAAATTCCAAATAGGTTACATAATAATAAATATTTTAAGAAACCGAGAAAATTTTAGACTTTACAAAGAACAGAAATAAACTCAAACCATAGCTTTCTAATATTGGATATAGCCACAAAGCTTCAACAATTAAGAAAAGAAAAAGGAGCGTTACTAAGACGTAACTAAGCGACAATAGTTACCAATAGTCGTCGGTAGGTGGCGTGGTGGTGGCAGCTAAAAATATAAGATATCTCTTAAACAATGCATTATATGGAAAAGTGTTTCAAACAAAGGTTGTATAAAATAAAATTTACTACAACTTTTACTCTGGTACATTTTTAAATTTATCAAACAATAAAGCAAATATGTCAAAATAACGGATAAGTGACAAGAGTAAACACCCACTTCCGGTTGACCGATTTTTACCTAAAACTAATCAGTTCTTGTGACTTTTATAAAAATGTTAAATATAGAATTTCGTATTGACCTGATTAATAGTTTTTGAGTTAGAGCACCCACAAAAAGCTATCACATACACAGACATCGAGAAAATGGTCAAAACGTGTTCAGGGGACCTCAAAACGTATTTCCGTGGAAATCTCGAAGTCGAGTTTTTTCATGAATACAATACTTTCCCCTATACTACGTATATGGAGAAAGTAAAAAACAGGATAAACATTCGTAAAATTACGAAAACAATTAAATCAGACACGTTGAGAAATTATTGCCGCCCTCCCCACTTATAAACTCGGCGCAAAGTCTGAAAACAACTTCACTGTTTAAGTCTTTATAGATAAAATCTTTAAAATATGCGTTCAAACCCTTCTCGTCCAAGCTTTAGAAAAATAATCTTCATCTCTTTACATTTTATATCGATATCTTTCGGCCTTATCGATTTTTGAGATATCCCTTTTGCCTTTCGACCCAAATTCGTGGCTCGTTTCTCGCCCGAGGAGAAAATAATATTCGCACGTGGTTTAGATTGGAGTGAACGGTGTGAGGCGATACTTAACGTAGACTATGGGAAATGAGGAGGAAGGAAATGGGCGCGTAGAAATATACGAAAAACAAAACCGTCACATAGTAGCGAGATCCCTATTGGGCGTGCCTTATCGGAACTATCTCAGAGACGCCTAAACGGAAACTCGGCCGCATTCTTCATCTATCTTAAGGATCTACGAACGATTTCAGCCTCCTCCCAAAACTTTTTTTAAACTCGCGAGTGTCTCCCTTAATTTTAATTCAAATTAAATTTTTTCATACTGGAATTCGTTTCTCCTTACAAGCCACACTCACACCTTTCCCGAGGTCACGATCCACGTTTTTTCTGATATTCAGCACGGTATAGTGAGATTAGACACGAAATGTTGCTCCAGGGCCAGTAATATATAGTGTTTGTTTTCAAACTTTCGATGTGGATATATGTTCACGTCTAATCTGCAGGTGAAATGAATGATAACATAACGTTTCCATCAGAATGGATAGAAAAAAAAGACGAAGCCTGATTTTTTTTAGGACGCAAACTAGTAAGGGCGATAACATACGCGATAAGGAACGGAGACTTGACCGTGCCCGTATTTCTTTTGAAATCATAACGAAAGACCCCTCTTTTAATCGCCGGCAAATCGATGTAATGAATACACTCGTCGAATGTAACGCGGACGATAATCCGTTAAATTAATAGCACGACTTTGTCCTCCGGACGAGAGCCGATAAGAAGTTATCAATTTTACCCGTCTGCCGGAGAGGTAACGGCCTTTTTCGTGGAACTCTCCCCTCCGCTACTTCTGAAACCGAGCTTTTGCACGGCAGCTCGGAGTTTTTTTCTCCTCGGTCGTGATTCCTGACGCGAAATCACTCCCGGGATGATTTTTATGAGAGCGGAGTAGCGGAGGAAAAAAAGAATGCACGCGGACGATTCCATTTTCTTTTTTTTTCGCGACACGAGAGAACGAGGCGAAGGCGGTAGAGAAAAGGAGATGAAGAGGCAGGTCGGATGAAGAAAAAAAAATCCCAAAGACGGACGAGGGAGCATGTCCTGTCCGGACGTCTGAAACGATCTGTCGCAGCATGCGGTCATTAGCGGACACGGCGGGAAGAGTACCGGGTTCAAGGGTTTTTGGCCGCCATGAAAAGAAAGGGGAAAAAGTCCGCGTGGGGATTTTGATGAAATGGTTTGGCGTGGACGCTTTGCACGGCCTTTGGGGCCATTTGGTTGTACGAGTCCATCTAGATGAGGTGGTGGGCGAAAAAAATTGAAAGGGTTAGGCCGGCAAAAAAATTAAACGAACGATAAAGCATTGCATCGAGGGGGTGGACGGAGTTTTGAGAGAAATGAGATGAAAAACCCCCTCTGATTGGTGATGACAGAGAACAAGACGAGTAGGTTATTTTTCGTACCGGCTCTCCTCTCCCGATGCAAGTTTCCGAAATTGGTCAGATACGAAAAAAGAAAGAAATCTCCAAATGGCCCGATTATAGTTGCCGATCTTCGCTAGTTACCATTACTCGAGATAAAAGAATATGCGTTCAAAGCATATTTCAGCCTGGTTAGAGACAATTCCAAAAATAAATCTCTATAGCGTCCTAGATATGTCGCGAAAATGAGTTTTAAAACAGGGCACGTAAAAGGGTGGCAGGCGACAAAACAAATTTAAGAAAAAGTAATAAAGAATTAAATAATTTTGACAACTGAAGTAAATATTCGACTTTAAATAATTTGAGTTCACCAAGAAAAAATAAAATGTATAAGAAGTAATTCTGAGAATAAAGATACAATAACGCTCTAAAGGATATTTAAAGACCGAAAGTTGCTGTATTCTTATAAGTCTACAGAAGCGTTTCCGATTGTCATGCATGATACATCAAGCGAAAAGGGAAAATTTAACGTAGAAAAAATAATAATTGCATGAAAAATAACGATGGAATCATAATGAAATGAGTAATAAATATGAAATATTAAAGTTAGATAGAGGTGTTTTAAATAAGCGATGCAAATTTCATGAAATATCTAGATTGACATAAGTATATTGAATTAAAACGTTTCAACGAATTACTTAATTCTTACGCGATACTTTGTCGCCATCATCCGACCATATTTTTTGGGGCTCACAACTTCTCCCGTGGCTGCGAGAAAAATCAGAAAGATCTCGAGAAGTGATTCAATCGTCCACTTCCTTCAGAAAAGACATCACCCTCTCAAATTTACGCGGAGCGAAATCACACCGTCACCGAATCCTTTATTCGCGTCCGATTGAATTCCCGCCCGACACGCACGCACGCATAAACACTCCACGGGAGCGAAGAGACTAAGAAAGGGGGGAGAGAGAGAGAGAGAGAAAAGAAAGGAATCTCCGAATGAAGACGGGTATAAAGGAATGAGATTCGGACTTCAAAAGGGGATGCATTAAGATCGCTCCCGGTCGAGTGTCAAGTCGGGATGTTTCGAGGAATTCAGGGAATGGGGAGGATGGGGACTGGTCGAGAGGGAGAGAGAGATGGAGAATAGAATAGAAGAGAGAGAGACATGGTAGAGAGCGACGCAAGGACGTCCCGAAAAAGTGGATTGGTAGCGGTGCTCCCTCTCCTCGGGAGGGCGCCGGACACCTCGAGCGTTCAGGTCTCCGAAAAAAGTAAACAAGTTGAAAAAGTGACGCTCATCGAGCCTTTCGTGTTTTCCCACTTATTGTTATTCATTTTTCATCCCTTTTTCGAGTTCTTTTTTTTTAAACTCGCTCTCCCTCTCTCGCAGTTTCCAGGTTCCCCGCGGAGGTCGTCACGGAAGATGAAAAGTGGGGTGAGGCGGTTTCATAGAACGAAAATGGCGTCCGGGGAGGGCCGTATTAATTTTGGATGAAGGGAGGGAAGAGGGTCAGAAGGAGGGATCCGTGGGTGACCGCGATGGGAGTGGGGTGGGAGAAAGTCGGGGGCGGGGGCGTAGAGGACTGGGTGGGACGATAGAGTAGGTAAGAGAATTAACATAAACGGACGGCGTGAACTAATGCGTTCCAAGGTGCTAGGACGATTAATTTCGAGTGGATTTAGTTCCCGAAAAAAGGAAACTGGGAAGAGAAAAATTTTTTAAATTATTTATAGTCTCGCTCCCGTCCCAAAAAAGAAATTCCTATCCCTAGTTCAACGGGTTTTGGAGTAAGCTTTTGATCTCTTGCGGGTGTTCGAGAACACCGAAGTTTTCCCACAAATTACCGGTAAATTTTCGTTTTGGCGACGTTTCCCACTGGTCCGAACAACTTTCCACGAAAAATTAGCAATAAGTTTGAGTTTATTTTTTTTAAATAACCGCGATTAACGTGTATTCTCCCGCTTCCGGAGAGCGGAGGGCAGGGGGCGAGGAAATGCTCGGCTGATCATTTTTATGAGTTCGGTCGGTCGTATCGATAATTTACCTTACCGAGGTCGTGGTTGCATCCGGGTTTCAAACCGACGACCCCCACACTCCTCTCTTTTCTTTCGAGAAGTATTCGATCACACCCAAAACCGCTCCAATGCCATTTCCTTACTCATACCGTTTTGGAGAACGAGTCGGACTGGTTGATTGTTCATTAACGTAGAATGAGAAAAGAAATCACGATTTATTTAGATTTAAACAAGCTTGCGCGCCTGTCCGCAGCTTTGGAATAGGCGGAAATACATTTTGAATATACCAAGAAGAGTTTTTACCAGTTAATTCCGGTTAAACGGATGTTTCGGATGATCGATGTGCTTATTTTGCCATAGTATAAACGGATGAGAAGTTCAGTAACAATTAAGGCTATGAATTAAAAACTTACAATTAGAAAAACTCTGTTTACAGTTAATTAACTCAATTAATACTGTACCACATGTTAATATCTTCTTTAGGAATAGGATTATGCATATGTACGTACGTGCGTAATGCGGTATCAACAAGGTGGAAAAGTATACTCCATAAATGGAATACACAGAGATTTCAACGGCGTTCTTAATGGGAAATACGTATGGAACGGTATCGAATGATTGGGCGATTCCCAAATTTTTATCTCCGAAACTGTAAGTCGTAATTATATGGTATCGGGGACTATCTTGTAGTAAATGTTCTCTATCCAAATAATTTTTTAAATCTTTACCTCACAGATCATATAAGAGCATGGGAGAGATATATATGGATTTTTAATTGTTGTTTGCTGAGGGAACCGCCTTCGCGATCGATATAAACAAAATATGCGATGTTTTGCTAGGGATTTTCTCGAATTATTATCTCCAAAGCCATAATTGGTAATTATGTGGTCTCGGGGACTATCTTGTAGTAAATGTTGTTCTCTATCCGAATAAATTTTCTAAACTATACCTCACAGATCATACAAAGGCGTGGAATAGAAAACATAGGTTTTAATTGTTGTTTGCCGAGAGAACCACCTTAAAGATGGATGTAAACAAAATATGCGTTGTTTTGGGCGGGATTTTCTAGAATTTCTATCTCCGAAACTATAACTCGTAAGTATGTGGTCTCGTGGACTTTCTTGTAGTAAATGTTGTTCTCTATCCGAATAAAGTTTTTAATCTATACCTTACAGATCATATAAGAACTAGGGAGAGAAAAGTTTCGTATCTCATTGTTGCTTGACGGATGCCATTTAAAGAAATACATAAATTTATTAAAGTAATTATGTGAAGTGGAAGCTTTAATTGACGGATTCAGTTAAAAATTACAATTGGGCGATAGATTTTAATAACGATCACTCATACTTAATTTAATTAAAATTCGTTCAGCGGTTTAGGAGATTAAAGTTACGACGGGCGGACACAGCGCCGTAACTAGCTATTTTAAGAACCCGAGGCAAACTACCAAATATGCGCCTCCTCCATAAAAAATTCTCTAATACCTATATTTTTACTACATATATTTTGAGTGAACAATTATTAAATAACAATAAAGTATACATAATGTAATTTCTCACTATAAATGTACATAATTTAAATAAATAATTATAAATATAATTACATATATACATAATTACACACATACATAATTAAAATACATTAAGTAGAAATATTTTAATATTAAAGAATTATTCTACGTGATTTTAATGCAGCAAACTCATCAATAACATCATCGAAATTTATAGTTTCTGCTTTGCGTAATGTATGGAACAAGTATAGCAGTGAAATCGCCTCTGTCCTTGTGCCATGCAGCCTCGCACAACATGCCATTAACAATTTTTGCGCCCCTTCTTTAGTAGCGCCCGGGGCAGATGTCCCGCTTGCCCCGCCCTAGTTACGGCACTGGACGGACGGACCAGACGTGCCCATAAGGCGTTCCGCTATTACAGCTTCGCTGGTAAAGAACGCCTAAAAACTATAAATTTATAAGAAAAAGTGCGGTTAATCGAATTTCGGTTACCTGATATCCGGTTATTCAAGAGTAAACTATACATACATAAATAAATACAAATACAGACACACATGCACAACACACCAGTTCATTCTTACATGTGTTCGCGAGCGTGTGTATTTTACGAAACGCAGGGCAGAAAAATATTTCAGCCCCATACCTATGGCAAGATACCAATCGTTACAATTAAGCACGACATAAATCAAAGTGAGGATAAAAATCTCTTAGAAAAAGTACGATACATCATTTTTGGTCGCGTAATAAACAAGACTACATATGGAAGCAAAAATAAGAGCGGCCTCTCTCCTCCTCTCTCACCGCGGAGGAACATATTTTCCGCCGACGGTATCCTTCTTCGGCTTCACCGACCCCAGCATGTCGAGAACATGCAGAGCATGTTGAAAACTCCGCGATGGAAAACTTAGTAGGAGAGCTTACGGAAACCCGTGTTACATCAAAGTAAACCATCCGTATACTATGCTGGCGTGTTATTTCTCGTCTCCGGGCAACTGGAAACCTTATTGAGATGTCCGAAGCGTCTGAACGGAGAATTGAACCATGAGATTATCGTCCGTCCCTCCTCCCTCTCCCTGCCCTAACCTCGCTCCTCTTCCTTCGGAGGGATGGTCCACTATTTTCCGGAAATATACGCATTCCCCAGTCAACAGTAAACCAGTTTCCGTGCCCCCCACTGCAGAAAATGCCTGGTTTATTGCGACTTGAAAGACTAGCGAACCATTGTGAGAGCCGAACGCTTATGGAAGACTTCCGTCAAGAATACGGGCGGCGGTGCTCGGTGCTAAGGTACGGAAGCCCTTGGCAATCGCATGTACGCATTGTAACTCTTGACCTCTCCATACCTTGCGAGACGGTCGAGATGTGGGAACGTTTTTGATTTCGTTGTAGGATACCGCGCTAGCAGGAAAGCTTTCGTTCTTTGCTTCTTTTTATCATTTAATCCTGATATTATGATTCATGACGGTGGATATTTAAGAAATAATACAGAGAGCTCCAAAAGAATCTAAAAATATAAAAAAATCGCCTCAAGTTTTATACTATCTCTAAAAGGATATTTGAAATCTCAGATTAGCGACATGAAAAATGTACAAGTCAAATAAAAATTCGAGAAATTTACGATTATGTGCTTTTCTACATACATATATTTAAATTTACATTATTTTATATTTGGCGCAAGTCATTCTCAAATGTTTGAAGTCTTCTGATTATCAATATATATAGACGTTCCTTACAAGGGAGGATATAACATATAAGAGGACACTAATGTTTAGGCACTTCCAGATGAGCTGGAGATTCGAAATTTTTTTCTTAGGTAGTATTTTGTGCAAAACCGACTAGAAAAAACGAAAATCTTGAAAAAGTTCAACAATGCGGCCGCTAAAAATTCACAATTGTTTAAACAAATTTTCAAGGTTTATGTGTTTCCGAATGTGCTATGGAGCTGAAGTTTTTTTTAGAGGTAGGATTTGTAAAAAAACGAAATAGGGACAATAGAAATTTTGATATTTTAATTTGTGTTGCCGTTAAAAATTCTTAAAGTTTAAACAAATAGTTAATTGTTTAGGTACTACGGGATGAACTAGGAAGCTGTATTTTCAAGTTATTTACAGAGTAGAGCATTTTCACAAATAAACATTTAAATCTCTCCATAAATATATTGCGGCGTCCGTTAAAGATGTTTAAAATTTAAACAATTAGAAAAACATTATTTCACTTCTAGAAGTGCTAAAATTTTAAAATTTGGCAGAAATGTGTAGCATTAGTACCCCATAATGGAGAAAGTATAAAATTCTTAAAATTGCAAAGTTTGGGGATTGTTTTAATCTATTATTTTTACATAAGGGAAAAACGAAAATCGCTGCGGAGGTAAAATCTTTAGAATTAAAAAATATTTGTAATGATGAAATATCTGACTGAAAAATGAATGTTTTTTCAAGGTGAGATGATATGCTTGCAGAATACAAGCACCTTCTACTAGTATATTAATATAAAGGTTTAATATGGAAATTTTTTGCCAGGATATACATGGAGTAAACACCAAATTACTTAAAAAGAGGATTAATTGTACAAATTTAATCAAATGAGAATTTCATGAACCCTCAATCCTGAACAGGGTAGTAATTTCCGTCACGAACCTCAAATAACTATTCACTCGAACCTATCGTTTAATAAAAACTAATCCTCGCGACATACATCCAAGCACGATTAAGACCAATGGCGGATACAAAGGGGGGGGGGAGGTAATAGGGTAATTTTATCCTCCCCACTGGAGATGATCAATCTTCATTAAAATATTATCTCAATTAATTTATTTTATATTGTGGAAATTCTAGAATTCTTTTGCAAATATCTAAGCAAGATATAATATGTCCTGTATATTTATTATAATGAGACGGTATTATTTTGCATAACTAGGTGTTATTAAACATCTGTTTTCTAATTACCTTCTCCCCCGTAAGCTATGCACTTAGATCCGCCCCTGATTAAGACGTCATTGATTTCGCGAAGAATCTCTTTTACCAGTCACGAGAAAAAACCGACTTGGAATAATAGGAGTATACAGAGCCAACGGAGAAGAGAAAGAGGAAAGGAGCATTGGAGAGAACGCTACCACCGCAATGAGAATCAGATACAGAACTTAAAGGAGCGGTAAATGGCATTTCCGCGCAGAGTAGAAAAGGTAATGGGGATGCAAGGGTCCCCGCGGAAACGGATCGGATAAACCGACGCGAAGAAAGGAGAGAGTAGAAGGGAGAGGGAAGTTAAAGAGCGGGTGTAGGGAGGGAGGGAGAGAGAGAGTTGGCGGTGGTCTAACAAGAGGGAAGACTTTTTTCCCTATCCTCCTTCTTCGTGTTCGTACCATCATTGTCCACTCAAGAGCGGCGATTCGGACCCGGTAGTCCGCTCCTCTCCCGTTGCTCTCCCCCCCCCCTCTCCCGCCCATCCCTTCCCTCATCTACTCGACTTTCCTCCGACCGCGCTCCCTAATGGCAGCACGTGGGCAGCGTCCGTTTGTTTCGCTTGACCGTTAAGTCTTTTCTCCCAACCGCGCCCATTTCTGACTCGCTTCCACCCCGGTCTCCACCCCTCCTATGTTCTTTTCTCTTTATCCCATCTTCGATTCAGCCCCTTTGTGCCCCGCACCCTCCTCTCTCTCGAGTCACCACCCTCTGAACGTCGGTTGCATTTGTTTCTCTTTCGTCTTCCGGCGAACGCCACCGAAGGATGTTTTCAAAAGTGCACTTTTAGGCTTATTAAAGTCAGTAGTTGCGAATGATCGTGTTTTTATTCAAACGAGGTAACAAAATTTCACTCCTCACATCATGCAAATAATACCCCGAAACGGAATTTCAATTAAGATTTAAATACTGAAGAGGTTTTTCAATAAAGAATGTTCGCTATAAAATATCAATGAGGGTGGCTAATATTAGAAATTGCGACTCTCATTTCATTAAATGCAGCATTCAGTTTCGAGTACTTACATTTTAAAATATGCTAATAACCACCTGAAATTATTGAAACTACATTTATTTTTTCGAGAGTTGTAAGAAAATCATATTCACAAGAGAATTATCGATTTGGTCTTACGGCTGAAGAAATTCAAGATTAAGCATTTGAAAATCAAAAGAATGAAAAAGTAATTATCTCAAACTCGAGTTTTTTCAATCTTTTGAATTTTTAAGTGTTTCTTCTTGAATTCCGTTATATGTTCACTTTTTGCCGAGCAGTTATTCTATCGTTATTTATAGTCACGGTGACATATAGATTACTCAACGGCAGATCTGACAATCATGCTTTAATTCATACGTAATTATTCCTTTTTGACCACCGCGTATAACTTCTACCCTCCACGATAGAAAGACCGCTTTTCTCTTTCGCCGACTACCGTGATACAGCAACAACGTAGAATTCACCTTGATTTTCTCCGCTTAAATCCGAAGCGACGCGAGACGAACTCTCGCTGTCTCGATTTTTTTTATTCACACATTTCGGCCAAACACACACGTGCGTGCTTGTGACGGCCACAATGCGGAGATCTGCTATCTTTGATTTTATTTCTGAGATTTTTTTGTTCCCCCTCCTCCTCCGACAATCTGTCGTCGGGTCTGCGGCGGTGTGTTTCTGCCGCGTACTTAGGCTCTCAATCACCTTCGACGCTATGAAGAAAAAAAATCCCCGGGAGGGGGTCATTCAGCCCGGATCTGGCAAAACAACGCGCCAACCATGAAAGCTGTCGGGAAACGTTTCGACGGACTCGCTGCCCGGATAGAGTAGGGAGAAAGGAGAGAGAAAGAGAAATGAGATAAAGAAAGATAGAGATGGAAGACAGAAACGGAGTAAGAGATGGATGGGTATTGAGAATAAAAGACAGAGAAAAATAGAGGACGGTCAACTAGCGGGAGAAAATATGCGAGGTTTCCAAATGTCTTATTTTGAGTTTAAAGAGAGTAGTTTTTGTATGACATTGAAAGGTTACGTAAGATTTATTTTACTGGGACACATGCGAGTATCTTTTTATGAATATTAAATGCAGAAAAAAATCACTGGACTTGATATTTACTAGATCGAACTTCGTAATTAACATATACATCTGTCGGTGTCGAAGGGCGTCACAGCCGTCACTGAAATCGCGCAGAAAACTTTGGCAAGCTACTTTACGTGTTATTAATATCTCTCTTGCTGGAATAATAACCTGCTGCGATCGCATATTATATATCGGCTAACATACCTTACACTGAGTTGTCTTGAGATAAACTTCCGAGCAGCGAGTATATTTTAAACGTAATAGGAGGACCTTGTTAGAAGGTCACGTTTACGGAAAATCAACCCGCATTTCCTTATTATGGAGTAAATGTTCTACGAAACGCAATCAAAGTTCATTTTTACGACGCTGCGACATTTTTATCGTCCGGAACACGCATGAGTCGTCCATCCAAACAACTGCCCATGCGTTTAATCGCTACTCCTAGCTCTCTAACCTATACTGCGCCTCGCCAACATGACCATTGCTTCCATTAGCGCCCTTAAGGCTCATGTTATCGCTCCATTTCAAGAGGAAATTTAAACGCCTCTCTCTCTCTCTCTCACACACACACACACGCACACCGTGCACTCGGCACCGCCCCGCTCTCTTCGAACGATTGACACTGCTCGTGGAAGAGATCTCCGAGAGTAGGAACTCGTGCAAACACTTCCTCGACCAGCCCACTATAGGCGTAGTTAACACCGCGCTGACCGTTCTATTTGCACATTTCTCTCTTTCTCTGTCTTGCCCCCCCCCCCTCCCCCCATATCCACGTTTAAAAGGAGCTCGTTAGCCAAAGTTCCCAGCCGAGATCGTAACGGACGCATGAGGAGACTTCAATGCTCGACAAAAGGGTAAGGCAGGTAGTTTAACGCACGGGATTAGTTATAGGATGTATGATACATTATAAGAGCCTCGACAAGAACGAATGGCAATGTTTAAAGATAGATTTTGACGCGGGAAAGCTGAAATAAACGGTAGCCAAAAACGATTATATACCGGTAGATTTGTAACGCTGATGAAAATGTTTAGCGGAAACTTTGAGGTGAAAATAAATAGGAAGTTTGGAAGTTCTACACATCAAATTGGATAATTTAAAATGATAAAAGAGTGGGAATGATTGACTGTTTAGAAAAAATCACAAATAGAAAGAGATGCTTTTGCGAGTGATAATTCAAACTTTTGGTAGCGGTTATCCAATAAACATCCAGATATTTTCCATTATATTATATTAACATAGGGAGAATTGCGAAAGGTTTAACAAGTGATTCGGCTTTCAACCTAGGATATTCGTGCGTGAGGAATTATAAAAGAGAGCTAAATAAATCAGAGGATAAACACAACACTACCGAAAGCATTCCGAAACACGTGCAATTGGATGATAACCACACCGCCAATTAAAAAACAGACCCAAGGGCGGGGACGGCATTAATCAGGACTATCCCGCAGTCCTTCCCATTAAGTTATTCTCTCCGTTCCATTTGGAGCGTTGGAATTCCTTCACCCGCTCGGTTTAATAACTCCCGGCAATCAATATTAACTCCGGTGTCTCGCATGTCCTCACTGCCGGGGTAAAAACACTTCTCCGGTACATAAATCCTCGGGTTATACTTCCCCTGGCAGAGGTAGAGAGCGAGAGAGAGAGAAAGAGAGGGAAGAAGAGGGACACGATAAGAGCTTATTAGAACAAGACAGATGGCGTACAAGTCTCCTCATTGTTCTTCAATGACTTCCTCCGTTACCCATTCCCAGACCCAAGCTCTTCACCTAACCACCCACCAAGTCTCCAGTTTATTCGCACCGCTATCCTTTACGTTCCTCTCTCTCATCTTCTCTCCCTCTCCCATACACCCAAGTAGCCAACTGATATAAATCATCAACCAACTTCACCCCAACGGTGAGAAGAAGTGAGAGAGAGAGAGATTCATCTCTTAGAAGAAGAAACACGCGGTGCTAGCCATTGGCCGGCGGTGTTTTATGCGTGAATGAAAGAGTGAGCGAATATATGCGTGTGTTTATGTGTGTATACATATTTATAAACACATGCGTATATGTATATGATTGCATGTAATGTATGTATGTATAAGAACAGAGGTACGATTTTTTTCAGGAAGATTCACGATAATCTACGGGGCTTTATGGGTTGGGAGGCAACCCAACCAAGTGGACGGAAGATGCGTTGTGAGGCGAGGTAGGGATGGATCCACGGTATGGGAGAAAATCTCCCTCGAGGCAGATATGGGGAAAGGCGTGGCTTTCCGATGTACGCCGAGGAGAATGGGGTGAGAATGAGCAATCGAGGAGGAAGGGGGGGGGGGGGTGGAGGAGAGAGATGGAAGGCGGTAGCGCCGGATTGAGTGGGAGGAATGAAGGCGGAGGAGGGTTTGGATCCGACCTGCTACCGTGCACCGGTGGCGGCATTGTTATTTCCCCGGCCTCACCTAGAGGCGAAGGAGGGAGGGGAGAGTGGGGGATGAGGTGGGGGCAGCCGCAGAGTGGGCAGCGGTGGGAGATAGGAGATAAGAAGCGAGGGATGCTGCTGGGCTCCGCGAAGAGCTTGAAGGGAGCACTTCGCTCATAAGAGGCGATGGAGCAGCGAAAGAGTTATAAGGTCGTGAGGAGTGAAGCGATCTTAAAGGATCGATCATTGACCAAATACCGACGCAAGTCATCGTCGCGGTAGTTCCTGAATCTTAATGGAGAGAGATTTACGAATGGTTTCGTTCTATGGAACGGGAATGCCATGGTGTTCTCCCTCATCCGTTTCATCGTTTCATTTGGAGCGTGATTGAGTGACCGAGATTAAATACAACGTAAAAGATAATGTATGAAATGATTATAATATAACAATTTAATCGAAGCAACTTAGACAATTTCAGCTAGAGTACCATTCGTATGCATATTAATCCGCATGAAGTCGCTTGATTATCATATCTTTTGTAACGCTACAGGTTTTTTTATTAATCTTAATACGTCTCTTAGCATCTTTGCTACAAGGTTCAAATACACTCTCAGAGACATAAGGTACATACGTCACACATTGCCCGAGCGAAGTTGATTTAATAGTTAGTTAAGAAAAATGCACGCAGACCTTTGTCGGGAGACGATGGACTACTTTGTACTTGATTTGCGGCCCGAGTCCGATGATAAACGCTTTTATGTAAATTGAAGCGAGTAATCGAGAGCCTACAAAGGCAGCTATCGTGGATGCCAACCTGTCGTCAAACCGAGAAAAAAATCGCCTCAAAATCTCTCCAGATGTCGTTATTGCCTCGACCATTCCAACGCTTTTATCTTCTTTTTATCTGAACCTTTTTACTCCGATCCCTTTCCACGTCATAGCGGCGTTCGGTCGTGCCGTTCCTTTCAAAGTGTTCTCTCTCTTTCTTTCGGGCCCTCTACGCCGAAGTCATTTCGTTTTATGCTGCTGTTTTTTACTTTCCAGATTTTCGTTTGGACTCTCCGCGACCCTTTCCCACGAGGGTCCGCCAACACCCAAGGTGCCACCGCCCTTTTGTGAAAATACATCCGGAAAAAATACTCTCCCTATCACCCGAAAAAGTTCGTTGCCGCCCACCCATCAAACCGAAATACTATTCCAACCCATTTTCCTCATATTTCTCAATAATTTTTTTTATATTGTCTTCGTGCCTTACCCCCACCCCCGCCTCGTTCCACCCACTCCACCCTTCTCTCTCTCTCTATTCCTCTATACTTCGCCGCCTTTGTTATTCCGTAGAAATGGTCGACACTTTGGGGTCGAAAGAGTCCAAAATGATCTGACCTGGAATCTAATTTCCCAACCTAGTCAGACCTAACGATATTTCCACAAAATAGTTTTTGAAATGGCGATCTTTGAGGTCGATACTGTTTCCATTCTCTCTCTCTCTATCTCCACTCTTCCGACGTCACGCTGGTAACTTTTTCCCCGACATCGCATTATAAATTTTTTTTCGACCTTCCCAACGTGAGTTGAAGGGTTCGGACATTTTTTGAGTTCCTTTCAAGAAGTCCAGCTGAGATTCTCCATGCTCGAAAAAACCACCTCTGGAAAACATCGAGGCTTTTTTCTGTCTTATCATGTCAACATAAAGTCACGATTTTAGGCGGTACTATCACTTTTTTACCTCATTTTTCCAGCCTCGCACATTCGGCAAAGTTTATGAAGTACGCTAAATTTTAAACATTAAATACTGAAGCATTTTCTCCGGATTGTTTCACATCGCGTAAGATATTTATAGTTGCTAATTGGTCGGTATGTAAAACGGCCTCTAGTTATTCTAACATTTGTATGACATGAACCGCCATGTAATTGACGGCTACTTCGTCGGCATTTTAAAAGTTTCTTTCTCCAGCTTCTAAAATGACTAGATTACTACCGAACGAAAACTATTATGCCAAAAAAAACTCGGAATGGAACATTTTTCGAGAAAGTCCGTGATTCTTTCAAATTAAAGTGGGAACTCTTTTGAAGCTGCACGATGCAGTTCATGAAAAAGCGACCCCTTTATTTTATAACTGCTGATGTTAATTTATCTTTACCCAAATGAGAAGGCCTCCGGAATTTGTCCCGAGTAAAATAAGCAATAGTCGAGAGTTCCATGTCGGAACTCGAAGAATGCAGCCAGAGGGATTGATACCACTTCATCCCATTCTGCTCGAGTTATCCGATGAAGAGGGTTCTTTCCCTCTCCAGAGGATCAAGATCTCTTAAATCGCACACGCACCGAAGATTTTTTCCGGAATAGGAAGCCGATAGTTATGGCATATAATCATAAATTACGACCAAGAATACATTTTCGATATTTTTATCCTTAAGCGATAACAGAAAAAATATCATATCAAACTCCCACTTACATTTTAGAGAGTTACGAACTTTATTTAAACGACACGAAAGATCGGATCGCCTATTATTTAAAAAATTATTAAACATAACTGAATAAAAATGACCGCTAAATCTTCAAACGTCGACAAACAATCTATTCGAGCGCATTGAAATTTCCGCGACTAGGACGACCGTCGGAGAAAAACGATAATGCATTCCGTCTCAAATAACGAGAATGTCGCGGAAATAGATGGATGTATGTACATAAATATGTACATAAAATAGGGGCAAGGAGATATCGGAAGCAAAACCTAGTGTCATTCCTGCAATATGTTCGTTGGGTCCGCAGCACGTCCACTTTTACCGGGCATTAAAAAACCTTCGCGCGCATGCATACTTACTCCTACGTCACAGAACACATCCCTTCACGAGCTCCCACCTCTCACTCCCTCCTTTTTCTCTCCATCTCTCCCCACTCTATCCGGCTCGACTTATCCCGACTCAACCCTCTCTCTATCTCTCACTCCCTTTGCTCACCCATTTATATCCCCCGTCTCCTTTCACCCTCGCAGTCTTCTTGCCCTCCCTCCCTCTCCTCCTCTCTCTCTCCCTTTCCTCTTCCCAAAGCCCCTCTCCCACATTTCCCGTGGCGGATACCGGGAGAGGGAGAGAGAGAGTCAGGTGGAGATTACCTTGAATATTCTCGGCATTCCATCCAAGAGGTAGAGTTTTCCATCTTCCCGTGCCTCACTCCCTCCATACTTCAACTCCCAACTCATCCCACTCCTTACCAGACGAGAAAACTTCCTTTAACGGCAGTCTGATAAAATAAAAAGACGAAACTAGTTCTTTTTTTTCGTTTTGAGACGCATAGCTTCCATTCGCTGCCAAAGAAACGTAATCGGGAGAAAATTTAACATTCTCGGAAATTAAAAAAATAAATAAAAAGGTTCCGATGTTTGACGAATCGGATGTTTTTCTTCAAATAACCCACGTTCTCCCGGTTTCATATTTTTAATAGTTCCCCCAGCTCATGTTTGCCCGAGTTAGATTAATTCTGCTGTGACATTACGAGGGGGACAAAAACATCTAATGGCGGCATTACCGAGCCAAAATGAGAATTCCCTCTGGTTACGGAGGAGGAATAGTGACGCAAGCACTGACCCCTAATCCATCTCCCTCTCTCTAAACATATATATATTCAACATATCTAAATAGTGATGAAAAATGCTCGTGCACTACTTTAACGAAGTCTTTCAGCTCATTATCTGTAGTTTTTGAGAGCATATTTCATTAATATACGGGTCGAATTCTCCTCAATACTCGACAAAATGTAGCGACTCTTAGACGGCAGGGCAATTATGGATAGTCAAGCCACCGAGCAATAGACTCACTGCTTTTTATTCAAATGCCGTAAACTAATATAGCGTTCGATTGTTTCGTTCCCCCGTTGATTCTCTTTTAAGTGAGAGCAAAACCTTTTGCGAGGAAATTGTTACAAAAAATACATCTCGGATGTCGACGGATGGGAAAATGGATCAAATTCGAGCGAAACTTAAAACGACCGATTGAAAAAAATTCTCTCCATCTTGCCATACTTCTTTGAAATAATGGAGTGAAAAAATAAATAAATATAGATTGGCACAAGAGTATCTATCGTTGCCGCGACAGGTACACCGCAATCATTGTTTCATTACCAGATAGCTTTAAATGCCTGTATTCAGAGCACCGAGATTTTATACATTAAATATATAGCATCGTCTAATAATTAATTAGGCTAATGAGGATAATTAATATTGAATTTAAAAGTAGTTTTCGACTCACTTAGCGTTGGGCAAACGGAAATGCAGCTAAGATTCCATGAATACAAATCTCTATTCAAGTGCTGGGATGGCTTACCTAGAAAAGAAAAAAAAAACAAAATTAATTGCAAGTTTTGACTGTACAAACCATTCACTAGAGAATCATAGAGCTCATCTTATGACTGAAAACTAATTCCAGAATTAACATAATAAGTATCAAAAATTGAAAAATCAAGTACTTGTATCGGGTATCTCCAATAGCCATAAAAAGACTATAGAAAATCTGAGGTTCATTTCGGCTACATTGCAGCCTTCTTCACCGAAAGTATATTCTAAAAAAACAAGTATATATTTCTTAATACTAAAGTGCTTACTCTGGAATTAGCACAAAATATAACATAAAACTTACGATGCTCGCTAGTGATAACCCGTTACATAACTTTATACACTTTTTGTAACTTTTTTGACTAACTACAGTGAAAGATAAATTTGTCATATATATATATATATATATATATATATATATATATATATATATATATATATATATATATATATATATATATAATATATATATATATATATACACACACACACACACACAAGTGTTTAGCGGTAGAGAGAAAGGGACGATCAGAGACATCCGGCATGAGGGGTATGTGAAGTATAAAACTTCAGCAGGCCTTTATTCCCAACCTCCCTTATATTCCACATGCCTTTAAACGGCGCCCGGCCTTATGGTCTAGGAAATAAGTCAACCGATATTAACGCAATGGAAAGGCTCCGTTCCGGAAAAAACGGAACCCATTTTAAGGGAAAAGAATGCCGTTCGGCGAGGCATAACGCGCGCGACCCACAAGATACCTTTCCCACGACATAAATCGCCCACGGGATAACTCCCTTAAGAGATCCTTCTATTCCCGTCCTCTTTGAATAGTATAAATAATATTTATCCCCGCCTCGTAAGAGATCACGGATCCATATCATCCGCCAGGAATTCTCCCCTACCCTAACCGTGACCGCCATCCCTGAGTATCTATCTATCTATATATATATATATATATATTATATATATATATATATATATATATATATATATATATATATATATATATATATATATATACACATATATACACACACACACGCATATTAAATACATTCCATTTTTTATTACATTCAAAATACCCTTGAAATAGGACGAGGAGGGGAGAAAACAAGTCTTGACCGTATCAGGTCGGAGAGAAGAAACACTTTGCCACGGCGTATTGATGGCGAGGGCCCTATTTACCTCAAGGGTTGGTATCCGAGGAGTGGGAATTGTTTGGGAGGAAGATGAGTGGAGGAGGAGAGAGTGAAGCCCCGGTAGCAACCAACAGTAGCCGGACACACCGGCACGCCTTTTAGTAAAAATGCCGAGGAGAAGGAAGGCGATGAAGGGGCCGGAAAAAATGAAAGAATCGCGCTCACTTCGCTTTTATTATTCCAAGCCCTGCAGTGGTTTATGGAGATGTCGAAACTTTTCCCACGAACTCGCTCTCTTTTTCTCTCTCTTTCTCGCTTGGAGCATTTCGGCAGGATTTTTTTCCCTCTCCAAACCGCTTTGAAAAACTTAAAAGGGATTCGAAACGATGGTGATCGACGGCCCGCTAATATCTCGCCGGAACATCGGGGTAGATGGCTCCGGGGGTCTTTTTCCCTCGGCTTAATCGTCGTCGCGCCGTGCCTTCACGGGGGTGATACGCCTTCTTACGCACAATCATCGCACGCACACGTGAGCGGTAAAGTGAGTCTTTTTCTCTCTACCTCTCCGCCTTTCTCATCCCCACCTCTCCTTTCCGGGACCCCGTAGGCGTGAAGCGCGGGCGAATTTAGCGCCGCGAAATGAGCGCGGGGGCGCGGGGAAGGGGGGGAAAGCGGGGTGGGGAAAAAAGATGAGTAACGAAATTGATGGGGGAGTCGCTTTTCTCTCGGTGGTTTGCGGATTACGTCAGCCCCGAAGGATTCGGGATTCTTTTTTTTTTTAAGAGATGCTGCCCGAAATATTAGGGGAGATTAAATGGGAATACTGGGCTTTAAAACGTGTCGAAAGTTTTCAAATTATCCGCTGATGGCTCGGGCTGTAATCGCTCTCCAAGTTTTTTTTTGCAGCATCTTTTCTCTCTCTCTCTCTATGGATTATAATTCTGACAAAAGTCGATCGAGTTCCGCTTAAAATATAATTTCGGTGCTAAAATTGGTCAACAAAAGACGTGCGTAGCAGTTTGGCGAGTGTTGCAGGAGATATTCGCAAAGTGAAAATCGTTTCCATACCCATAAAAAATAAAAATTATATGCTCCCCACGCGCAACAGAAACGACCAAACTCTGGAGCTTCTGCGCTTGCCCGAAAATCCTCCACCATATTATAATATAAATCCGCATAGCGGGACCGTTTCATGGCTATACAATTGACGTTTGATTGCCAAAAGAACGTATCCCACGAGTTATTCTTCACACACCTCTTTCATCGATTCTACCACAGCCGATCTTTTCCGCCCGGGTGGAAACGCCAGCCCTCCTACGAATCTACTTCATCGACTATTCGACTCAAAAGGAGCCGAAGCAGTCGCTAGCCGACGGACGGACGTATATTGGCGTGAAATTAAAGCCTCGCTTCGTAAGTAATGATTCTCTCCGCGGGGGGGACGCAGCTTAGGGGAAGACGCGAGAGAGTTGGTGTCGGAATGAGAAAGGGAAAAGCGAGAAATGGAAATCTACGATAAACAATCCGCAGAAACACCGACTCGGGCCACTTCCTGTTTGAAATTTTCGTCGGCTGAGTTGACTGCGAGAGGCCTCTTTGTTCACACCCCATAGTTATATCCATCTATCGCCAAACGATCCGCTCCTAAGAATGTGTATATCGGGTAATGACTAAAAATTTCGGCTACTAAGCTGAAAACAGGAAAAACGCACGGGTTGAAAGGCGGAGAAGAAAACGATTGCACGAAACACGCGTTCCGAGAATCGCCCGCGGAGTAAAAACTAGCGATATATTTCGATACGCTCGGCGTCGCATATTACACGCTAGATAAGTCGAGAGCAAGAAGAGCCAAGTACCTATGCACCTAGAGAGACAGGTGATAATTAATGGCCTGTTCGCGGCGTGTATGACGCAAACTCGAGCACAGATTACTCCGGTTGTTTTCGATCTTTATGCTCGGACGCACGATAAAGCACGGGCACTTACTAAAAGCTCGATTATCTGGGGGAAAAATATGTCAGCGGCGGGAGGAAAAGCGATAATACGGGTTCGGCGCAATGAGTATTAAAGGGCGATTGGAACAATATGTGAGAGAGAGAGGCCAGGGACAAGAATGAAAACAAAGAGAAAGCGAACCTAGATGACGCGCGAATAGCGTGTATCTTATAACCGTTTACTACAGCTAAAGCACAATTTACTCCGTTTTAAATCGTTAATCCTCGACGATGATCTCGTGATAACTCGATATGATGAATGGAACCTCGCGAACTGCGGACTGTTTTTAATGCTTTCGACTGGATACGTACGTCACGAAGCCTAAAAGTCTATGGGCAGTCAGTCACGTTGAAAAGATTATGCCCCAGAGGGCGGTGGAGGGGGGGTAACAATAAAAGAAGGGACAATGGGAATGGCATGGGTGAGAAGGGGGTAGAGGTAAGAGAAAAGGAGGGGGAAAGTGCATGCAAATGAGAGGGCGGGGGAATGAAAGAACGCGTAAGAACGGGGGGAGGAGGACAAGAAATGAGCAAAAGCGGGAATGGAGCAAAGAAATGAGCGAACCCACGGAGCACGCCGTTGGCGACAATCTTCACGACAGTTAAAATGGAATAAAATCCAGAACATAAGGGTTATTATTGTTTATAGTCGTGTTCCGCGACGGGATTGCCCAGAGTTTCGCAACCATTTCGAGCTCTCGAAAGACAAGACGCGGATTCCGTTCTTATTTTTTTTTTCCTCGGATTCTTTCCTCCTCCATTAGGGGAGAGAGGGGGTACAGTACAACGCCGAAGAGAGAGAGAAAGAGAGAGAAACGAAGAGAAAGGGTGAGAGTGGACGAGGGGAATGAAGAAACTGCGAAGGAAGTACGGACAGAATGCATCATTACCGTCCCATTCATTCACGTGAGAGGCCAATTTAAAAAAAGAAGAAGCAAAAAAAACATCGCCGGATCCAGCCGCTGTCTTGACGGATGGGCAGAGGGGGTTTAACGAAGGGAAGGATGATTTATGGTCCAGAGAGACCGAAATAATTCCCTTAGGATTCGAAGCCCGCGGAAGAAACCGGAAACGGACGCCCGATTATTCGGAGGTTTGGGAGACTTTTTTTCCCCAGCGCGTCCGACCTACGCGCATACGCGTGTGCGTGCGTTACGGAGTGGAGATGCAGAAAAAAAAAACTTTGTTAAGGGCGTTTGATTTATTGCGACTCAACTCGTCTTGGTCTCTTTTATTACTCTCTCTTGGAACGTATTCTTTCGGCCTTAATAGCCACTCACCATTGCTGTTTTTTTCCGAGCGCGCGCTAGGTTCTCTTTTGTTTTTTCCCTCCCCCTCCAATTTTTTTCCTCCTTTTCCTTAAGGTTCGAGCGTTTGAGAGAGGACGGAGTCCAACGGCTGCGAGCTCGGTCCGAGTGCTCTGGACCCTTTCCACAATCGCCTTTCACTTTGACCCCGAAGCGGACTGGAAGGAGGGAGAGGAGGAGGGAGGGAGAGGGGGGGTGAGGGGGAGGAAGGGGAGGAGCGCACAAACGAGGTCGAAAGGAATACTGCAAGGGTGATCTTAATGGGAGAAAAACCATATCGTGTCCCCACTCCGAAACCTCCGTGCTCCTTTATCTTGCCCGCCTCCCTATACTCACTTTTCCCCCTCTCCATTTATTCCCTCCCTCCCTTATTCCCTTCTACCCACTCCCTCCCAACCTGTCACCTCCCCTCTACCCTTCCTCCCGCCACCCACGCGCCTGACTTACGACAATCTCCGCAGCGAGAGGCCGGACCGATACAGATAAAAATCCTTCTGGAAACCTCGGCTTCTGCCCGCGTTCGCCGTGCAAAAAAAATCGCTCTCTTTGCCTAACCCTTTTTCTTTAACCCAGCCACGGGCAAATATTTTAGTTCCTTTAACCGATGACTCAATAAACCGTTTTAAAAAAATGGGTAATAAACGTTAATGTCTGAACGTTGCTCAATTTGAGGGTCGCGGACTCGCTTTTTTCTTCTACTCGAAAAAACGCCTTCTTTTATACTTCAGGGCTAGTAAAAGCCGCCGATAATTTATCGATGTTTTTTTTCTCCTTACTGCCTCGATAGATGGTAACGAAACTACGAGCGCCGCCCGCTTGATCGATGCTTTATATCCGTCGATATCCCAAAGCGGGATTCGAAATCCAGATCCGCCGACAGACGTTACTTTTACGGGCTAATTGCGTTTACGTTACCGGCAACGGTAAGAGGGACGTTTTCATACAAGGTTGTGTCCATTTATATTATATTCAATAAATCATTTCTGCCGCAATCACAGCATCAAATTATGGAACGAAATGTCGGCGTTTTGGAATGTGTAAAATTAATGTGTCAATGAGAGTGAATTTATGACGATTAGATGGAATTATTAGTTATATTTAGAGAAAAAAACAGCGTCCGGTTGGAAGAGATTAACCTCGGATGAATATTTCTACATCATCATCATAGGTAGTCTGTCCGTAGACAGGTCAGTGATTATTCACGGTTAAACCCAGTTCTCCATATACTCCTATTTTACGCTGTCCTCTTCATATCTTGATAACTCTCTTTCCCTTCAGCTGAAACCTTTTCCTACCTCTTTCCATTTTCCCATCTAGTTTTCCTTCTAACACGTCTTTAATCATACTCTCTCTCCTCAGGTAATGTCCAACCCAGTTAGCCTTCCTCTTTCTGATAGTCTGTATAATCATTCGCTTCTCTCCTATTCTTCGTAGCACTTCATCGTTTTTCATCCTATCTGTCCATTTTATCTTCAGCATTCTCCTCCAAGTCCACATTTCAAAGCTTTCCAAGTATTTGATGCCATTTTTCCTTAGCGTCCATGTTTCTGCCCCGTACAAAACTATACTCCATACATAGGATTTTATGAACTTTTTGCGGATATATTCCCCGTAAGTAGGTGTTTCTTTCTTCTGAAAGTCGCTTTTGCTTTTCCTATTCTAGTTCTCATCTCATCCGTACATTTCGCTTCTCTTATTATGATGCTTCCAAGGTATTTATAGTCTGAAACTTGTTCTAAAGGCTTTCCTCCAATACTTATGTTCATATTCTCTTCTTTACCCGATATTCGAATGACCTTAGATTTTTCTGTATTTATTTCCATACCGTATTTTATACCTGTTATTACTAGTCTATTTATCGTTTTCTGGAGTTCCTCTTCCTTTCTTGCTACAAGTACTTGATCAACCGCGTATTTTACTGTTCTTATAATCCTTCCTCCAATTTTGAAATCTCCTGTGCCTTCTAACGCTTCTTGCGTTACACTTTCCCAATATATATTGAATAAGGTCGGCAATAGGCAGCAGGCCTGTCTTACTCCTCTACCGATATTTACTCCGCAGGTGTCCGCATTCACCAACCTGACCTTTACAACTTGATTCACATATAGATTCCTGGTCAGTCTCCTGTCTTTCCAGTCTACACCTATTTCCTTTAATATCTTCATAAACATTACCCAATTTACTCTATCTCTATCAAAGGCCTTCTGCCAGTCTACGAAACATACGCAGATATCTTACTGTACTCTATTGCCCTTTTTGATATGATTCTAACAACCCCTATCGCATCTCTAATTCCTCGTCCTTTTCTGAAACCGAATTGATCTTCCCCTAGCATTTCTTCTGCCTTTTTCTCCAGCCTTTTATTAAGAATCCTCGTGATGATCTTCGAAGTGTGTGACAGAAGGCTTATCGTTCTGTAGTATTTACACTGCATTGCCTTTGGCTTCTTCTATAGAGGGATCATGAATAGTATCGATCCTGAAATACCTCATGCGGAAGGTCGAGCCAAGTTATTAAAATTCGATTAATTCATTCGTGATATTATTTCATATCACTCACTTTATCTCTCAATCTATCATGCATATCCAGAAAGTTAATCTGTATTCTGACAGGATACGGCAACATAAATCACCGATTTGTAAAAATGTTAGATATAAAGTAAATTAATAGCATAAAATTAACCGGAAAATCCCATAGGCAAATGTTTACCTTCAAAGGAGTAGAAATTAATGAGAAATGTGAGCACTTTCAGGAGATTAATAATTTTTTCGCAGTAGTAACAGATAGGAGACATCCATAAATGTTCAAGAAAGTTCAGCGAGATTAAGACACTCGTCCACAATGGCGTCGGTTCTACGAACCACGTTTCTTTGCAGAAAGCAAGTTAGAACTGTGATATCTGTTTGCTTGTTTGTGTGTTTTTCTGGCTAACCAACCTCTTGGATTATTATAGCCATAACTACTTACACACCAGACAACTCAAAAGAGAGGAGGGAAAACCGGTACCGGCATTAGCCTACTCTTTACGAAGAGCACCAAGGGGGCCAACTGCTTAACGTTCCTTCCCAAGGACGGAACGCTGACTTGCGCGACTGTGATATCTGTTTGATTGAAAAAAAGGGTCTTGCATGTTCGCGTAGTAAACGCCGTTTAATATAATTATCGCGAGCAGATACGAAACTATCGGAATTGTTACAATTCCGATATGAAGTAATGAAGAAACATTAGAAGAAAAAGCGGAATATTTTTTCCCGGCTGCTCTCTCCTTCCCCTCAGTAAACCTCTCCGTCCACGCCCTCTCTCTCTTGCTCCCGTCATTCCCCCACCTCCCTTACCTCCATCCACCGCTCCCATTGTCCTACCTTTCACTGCGACCAATTTTCGACTTCCCTTTGTTATTCCGCGCTCACCGACGCT
Source organism: Tanypteryx hageni (assembly GCA_028673005.1). NCBI lineage: Eukaryota > Metazoa > Arthropoda > Insecta > Odonata > Petaluridae > Tanypteryx > Tanypteryx hageni. The sequence goes on along the minus strand of CM054113.1, from coordinate 198,322,496 downwards.
TTTGCATAATTCGCTAATGAGAGTACAAGGCGGTTCCACCGAAAATGAAGGAGTGCAGGCGTCCGGGCGGGGCAGGCGATGGAGAGGAGATTTAAGAAAATACGGGTGGGAGGAAGGGAGGAGATTGATTGAAGAGGGGAGGGAACGGCGATTGGTTCCAGTGATTACGCAGCCGTAATGTATGGCATACATTAGCGGAAAAATGACGAAAGGAAAAATAAATGCGCACCCGAAGGAAAATTATGGTAAATATCGCTGTGACGCGCGTTTTTCTTTTTTTTCGAGATGCCTTCATTTCTTCTTAGGCCTCTCTACTCTCTAATCTCGGCGGAAAAAGGTCGTCGACAATCATCGAAGGATATCATTCAATTAGAGCTTCTTTAAGTTACTGATCTCAGTGAGTATGGCACAGATGATACAGAATTTTATTGCACCATTTACCTCACATTAAGAAAAAGGAGGATTTTTTTCACATATCCAAAATAAAGAATCAAATAGATATTATGGCCATTGATGGCATACGTAATAAAAATATCCCGCTATTTAAAAAATAAAACAAGATGAAGTTCTAACATAATAAGACTATATAAATTTCGTAAACGAATTCAACTAATTATTAAAAATAATGTAATAATATATCAGATTTGCGGTTCTTAACGCAGTATTATTCATTATTTTTTAATAACGTGGCGCAGAAGTACAAAATCATGTCGCTGATTCATTGTCGAAGTGTTATTGAAACAAAAAATAGCGCAATTTCGAATCAGTTAGAGCTGTTAAAAAACCTCAAACCCAAAGACGTTGGAAGTAACGGTTCCACACAACTAAGGACAGAGCGTTACCAGGAGACGCACGAAAAATTATGATGATCGTGTTAGACCTTTACCACCTAACCGTTCACGCAATTCTCGCGGTCTCCGTGCCCCCCGCAGAGGATACCTCGCCAAAGGCTCTCACCCATCCCCATCCCTCCTTCCCTATCCCCTTCCTTCCCTCCCCTTATCCCTCCCGCCGATACCGACCTGTTAACCCCGACCCATTCCTCTACTTTAGCCGATCGATAAACGAAAGCGCACAGCCATGCAAAACTGACAGACAAACAAACACACGCACACGCGAACACGTAGACACAGGTGCAGATTTATCGTCTCTAGGCTCGGACGGCGGTCAGGTGGACCAGCTGGACACTCTGCGGGGGCGAGGAGAGTTATTGAGTGCGGCGTTGGTAATCACCGCAAAGAGCGCGACGACGATTAGAGTTTCATAAAGAAAAGCCGAAGCGGAGTAGAGTGATGCCGGGATAGTAAGTGGCTGGAGTGGGAAGATGGAAGGGGAGATGATGGGTAGAGACGGAAAATAGGAGTGGGGGAAGGGGGGCGAAGGGGTTTGCGCAGGGACCTCAGGTTAGTTGTGTGGGTGTAAGCAAATGGCCTTCATTGTGCACCGCAGATTACTCATGTCACTACATATCTCTACTGCATTCGTCTAGATCGTCTATTATCCAGGCGGCACCCTAGCTTTTAATGCGAGAACATTCTGCCGTATCGAGAAAGTGCAAGGAAGGAGGAGCTTATTGCGTGAGTTTATTCCCTAGTTTGACGATGGGTGTGGCGAGGAGTGTTGGCGCGTTCTAAGATGATGGGCTAATTTCTTTGAAAGTGCGATTGAGATTTCGCTGCGAGATGTTTGCAATTTTTCGGCAGCAAAAGAGTTTTCGAATCTGAAAAAATCAATGATAGCACCCGTAGTTTTTCGACTATACCAACGATAAAATTCCTCACTCTTGCACGTCTTGGAGTGAAAATATACATGTTTATGGGAAAATATAAATGTTATTATTCTTCCAATTTTCCGTAATGTTGATCCAGTAAATGGTCGTATCCTGAGCAAAATATGTTTATATCATTCAAACATCACACGTTCAACGAACCAGAAATTTTTTACAATTTACAATTTATATCCTGTGGGCCGCCAAGGCGAGTAAAAGGGGGTGGTAAGCACCGACTTACTTCTAAATGGTCCTAACATTATATATGTTGGCTCTTCTGATTGCGTTTGGGAAGAATGAAGAAAAATACCTCTCGGTCCTGGCTCTAACTAACTTATTGTAATTTGTAACCAACCTATTATGTATATGATTGACGATTCATAAAACAACTATTCTGCTCTTACGAATTTCAACCAATCAAACCATATTCAAATAGTTAAGATCGCTAAAAATTACCTTCCGATTTATATTTCGCAAAGAAATTCAGCGCGGAAAAAGACATGACGTGGTATCCCTTTGACGGAGATCATCCCTCGGCATATACTCCGTCATGACATCGGCAAACATCAGCTCACCACTTCCGAATAACACCATCGGCGCAAGTGCACGGAATAGCCTCGATTTATCCATGCGTTGTTTCGCAACTGTTTTTCTCCCACAATTCCTTTTCATTTGTGTACAGCCGAAGGAACGAGAGGCGCATCAGGAATAATAATTGCGATCGACGGAGGAGAAGAAGAAGAAGCGGTCTATCGCGCCACTCTAAGAGAGAGCTTTGAAGGAAAGCGCGGAGAACGGAAAGAAAGAAGAGATGAGAGATTAGAAAGCAAGAGAAACGGAAAGGAGAGAGAGGCGAGAACGTAGCGAGAGAGATAAATTAAGTCGCCAGTCGGTGAAGATGTGCGATCGAATCCACACCCTTTTCCATCCCTTCTCCTTTATATACGCTATTTCATGGAAGGCGTGACCATTTCCTCCTCACCCCCACAACTCTTTCCCCACCCCTCCACCCTTCAGACGCTCCGCCGCTCGCGTATGTGTTTCGAGAGGGCGCGCGCCTGTGTGTCGAGTCCCTCTTATGTGTTTGCTCGCTCGCGCGCGTGCTAATGTACATTTAAATCTATGCAAGGAGGGTTCCTCCAAGGCTGGCGAGCCTTGTCTCCGCTGTTAGTACGAACTGACCGGAAAAATCTTTTTTATACAACCTCCCTCTTGACTGCCTTTCTAACGGGGATCGGGAGTAAAGGAGAATGGAATGGAGGGAATGAACGCAACAGGAAAAGGTGTAGAGGGTGGAAGAACGGTGGGGAGGAAAGAGGAAAATGGAGTGAATGGAAAAGGTTGGAGAACAGATATGGAGATAGGCTTGGAGTGTTGTTTAAATATTGTTAAAGGAGTGGTCACTGAGTGCTTAAATATTTATGAAGGAGACGATGGTAAAAACTTTCAATGGTAAATACGTTTATCTGGATGGCACAAATAATTCTAGGGAGCGATTTTGAAACTCAATTTCCATTTTAGACTGACTGTTATTAATGGGATGAAGAAATTAAAAAAGGTTTGTTATGTTTCGTTTTTCACATTTATATGCCTATGCGAATAATATCAAGATCTTTGAGATAACCTATTTAGTATATGAAATCATAATTTAAAAATACGATAGAATCCTAGGACTAATCCTCCAGATAAGAACTATAAATATTAATTTTGATTGTATTAAACATCTTACAGAGATCGTTTTATTCATACATTTCTAAAATAATTTAGATGAGGGAAGAATTCCGCGCATAATTTATTTGGCCCTATCAAATCCATCTTTTAAATTAATACTAAAAACAAAGCCAAATTTCAATTACGATAAAAGTATCGACGGCTTTGATCTTTATCATAAAGCAAAGTAATTAAATAAAAATGAGTTATTAGCAGATGCAATCAAGACTTAATTATAAATTTAATAAGAATCAGATCGAAATGATATACTATAATATCTGGTAGGAGAAAGAAGAAAAGGCCGAGGAGGAAATGAGATTCAAATAATTAAACGATAAAAGATAATGATATCGAGAATATGCGGCATATGACATTGAAAAGAGAACCATCTACAGGGACCGGTGCGAGGGAAAACCGGACGTGGAAAAAATAAGCAGAGCGAGAGATAGAGGAGAATTGTTTCGGAATGGTGGCGAGCCTTCTTAACAAGAGGCTGCCATTCGAGGGGGAAGGAGGGAGCAAAGCGAGGATACCTACCGTAACACCCGTATTTTTTCTTCACCCCGGTACTCACCCTTATTACCCCCTTATATCGGTTTGTCTACCCTTTTTAGCGCCGCGTCTAAATCTCCTCGCTTTTAATTGGCTGCTTTCCCGGCGGGCGGGGAACTCAAAAGAAGAGTCTGGAGCATAGATCACTTCGAGAGACTCCTTTTACTCTCCCTGGACCGTATTCGTCCGAATCCCTTACTCTTCTCGCTCTATCTTCCCTCAGTTGCCTCGCCTCGTTCGACCGCCTACTCCTCGAATGTCTTAAAAGAACGCGTTCGGAGGTCTCGCTTCATTACCGCCGACGTTGTGAGAAGTGGTTGTAGGAATATGAATTATTTCCCGTCGCCATCAATTGAGGAGGAAACTGTTTCGTCCGATTGGGCGAGGTTAATATAGTAAGTTGATGAATAAATTTCTGGAGGGTGGACCCGATGTATCTTTCGCGAAACATGTGGTCGTAGGCTCCGGTTTCGCTGGAAATTCGACGAAAATGATGACAAAACGAAGAAAAAAGTTGGTCGCGAGTATTTTAAAAACGGAGGCCGAGTGAAAGCATTCATTTTGTTATTTTTATAGCTTGCTTACATGTTTTTGTAAGGTGTTACCCTGTAATCTGAGTGTTGGTCTTTGATTTATCACTGGATCGCTCATCTCGGAAGGAAAAATATTTTATAGACTTGCTAGCCTAAAATAGGCGAATTGTTTAAAACCATGAAACCTATTAATTTTACAATAAAAATGACAAATTTTAGATTGGAAGAAAAATTAGTTTCGTGAGTCCCTCTTATTCTTTCCTTTCATAAATAATTATAACATTATCTTCAAGAAACTGCGGAGGCGTACCATAAAATCGGGTCGCTCATTTGTCATTAAAACTGATGCATATCGAAAGGGTAATTTTTCCAATAAAACGAAGGAACACGGACGAGCGCGAGGGGAGATGTCACGTGAGTATAAAATATCCTCGGTTACATTGGAAGAGAGAGAGAGAAGAAAATAAAAATGTTACGAAGCATATTTTTATTTAGGATAAAAATCGCTCCGAGAATGAGGTGGAGAGAGAGAAACATTAATCAATTTTACCTTTCGAGGAGTATATTTATTTATATATATATATATAAACAGAACAAAAACTTTTAAAGCGTAAACACTTTCAACGGCCTCGTGCTTCACTCGCGTACAGACACACGTCCGGCGGCGTGCTCTTTCTTTATTGCGACAGCCTTGCAATCGAAGAAAGATAAGAACTACCTTTCGTTTCGTCCATATTAGTTTATTTTTTTCCCTTTACACCCAAGCGCTTGAATCGCCCGCCCTCCATACAGCATAATGGACGATGCTAAAGAAGAAGACGGCCTCGGAGGCGGTTCCTTCCCTTTTCAAAGGACTGCCGGCGCGCTGCACGCATCCAAAGCCGTTTGGCCTCCTCCGGACGATGTGCCAATAAGTGCGCCTTTTTCAAGCAAGCTTCTCAACGTGTTCAAGGAGAAAAATTCTGTTTTTCTCCCTGTATTTAAATTCATTTTACCAGTTTATATTGCGAGCTGTTTGGGTTGCATACGATCAAGGATGAAAAAAAGTCGGGGTTGCGTGGGGGAAAAAGGAAGACAAAATCAAAACGTCCCTCTGGGTTATTAATTTAAGGTGGTATAGCGCTTATTAACTTTGTAACCCTTTCAGGTTTTAATTAAGTAATTGATGCGGAGAGTAGCGCTTGTTTCCCCCAATTTACAGAGTATTGGGAACTCGAAGGATTTTCTTGGCCAAATTTAGGTGAAAATAAACACCCGCGAGCCCATAATTCTGGAAAAATAAGGTCCAGATCGCCCTTTCGGTTCTTGGGCGTGGAACGCATTACAGATCAGCAAATTTTGTCGCTTTTTCATCTCGAACACGTACTCGCTTGGTCGCCGTTTGACACCTCGAACCGTTTGACCCAATTAATAAAGGCCGCTACTGAAAATGAAAAATAAAACAGCTTTACATTATCATTTTCATTTTTTCTCGAGCCACCGCTGCGTGTCGTTCCTGATTCTATCAATGACACTTTCTCGTTTCCAAGGGTTTGTACTGCTCCGAGGAGATAGGGGGAGAAAAGTGAGAGGGGAAGAGAATTTGGCAATGGTTTTTCGCATAGCTTTCGTATATGTAGGTCGAAAATATTTCAACATCTTTTTAGTCTTTAAGAAAAGGAAACTTTTATCAAAGATTGAGGTTGTTCTTTCGCATGCAATTTATCTCGGTTGGCTGTCTAATGGGTGATTATTCAATTTCTTCTACCGACCTCGTCGTTTGGGTGGTGCTTGAATATTTTCAGGATGTGTAGGAATATAACACGAACGTGTAATCTTTAGAAAATTCTTCGATAATGGTAATGGATTGGTCATAAATTTCAATCATGAGTCATCGGCAAGTAGGTTTTTAAATTTATTACAAGCGACCCGAGACGAATAGCATTGAAACATCTCAGCCGATATCTGATACGGATAGCACCTTAAACTTGATGGACAAATGCATATCTTTGTGAATTAGCATTGCGACATAGAATTTCACTAAGTTTTCCTCATTTTATTTGAAAGCCTTCATATGGCCTTAAAGCTAGCGGTCGTGAAGGCGAAACACATCATTATATCATCAGATTTCACTCTCACGTTGTTAATTCGGGCTGTTGTTTACATATCATTATACAGCCATATTGAAACTGATTTCCTCATGGCAAAATATTCTACACGGAATCAAAACGGCGAAATAACCGAACACGATATATCTCAACTGCCTTTTAATCGATCTCCAACAGAATTGATCTCGTATCAACGCAAACTTCCACGGGTTAATTGCTTCACCTAATGTCGACCTCAGCCCGCATATCTCCAGCACACGCCCTTTCAGCGTCCCTCTCAACACATTTCAAGGCTCTATCGCTCGGAATATTTTTGTGCCGCACTTTTTAAAGCATCCATCATCGATCTCCTCGATGGCTCCGAACACACATTAAACTCCCATCACCCACACCTAACAACCTTCTCAACCCCTTTTACCCATTCCCTTTCCATTCCTTACGGGAAAACTCGGCCTTGAAATTATACACGCATATCCTCTTCCACTAAAAACGTTCCTTATAAAAAAGTCCCGCGAACAGGAGTGCGAGAGAAATGGAGAGAGAGAGAGAAAGCTTACGTGCGCACAGCTACGACAAATGACGAACGAATAAAAAGTCGGTTCAATTCGGGAAGACCTTTTCAAGTATGTATGACACGTACGTGCTAACTATGAAACCCTTTTTAATTTACCAGGCACCGAAAACATCTTCCTCGTACGACCTTCTTCCTGCTATCTTTCTCTTTACCATTCGATACGCTGTAAATGTAGGTGGCCGTTGGAGATGGGGATGGAGGAGGGGAAAAAAGGGAGGTAATGAGGAGGGAGGGGAGTGAGAGACAGAAGGATTAATTTGCATAATTACCGAAGCCGCATAACAACCACCCTCTCCCTCTATCTCTCTCTCCTTCTCTTTCCCATATACACCCACGCCGCACTCACAACGGTGCCCCACACAATCTTGAGGTTTTGCTTCGGGGCAGATAGCGTTCTTTATTTTTATTTTAGACGGTTGGGTGGTCGTAGGAGGGGGGCCCTGCTACCGGACGAGGCTTTCTCTCTTTCCGTTCTCCCGAACGTCTAAAAAATCCTTCGTAGTCGAACCATTTTCCCTCCACTAGAGATGAGAGTCCACTCATGGCGGCGGGTGGTATTTTGCGCTATGATTGCGTTCGAAATCTCTCAACTCCTCTCTCGAAGCCGAAATGAAAAGAACGGGTTGAGATTCTGGTAGAGTTTACAGTCCTGCGTTCGGCCAGTTTGATTTAGCATGAGATGTTGAAGGGAAATTTTAAGTTTGCAATAAAGGCGAATTAAAAAGAAGAAAAAAGTAGTAGGCAAGTTTTGCGTCTTTACGATAAACGCGATTTCGTGTTATTTCCTAAATTTATACAGCAGTTTATCACGGGGTGGATATTTGAAACTTGAATTCTGATGGGAAAACTTGACTTGATTTAAGAATATGTAAGAATTAACGGAGGTCTCCCATAAAATACAATGTTTATAAAAAACAGCAAACATTAAATAAGGTATTAAAATATTTTATTTGATTTTGTATACATTATAAAACCAATAATTAGAGAGATCATAAAAAAGATGTTTTAAGCCTGAAATTTGCATAGAATTATTCTCGAGTATTTAATCGGGACAGTGTGTCCTACAATAACCTGTGGTGTATAATAGATGCTACAATAAAAGTAACTTTAACCCGTATTCTATGGTTATCAACGCATGCATTTAAATCTTTATCACTTACGCACCATAAATTCTCCGAAGTGAATTTTATCAAAAGAGTCCTAGTACATAAAATGTTTATTTTTGCTTGCAAAATATCAGTCTAATCGCAGATGCTCTAAATCACTGAGGCACCAAAAAATCTCTTCCTATATATCTTCGCCCTTTCCTCCTTCGCTAAGAATCTCCTTCCTACCAAGTACGCGTTACACGCGTTCTCCATTAATCATGTTTCCCTCCACCGACAAACGTTTTATCGCCGAGTTAGACCTCAGCTGTCACTAGCCGGATGTTATAAGATCGAAAAAAACGAAAAGCGGAGCTATCGGATAATGTTCCCCCCCCCCCTTCCGCGATCCCCAAGTGAATGTTCCCTTGGCATTCAAACATATAAAAAAAAACCACGGTAAGACATATCATCGGATTTATTTTTCACAATCCGAACATAATTAAAAAATAAAACTCAAAAAATTACAACCCCCGAAATGAGAGATGCATACTCCGTGATGAGATATGTTTTTGAGAGAAAACAGAGAGGGAGAGAGATAAAGGGTAGGAGGTGAAGATTTTTATTGCACTGCAGTTGGAGCGTATATTTAAATCATTCAAGAAAAAACAGGAGATGCAATTTATACTTAAAAATTTGAAGATTTCCATCTACGATTATGTAAGACACCATGTTGAGTGTTGCAGTGACTTGCATCGCAAAAAATGCATATTAATCAAAGCGCAGAGAGAAAAAAGATAGCAACGAAGAAAAATTATGAGAAATTTATGTCACCTAGGTCGACGAAATCCATTATATATATTCCATACGCGTACATTGCTGCATCTTAAAATGATTCGTGTGACTTTTAATTAATCTATACGATACAAATCCAAATGATTTGATTTATGAAGTAATAAAATAATTAAACTACTTTTAGATGCTATATACATTGTTAACATAATTAAAAATGTTACCCGATGACCGTAAAGCGTCTTTGGTATTTAAATCGAGGAAAAACACACCTAATGTAGACGTGATATAACGATTAAAAAATAAACGTAGAATACCATAATTTTCCTTTTATCGTGAATTATAAAGAGAACGACAATTTTTAATCCCGAATAAAAATTAAAACCCACCCACAAAACCCCTTTCCTCTCCTCAGCAAATCTTAACCGAGCGCATTTCAAACAAGTTGCAGCCGGAGAGCGCCGTATATTTCCCGGGAGCGATTAGATTAGCCCCGGGAAAAGAGTCGAACGAACAAGAGGAAGAGAGAGAGAGATGATTATTTTAACGACGCAGAAAAGACAGAGTTTTACGCGGCGAAACGACATCGGAGGAAGAAGGATAGGAATAAATAAAAGAAGCCGCGCTGAAATAAGCAAGCGAAGAAATGAGGGAAAGCGATGACGCTAGGAAGGAAAGGAGTGTGCGTGAGAGAATACGAGAGTAAGTGGACAAGGAGAGCAAGAGGGTGGAGAGAGAGACCTTAAGTGTGATAATTTCCTTAATGGTTTTCCCCTTCCCATGCTCATCGACGGGAGAGCGAAAAAGAGAGAGAGAGCGAGCGAGAAGGCTTCAATACAGCCTTGTAGCGCAACTCTCCTGTTCTTCTCCTTCCTTCCTAAGAGAGTATAAGAGAGATAAAATGAGAGAGGCAGAAAACCAGAGAGTTTCTACGAGATACAAACGGCGCCACCTAAGAAGCTCAAACAAGCGAAGAATGAACACGATTTGCGGTCGAATTAAACGTACCAAGCTGAGAAAGAGGAAGTGAGTTAATCCGAGCATAGGAGGGTAAAGATTCGAATACAGACAAGAAGAAACGAGAAAAAGGAACGAAGAGAGAGAAGTTCGGATAGCAAGATAAAAGGCGGAATAAGGGCAGAAAGAACGAGCGATATCTTTGTGAAGAGAGAATTTAATAAGGGCTCTTTCAAAAACCAATGAGGAGGGCTCTGTCGGAAAGCAGACTGGAAGGATAAAAGCGGGAAATGGCAAAAAGAGAGTAAAGAGGATGAAAACACCGTCGAATACTACTCGTCTCCATTTCTCTCCCCCCCCCCCTTTCGACAAACAGATCATCCACTCCTTTCCCATTTCTCCTCTAACTCTCCATCTCCCTTCTAACGACGCGGTCTCTTTCTATTCTGGCAACCTGTAAAATAATTCAAAGAGTGATATGCTTGAAGGAGAGAGGGAATAGGGGAGGGAGAAATTGAGGATAATCGGGAGAGTAAGAGGAGATATGTTAGTATGACGTGGGGGAGAGAGATGGGTGGAGAGGGAAGGAGAGGGCAAGTAAGTAAAGGCGGAGGAATGGTGTAGGACGAGGTAAAACTTGGAAGGTTAAGTTCTCGAAGGAAATAAAAATGGACAGAGGAGTGAGAGCGGAGCTGAGAGGTAAGTAAGTGGCGGGGTGGAGGATAGTTGATGAGGAGAAGGGGGAGAAAATATGTAGGGCTGGGAAAAAATGAGACAGGGATTGCGACGGGAAGCTGGAGTGGAGAAAGAGAATATAGAGAGAAAGAGAAAAGAGGATGGAGAGAGAGAGAGAATAGGGAGAGTCCGGTACAGCAACGAAAGGAGGAAAGAGCGGTATGGGTTGTATGTAGAAATGACACAAAGGAAAGGATTACGGAGTAATAGAAAAGGAAAATAATGGAGCCGGATATGGGAAGTAGGAACGTGCCAGGATGAGGAGAAAGAGTGAAAAAATACAGCAACCAATTATTAAAAATCTATATAAACTCCCGGTTTACCGGTACCTTGGGACCAAGCCTATTCCGGCTAATCGTTATGCCGATTTACATGTACCACTGTACACAAGAAAGCAAAGTAAATACATAAAGAATGGAATAGTTTAATGTTATTTCATCAAGTAAGTTTATAGGAAAGTAATACCGTGCAAAGAGTTAACTAACACCTTTATAAAGTATAGGACATTTATGTGCGTAATGCAGTATAAAAAAACTAGTGGCAAACTATAAATTAAAAAAAACAGGTTCACCGGAATTCCGGCAATACGACATTCGGATAATCGGGAGTTAACTACCCAACATACAAGTAGAGAAAATGGAAGAAAAAAGAGAGTTTCTGAAATATGCTGAAGGGAGGCTGCGAAAGAATAACATTGAAAAATAGAGTAAAGGGCCACTGAATCATCGAGAAGGAAACAGGAGGAATGCAGAAAGAAAAGAGCAAGAAAGCCTCTAGAAAATGAAATGAATGAAAGGAAAAACTTCAATGTATCACAAATGACACGCTAACAAGTTAACGCACGCTCTTACTTTTTTCGAGTGGTACTCCGGATGGAGAAAAAACGCCACTCTGAGGTAATCTACGCTCATACTTGAAACCTAACGAGCATAAAGCTTGCTATTAAAATCAAAGGGAAAAGGCGTGTTAGAAAAAAATAGCGGCCATACGTTCATATTTGGGACGTATATGTTCGCGTCGGAAGAGGACTGCAAAAAACTTGGGGTAGTTCTCATTGAAGTTCAAGATCGAACGAGTCACGACAGTGAATATTAATAGAAAACACTTTCGAGAGCCAAAATTGCTTTTGAAAATTATGCCAGACATCATTTATCAAGGTTTCGCCAATGTTCCATCCATATATGTGTGTTAAGTGTCACAGGCATAAACATGAAACGAATGCCACCCATTCTTTCCAGTCTATTTTGCAACAATAAACGATAGTAACTGGAGCAAGGACCAGAATCCGACGAAAAAAATAAACTCAGGAAAATAAAACGATTCCCGAGTAGCCAGCGAATATTTTTTGCACCTGCGGCTTTCAAAAAGAACTTTCAGGGGGCTCTTTCTTTAAAGGATAGAATGGATCCGTTTGCTCTAATGAAGGGGGATCTTAAAAAAACGCCCTCGTGACATTGAATATACGTCGCGAGCCATAAACAGAGTCTCGTCTCCATTTATCAAGCGCGCGCCATACTTGTGCCGAAGGCCAAACCTCTGTTGGAGCAAACTCACGTGCCCTATAGAGATGAGGGAACGGTCAAGAAGATTAAGATGGATTTTCTTGGTCAGCTTTAAAGATTATGCCCTTAGCCTTTCGTTTTTTTAAACGGACATATTTCAAAAGTTTCGATCATGATGAAATGCTTGATATCTCTATGCAGAAAGATGAAGCGTTTTAAACATCGTAATTTTCGAATGATTGGACCATATCAAGTCACAGGCAACCGAATACGACTGTTTAGTTTTGACGTTAAAATGATTTACAAAATACATATAATCAAAATCTAAAATGGAATCTAATACTGATGTTTTTTATTCATCGCTGTTGCTGCAATATATTTGCACATTTAAGAGTAAAAGAAAGGTGTATTCAGGATAAACCGGAACTAACGCAGGTCTTAACACTTAAATTTTCAATACGTCACTACGAACTATTAAAAAATGAAGGCTCGTCGCTCAAGTCATATATATCTGGAATAGGATAGTTTGAATGAAGTTATCAATTTTAATGACTCGATATCAGAAACGCACAAAAATCACAATGTCAAACTTAAATAACGATTTGCGAAATTAAAAAAACGCTCTCTCTCGCATAAATTCTTCTTGGTAGTTTTTTCAATGCTTCAAAATCATTCCTCTATCGCGAGGATGGTTTCAAGAATAAAATTCCGAACGCGTAATGAATCTCCCGGAACGAGTTGGAAAAGAGGAAAGGGAGGAAAAGCAAGAGAGGAGACGGAGGCGCATAACTCGGCACGGTAACCTATGCGTTTTGAGACGGGCGTTTACTATCGGATCCGCAACTAACGCCGCTGAACAAGTCGCTCACTTATCTCCTTCGCTCTCGTTCCGACTTCCGAGACCGAGCCAAGAAGGCGAAAAAAAGAAAGTGTATTGACAAGTGTTATGCAAATGATTACTACTTTTCTCTCTTTCCCTCTCTCTCTCTCTCTCTCAGCAGTAGCGAGGAAAAAGACAAAGGACTCGGGTTGTCTTTTGATAAAGCCAAGTCACCTTAAACGCTACCACTCCCTTCAACCATCAGCATCTATTCCGCACGGAAAAAGAGATCTAAAAACCCATTCTCCTTCCCGTCCGAACCGTGAAATCCTTGTTGAAGAAGCCTCCCAAGTTTCTTTTTACTATAGGAGACGCCGTTGGATGCGATCTCCCTTAACGCGGCGCCAATGAAGAAACAATCGAGATGTCTGGGCAAATAAAAGCCTATAAACGGTCAACGGAAATTGAGAGGAAGGCAAAAAGAAAAAAAGATGAACGTAAAATCTCGGGAACTAAGAAGAGCGTAAGATAAAAGAGGAAGGAAATAAATTGAGAAGAGGGGAAAGAGAAGACGATCCAGTTCGACTCTGGGATTTAGCCCTATCTCCGTCACGAAGCGACAGGAGGGGCGTATGCAACAGGAATTATCACGCCATCTTTTATTTCCCATCCTCTATACCACCCTCCTCTTCCTCCCTCTATTCCTCATGGAATGACCACACCAACACACCTCTCCCGTCCTCTTTTCTCTCTCTCTCGTCCGACCCCACCCCTTTTAAAAGCGAGACCAACCTTCCACTTTCCACCCCCACACCCCTCTCGTGATAAGCTGAATATTTTATACCCGATGGTGATCTCGCTCCGAATCCTCCCTACCATACATCTCCGGCCTATCTTGCCAGGCAGCTCGAAAACCAACCGTCTTTTGTCTTTCATCGCTAGTTTTACCTTTCCCCTCTTCCTCCTCCTATGCCTATCTCCCTTTACTTCAAAGTTTTTTTTTTGTTTTCTCTCCCTCACTCCAGAACTGATCAATCTAGACCTCTTTCAACCTCCCTTCAACCATCCTTCCCTGCCTCGCCCCTCTCAGTTCGTCTTTCCTGCCCCTCCCGACGCAGCTCTGCCTCTCCACCAACCCTAACTCCGCAGTCGGTGGCCCCTTAGCGTTTATCCTCCTTTATCTTGAATCTTCCTAGCTAATTTATTTCTACTCGTGGTCGCTTTGTCACGGCCACCATAACCGCACCCACGACTTCATTTTTTTATCGGCCTTCTTGACTATTCCTAAACTCCTCTCTCTCACTTTCTCTCTTACCCATCCCCACCATTTCGTAATACTCTCGAATCAAACTGACGAAGTTCCTTCTCAAAAATAAAATTTCAAGAAGCCTCTAAAAAAATCCTGCAGCGAATAATATGCGTTTTCATATTAAAGAGAAAAAGAATGAGTTTTAATCCCCTTCGGCGAAAGAAAGCCATTTTTTCCGTCGTAATTGAATGAACTCTTACGTGTTTATTTGAAAAAAATAAAAGGCAGAGATAGAAATACAAAACGACGCAATAGCAGTTTATAATTCACTGCTTATTCTTTCGAGTCTAGACGTCGGTAGGTAGCCATGTCAGCGATGACGTTTAAATCATTTTGATATACGATATGCATGTTTAACGACAAAATTAGAAACGTCGTCGCGAGTCGCAACAAATAATTTTTTTTACTTTGTACGCACAAACATAGTCTTGTCTACGTTGTGTGCTTTTAAAATAGAACGACTAGCTTTTGTAACTTAGGGAATATGCTCTAAATTAAACGGATAAGCTTCAGATTGACATTGTTATTTTGAAAAAGTTACCGCATAACCTCCGAGACATAAAATGCCACCTATTTTCTCTGAAAAACCATGCGTAGGAACTATAAATTACTTAAATACTAAGACAGTAATCGAGTTTACATTAATGTGGGGGAAATAAATCTTTCGCATAATGACAAATAATGTAATGCTTGCGATTGATACAAAGTACCTTTCACCCTTTCTTGATAGTCAGTTATCTTCGTCTAACCGATTCCGTGGATTTTTCTACTGTTGTAAAAACACGGAAACGTTTCGCGCCATTCCACTCTCTCTCGAAGATTACCATAATTTATCTATTAATCCAGTCCACCTTTCCACGGCTCAGAGGGAATAATTTTTAATAATACCAGAAAACCGAATCCCCGTGGCAGACAAAAATCTCATTCGCTTCCAATTCTTGTTACACCTGCGACTACGATTTAGAGCATCGATTTGGAGTTGATGTTTCTTTTATTTCCGTATTGATAAGCATCTGCGTCGTAAATAAACGGCGCAAACTCTTGTGTAGTCAGGGTGAAAGATTAAGCCTGCAAAAGACTATGCTCAAGTTGCCGTGCGAAACATATGAGAGGACGCATTGAGAAACTGTAAATTAGAGATTAAATCATTTTTTCAAACGTAGGGGCACGCACCTTGGTATCTTAATATATTCCAAACGTTTCCATCGATGTAACATAGTCCTAAAACCGAGATATTCGTGTTATGAACACGTCGTCAATCCACGCAGTTTATATATATATATATATATATATATATATATATATATATATATATATATATATATATATATATATATGAAAAGTAGAATAATCAGCATTTTTCCTAAATAAATATTAAAACGAGCAAATGATATTTTTAATTCTAGCTAGACAACAAATCTTTGCTGGTGGAAGTTGAATCCCATTCACCTGAATATGATAAAACTGATTTTAACGAGCTAATATTTTTTTATTTTTTGCATCAAGTGATTAACTCAAGGATGAATTATAAAGGTCAACAGTTCACAACGTTGTATACTTTTCAAAATCGACGTCATTCGATTGAGCGTCTCCTCCCTTTTCCCTTCCACAGTTGTTTTTATCCCTCTTTATACTTTCCAAACTATATCATTAACTCTCACTCACTTAATCACGATCCGGCAAAGAATCCGTATCATCATTACGGACACCATTCTCAATCAAATACAGCCGTTATCTCGCAACTTTAAGGACTCGTACCGTTGCACATTACATCATTGATTTAAAGCCTGTTACACATCCTTAAATCCCAGTCCTCTCTGCCATTAAATAGTTGCTTTAAACTATAACAGTAAAAAGTAGATCAATTAATGAAATTGCGGGAAAGGACAGTAAATCACATTTAATTAATTTCTTGTTCGGAGTTGATGAAGTCGTCCAAATTTGTATACAATTCACTTCTTATTGCCGTTTCTCTCTCTCTCTCTCTTGCTTCCATCCTTTCAGTACCATCATCTCCCTCTCTCTCCACTCACCTCGAAAATATTCGCGCTTCCCAACCCTTGCCATTTGAAGGTCAGGTCCACCTGCTCGTAAAAAAATACATCCGGTAACGGGAAGGGCCTTCATAAAGCTTTGGAAACGAGTGTCGTTTATCTTATCAATAACAGGTTTATGCCATTACTCGTCCCTAGCTTCATTATGTAAGGACAAACGAAATATAGTGACCGTGCGGGTGACATACAGAGAAGTTGCCACAACATTTATTACACGAAAATGAAGTCTCATATCTGCGATATCTGTGAAAACGACCACAGAGTATCAAAACTTATTGGTCATTTTTTATAAATCCGATTGCAATATAACAAAAAAGCAATTTATTTTACTATGTAACATTTTAATGAGCGGAGACCAAGATAATGGAGTATAGGTAGATAATTAACTTTGGAGTAGGGAAGAAATTCATTTTCATTCAATGCACGAAACACAACGAGATTCATGGTTTCTTGCGCCCGCTATAGACTTGTTAAATGGCTAATAGGCTGCTGAAAGAATATATAGAGGTAATCAGTGATAAGTAAATTCATGTAACGAAAAATACTGCTCCTCATGTTAGACATGGGAAATCGCATCCAAAGAATCAGAGATACGCACGCACGCTTCGTGCATATAAACGCATGGCGGAGGAATCATTGAGGTCAGCGTTCCCACGCGTTACATCATGACCTTTTTACCATTGAATCGAAAGGAAAATAAAGGGAGATAGATTTTCAGAGCACGCGTGATCGAGGAAAAAATGAAGATTCCTGCGGCAAAACCCCGAGCATTGAAGTCTCCGGACACTCGACCGCTGAAATCTCCGCAACCTAAGGGATTGAAGCCTTCTCTCCGCGTCCCACGGTAACTCTTTGTTGGAAACATACCATTCCCTCCCTTTCCGCCACCAAAAACGCTTCCTCCCGTCTAACTCAAACGCAGAGCCGCTTTATATTCTTTCTTCCCATTCCACCCTCTTTATGGCGTGTTCCGTGGAAAGAACAAGCCGTCTTATTGTCCGCAGAAAAATACGGGTAAAAAGTTTCCGATTTTCCCCGGATAAGACGCACAAGCAGAGAGAGAGAGAGAACGAGAGAAAGACTCCCCCTCGCTTTGATTCATTCACTTCTCCAGATTGGAATCGCTCGTGAAATACTCTACCGCTCTGCACAAAGGGAAACGCTCTCCTCTTTATCCTCTTCCTTTTCAGCACTTTTATCTCGCATACGAATCGCTCTCCTTCCTCTTCTTTTTCGTAATCAACCTCCACTGCACTTAGGGCTAGCTCGTTTCGTCTGCTTCTTCTCCTCTTTGTTTATTTATCATCTTTCTCTCTCTCACACACACATCCTCCCGTTCCTTTCCTTACGGAGGCACGCACCACCCACGATACCTCATAATTCTGGTCTTGGCGTGCCTTCCCCTCTTTTAATTCCGCGCAAATGATATCGGAGAAGATACCTTTGGAGTGGGTGGGATGAGTAGGGAGAAGGTAAATGGGTATTAACAAGCCACCGAGGTACTCCGCTTCTGCAACTCTCATTCTGGCCATTTAAAGGCACGAGTCACCTTACCACCGTGACACCTCTTAAGTTTCAATCGCTAAAAGGTGCCATGTCGCTCCTCCGAACTTCTCACAGCCTCGCGCCTTGTCGCCGTTAGTCGAGACCGTCTCCTAATGAAATATCCGGTTTTCGATACTCCTTTTTTAACGTCCATCCATTCTGATTAACCTGCACGAGACGCTTGGAAAGAGGAGGGCAGTTAATTACCATTCCCTAAGTTGATACTCTGAACTGTCTGAAAAGGACACCGCAGCACGCACCCTGCGGTTTTCGTGATGCGTGCGATTTCCTATCCCACGCCACCTCTTCCTTCCATTACCGTCTAAAGTTCCGACTTTTATTTCATTGATCGGCGGTATCTTGGTCGCGAGCGTTTTGCGGTCACGACTTTCATTCAAAAGTTTTCAACCGCAATTTCCAGAGTTGTTTTGTTTGATCGCGGCAGGTTAGAATTTATTTTCCGGCCATCTTTCTTTTGATTTGAGGTCGAATAAAAAAACCCGCTAATAGGATAAAAAGATTTTCGACTCGAGAGAAAAGGCGGAGGGAAGGATGAAAAGACGTGCGTCATGAGTCCCATGCTGGATTTTGTTTGACGTGAAAGGGTTTTACGGCTATCGATTTATTGTTAGTTTTCGTCCAAAGAAAGAATTTTAGACAGTGCTCTCGCCCGATGTTCTTAGAAATTTGCTAGTTATATCTTCTCAGAATATGTTTACGCAGCTCTTAATTATCTGCTGAAGATTCTCCTTGAATCAATACTATTCCGGAAAGTTTTACAAAAGGCAGCTGAAAATTGGACGGCATTAAAATTTTGGATAATAATCCCTTAAAACCATAAGAATTTACGAAATAGTATTATTTTCAAGCTATTTTATGCTTCAGATTTTATGGTATACTTCACCATAATGTCAACGAATAATAATAGGGTAAGCAATCTTGTTTATGGTAGTTAATCTAATCAATAATTCTCATATTACTGAGATATTAGAAGGAAAAATACCTAACCGTCACTTTTAAATATTTAGTCTATTAATTTAATAAAAAATAAAAATTAGCTACTTTCACGCAACCTAAGCGTCTTTATAATTTATGAGAAGTTGAAAAAGTCACCTTTTCGCGGATGAAGAAATCTTTATTAACATCATTATTCTCCATTCAAAATCCTCCTGGCGTCCTGCTGCCACATCTCTTCTCTCGCTAATACCTCTGGGACTCCGGATCTTCCTTCCACTCCTGTGAGATCGCCCTCAGTGAGGTTTTCGCTAACAGCTACGTGGGCGGAAGGCCGTAAAATGGAATTATCGTACTCAGTAACGACAAGAATCGCCCACCCTAAAACTTTGAGCTCCTCCAAATCCGCCCATTCCGAACCGGAGCTGCCCTTTCGCTCTTCTTTTATTTTCGACGAAAGGAAAGAAGTATGAAAAAGTTATTAAATGTAAGGGGATCGCCCATGCAAGGTGCGTAGGTTGACGATGAAAGGAGAGGTGGCTTTAGCTCCATTCTGGCCGAAGGAAATTCTTCAAATGTTTGCCTATATAACCGCCATTAAGTTTTCACCAAAGCGGACGAACATCTGACTGCACCGTAAATAAAAACACCAAGCTGACGCACGACTTTACAATCGATTTAAAAGATTTAACATCCCATTGTGCTCAAGACCGACGGTGTTGTGAGCGGTAAACGTTTCGGGTTAATTATTTAAGTGGCGGTTTAAAGGCTCGTTTAATGACCGGTTACGGACGATTTGATAGAAACTTTTTTACTTAGATTATCGGCGAGGCTAGGCATCGATAAAACGTAACGTGCGCTTTAAAACGATCCCTTGCATTTTAAATTCAGAAACGGAATGAAACGAACAACGCGATCTGAACGCGTCAGATATGAAAGGTTTAAGCATCCTCCTTTAAATTTATCAGATTGCCATTTACGACTCTAGCTTTAAAGCGCTGAACCTCTTCCCGTTTAACTGCTCCACCACCGAAAGACGAGGGTTATTGATAGCAGTTCCACTAGTGTGAATGAAACCGGCGGATTCCGAAATATTTTATTCCTGTCATCATTTGTTGGTAAAACGCTCCGAAGAAGGCAGATTACAAAGATGTGGGCGAACAATTAGCGTACGATTTATGCAATAGGGGGAGTTTAATGAAAGCATATCCGCTACGTGACTTCCTTTTCCTGAGCATTATTTATATGCAGTTATAAGAGTCCGCTTACGCATTGATACTGTCATAAAATACCACAATCAGGGAGCACTAAATTGTTTCAGTCGAGTTGGATGGTTCATTAGAAGGGGCGGGGTTTCAAATGCATAGTATATTGGTCGGGTGAAACAGGAAAACTCGGGCTCAAAGATAGTGTCTTGTTCTAAATCCGCCTTCCCTCCCGTCGTGAAAAACATTTAACTCCACAAAATGAAAAATAATGTGGTGTTTAGCTCCTTCATGTTGAATTCATGCCTTAAATTGGCTTTAAGACGAAATAAAATATTATGGGCTACAAAGATAAATTAAACTAAACGAAAATAATTATCGCCAATTAGTTCAAAAAAAGAATTTACTTAATGCATTATAGAATGAGAGTCAGAGAAAACATAAATTCGCGAAGCCAAAACATAGTCCTTTTGTTGTTCTACTTAAGGCGTTACCGCATACACCTGCGAGGTGTTTAATGGCATTCAGACATGCTATTATGCAAATTAATGAATTCATTCTGGCCATATTTATTCATGTATAAGCAAATGAATTACCGAACATTGGAGAGAGCTAGAACAAAAAATAAAGGCGGCTCATACTTAAGGTATTTTCTCAAAGCATGGTCGATATTTATGGAAGAAATCCTGACTAACTAACTTTGCCGAATAAATGCGAGGGCATTTGACACAAAAAGAAAACCATCCTTGAAATTCCCATCAGTCACTCTTGCTTCCGATGGCAATAGTTTCCAACCGTCGCGAAACAATGAATCATTCATGCACCCGACAACGAGCACGAAAAATTCCACGAGAAGTCTCATCAGACACCGCGGCTTTCATGTTGCCTAAACCTCTCCCTTGGACCAATCGGGCGATTTTCCGATCACCTGCGATACTGGGCGTGCCTTTTAACTTTTGATGGCGTCCCTCACGATCGGCCTCAGGTTCGTGCCCTGCCATATTCCTCCCATCCCCATCCTACACCATACAACTGTGGCTTCGTGGTAGAATGATTGGAGGAGGGGGGGTTGGACCACGCCTCATCATTAGTAATGGACCCGTGGGAGGTCCGCCATGGAGATATTGCTTCGTGACGTATAACCATTAAAGCTGTTATTCTTTTTTCTTTTTCGCGGGTCGGACGCGGAACGCAAGCGCCGCTGTTAATATTTTCGGTCTTCCCCATTCTCCTCCGGTCGTCAAGTATACCGGAGTCTTTCCGTCCTCATAAATCGAGGATGGGGGAGTACCCTCTCCCCATCTCTTCTCTCTCCCAACCCTTCCTCTTTTCCGTTCGACAACACCATCTAGCGAAGGAGGGGCTCAACGCCTCGGAAGGGCCTCCCGTTGCGGTTCTAATGATACATTCCCATTGTCTCGGATTTATGATGTCTCACAATATGTTACGCTCTCCTTAGGGACGGTGATTAATGAGTGGCCCTGCCCCAGCCGTGCAGGTGAGATGGCAGAGGGTGGGTGAAAGCGGGAGAGAGGGAAAAAGACGTTTGGGAGAGAAATGAGCTCGCTTGGGTTATTTTTGCATACGTTGTGCGTGCCTCGAAGGGGCATATTATTTTTAACGCAATTCACTTTGAAGCATGTCTGATTTTTTTTAAAGGCTCGGTAGCCATGAATGACCTAACAAGAATTCCGACCGTCATTGTTATGTAAGGATGCGGCGAAAGAAATGAATAAACCATTCGAGGAAATGTAAAAAGTTCGAAATTATTTTCCTCTGAAGTTTTACTTACATCTAACGCCCACATGATTTTAACAACTATAGTGGGCAGTATCGACAAAACAAATACAAACAATTCAGATAATGGACTGACTCAATTCTTAGTAGCCTTGCTAAGTCATCATTATACGTTAAACAAAAAAAAACACAAGCTCAATAATAAGCGACAGAGTAATAAGGCCCATACAAAAATCACAAAGAAAAATAATTTTCTCTTTAATAAACTCAGGGTAAGGACAAAAACACCACGTTCATCTGCGGACGAATAGAGTTCTCCTACGAAAACGCAGGCTATCGCAAAATATACCCAACGGTTCCGCAAAACGAAAGCAATTTATCCATTCCAGATCCCATCCAATCCGCCAGGTGGGTGAACGCCTAAGATAATGTTCCGCATGTATCACCCGGGACGACTTGATGAGCCGTCATATTGCCTCGAAAGCACTTTGCCTAGGAGTCTCTTGGGGGTCTCATCGACAAATCAACGCTTGGAGACAACACGCGATGAAGTGGAAGAGAGAGAGACGGAGAAGGGACATTCCCGGGCGTGCGTGTCTCTCTCTCTCTCTCTGGGAGACGGGGCGTGGCACTAATAGGTGACACATATCTCTTACCTCGCCGTCGCCGGGGGAAAGATGGACCGAGGAGGATGTAAAGAGGGGAACGGTTTATCAGGAGCAAAGAGTGAGGTGGAGGCCGTAGGGAGGTTTAAAATGAGACGGTGCGATCTCATAATGCGAGCGAGACAGACTCTTTGCTCCACAATGCGCCATGGCGTTTCAGGTTCCCCCCAAGGACACGGGATTGCTCTCCGTGCTTCACGGAGTGATTCACGATTGCTCCCTCTTGCTTCTCGTGTTTTTTTCGCCATCGCCGGATCATCTCTTTCTCTTCCTTTCTCTATCTCTGCATGTTCGTTCTTCTTTTCTTATGTCTTCTGAGATAGTTCTTGGAGGATTCAGGGTCGGAGAACTGCAGCTTTCCGAGAATGCTTGATCTATTTTCTTGATGTCCTCGAAATAAACAGCCGAGAATTAAAAACTAAACTTTATTTTTTCCCTTTGCCCTCTGCTACTATAGTCTGACAGAGGTAAAAAATATCGGTCATCACTGGAGTATTAGTTATGACATACGGTGGTCATCAATTTCCACTTAGTAAAAAGAATGCTTCATTGAGGATATGGAAGGTCATGTCTTTTTTCAAAGCAAACTAATCTGAAAGGATATATATATATATATATATATACACACACACAGAGACAGGAGTCTGTAACCTAAACAAACGTATGAATAAGCGAAAATGGATGTGACTATATCAAGAAGAACCAACGTTCGGACATCTGAGGTACTTGAATGGTTTTAGAAAGACATCAAGGGACCAAAAATAAAATTTAAATACAAGTGCGAACTATATTTGTCAAATTCCTTTCTTCAACTGACAGTATTCTTCGAGTTAGAATTACGTATCAGTTATAAAATTTATTAAAGATAATAATTTCAGGATAGTTAACAGAATTGTATAGATTATGTTGGAACCGCGAATAAACCAAATTTAAAAGAAGAAAAAATTTAACTCAAGTTTTTATAGCTTGGATAATTATAACGTGATAGTTTAACATTGGTGCATAAATTAATGGGATTACAATTTTTAAACGACGCCTCCATGTCGTAAATTGCGACCGTTAAAATCTTTTCATAACAGGCGTATATCATGCAATTATGTCCCATTTTAGGGTTCCTCTGATATAAAACCACCCGAGTCAATCGGATGAACTCCTTCTAGCGCATACATCGCGGATTCTCAAGATCCAGAGGCGATTCCGTGCTTTACCGGTGAATTCCTTCATTTATCCTGGAAAACATCCGCGTTCATTCGTTACCAATGTCAACCGAACCGCGGCCGGATGATGGGAAAACGCTGAAAATTATAATCGGAAATGTTCCACCAATGAAGTCAAAGGTTTAGGTCTAAGTGGGGGCGAGTGGGGGAGGAGGACTTAAATGCCGCGTCCTGAATATCCGGGTATTGGGACCCGGTAGCCTTGGTAGAAATGCCACTCACTCCAACGACTCGCGGCTTGACCAATCGGAGTCCGCTTCCTGTTGGCACTTAACGTGGAAGACTGATGGGTGTTCGTAGCGGGAAAGTGGAGGTGGGGCGGTTATGGGTTCGAGAACGTGGAGGGGAGGGAGAAGTGGGAGGGATATCGGCGGCGCTGGATATGAAGGGGGAGACGCCGATTTTTAAGTAATGGGCAGTGCCGGTCTGAAGTTTTATTGCCAACGTAATAATTTTTATACACCGGCCACATATTGCGAATAACTCTATCGAAAGAGGAGACTGTTGACGAAGTCCGAGTGAACTGGAGATTTTTATTATTAATGGCTAATTTATTGCAGAATAAATAAGCGTTTAAAAAGTGATTAATCTGCATTTTTTTCATAAAACCCTCGAGAGGTAGCTTTTAAATATCAAGTTAATTTTGCTCGAAAAGTTGACGGCCTTCATGAATTCAGTTATTTCTTTGGGATACCTCTTTTTTGGGCTATATAATACGATAACGATCCAAAGTCGTCGCATTAAATTTACCACCTTTCTCAATAAAACGTGACCCTCCATTATAGTTTGACCATTTAAATTTTTACAGGGATAATTATGAAACAGTTTCTATTGTGCATCATTTTCTCTAACTCAGAAATTAGAATTCTCGGCGATAAAACTAAATGACGCTGAAGTGAATGACTTTTGAAACTGAACATTTAACACAGAGGGCGAAAATATTTCGGAGCTCTATATATTGGATAGAGAGACACATGTTGCTCCCTTTCCCGAATAGAATCTTATAGGAATGAAAAAAAAGAAACGACAACAAAAGAGGAACTATTCCTCGGGTGGTTCTAGAAGAGGGATGAATAAGATGACAAGAATGGATAGCAGAAAGAGGGGGGTCGTATCTCGGAGAAGTAATACCACGTGACAACGGCTCGAGAATCCTGGTCTCCTCGTGGAGAGGAGGAGATGAAGATGAGGTGGAATGAGGGGAAGGGAGGGATTAGGGGGGGAGAGGTAGGAAAAGGGTTCTCAAGACGAATGGGAGCGGCGGGCTGCATTCACATGTCACCGATTCAATTAAAATGGCCTCCCACAGCCTCGGCGCCTTCACATCCTTGCCTCCCGGTCCACCCTCTTTCCCACCGCTTCCCCCCTCCCGCCCTCTAAGCCATTGATTGCCTGATTCGAAAAGGTGGCGAAGACGTTCCTATTGAGAGAACAGGGCGTGGTATTTCCGAGGATAACCGATGCAATTCATACTTGTCCCGACGGCAAAGAGTATAAAAAAGATATTCTAACTCATTCACGCAGGTGGAATTTATAATTCAAGGCGACATCTAGGCATACGAGTGCAAATGTCTTGTAAAAAGACACTGGAATATTAAAAAGCGTGTCGATATGTTAGGGTAGGCAGGGAAATATTTCAACGTAGCATAAAGAATACCGTTCTATATATTATGATGCATATTCGTGTATGAAACAATATATAACCGAGGGAAGTGAAATAACGAACGGGGTTTACCCCGCGTCATCCGCCATTATTGTCGCAATAAATTGAAAAATACTTGGACGGCTCGGATTCCAGGGAGACAGTGTTTATTATTTGAAACTCGCCGGCAGTAAAACTAACTTTAATTTTCGATGTGTATAAAGTTTGGCGCGAGATGAACGCACCATTGCTTTCTTTATTTTTTAATTATCATTATGACAGGCACGCTCCATGACTTTAATTTCTACCGAGGGAAAATAATAAATTAGGCATCTTTAGTCGAAGGTTAAATGTTAGTGCTTACGTGACACGTATATAGCGGATTCTGGCAAATATTCGAAATGTACCTTTAGTAGTTTTAAGATGAAAAATTAATCCCATTCTCGCAACAGACTTATTTTCAACTTCAAAAGATCCGTGTGAAATATGTACTTCTGCGTCCGACAAATTTTCCACCTTGAATTATTCGCTATGGATGCGTCTTCGCCCTCTTCGCGTGCAGCGATGCAGTCTGTCCAGCATCCGACTGAGAGGAATGAATTTTTTGATTCGCTTTTCGGAAGGCCAAAGCTAGAGATAATTGACAGAACCTTCTCGATGGATCCCTTCTTGGAAAAACGCCTCTATAGCTGGTCTGCTCTCCCACCACCATCTATTTCGCTCACTCCAACTCCTCCCATCTGTTATTTCCTATCATGCCGCGGCCGAGATGCAAATGCTTGGGCGCCTGGAGCGGTATTGGTGGCAAATCCAGTTCCCTTCCTCCCTCTTCACCAGCGCTGCCCGCGCGAACTGCGACATATCTTCTTCATAAGACGCGGCAGTTAATAGACGAGAAAGATATGGAGAAGGAATGAGGAGTATCGGTGAGAGCCATGAGAAGAAACTAGAGAGCGGATGTATACGGTTATTGGCTTAATGGGTTCGATTACTGGATGGTTTATGAGCGGTGGTGATGTATTTTGACGCTCGGATACGGATTATTATCGTTCTCTCGCAGGAGAAAATACAAGCTCGGTTATAATTCCTTCACGAATGAAATATGTCTGAGTTTTGTGCGTAATGGGACAATCGAGTCACTCGAATCGTTCAAAGCGGAAAATTGCCGGATGTCGTGGTTTGGGATCTGGAATGTTTTAGAACTAATTGAGCCTTTATTTTGAACTAATTATCATATTTAATACCTCCTGCGTGAAATGATTAACAGTACACTGGTTCAAAAACAACGACGATGCGCCCCGTAACTTGCGATTTAACCGTTATTAAAACGAGTTTATAAATACCTCGGTATTCGATTAGAAGCCTGCACTAATTTTTAAGCACGAAAAATTGACAAAAAACGATCGGCCCATATCGACGCTAATGTTGTAGAGACAAACGACACGTAAATTAAAAATTGTCTCCCTCCGTAACATTTCTTTCTGGACGAACATATTAAAAAAGAAAGAATTCGTTTAAAAATCAAAACCTTTAGCTCCTGCGTACAATTTTATTCAATATTCAGACAAGGTGACCGTGAAGGATATGAACTTTGGGTATATGGATTTCGACGGGGGTGGGCGTAAAGGTGACATTCACAATATGTTTGATCAAGGCGAAGTGGAGTGGACAGAAGGGAGAATGAGCGTTGGGCGAAGGTGTAACTGGAAGGATGACAATGAAGGCGAAGTGCGAGGGAGGCGAAAGGAAAACGGAGAGAAAGAGAAATATATAGAGAGAGACGGAGGGGGAGGTAGCACGTGACGACTGGGATTGATTAGATGATTAGCTCCTATTATTCAGGCGGAAAGAGACGAAGCGATTGAATAGCGGAGGGAGAGGAGGTGAGGAGTGGGAAGAATTGAATCGTACGGGCTTTCATAGGTAGCAGCGGTGTGTGTAGGGCGTGGTTCTAAACAGGGGAGATGTACACGAAGATAAGGGAAACGGATTGAATGTCACCCCGCGGTAGGGAGGGGGGCAGGAAGAAAAATCGGAATTGGCTGTGGTCATAGGAAGAGATTGGATTGACGATAATTTATAAGTACACGTGGAAGCAGTGCTGCGACGTGACGCGATCGCTTCCCGCCAGCATTGGCTCTCCTTTCGGCTCCATTTCCTCCTCCCAAAGCCTCTGGGACGTATTATGAGGGGGAAAGGAAGCTCATTAATCATCCCTCATTAAAGCGGGAATAATGATATCGGGACGTAATATGCGGACATGAAGGGGAGAGGTACGATCGATTGATCCGAATGATATGTCACTTTTGAATCTGCGGAGACGAGGCGAATAGGGAACGTTTCTCGCTTTTGAGGTCAAAATCACACGCGTTCACTCCTAACATGAATTTTAAAACTTTCCTTTTCGGCTTAAATCCAAATGGTGATCGAGTAACTCCTGTAGCAATAGAATCAAGGATTGGTTAATTGCCTCTGAGGATGGCTAGCTTTATAGCTGAAATTCACGCCTAGTTTACTAAACTTTTCTGGTCCCTGGGTAGCAGAGTTAAAAAGTGAAGCATGAATGATTCCGCGATCCGAGACAAATGTTAAGCAACCATCTGGAAAAGTAGAGACAAAAAAAAATTCCTTTACCTAATTGCATTCCCACGCAAAAGGAACGTCACGTAAATCCAGTGGCGATTTAGGGCGCCATGGACCCCGTGAAGTAAGGGGCTCCGAAAAAATGTTCGTGCATATTCTTAGAAATATTAAATGTCTCAATTTAAAAATCAGTGGAACCTCTCTATGTTTCCATAGAAAAACGATCGTTAAGAGATGTCACAAAAGAAGATAGCCGTTAGAAGCGGTTTCACTATACAGTAATTCCTCGAATAACGCGATAGCTACGTTTCTGAAAACTTGCACGCTAGGCAAAAACGCTTTAAGCGGGGGCAATTCTCCCATTAAAAATAATGGAAAATGGACGGTTTGCGTTTTCGGCTGACATTTCACACCTTTATTTTATTTTATTGTTGTTATTTTCATGTACAGTATGTGTTAGCATGCTTGTGTGTGTGTACTCGTATTACGTAGTATTCAGTATTAGCAATTTTTTGTTTGCTTTGATATCACTTTGCGCACACTTTCCACTCATCATAAGGGATAATAATGTTTACAATAGAACAAAAATTACTAACCGCACAAAATGACTACGTGTATAGCTAGCGTGCGCATTCGTTGCTTTCGTGATTTATTTTTTTAACGCGCGAATCGTATAGTCCGTTCAGCAGGAGGATGATTCAACGTAACTCTCTATCGAGTTCTGAGGCTTGAAGTAAAAATACTCCCACTGCCATATACTGTGCGTGAATAAGTTCGTGTGTGCGTGAGTGTATATTATATATATACACTCACGCACAGTACAGCAATCCCACCATTTAAAATTTTACACAAACTTATACCACTCCGCGAAATAGTCCGCCACCGGATTTTATGCGCGTTATTGCGGGGATTAGCGCTTTATGTGAAAAATTGTCCCTAAAAAATAAACCGTGTTACTGCGAAAACGCGCTGTGCGGGCGCGCGTTATACGAGGACTTAGTGTATATTTAGATTGCAGGATCCCCGACTGCTTTGCCCTCACATGTTTAGCGCCAGGGGCCCATAATGTTTAGCGCCAGGGGCCCCAGGAGGCGTAAATCCCTTGATTATTCGTAGCTGTGCGACCAAATAGCAACGACGAAACACCGGCTTGCTGGTTAACCGAGGATAACTGTTCCCCTAAAAGAAAATTCATACCCATCTAGGATAATTACGAATCATTATTTTAAACTAGGAGAGCGGACGTGGCGAGCCAAGATAATTATTCGATTAACCGCGTAATTTTCGACACTTGATAAGTAACGGAGAAGAGGGTAATGCACCCCGCCGTTTTAAGAGTAGGGGAGGTCTTAAGCCCGAGATGCGTGAATATAACCATCTCGTAACATAGGCGTGAAAATCAATATGGGGTCGGAAAAGAAAACGCTTTGAGAGAAAGAGAGAGAGAGTGAGAGAGAGCGAGAGAGAGAGAGAGTGAGAGAGCGAGAGAGAGAGAGAGTGAGAGAGAAAGAGAGAGAGTGAGTGAGAGAGTGAGAGAGAGAGAGAGAGAGAGGAGGATAGGCGATCCGTTAAGGAAGAGTTTATGAATATTCATGAAACCGGCCCGCAGTGAAGAATACCGGTCGAAGTTCTAATGTAAGAGAGAGAGAGAGGTAATTACTCGGAGGATGCCGGAGAGAGGTTTTATCGAGGCGCTCGAAACATTTGGAGGTGCGTATTTAATATGCATGCTCATCTATATTTAAGATCGCTGGATGGGAAGATCCTCCAACTACTCCATTGTTGGACTCTCCTATTCTGTCCTGAGGGATGGAATATCCGTCAGATAGACGAAGAGAGTGAGGGAGGTTTTTGAAGAGCGATGCTGGTTTACAACTGCCACGTTTTCTTTTAATTTATTTTTTCGCCGAACTCGAAACATTTGCGGTACTGATTGATGTCCGCCCCTTTTGTCCGACCTAAAAGGATGCGCTATCGCCAGAAAAAAAAAACAGATTTCGACGCAAAATAAATAACGCGAAAAACAACCTCGCATCGATGAAAAAGAAAGCGAATAATATCCCTCCGTTGAAAAAGATAAGGTAGAAAAAGCAAAGGAAGAAAATGAGAAAAAAAATATACGAACCAAAAACGCTCCCGGATAAAAAGTTACGAGAATGAGAGAGTGAGAAGAGAGGAAGGGGAGTGCGAAAAAATGAAAGTCGAAAGACTACCGGGCGCTGGGAGGTAGTAAACGAAGGTAATAAGAACTCGCGGCGAACAAAAGACTTGGCAAATATCATTCACAAAACAGTGCGCGCACGGGTGCAGTTTGGGCGAAAACGTGGTCGAGGCAAACCCTACGGAGGGAATCGGAGAGAGGTTGGGAGAGCGTGGGAGGTGAGAAAAACGAGACGGAATGAGAAGAAAAAACCCCCTTAAGATTTACTCCTAACCTCCTCCGCCCTATCCCACCATAATAAA
The DNA here is from genome assembly GCA_028673005.1 of Tanypteryx hageni. NCBI lineage: Eukaryota > Metazoa > Arthropoda > Insecta > Odonata > Petaluridae > Tanypteryx > Tanypteryx hageni. The sequence goes on along the minus strand of CM054113.1, from coordinate 198,292,007 downwards.
GACGAACCGAATAGAACATTTTCGCGCAAATTACTTATCGATTTCCATTTCTTCGACTCCCTCGTAAGGTCCCACGAAAATATTCCCTCCATTCCATCCGAGATATGTGTCGTATTTCACCCGCTTTTAAAGCCATCCGAAAGAACACAGGGGCGTGAATCCATCCGAGTGAAGTATGGCGGTGGTCTTAAAGTGAGGGGTGGGTGGGAGATGGAGAGAGTCGGAGGAACCGCAAAATAACAAAAAATAATAAAAATATCTGGCCGGACCAACAAGCAGTTCGCTGCAGCGGCTTGAGGAAGGGAGGGATGAGAAAGAAAGAGAATGGGATGCTGCGGTTCGTGTGACGCGCACTTTTAATAAGACCACACGGGCAACCACCTGAGGGATGGAAGTAGCTTATAAGACTCTAGAGGGGGGTGGGATGTTAGCCGGCGGAACGAACTCACGCTGGGAACCAGGGGATTTACAGAAGCCATCCCTTCCCGCTGTACCGTTTCCACGACCAACTCCCTCCCCCTCTCCCTCGCCCAACCGCCCTCTCTCCCTCCCACTCCGCCTAGCCCCCTTCCTCCCAACCTCTCGCCCCAACCCATTAAACATTTCGCCTCGGATATTCCTCACTCTCGCAGTCTCTTTCTTATACCTCTCTCTCTCTCTTTTAATCTCCCTCCTTTCCTGCTACGCCCTCTGCGGCGTTTCTCGGAATCAGCTCTTTTGAACCCATTTACGATCTTTTCTATACGCGCGTGGCACTTCACGATTCTCGCCGCAATTGACGTCGGGGTCCTCGTGATCGCCTCGTTTCCTTCTCTTGCTCAATCTTCCCACCTCTATCTGTCCATCTCTCCCACGCTTCCCTCGTCTCCGAACCTCAAACCCTCCCTCCATCACCCCCCTCCCTCTCTCTTTCTCTCCTTTCTACCACCGTACACCTGATATTAGACCACCTGAGGGGGAGTCGGGAAGGTGGTGCGCGGTTTACAACACGGGTCGCTTAAAAGAGGCGATTCGTTGGGGGGAAGATGTTTTTTTTTGCGAGGTGTCAGGAGGGGGAAAGGGGAGGAGGAGGAGGTAGGCGTTTTGTAATTCGCTCATGTACCGCTTTTTCGTGCTGCCGGTGAAGGACGTGAAGGATATATTTGATATTTGAGATTATGCTACCGACATGAGGGTCGTACGTGATTTTCGCGATTTAATTCGTTCTAAGTTCCTTTCGAGCAAACTTTCGCGCATTTTTTACGGCTTCGTTTGTCTTTAATATTGTTGAATCCGATATCACCAATCGTTTTCAAACGGATGTTACTTTCAGATTTTCTTTTTTTTTTAACTTTAGGTATCACTGTCTGGGCGTTTTCCCTCACAAAGACCGCTTTGGATATTTAAATAAGTCTCGGACATAATCTCTCCTTGGACTATACCGACACATCATTAATAAACTGGCACGGGACACAAAAACCTGAATATTACGCTCACTGGTCACAGATAATCAACCTTTTTTAATTGCGATTTCTATCTTCAAAACGCACCGCTCGCAAAAACGCTAGGGAAAGCACGGGGAAAGAAATCAAATTTAGCGAGATAAAACCCTCCCGGTATATTTCCACGGCGCACGATATAATTTATTCCGCTCATTAACAGCACCTCGGATTTAAAAAAATAAAATAAAACCAAATACTCGAAGCAGGACGCTCCGACGCCCACGGATAAACGGGCAACACTCCAAAAAGCAGCTTGCGCGCGCGCGTTGATAGGTTTGACGCGACGAAAAGAAAAACCTAAACCTCATTATGTCGAGCGCCGTTTAAAGCCATTCAAGACAGCGATAAGGGGGAAGAGGATGAGAGACAAGGTGAATAAAGCGACTCTCTCTCTCTAACCCTCACTTCACGGAGCGTTGGCAAAAAACTTTTCATCCGAGGTGTCATAAGAGGATCTCAGGATGTCAACTCCCATGAAAGACTTCACAATCTCCAGAAAATCTCTCGCCTGTCAGCGCGGCATCATCTCCACGGAGAGAGTTGGGGCCCACGGCGGAAACCTCTCTTCCTCTTTTTCTCCACTTGTCTCGCACCGTATGAGAAGCGGAAGATGAGAGAGAGAGAGGGCGCTGAGAGAGGCGGAAGGGGGAGAGAAACGGAGGACGCGTGGCGGTAAGAATGAGAGATTAAAAAGTTGAGCATCATTGAGGTGACGGGCCGCCATATTTTTAAAATTTTTTCTCTCTCCCTAGCCTCCCTCCACACATTGCGTGTCTCTGTCCGCGCGAGACACAAGATGAGGAGAGAGAGAGAGAGAGAAGCGAGGATGCATAACGGAGTCCTCTCCACCGCGCTCTCTTCTCTTAAAAACCCGTAAAGGACAAAAAAGGGGAGAGGTTTATTCGGCGTAAAAAAGGTGAATTATATGACACGAAAATACATGAATTTTTTTTGAAGCGTTGCTCTGATCGCTCGTTTTGACCAGAATGTATATCTAATGCGTGTCTATTCGTGATACTTTTTATGCGGAAAAGAAGTTGACAGTTATTTGCGTAGTTATTTTTTCGACGCGGGAGTGGCTGCGAAAACGTTTTAACGAGTTCTGTTTGGGGCGTATTTTTCACAGCTTTGCGATAAATAACGACGGAATATCGCTGTATTGTGAAGTTTAGTATAATTTTCCGGTGACTTTATTTATTTTATTTTGAACCGTAAAAAGTATTTCTCCCGCAGTTCATGGAAACCTAACAGTCAATAAAATTTGTTTTTATCCCATGAATATATATAGCGATGAGAGAGAACATTATCCAGTCTGTGGAATTTACATCACATTTATATATATAATTCAATGATCTTGAATATCGGCGTCCTAAAATTTTCCAGCGGGTTTTTTTCCAAAGTAACTTTTAAACGCTCGCGTAGAGATTTGGCAGTTTTTAATATTTTCTCGGGGAGTTGATGAATCGGTCATGACATTAATTTTATAGCTTGGACCAGAGAATTTAAACCATAAACCATTTAGACTTTCTCAATTTTGATTTTTCATCTACGCCTGGAAAATATTAACCTTTCTCTGAATCGATAATATTTCTTGTTTCTTAACTGTGCCATGCACAAATCTGTGACTGTTACTCTGTGAAGATCTATCAGGGCTTTCTTTGTGCAAGAGTTTTACACCTCGAATACATGTGCGGAGCTCTTTTTTTAATATCAGACAATCGGCAATCGCGCGCCAAGCATTATAATTGAAGGGATTTCATAACAGGTATTTTTTGTCATTAAGTAAAAGGGTATTGAAAAATTCTTAAAGAGTTTAAAAAAGTAGGAAAAACCGCTAAAATATTCCAAAAGCATTGGTTGCGCAACCCAGAGTACCACCGCCGATAAAATACTCCTGTGGATACGGCGAAAATCGCGTTACGGTGACTTTTAATGGTGAAAAGGTCGCAGGCGCTTTTACAGATGGTATAAAACTGCTTAGGGAAAGGGAACATCGGAAACGCACGACCAGCCGGATCATAATTTATGCAACAGGTGACAGTAGGATTAAATTCCCGCCAAAATATATCGAATGCCTCCGTAATCTAATTTATCAAAATGGTTAAAACACGCTGCGAAAACTGTCTGAGTTAAAAAAAACATTACTTTTATCTCAACACACCAAACGATTTCCGCAGACGTAAATAACCCAGAAGACGAAGGGAGAACGTATCCGCAAACGAATCGCGATCAATAATCGACCCCCGCTATTTTATAAGAAAAAGAACGTTGAGGAATCTTAATATAAGGATGCCTCCGGAAGTAGTATTTTCACCACGTCTTTAAAAAAAACGCAAAAAATAAGCGAACCGAAGCGAAAAAAAAATCTAAAAAAATATTTACGATCCCTCCTCTATCCCCGTACTTAACGTTCCATTCAAGAGTCTTTTGATTTCTTGAGCGATGGCTCCTGTCCTTTCCTTTACGGTATCTTAAGACTCGGTCATGGAGTTCGCCCACCTGTCACTTCGTCCTCCTTCCTTTCTCCCCCTTCCCACATCTTCCGCGATCGCCATTCCTACGGCTGACCACTGTCCATTGCCTCCTTCTCCCTCCCTCTGTTTTTTTTCCTTCCACAACCTCCTCCTCTCCCTCACTAGCGCTGCTGCCTACCGCTTTCTCGGCGAGCCTTCATGTGTTACGACCGTTGTCATGGTAGGGAAGAGAGGCAAGAGATGTTGAGCGAGCATGCGAGCACATTAAATGTACGACAGGCCACTGGGAAGTTGCGGTAAGGCGCTCGGGGAGCGACGGGGAGATTATGAACCTCGCGTAAACAAATGCCGTCCGATATCGATCGGCTATTATTCAATTGACCGGATGATCTGGGCGAGTTCTACCTCTCCGTGCGTGTACGCGAGGAATGTCGAACCCTAAAAAAATGTTACATCGCGGATTTTTTTCCGGAGAAACTGATATTTTTGGATTTCTCGATTGGTGTTTTTTTTTAATACCAAAAAGAGGACCATGCGCCAATTCATTCTATACATTTCTCGCGATTTATCGTCGTGGCCTTGATTCCAATACTCGGAAAGAGAGGTCTTGCAGATCTTTGATAAAAAAAGAGGGACGGCTTTTTTGCCTTCGCTTTTCAATCGAGCTTTTGCCACAAGTAGAACACGGCTGCGTAGTAGCTTCGTTAAGAGCTTGAAATATGGTTTTGAAAACTTCGCAACTCGTTAAAGAGTTAGGTGAGTCGACGAAAGATTTTCCTTTTTTGTTAATCTTTCTACATCAACTCAAGTACGTTGTCTCTCTCTCTCTCTTTATCTCACAAACTCATTCCAACTCGCTTAGAACATTTCAATATTTGCGCCATCTCGTGGGAGGACAAGGAGGGATTAAAAAACAAAACAAACACGTCCGATGGGGAAGAATAAAAGGGCAAAAAGAGAAAGAAAAAGGAACACCTGTTGAAGGCAACTTGGGCGATCATTTAGTAAAAACCCCTCGACAACTTCTTCTTTTGTTGTTCTCTTGTTTCCTTTCACATGTCCGCCTACTCTTCTCTATCTCTCTCTCTTTCCCACGCCGCGTCCATCACTTTTCTCTCGCTCCCCTTCAGTTCTAGAAATGGTCCTGATCATACGACTCTTCGCGAGAAAATAAAATAAAAACTAGTAGCGTAACAAATGGCGGAAAATATACAAACACTCCCGACGCATTATAGCAGAAAAAACACGTTTTATTGCCCAATACGAGTGTTAGGGTTAACGAGAGATTTTGCGTACTAGAGAGTTATTATCTTTTTTTTGTAGAAATATCTGGCGACCTATTTCCTTTTATTTATGTCGGCGTGCGCTCATGAAAAACCTTTAATTTACAAAACGACATACCAAGTAAATATTATGACATTTATGCGTGGCTACCTCGGAACCCACTTCCTATATCGTAGATCCGGCGGATTAGCCACTTAAGAATATAAATTTGTCTTGTTACCGTCTCAATATGCTTCCATGCTAGTATATCAAGTGGGACTTTGGAAATGTGTGCCGTTTGGACGTTTGTGGAAGTTTTACGGAGGACTGGTCTCTACAACTCCTCCCGTGGATATGACGTGTTTCATGGCAGGGCGATTTAAAATGTCTTTTAATGTCTTCCGCGAGGTTAGACGAATAACGAACGACAGTGACGAAGGACTATTGCTAAGACAGACGAAGCTCAATGCGCGAGAAACTAATAGCTTCCACTTTCGATATGGTGACCATTATGGCGCCTTGAAACGTGCCACCGAAATGATATCGGAAAGAAATAAAGGCATTTCACTCTCCTCCTGTAGTCACTAATGCTTTAGATGAAGATTAAATTTTATTTTCGCGGCATCCACGGTAAGAATTGCGAGGTTGTCAAACTCCTCTTTGCCCTTCTCATTCCTTCTAAGGGCGATGGCTATTGCGTTACGGAGAAGTTGGTTCTTCGCGTGAAAACTAGTCTGATGAAGAGAACTAATCAAAATCGGTCTTTATGTACTCACACCTTAATGGACGCGATTACGTTGTCTGAGACAAATTTTACTACGCAAATATATCTGTAAGTCTTCGTTTTTTAAATCAAGAAAACCGATGGCGTCTATCTCGTCAAAAAATAACCTCTACCGCCGACAAGGCGAACAAGCACTAGGCGGATAGGAATGCATTCGGAAAAAATTTAGATTTATATCGGCAGAGCAAAAGTACAAGCGAGTTCGTGTCGATGTGGTCATACCACCACATTTTTCTTTCTTACCGTCAAATCCGACAAAAACCCCTTCATATGAACGAGATTCAAAGCCGTTAGAGTGTGGCGCGATTCAAGGAAATTTCCGGACGAGCGTATGTGTACGGAGGATTACTGGTCTTGCGACAAAGTTTTACCTTGTTAACCCCTTCGGTGGTGGAAGCTCGCTCAATGACTCAGAAAAACTCACCTCGGCGGTACACCACATGATAAATACATACCTATTTCAAGTTATGCGGCTGATAAGTCATTTAAATTCAGCTCACACTTTACACGAAGTATTTTTTTATTTCGCAATATTTTCACTTAGGAGATTTTTACGATGTAAACATGGCAGTAACTCTTCAATAACGCGGATGCCTTTTTTAACCGCCATTTAAGCCTCCGACAATAAACGAACGGTCATCACTCAATTGGAGTCCTTGTAATATCACACGAACGTCAAAACAACGCGGCCATTAAAAATAATGCAGAGAGAAAATAATTTAAGCAACGAGTCAAAAAATTCTTGCCCTACGGTTCCGTTTGAATTAACAGGTGGAAATTCACGGTGGCTTTACTCATAGGTATGAAGTCCAGAAGCGTTCTCATTCAGCATGCAACCTACTTTTACTAACGCAAACGCACGGCTGTCAAGACTACAAAAAAACTGGAAATACCTTGACAAAAGGAACGAAAACCGTTTTTTCCTTGCTTCAACAAACGTTTCGCCTAGTCACAGCCGGTCAATCTGGCAGCATCATCCCGCAAAACAACAGATGACGATCACAAGGTGCTGACTTTTTTCACACGCACTTCCGCCTTTTTAAGCGCGACTAATATTTTAATTTCTTATTCATATCGCGCGCATTCAACGTCACAATAGGTTTTTAAAACTTTGAATTCGTCTTAGCCCTGTTTTGGTCGTCTAGACCAGTGTTTCTCAAACTGTGGGCCGTAAAATTATTTTGGATGCAAGGTGAAGTGTCGAAAAATAATGTTTTCATGAATAATAAAATTCTATCTGGGAATTTTTGGAAAAACGATATGAAAAATATTATTAATAGTTATATAAAATGAAGAAATTTGCAATCAAGTTTCTTATTTTTACTATTTTCAATTCAAAGTGGGCCGCATGATATTCAAGGGGGCCGCGACAATTGAAAGTTTGAGAACCACTGGTCTAGACTTTTAATCGATATTTCAACATATCTCAACGTAAATAGTACCTTTTATACAACATTTTTGGCTGGCTGTGTTGAAGTATCACCTTATTATATCTGCGTCGTGACTTTACCAAATTATGCCATCATATTGGTTCTATAAATTTGTGGTTGCGTTAATTCGTACAATTAAAATTGAAAAAAATTAATGATGGAGAATGCTTGTCAGTTTAATTTTTAGCAAAAATTGACTAATCCGATTGCTCGAAAGGTGTTTCTTTTGTATCTTAGCTGCTAGAATAAAAAAATGTCCAATTAACAAGCAAGAGACCGGACAACGGTTGAACGCCTAAAATGGCGCGGCCGAGTCATTTGTCTGTTTATTTTTGAAGCACCGTTAAAAGCTTAGATTTTCCACAATTGGCTTTCCCTATTACTCGAAAAACTTTCAATGCCCGATAATCAAAGCGGAATAAGCCTCTTGGAAAAGTAAGTATTAACCCTAGCTTCTTCCGCGCGAGGCAGTCGATTCACGTTCTGAGAATCGCGCGACAATAACAATTTAGCGCGACTTTCATCTCCTAACCTTCATTAGTGCTATCTCTCTCGGCATTAAAAAAACAGCTCTACAAGACGAAGAACGCCTGTGACATCGAGCTAATGACCCTTAGTACGAACCACGATTGAGAAAACATTTCATCTTCATTCGAGGAATAGGAGGAAAAATGAGTGAGTTGGCAGTCTTTCCACCGGGGACACGGAGTGAGAGAGACGTAATAATAAATGGAAAACAAAATTCTAAATTCCACTGGATGAATTTTTCCGAGGATTTTTCATAGGCGTTTTGCTAAAATAATGTATCGTGATGTCGATAATCTGTATATTTTAAACATTTACGTTCTCAAAGTATTATTTATTTACATTCGCCACGCGGGAAAATGAGATTATCGTGCAAATGGCGCCGAGAAAATAAATATGGCGGATTGCGAACGCCGTTGACGACTCGCGGGAAAACGCCACACTAATTTGATATCGCTCTTCCATTTTTCCCTTTCCTCACTACGTATTTGTCCCTTCGCGGCGAATTACTTCGAGACAGTGGCAAGAAATATCTCCCACAGGTCGAAGAACGACTGGAGATAAAACAACGGACGAAAAAAAATACCGGAAAGCAAGACGGAAAGAAAAAAGACAAAGAGAGAGAGAGAAAATGAATAAATGCTTCGACGGAGTCCGCCATTAAGTCCACCGGCACGTATTAATGGCGAACAGTTAGTCAACCGTATTTTAATGACCTCGCGTAAATAGATTCGCTCGGAGATACAGCGACATTAATAGAATGGGAACCTCTCTCGGAGACTTATTGAGACTATGTCGCACTCAGCAGAGAGAGAGAGAGAGAGAGAGGAGGCTAGAGAGGTAAGATGGAGGGAGGTGCACTATAGTGCATTACTATACGGCGGGGGTGTGTTAAATGGAATTTTCCTCGCGCACCGCACGAAAATGCCTTGGGGAAGAGGAGTATGGAGGTTATGGGGTAGGAATTTGTCGGAAGAGCAGGAAGAATATGCGTGATGTGCGATTATAAGCGTTGCCTAGGTTGAGATGTTGATGGAGTCTGCGAAGGGACTCGAGGGGGGAGGTAGGGAGGGTCCCTCCCCGCATACCGTGGCTCGGGCATAAAGGCGCACCAGCAATCAGTTTTTCCCTCGATCTCCCAGTCAAACGTATGGCTTCGAGCACCTGCCACTGCCACACTGAGCGGAATGGAAAATAACATCTCCACGACTCACAATGATGTTTCAACCTACCTTTACAACTTAATAAGTCTACTTTTTCATACCGCCTAATCATTAAAGGGGGTAAATTAGTAATTCAAGGTTTAATTGGACTTGAAGTCTCGTAATTCGCATCGGGAGTTGTAAATCGCGGCATATTGATGATCATTATGTTCCGTTTCCCTTTTCTTAAAAAAAAATGATTCCGAACCGGGGCTCCGTGTGCCGAATGGGAAAACAATTCATTCGTTTCGAATGTCAAGAATGTCAAGAAAATTTTTCCAACATGATGACCTACGACTAAAACTCCTTAACATACTTTTTTCCTGTTTATTTTTTGGTCAAACAATATCTAATAATTGAATGTACAAATATCACTGCGCTATCATATTTTCCAACGGGAAGAACAAAATCTTCGTCTTTGATTTCATCACTATTTTTTAAAATTGATTTATCGTGACTTACACGGTTAAATATTACTCTCCATCACTCTCCGGTGAAATTACTCCGCGAGCGTAATGCCCCACAATCGCCATTTCCGCACCGTTCGAAGCGTTTCTATACCCTCGATCGACCGAACGATGTCATTGCGCCAGATGACGACCGACTTGATGACCAAGCTGTATCCAGGATGACTTTGTTAAAGGCGAAGGAGATAGAGTAATTCCCGCAGTCTCTCATTCAATCTCGATTAAGCTCGCTCTCCTCCAAGATAGAATTTCCCGAACGATCGTAATGGTTTGCAATATTAGATCTGACCTTTGGCGATAAAGACTGGGAGTTCGAGGTGAGATTTTATGTAACGCGTCGTTCTTTCCTCTTGTCAAATATTACCGCAATTTAATTTCTTTCTCGGAAAGATGGGATTCCTCGAGAAAATAGGTTTTCAGCGAGAAAGATTAAAATTTATCCGAGAAACACTGGAACATTCCTATCCTGTCCCAGTAAATAAGGGAGAGACGCCATGCCAATGGGAGAAAATCCCGTTTTGGACTCGGGGAAAGGCATTAAAAAACTAGATAATGTTATCGGCGAATAGAATGCAGGTGTATCGATGCACACGCGAGAAGGGTGAGGAGGGGTAAGAGTCGTGCCTGTCGTGGAAAACCCGAGCTCTCACATGAGAGAAAATGCGTAAAATATGTTTTTTGGCAGACGGGCATGCACACACGTCGGTGGCTGTGTAATTACTTCGTGGAATAAGGATTGGTCGTGGATGGAAAGGAAAAAAATATCCGTGAAAGGGAGGCGGGGATTAAAGAGGACGCGCTGCGTGTCCAGATGATTACAATTCGGGAAGACCACCGCGGTATAATTAAGATTCCGGGGAAGGCAACATAAGCACCGACAGTATGAAATTCTGTAAATGGAAATGCGGCAATGACTGCTATTTAATTGCCCCAAAATGCATCACACGAATGAATTTAATATATAATCAACATTCGTTGAAAATTATTTACGTTGAAAAAAAGATTTTTACCAGACAGAAAAATGCTATACAGATGTTTAACTAGTAAGGTGTCAATGTATTGGGCACCGCTTTAACAAAACTATTAGTTTATCGTTAAAGTCATTAAGCGGTTACTTTGATTTAGTAATTAAAATAACAGCTCACCAATGCGCAACGCACGGTGAAAACGTGATAGCTTATTTAGCTCTGGACGCTGATGAATATAAATTGTTAGACATTTAAATCCGAATGAGCATCGTGTAACACTTGAAACAAGCCGAATATGTTTCTGGGACGAAAGAATCCGAAAAATTTCAACACGTGGTTTTCGAAGTAACGATTAGGAGAGGAAGCATTCCTTGAATATAATAAGAAAAATTACTCCCTTTCAACTCTCCGAGAAATAACGGTCTTATATATATTTTTTCCTTCGTTAAGCCTTTTAATTAATCTTTCTCACGACCGTTTTGGCAAGCGAATCCTGTGAGGCACTGACACAAAAAAATCGCACGAACCCAAAAAATTCGAGTTTTTTTAATAAGGAGAAGAGTAACGTGAAAGAAAAAAATCCTCCATGTCAGAGGAAACAGAAGAGTTAGAAAATTAGCCAAAGGTGCTTGCGTGAAGATCGATTCAAAGAAACTGCCCTCACGAAACAAAGAAAGAGGTCTTCGAAGATTATAGCGCCGAGGATACCGTGATCAGATTCGCCCGGGCAAGAAAATCTTTGCCAGCCTTTTTTTATAATAAAAGAATATCATGTAATTCATTGGAAAAATTCGGAAGATCTTATTTTCGAGGAATACCGAAAAGAATGGAAGACTTTGCAAATGGAGGATACGGTCGGTTTGTGAAGACAGTGAGAATCCAAACACAAATAAAAAGGATTCCTGTATCTGAAGCAATAAAAAGCACCAGCCACTCGTTCATTCACAACATTTCGTAATATTAACGAAGGAAAAACCCGCGGTGGAATTTTTTCTGTCAGATATCCAGAAAACGTTCGAAAAAATGTGGAGAGAGAGTGTCCATGGAACATATAGGATATATTGCAGAGTTATGGCGCCATTAAAAGGGGATGGTAATTTTTATGAAGTTTAATTTTTGAGCGCGGATCGTAAAATTCGCATGAAAAATTTTTCATTGCGATGGTAATTTTAAATAGCGTCTCTGGAAAGAAATACGGCCATGTGTTCAAACTAGTTTCGTGATTTTACGATCGAGTAAGAAATGATGGATGCATCTTAAATGCCGTTTTCACCGTGATAATGTGACTCCAAGAATCGAAAAAACAGCAAAATAAATCATTATACGCAGAATATAATAATTTTGATCTTCGCGAACGCATGATTTACGCGTTATATTCTGTGCTTCGGAAAATCGTTTTCAGGTACTTCTTGATATATCAAATTGCGAAAGAACTGGCGATTCAGGTCATGTGTGTTTTTGTGTATGATCATAAAATAATATTATTAAATTTATAAATAAATTTAATTTGTTATCTTTGATCAGTTTTCTCAATACTTGGACCTTTCGCTATTTGCTATATTTGGAAAAATTTATTCGAAACGATGTTTAGATTATCTTAGTAGAATCGGTGTTTAGGTTTAATATAGAGACATTTGTCAATGCGATAATAGTAATAAATATAATATAATATTTTATTTCTAAATCTTTAAATCTCTTGTCTCTTAATTCAATGCTTCTCAAACTGTGGGCCGCGGCCCCAAGGGGGCTGCAAAATTATTTTGGATAGAAGGTGAAATGTTAAAAAATAAAGTTTTCACGAATAATACAATTTTATTAGGACATTTTTGGTAAAACGATGTGATAAAAATTATTAACAGTTACAGAAAATGAAGAAACATGCAATAAAGTATCTTTTTTTTACTATTTCCAATTCAAAGAGGGCCGCATGACATTCAAGGTGGCCGCGACAATTGAAAGTTTGAGAACCAGTCTTAATTGATGAATATAGTTTTAGCGAAAGTTTTTATACAAAGTGACAATGCTTGAGTAAGAAAAGAATATTTATCTACGCCGATGTCTAACTTTAATGATGGATGCACTCTTCTACTTGAAGACAGGAAATCTAATCGTTTCATGAACGTGCTCAGTGGATGAAAAATTATGACCTAATTCCATTGCGAATATCTTACGGGCGACAGCGCAACAATTTCGACGAGAGTGTAGATGGTAGTATGTCACTCAGGCGCAACGAAGCTGACGAGTGCCGTAACACCTGCCTGCTCTGATGAGACATTTGAAGAAGATAGGTGATCGAATTCATACGAGATTCCTTCAAAAACAGAATTCATAAAACACTATACGATTCATTCCTACAAATATCTTAACGAAGATCTTTTAATAATTATAAGATATCGAGTTGTTATACACACTTAATGTGTACACCCATAGTGTACAATAAAACATGACATCCCCGTTTTATTACTGGAGGAAAACTAAGATGTTACTAAAATAAAGCGAAAAGGAGTAATGGGAATAATATTAAAAATAAGGAATAACGCTAACGGCAGAAACCTATAAATTGTCACGAACAGATTAAGATAATCCTAGAAATAGCCGACCGTAGAATTACATCGAGGTAGACACGTGGGTAGGATAAAATAAAAAAATTCCTCGAGATAATCTTTTAAACAACTCGCCCGGAGTTTATTAGTAAACTCGAAGGGAAAGACAATCGTTTCATACGGAAAGATTTAAGACGACGTACGGTTAAGCTTTGTAGATGCGAGTTTATGACCGCCTGTCATACGAAGTGACAGCTAGGTGAAAGGAATGTTAACTTAGATAACGTATTTGCCGGACAAAAGCAATAAAGATACTCCGAGAAGGCAATAAAAACCCCGGATGTGCTGACTGTATATGCATATTTATATCCGTGTCATTTTATTCCCACATTTGTATATTTGTCAATTATGAAAGTGTATACGTATAAACGTACGAATATAATTTTTTACAGTAATGCCCTCGCCTTCAGCAAAGGACTGAAGTGACCGAAGAGATTAAAAAAAAAAAATTCAGATTTCACAACCCGGCTGCCACGCAATTAATTTTATGGCTCTATGATTTAATGGAATAACGGGAATAAGCCGCGTAGAAATTCATCGATTGCCAATAAGCGAGGTTATGAAAAGCGGCAATAAAAATATGAAATATAATTTAAAGGGGACTGGATTAACCGCGTTTAATTGCACGACGGACAGACGTAATCAAATGCACTTATTTATAAATTGCATCACTATACCCACCTGCTCCGTTAACGTAATGTATCTACGCTTTTAATTTCAGCCGCAATATCAATTTTAGACGGACTGACATAATATCTAAAGCCACAAACGCATTTTATTTAATTAAAAAAGCCGGAAAAAACATTTCCTCCGCATTGATGCCGGGTAAAAATAATAAATTCGAGACCAAAAGCGACTCTGAAGGGGTATTTCTCAACACATATATTAATTTCTCACTTTTTAAAAACTAATATGCAGGACGGCGGAGGTTGGAGGAGTTGCGGGACGACTATTTCCCCCCCTAAAATTGAGTCGGTATATGCGTGCGCGATAAGCAAGAGAGAGTATAAGAGGGGAAAAAAACACCTATTCGCTGAGTGCTTTTGATTTATGTCTACCGGCGCATCACTCGGCGGGGGGCCATCCTATTCCAAGGGAACGCTCGTTGCGACGGTTTTCATTGGGTGAAGGGAGATCAAACTCGTAGAAAAAAGAGAAAGGGGGATGGGGGAGTTTTCAAAGAGAAGAATGGCGGTTGGAATAGGAGAGGGTGGCTAGCTGGGAAAAAACATGTACTTTAAAGAGTTTTGAAAAGCGGTGGGATGGAGTGCCGCGGTCGGATGCGAATAAAGTGTGATGTCTGGTGCTGAATGGCTTGTGAAAATGCGAAACGTTTTAAAAGCAAAGACCGCGTACGAGCGGATGCGGTGTGAAAACCGGGTGCGGGATGGAAGGTGAAAATAAAGGTTAAGAATAGAGCGGAAGGAGAAAAGGTTCTGGAATAGTATGGAAACGAGAGGAAGAGAGAGAGAGAGAGTATCGAATAGATGGGCTTAGATGCAATCGGGTGTCGAAGCGGGTGTGAGTATAACGCGTACTGAACCGGTGTGGGAAGAGTGTGAGATTAAAAGCGGGAGAAAAAAACTTACTGGGGAATCACGGGGAGGAAAATGTGCAAACAACACGGTGGCATTCTCACGTTCCCGGAGTTACACCTCCATTCCCTACCCGCCCCTTTCCCCTCCCCTCTCACCCACGGAAAAGCCATGCTGTTCCCTTCCCACTCCAACGGTCTCATCCGACGCGATTGTGGGTGTGCAGGTGGCAGACCTTATGTCTCGAGGCCTGAAAAATAAAGAGGCAGCCGAGAAAGAGGGCAAAAGAACGGACTTAGCAAGTCACAAGAGAGGTATTTGCGCAGGACGAGAGAGAAGAGAGAGAGAGAGAAAGAATAGGGTAATCTAGGGATGGGGAGAGAAAGTAAAAGGGAGAAGAGAAGAGAGAAATATCACGAGACGAATGGAAAATCGAGCCTTTACAAAGACTGGGTGTCGGTCCAAAAAACAGACCAAGAAGAAGAACACGAAGGGAAAGATAGCGGGATAAAGCTCGCTCACCCTCTCGCCTCTCTTTCTCTCTCTTTATCTCGGAGGCGAGACGAATGATAAAAAGAAAACGCAAAGAGATGGGATATGCGCGGAGAAGGGTGTGAAAGGAGTTGGGACGGGAGACGACTTTGAAAAATAAGGAGACTTTTAGCGGTGAACCGCCTCCTCCTTCAACCTTCCGACTTATCTAGTTAGGGACTTAGGCCTTTGATCGGGAATCCGATAAAGTTTGGAGATTAAAAAAACACCTCCCAACAGCCATCGCAGGCGGAAAGATTGGTGAGGCGGGCGTAAAGAGAGGCAGATAAAGGGGAGAGGGGAGGGGAAAAGGGACACTTGCCGAAGAGTAGTCTAGGGGACAACTATCCAGACGGAAAATTTTCTTTCGTTGAGAGGCATAATGGACGAGCTGCTTTAATGAAACAAAAAAATCAAGGTGAAGTGAGACAAAAAGTGGTTTAAATTCGTATTGGATCAGGCAAGTGAAATTGGCAGTCCGGTATTTGCGTTTATAATCTCCCCACGCTACGTTTTTTTAATAAAATATCGAATATTTTACGTTTACTTTGAAACTCAGGGAACGAAAAGAGTATAATCCTATTTGTGGATCAGACATCTTAGGAAGGACTAAAATGATAATTTCCCCTCGTCATTATTGACTTACTTTATGGGTTAAAGGGCCTATTACGTGTAATATTATTCCTCGATACAATTAGCTGTTGCGTCGACAGTAGGCGCGCAGTTAATAGAGAAGGATAGAATATTTTAAAAAAATCACGCGATGACGAGATAAATCTACAAACGAAACAGCATTGCGGTAAACCTTCTAATAGAATCTGCCTCTTTGGCTGTAATTTAATTACACTACCCTATAAAAAATGCCGCGATCCATTCTCTCTACTACATACGCCTTATTCTTCAACCCACTCCAACTCTCTAGCTTTTGTAAATCCGAAGATACCCATGCGCAGATACGCCTCGCATCATTTTCTCACACGTAAATCGCTTTCGAATGCATTGGCATCGGA
Organism: Tanypteryx hageni; assembly: GCA_028673005.1. NCBI lineage: Eukaryota > Metazoa > Arthropoda > Insecta > Odonata > Petaluridae > Tanypteryx > Tanypteryx hageni. The sequence continues at coordinate 198,275,734 of CM054113.1, read as the reverse complement.
CGCTTTTCCCTCAATGCCTACGCTTCAATTGCTACGGCGCAGCACGCGAGGGAACGCTTCGTGAAAAATTATAGTCTCGGCTACAACACCCATTTTCATTTGCATAACCGTTTCCGTTATGCACTCCGGAGGGCCCATTTTACCAGTCCTAGCGCCGCGGACGGCGCTTGTTTACCGCGTCGTTTAGCAGGCATTACGAGAATTTCCTCGGAACCGAACGCGAGCTCTTCTTGAGATCTTTCTCGTCCCATCGTTCTTGGGCGGGGCGGAAATCTAAAGAGGTTGGACGCGAATTAGATTTCTTCGCGGTACGATCGTTATTAAATGCTCACATTGAAAGTTCTAATTGAAATCCATTTGTTTGTCCATATGTGTTAACCGGCGTTGCGTGGGTAATTCATTCCAATTTGAGTGGAAGACGCTTGGCAATTTAACGGCTTTGTGGATAAATGCGCCTTTAAAAGAGGGGATAAATTTAGTGTGAAATCGAGAAAGTGCTTGTAGAATAAACTTTAAAGAAAGAAATGGCAAAGGTATAATGCGTAAATTCTGTGCTAACAGAAGACCAAAGAATCTAAGAGACTCAAGTTATTATGACCCATGTTTCGTAGAATCCATCATTCACTCATAATGAAAACATCTTCATGCATACAATTCTAATCGAAATGCATCAAAATCGGACGCGAATATCGTCTTACATTCAAACTTCACCGAGGTCAATTAATTTAAGGAAGATCGCGAGCGGACGTATTTACATAATCGTTTAATAACCGCCGAGAAACCCGATATAGCCACCGAATAATCAAGATTATGAATCAGTGACTAAATGAGAGGAAGAGGCAATTTTTTCCCTCCCCACCTCCGACGTCCATTTCTTGCGAGGCATTCGAAGCCGCGGCACACAATCTTGATAGTGATTAAGCGACACTAATCGATCAGCGGAGTCGAGAATCTTGTCCTCGGAGACGGAAATAAAAACAAGGAACTCGTCCCTTGGCGCTCGCAGGTGGGCTGCTGCGGTAGCGGTCTCGAAGCGCGAGGATTCGTAATCCGACAAACGCGTATGACGTCCGCAAAGAGGAGACGTGTGGGTTGACTGCCTATGCCTACGCACATTCGTATCCTCCCTCTCTCCGTATGTCTCTCTCTCAAAAACGACTAGAAGAGTCATGCGCGCGGCGCGTGAAGAATTCCTTCTAATTTCTCAAGGGATTTTCTTTTATTCTCTTCTTCTCGGAGCGAGATCATGCGAACGCTGCGACCCGCCCTTTTCCCACACTTAACCCGCCGGAGACTATTTTCTGCGATCATCAAAACGCTTTGCCAATCAGGTGTTCCTGCGCCTATTCATTTCTCTCTCTCTCTCTCTCTTGTAAGAGTGTATCCTTTTTTTCAACGGGCGGAGTCAATCAGGGAGAAGGGGAGTGAGAGAGCGTTACGAGTAGTTTTGCGGGGGCAGGTTAAGAAGTGTGCTCGCGAAGAGGAGTTGGGTGGGGAGCCGAGAGAGGCGGTCAAAGATAACCTGTGAGATATTTCCGCGGCGACAATGGAGAGCTTCATAATGCTCGGTGATTGCGTGAGTTTCGACTTTTTTTAATCCCTCTCGCTCGCTCTCCTTGCTGCAGGAACTAGGAAATCGCGTGGAAATGAAAAGAGGCGAATGGAAAGAGTGGGCGTGTATAGAAACGTAGTCGTTAGCATGAGGAAAGAGACGGGGGACGTTTATAGAATGCGTAGGATTTTCTTTTGTGAAGGCGATGTGACTATTTTCGAAGGGAAATTGAATGCGAGATTAAGGGTTTTGGAATATCTAAAAATAATCCAGAACAGGAATGATGATTACTGTGACAAAAGATATAATAAAGACAGAGTTAATATTATTCGCAATTCTGATGAGTGTAAAGCTTGAAAGCCAAATAGAACATAACAGACTGAATTTGATAGACTCATATTCCGTTACAGGCAGTTGATGCAACGAATTGCAAATGAAGATAATTCGTTCAAAGGACCGGGAAGTGACATAATCATTCTAGGAATACTTGAAGCAACAACGGCGGCAAAAAATTAAAATGGATGGGTTTTAATGATTAATGGTAAAATAAGATATTATAAATAATAAATCTGTGCCTCTATAACTCCGTCATCTTAAATCGTGTGACCATAATAGCATGACTCCTCCACTTCAACATGGATCAACAATCGGAATAATCCAAGTCGAGGAAATTTCATTCGTGCATCTGGAATTAGCCCTCGCGTCCTAGTTCATGAGCAACGTAGTCAAGTTCCCCTTAATTGATGATTGAGCATAAAATTAACCTAAAACCATTCGTAAAAATTAATCAACGCGTAATGCACATTCCATAAAACCGGAATGACCACAGACTGGGAGACTTCAACGTCTGGCAATCATCATTAATTTCAAACCCGTAGGAAAGACTGCATGTAAAACAAAAGGAGAGATGTATTTTCGAAAATAATGACGATGCATGGAATCGTTCGAATTTAGATGAGAAACGAGTCGTTAATTGATAAAAGCAGACGGCGGATCGAAGAAGATACCCATGTCCTACATATACGTATTTTTGGAGAGATATCCAAGGGAAAAGAAGGTATGAGAGGAGGTAATGTACTATAGAGGGAGGGAGAAGTAAAGGAGCTGGTGAGGAATGGTAGGGAGAGTAGAAGGGGGAGAGGACTTCAAAGTCAGGCGAGACCAACTCGCGCTCCCAACTCTCAGTAGCACACACACACACACCAAACCTCATCTCAAGCGAGCAATAACTCATCCGAGACGCGCCAGTCTTCGGACCAATATAATCATAAGCTCACGGCCCCCGCAGCTCTCCGCACACAAACACCAAATCGTCCCACGACTGAAACGCGAGGAACCCACCATCCCTCAACCATAGCGACCCACCTATCTCTTCTCGTTTCTTCTCAAGATCTTCTCCTCCTCCCACCTTTCTGTCTCTCTCCCACCCCACCCATCATCCCGACAACACTCCAATTGGCGTTAAGGGCTGCCGCTCGCTCGCTCGCTCCTCACAGAAACGGGGACGCGTGCTAAGTGGGACGCCCGAAGAGGGTGGGAGGAGGGGAGAGAAGGGGGAGATGTGGGAGCGTCGAAAAGAGGTGCCATCCTCATACAGATCGCACGTGCTTTACCAGCACGGCCTCTCTTCTTTCACCGCCTGGGGAGGATCATCCTCGCTCCCCCCCCCCCCGCCGGACTTCTATCCTCCCCCACAAACGCACGCTTTTTGTGGGTTGACGAGAGGAAAAGAGGACTCGGGGAGGAGGTGAAGCACCGTGGCGTACGAGAGAAATAAAATTAAGGCATTCCCATTCCGGAGATCCGTTATTATTCCAATAAGATTCCGTAACGTCGCAACGATTTCGGTAGCCTCGCGAAGTGGTTTGACTGCCTTACGACAGCGGGGTGGCATATTCCGAAACCGCAATAGACATGTTTAACCTCGCGTATGTTTTACGACGGACAAAAACTTCGCATTACGGCTCCAAAGCGTGCGTGCATCAAGCGAGTTTATATACGATATGGGTTGGTTATGACGCCGGTTTTTTTACAGGAGAGGTAAAAATACACATTTCGACATTGATTTCGAGGAACGCGGAACAAAATTTATACCTAGTGACGGTGATAAATTCTGATTTTAAAGCTATGGAAAGTTATCGAAACAATACATTTTTCACTTCAACATCCTGAATTGGTAACACTCCGAGAATATAGATGTATTCTGCATTTCTCTTCATTAAATATCATCGGTTTATAGCTTAAACGTGATGTAAAAGCATTTATTTTAAATAAAAATTAATAAACTTCATTAAATATCATCGGTTTATAGCTTAAACGTGATGTAAAAGCATTTATTTTAAATAAAAATTAAAAAACTTCATTAAATATCATAGGTTTATAGCTTAAACGTAGTGCAAAAGGATTTATTTCAAATAAAAATAAAAACGGCAATAACTTGAACAATTTCGCTTCTTAATGAGAATACAAAGGACCGCAAAGGATTATTTCAAACTAACCAAATCTAAGATTTCACTTGTATTTTTTTGTAATAAAATGAATTCAATATTTAATAGAAATCAAGCATAAAATGAAATGCGCCGCGCTCAGTAATAGGTTTTTACTGCACGTCTAGAGGATCAGCAATTTAAAGCTGTTTAATTAATATTTTGATGGACCACCCATGCGAGTCACGTGCGCGAAAATGCTAATTCTGCGAGAGAAAGGATCAAAATTTAGCGAGGAGTCAGGTTGAACGCGAGAGCTGAAATGGCGAGGGCCTTCCCAAATTACGAAATTATCCCGTGAAGTGGGAGACGTCGCGAAGAAATCGAAAATAAAATTAAGGATTAAAAGGCGGCAAGATTCGATTTTTCGCGCCGGCATAAACTGTAATTTTTTGGACTTCCCGAGGTGAAAGATGAGAAGCGACCGAGTCTCTGGGGGGTATGTCTTGGACAAGCGGTAGCATCCAAAAAATCGATTAACCAAAAACCTCGAAATTAATTGCAGAGAAAATTGCAGCTTCAAGCAATTCTTTCTCAGAAACGACCCCGAAAAAAAAAATAAAAACGTACAAATTGATAATTTGGTGAGTTGCTGTCGTGTGATGGAAATGGACAAGCAAAGGGCAAAAGCAGTAAGTAAACCGAAACAATGGCAAAATAAATATAAATAAATAGTGGCAAAGAGGCTATTAATGAACTAGGAGAGAGTTTCCCAGGAATTTACGATCGGATGAGAAGAGATGCCACGCAATTATGTAGAGAATTAAGGATACGACATCCTCGCTCTTAATTTATAGATGCCGTCAAACGGACCGCGTCGAGAAAACGCGCGTGGAGGGTAATTCTAAACCGTATTGTACGCTAGTCGGGTGACCCTGTGACCTGACGTATGCCCTTCCTATTTAACTTAGGCGTTGACCTACGGCGTGACTCACTCCGGCGGAACGGGACGTTGGACAAGTCGTTATACAGTCGATGGACATCAATTCAACGTCTAGTTGTGGAGTACTCACACTGAGAAGGATCATTCCGGGAAAAGAGCTTTTTATCCGCTAACAGCAGAACGAAAGCAATAGTCGGACTCACCTGCAATTGAAAGGAAAGAATAATATTAATGTCAATGCAATAAACCGTGAAAACAAAATATTTCGCAGCGAAATGGGCAATATTTTATTAGTCATAAGTAGCAATTTTAACCTTTTTTTTAAAGCAAATAAACTCGTATTATAAACATGCCGCTGATGGTATTAAAAAGTAGCAACTATTATTGGGTTTAGTATATGGATATGAATATTTAGATACAAATTACATTGAACAATTATTCGTGTAATATACTGATTCATCAGTTACTGTAAAAAATCATTCGTTTAGGTTTTGCTTAAGGGCAATTTTTAAAAAACCAACAGCGTAAATTCTGTTGCGTAATTATGCGCAGTTTTTTATTTGCTCATGGGTATGGAGATTTTGAATTCCACGTTACAAATCCATATTCATTGTTTTTATTCTTATTAAGTCTGGAGACATTTGTTGCATTTCCTTTAAATCGTTTCATTCCATTTAAGTTTTTTGCCCATTACATTGGATTTTTCTCCCATTCTGCCGTATTCAAGTAATTTATGTTTTCTGTCTCATATAATCTTTATTTCTTCGAAAAATTACATGATAATTGCGACTTTTTCCTACTCTCCACACTCATATTCAGACTCGACCATTAAAATACTTCAGCCTACAAGAGAATCCATAATACCTCGTTTATTAGAATAACAGACAATTATTCATTCCGCGAAGCGTAATTTTTCCGTGACAGGTCAAAACTTCATCAAAGGTCTCGTTTTTCCAGTATTAATAGCATTATTGTGGTTTTTATAAAAGTGTTCGCAGCAATCAAAATTTTAGGTTTTTGACGTCTTGTCAAAAAAAATAAGCATTCTTGCGCGTGATATAAGTTAATAATCTTAACTTTTCTGTGTCACAAGATGAAATGGCTGTGCAATCAGTGTCATTCCTCTCACGAGCGCGAGAGAGCGCCCACGACGCCTAAGATTGGAAATAATTACCGGTCATTTAAAGCGTTACCCATTTCCACTTCATTCTCGCGAACTCAATCGATTCGCATTTTATTCTGCCTTTTTTCGCCATACGAAGGATAAAAGCTTCCTGGAAAATCACCGAGGCGTTTTACGCAACATTTTCGCAATTCGACTAAATTTCCTCTAATTTGTATTTTTATTGATAACAATAACGAAGATGCTTGCATAATAAATACATATCGAGATGGCAATTTTCCAAAGTTTATCCGATGCGTATAAGTTTACATAAGCTATAAAAAATATGCCTGTAACAATTCCATACTTTTACGAAGCGGGAAGTTTTTAACATATTTTATTTGAAATATTCAGACATAAAGGTAAAATAGTAGGCGTTGTATTTGATTTACAATTTCCACATGCTTTTCCAAGATAAATGTTACAACACGGAGAGGTCGGCTTTGAAGATGTTTGTTATTCCGCGATCTCCCCTCCATCTCACTACGTTCCCATGCCCCTTCAGTTCCTTTTAAAGCAGCCGAAGCGATATAGAGGAAGACAGAGAAAAAGAAAATGGAAGCACACTTTCGACCTTTAACGAGAGGGTTACGGGAAGAGAGATTTTTCATTCCCCTACCCATGGACGCATTCTCAATCGCGCTCAATCCCAATCCTCAATCCCTTCACCCCCTCTCCTCTTTCTCTCATAGAGGTCCACCAATTGGATGACATCTTAACCTCGCACCTCGTGAGATTCAAACGAGTGATGAAACAAAAAAAAACTGCGGATGAAGGAAAATCGAACAAAAAGAAGAAGAAACAAAAGAAGTCATTTTTACCCGTTAGTCAATCGTGGGTGGATTGCGTGCCGGGGGAGAGTTCGACAATCACTCGTCGAGTCATCCAATAGCGTTCGATCTTTCTCTGCTACCCTTTCCCCCTCTACCCTACCCTCAACGTCTCATTGTTCGTAACCAGGTCTCGAACTGAAGTCTTCCCCTTGTAATGTTAGCGGGAGAACGTTTGAGGTCGCGTTATTTTCTTATTCGGATGCGATTCGCCTCCCTCGCCCTTCCACAGTTTCGTTCCAATTCTCGTCAACGGCGGGAAAAAAATGAGAATGTTGCGAATCTTCTAAAATCCCGGATATTTGCGCGCGGGTTGGGTAAGGGGAGATGATTTGAAGCGGGACTTACGTGATGCAATAGGACGGTACCATTCCATTGTAATGAGCGGGGAAGAGAAGGAGAACAAGACGTTTTCAGAGATCGTCAAAAGACGAGAGATTCGTTGCGATAGGAATTCTTGAACCGAGGCAATAAAAGATGTTCACGATTTATATAGAAAGTAAATAGTGAGGAAACGAGACCGCAATAATTTTCATGATTTACTTGAAGGAAGGAGAAGAAAGACCGAGCACGATGGAGTGGCTTACGTATAATAATTCCGTGAGAAAAAGAGTAATTTTCTGTTACGTACTTTGTGAGGTCAACAGTCTATTCTCCTTCGATTAACCTATTTCGTGAGAAAGATGACTTTTACGCAAAAAATGAAAAAGAAAGAATAAATATCGAGTGAGTTTTTCCAAAAAATGAAAAGGTATGAGTATTCATATTCAAATGAAAAAAGATTAAAAACAACCGGATTTTTTAAAAAATTTACCGGACAGTCATAATGCGTTATATCATTGGCATTAATAGCCGTTCGATAAATAAGGTGGAACACGGAAACTTATTGAAGAAGGGGGAAATTATTTGTCCAGAGACTCGAATAAGATGTGAAAAAAGTTCTTTGAAGTTTTTTTTAGCGAGAACCGAAATGGCAAGTAAAAGATAATCGCGAGACTTTTTTCATGCTCCTGACGGAATTTATAATGGGTCAATCCTATAAATCCCAAATGCCGATCGTTTTCCTTTCCATCTTCAGTTATTTTCTACTATAAACAAACATTTCCGCGCCATACTATGTAGACAGGCTAAATTACTAACCTTGGGTCTTTCCCAGCGGTATTTTATTGCAGTTTCCCTCATGCTGTTACACATAAATGACAGGCTCGTTACGAGGAAGTTTCGAAACGAACGACGATCGTATAGCTTTTGTTTTCACAAGATTTAAAATATCAATGGAGAACGATTTCGTACCAAACATGGATATTATATCAGGAAAATACGGGAAAAAAGAGTGACTTCGAACACGGCTAGTGAATAAATGGAATATACTCGCCTTATACGCATCGTAATAAATGAAAGATTTCTTTAAAGCGCGAAGTAAATATAATTCCCGCAGAATATGAAATTTCCTTCCTTAAGACATATTAATCCTCATCAAAAATGTTTCTACGAATGTCTTCAATGAATGTACATGTATAGTAATTTACATTTTTCAGACTTTAGAGCGTAAATAAAACGACGTTGGCCTATCTTACAAGCCTCCCAAGTCGAGCGTAATAGCGTCCAACAGGCACCCGTTTTTCTTAAGAGTATATAGAAGGCAGACGGGTAAGCTCATTTGCCTTGTGCTTCATTCCTCGATCAAACGGCGTTTGAATGGAAGCGTAAGCGAGAAATGTTAACGACAGCGTAAGGATGATCGTAAAACAATTCCAACTACACCGACTCTCATTGGTCGTTAACGCATCCGTTTTTTGCGAAATCTATTAGATCGCGAATCTTCTACTTCTAGAAAATTCTCGCTAATAACATATATGTATAAATGTGCTTTCATGGCCTCCTTTACGAGAACTGAGATACTTTAAAATAAAAAATAAAAGGACATAATCGCTTCAGACTTTGCCCGCGTATTTCTTAAAAGAGAGAGGAGGAGGGGAAAAGGATGTTCTCTCACGAAGAAGGAGGGTGGGAAAGAAGGAACATATTCGCTTCAGACTTTGTCTGTACATTATTTTCAAAGGGGAAGAGAATGTATTTTTTGGAAAAGGGGAGGGGAGAGCGCAATTTAACAAACGTAGCCGAAAAATAACGGGGCGTTTTGGTGAGTGGAATTGGCTTGGACATCGGAGGTTAAGTGGCTTACGACCTCTTTCATGCCGAGAGACTCTTGTGTGATCCTGCGAACGCGGATGCCGCGGGGGAGAGAAGCCAACAGGAGGAGAGAAGGGGATGGGGGAGAAGGCGTGGAGAGGGGAGAGAAGGGGTGGAGAGGGGAGAGAAGGGGTGGAGTGGGGGATAGAAGGGGGAGAGTGGGGGAGAGAAGGGGGAGAGAAGGGGGAAGTGGGGGAGAGAAGGGGGAGGAGTGGAGGATAGAAGGGGGAGTGGGGGAGAGAAGGGGAGGGAGTGGGGGAGAAAGATGATTGATGGCGTGCTCGAATCGAGGCGACGCGGATGCAGGTACGGACATTTCGTACGAAATTGGCTCTTGCAGTCTCACGGTCACGGAGGATCACGAGATTTGATGGTACGGTGGAATACGCACGTCGCAGCGGAGAGTTGAAAAAAGTCGGATTTTTTACATGCTTTATTTATGCCCGCTAATAGACATCGTAAGTAAGAGAGCGACCATTTTTCTGATGTACGTATGGTCATTATTGTGCGTGTATATATAAACACACATACATACGTACACACAGAAGGTTCCGCTTATTATTATCACTGGTTATTGTAATCAACCGCGGAATTCCGAAATCAGATTTAGTTTGAGAAAGTTATTGTTATCAGTCGTTAATGTAATCATCTAGCTAATAATAATAATTATATATATTGAATTAAGTATAAAAACTTAATTATAAACAAATTATGAAAAGAAGAATATTGCTCTTAATTACTTCTGCTTAAACCTACCGACTCATGTATTTTTTGGCATATTTATAGGTACACAATACTTAACAAATATAGTATTAGAAGAGTTGCAAAAGCTTAATAATAAGAAATGTTTAATAAAAAGCTCAAAATATTATAATTTTTTTGTTAATTTATAGTTTAACAGCTCATGTTTCTCCCCATAATAGTTGTTTTGTTTAAAGACTTACTTCATATACTATCAACATTTGGAATGAATCTGATATTAAATTTTGTCTAACACATTTCTTCAATATTCATTCAATCGATTTCACCCATCTATGTCAACGTATATAACTAGCTGTTTGAAAACCCATTCCGAAAACGAACTGGAAGTATACGACGCGTCGTAATGCGCCGGAATAAATACGAGAAGCGAATGGAAACTGCAGGAAAGCGTTCCGAGACAGGAGCTTAAATAAAAGTATATAAAAGGATTGGAAAGATCAAATCTCGGAGAGGTTATTGGACGTCAACCGCGGCGGAATTCGATTCGGAACGAAGTCCATTGGAGTAAAAAAGAATGACCCCCGAGATTAAATTCTCCCTCTTATACTTCCACTCTTTCAGTCCTATTGATATGTCCGACTACACCATTCCGCGATAAATCGAACCGTCGGCATTTTAAACGTAAAGTGATACGAATAAACATACGCGGAGCACAAAAGCCATTCAATTCTCGGAATATAAATCGGAGAGCTGCGGTCTCGGTGTTCGCCGATGTCCCGATGCCGTCGTCTCGCGTGGAAGTGTATGGGTGGGAAGCGGAGGACTTGGAGGGGTGTGAGCAGAATCTAATTTGAAAGCAGGCGAGATCGTGTGTCTTAAATAACGGACTTAGCACCAGATAGCTTCAATCTTCGAAAGCGATCGGGATTTGCTCATCTCCAATTGGGTGAGAATTTGCCACAGGTGCCATGGAGGCGACGTACTCGGATTGCACGGAAGCTATTGTTGGCAGAGGGTGAATTCAAGATCGAGATTTCGCCGATTCCTGGAGATATACAGCGAATGATTGAAATTTTATGCTATATATAAAATCCAGAGGATATATAAATCCGTTTATAAACCTGACATCTTACGCTAAAACAAAACAAGAACTGTCAACAACGATAGGTTAGGTTTTTTCCGATACTGATAAAATTCAATCTACTATTTCGAGAGGGTTGGAAAAATAATTAATATTTTGAGAAAAATAAACGAGGTAATTGTATTTTACAGAAATTAGTTTTTAAAATGAAATAAATGGGATATATTTCATTGCATAGTTTAGTGAATAATTAAGGAAACCTAGCTCCAAGTAATTGCGTAATTTGTATTTTTTTCCTGTGCAAATACATTATGGAAGCAATTAGCCTTTACTTCCAGCATCATGGATATGCAAGCATATTTTATCTAACGCACGCTGTATATATTTATGTGTTTATCTATTAGTCAAGTACGCATTACTTATAATAGTCTCCACCTACCAAACTGACAAACCTGTAACGCCAACATGATGGTGATGACAAAAATATAAATTTTAAGAATAAGAAGAATCGTAAAAAAATAAAAAGAAGGCTAAATAACTGGGTATAAAAACGGTCCAAGCCCACAGGATTAATAAGTATACGAAGAACATTGCTAACATAACATATTCAGCCATTTGTTTCAGCAAATTGGCGAAGATGACATAATTTAACAGGAAATCATTCAATAACAAAAAACATACTTAAGCCGACAAAATAAATTACCTTAGGTTAGTTTAAAAATTTCTAAGGCCATACATTGTATCCCCGGCATTGTTTTTTAAAACGCCAAAAGGTATTTGCGTTGATCTCCTCCATTTAACCCTTACAAAACCTTTCCGTTCGTGCAAAGACAGGATTAATATCCCGCCGATGGCGCCTCGAGCTTTTAAAGCCCATCATATCTCCGACGAGAGTAACACGATAAGATTTGTTTAACATATAGCTTCGCCCCTTTCAACTCCCACCCCTCTCCTCATCCCTCTCTCTAATAATCTTCCCTCTCAAGGACACATCCGCATTTCCAACACAAATAAAGAGAGAGGTAAAACTTCTCCTATACTGGCGGCCGCGGCTACCGACCCCGCTTGACCGCAACATCTTTTCCATCCAACGGACGCCACCAAGAGGTCATCCGCGGGGTCGAACAGTAAACCCGGCGTGTTGGAGGAGGAGAAAGAGTACTCTTTCTCTTGAGGAAGAGGAGGGGGTTGGAGAAAGGATGACGGGAGTGTGGGGGGAGGGCGGTAGGGGTGTTTGAGAAAGGGGAAACTGTGGGGGGGGGGGAAAGGAAGAGCAAGGGTTTGCCAGGAGGGAGGGGAAGCTAGCGGAGAGGTCATAGGGCGAGTCCGTACTGTGGACGGTCGTCAGGTGGTTGATGGATACATCAGTGGGAGATTTGTATGCCTGCATGGAAACGATGGTTAGGAGTCTTGAGATAGGGAAGGAAGAGAGAGAGAGAGCGAAACAGTCGCCAAAGAGCACAGATACCCGAGGTGATGAAAATTTACTACGAAAAATAGATGCAAAACATTGCTCGATGAGGATGGTTTGTTAAAGTTTCCCTTTGAATGTACTCGAGATGCCGATTTCGACCGACAGAATTTTTTTTTCAATTCCGCGCTTTTACACCCATAATACACGTGCGGTGCACTTAAAATCGCGTGATTGATGAACTTGCGTGACTGAATTCGGAGTTCGAAACCGTGAACTCGTGTTGTGAAAAGAGCGTAATATTTATCGACTGTCAAGGGATGATGTGTTATTCATGGAAAATATTTACGTTGTAATGAAAAATTGTTAGTGGATGACTCGCAGAATGCGTGTAGCATTTATACTGCCTCTTCACAATTTATATTTATGCAAAATCGCCGCTAAAAATGTATATTTCACGATGGAGTTGAGTTATCCTGCAAAATAATCCTGGGGCTGAATAGAGGTAATTAAATGGCAAAAGTACTCGTTTACTTTCAGAATAAACATTTTTCTTTCCATTCCGTAGGAGCTGAGCGTATCCTTTCAATCGTAAGCATTTCAAAGCGATATATCACAAATTATTTATCGTTCTCTCCCCTCATTTTACCTCCTTACGCCCATTCCGAGTCATGAAATCAATCCTTCCTCATTCCAGACTTTATGTTCCGGCATAAAAAATAAGAATTATTCCTCTTTTCTAATCTCCGCAATCAAAGGGGGAGGAAAAAACATTCCTCATTTCTCGGAACCCTCAAAGGAATCGTTGATCAACGTGATTGCCTATCAAAAAACAACAGGTCGCGGGTTTGAATTCCTGGATGGAGATACAAAAAAACGAAGCTCGTTTTTTTAAAAAACCCTTTGTCGAAGCATGGTCGCCGTGATTAATACCTTAAGGGTACGTAAAAAAGGGAGGATGCAGTTAATCCGTTTCCTTGACGTCGTTTCTGGTTTTTTAACCATTAAGCATTAACTTTGATCATTTTCATATCTAGTCTCTACAATTATATAATCTACAAGGACTTTGAAAAGAGAGGTGTAACCGTTTTTCGAACGCAGAGCGACTTTGACGCAAACGTCTCGAGGAACTTTAGAGCGGTAGCCCATAGCCGCGCAACTGTGATTGTTGCACTATTTAAAGACTTGACATAAACGCGAGCCCGGTTATAAGAGACTCGATAAAACTAAACCCTCGAGCGGACGGTACAACTTTAGATAGCTTTTCTTAATGGTTGAGCATAACTCATTTCAACCGAAGCACTTAGGGAATATTTAATGCTCAGAACGCCACGAACTTTCCAGGTGTTGGTCATTAGGAGAAGGCAGGGAAATTCATTTCTTAAGCATTAAGGCATTTTAAACTAAAGAAAACGCGACAAAATGCGCTAATAATTTTTACATCCCGATTTACGTCCGCGTGCGAGGCAACTACAGTCCATAAAAATTTATAATCTAAAATATATCAAAGACCCTACGAAACGAGCGACTGCTTAAAAAAAAACGCCGAAAGAATTCCCGGAGGAAAACATCCACGAGTTAAAAGAATTAAAAGAATATCTTGCAATTCATGAATAATTTCTGATTCAAATAACCAAATTCGGTAAAATCCGTGGAAGTCGTTAAAAATTTCAAGCACGTCGCGCGACCCCCTTAATGGGCAATAGCGTGACGATTACAACGAAACCAAAACGAGGATCGCCCGTTCAAAATTAAAAAACAACAAAAAATAACGAACATTAGAAAAAAACGAGGTCGAAAAGAAAGAGAGATCGCGCGGATCAAGTCCCGCGCGCGCAACCTAAACACTTAGAAATACTTTTTTTTTATTATTCCGCCTCCCCACATCGATAAACGCATGCAATTCCCCTCCCCTCCTCTCATCTTATATGCGTGTACGGGCGGCAATTAAGAAACGTTACCACTTCAGCATCTTCACGCGAGACGGGCGTTCGAAAATAACCTCCCTCCCACGTCCCGTCATGCCTAGCGGCGGCGGAGGAATCGGGGGTGTGAGGGGGGAGGAGAAAGAGGTAGGAGATCTCTCCCCGAAGGAGAAGAAGAAGAAGCAGCGGAAAAAAATCGAAACAAAAGAGGCAACCCGTTTTTTCGGCGTTGTTCCTATGGACCACGCAAATAGGTTTCGATGTCCTGACGGTTCTTACAGCGCGCGAGGGAGGTAACGAAGACGTGAAGAACTGGTTTATGCCCCGGAGGTGCGGGTTGGAAAAACACGCGCGGAGCCTCATTTTTTCCTCCGAAAACTCACCCGGAGTGGATGGGGAAAAAGCATAAGCGGAGAATCTCACAGCGTGAGGTCGTATTTGACCAAAAAAAATCCTCCTTTTTGCGTTATTGTCGTTTATTTTTATTATTTACCTTCGCGACCGCGTTCGTCAACTGTTCCGCGTTCATGGGAAGGATTGGAGGTCGACGCTTTCGTCTGAAGGGGGAAAAGGTGTGCGCGAGTCTGGGTGGGTGGTTCCTTAACTGTTTTTTTGAAAGAGGCTGAATCGTGTTCTTTTTTTTTGGGAGGGGTGGAGGATTGGATTCGCGGCGTGTTCGAAGGGTTAGATGATGGCTTAAAAAAAAGGAAATTTATCGGAGACCGCTTTCTTGGCTTCGTAATTCACTCCATTATGCCCAATTCTGGTCGGCTTTCCTGACTGATTTTTTTTTTCATTTTACTTTTCCAGACAGCGCCCGAAGCAGAAATTCTTCAGTCAACGTGTCCCGAACACGTTCTCTCGGTCTCGAATTACGTTGTATGGGAAAGATTTCAATGGAGCGAGATGTTGAGACTTTTAATCTAATTAGAGACTTAAGCTGTGTCTACACAGGTGTTTCGGAATGATGAGGGAGGGCTTTCTTTTACGAGAGCGATCACGAACGATTACGAATGGAATTTGCGGACTAATAACAAATGTAAATTGATGGAATGTGCTCGGTTAGGATTTTTTTCCTTAAAAAAAAGGAAATTTATGGGTGGCTTTCGATTGGTGTGCCTTTGATAAATATATTTTTAATATCACCACTTCCGTTTTATTGATCAGAAAATTGTGCTAAATAAAAATATAAAATAATAATTATAACCTTTATATGTGAATAAATATCAATTTAATTTTTGTATTGAAAAATATTGTAGATGTTAATCGAACTTCCAAAAGTGTATTGTGTTAATTAATTGACATAGGCATACTTAAAATTTATATCATCGGAAGACTAATAGCGAAGGATGTTCCACTATTGTAAACATATTATATAAAAGTAAACCTACGGTACTATTTATATAAATGTTTTCAGGAAATAAATTAACCACAACACCGCTCAAGAATAATGCCAAAATGCTTCTTAAAGGCAAGTTTTTTCTAAATTATAATAACATGTCAGTTTTTCTCTTAATCACAAACAACATGAAAAAGAAGTTCGAATTTTCAAAACTTATCAAACAACGTAGAGATATGAGAAAAAGATGTCCTCTTACTCCACTAACTCGCGCGATATCATAATATCCCATGAATAGAAAAATACAGTAAAAATCAAAATAGAAACTCCATAGTGGCAGAATAACGGACGAAATGTTATCTCCGGTTATTCACGCGCTATATTATCTATTAGCATACTCTTTCCGAGGTTTAATGCGCGCCTTGCACGAACAATGTACCGAAGAGAAATATAGGGAGAGGGCAAAATTTTTAATGGAACGAGGCATGAGTGATTCGCATTCGAAATGTCTTTTCCCGGAGGCTTCTAAAAAGAAGATGCTTACACGATGTTCGTGGCACTGACATGAGAGAGTGAGGGAATAGGAGGGAAATTTAGAGAGATGGGATGTTAAAGGTGGAAAATATTATGTTTGAGGGCACCTCTATGTTACGCCACTTATAGCTAAATGGTTTCAGGTGGGTAATGACGGAAGGACGGCGTGGGAGATGGATATTTAGTAGCGAGATGAGGTATCGTAAGAGTTACTTCCACCAAACGTACGCCAAACGTGTAAGGGTGTGTAATTTAACTCGCAGAAAAAAAGCGAGAACATATCAATTATTACAGGACAAAACATCAGAATCGGTACTTCTAGAATTAACAAGATGTGACATATGCTATAATTAACTTTGATTGAGAATTCGTGTTTCAGCGGGAGTCACTTTATATAGAAAACTATTTTATGATCTCTAATTTACATACAAGTCGGGAAGAAGAAATAGGAAATAAAACGCATACCAAGAAAGATGTACTAAGTTTTGAGAATCGGCTGATTTCGCAGATAAAATAGAATAATTAAAGAACCAATGATTCTATGCAAATAAATTGCTTTCTTTTGAAAGAGAGCGGGAAAGGAAAGCGGGATTTTAAGACAGTAGGTCAATGAGAATTTATGAGCGCAATGAACAAGCATGAAATTAAAATAATGCGATGATACAAAGTTGGCCCTTTTATGCAGAAGTTGTATTTTTTTGTGAAAGTGCACGCAAAAAGAGGAGCAATATCTCAAAGTGGAGCGGGATAATACTACTTGAAAGACTAAAGCGAACTTCGAGGAGCTTTAAAAAAAATAAAACACTTAAAACTTAAACGTGAGAATATAACTTTCATGGGAACTTGGGATGATTTTCCGGTCATCTGTCACGGATGAATAAAAATACCGTTTGGCCGTGGATGAGCAATAAGACGTCTCCTTTTCTCGAATAGGAGTGAGAGAGTATAAATTGCAGAAACGGTTTATCGGTGGCGAGGGACCAGAGGTAATGGGAATACAGAGTCTGGGAAAGAAACAGATAGGGAGAGAGAGAGTACGAGACACGAGGAAAGAAAGAAATATGCAGCGATAGAAGGAAGAAAAAAATAAATAAAAATGTTTGCCAAAGTTTACACAGGAAAGCCAACTTAACCTAGCAATTTTGAAATCTAAAATGTAAATTTACAGCATAAAATTTTCGATGTATATGCGGGGTGGACCAAAAGAAAGGAAATACTTTTCAACACTAAAACGACTAATATCGGAAAGCAAAAGAAGTAGAAAACTTTAATTGCAAAAGCATGAAGAACTATGTTTGTCAAGTTTTTAACAAATGCTGCTTAATGTGTCTAATGTTTTTGCACAACTGCAGTCTAATTGCTATCGACCTATGACGACACTTTCTGCTATAATAAGTAAACAAACGGACCTGAATAAGTTGTTTAAAGTGATCAAAATCCGTTCAATATTATTGAAGACATTGAAATAAATAACAGGAATCCGTTTTTTCACGACGGCGTCTTTTATAGAATTAAAGCTATATATATATATATCCCTTCGAACGCGTTTCCTAGCTTTAGACCCACACTATATAACGATTACAGCAGGTGATGCAGTGAAATTGTAAAAATAATACCTAAGGACATTTGAGTATACAGGTCGGAAATGAAGGAAATTGAAGGCATGGGGAAAGAGATACGCAGGGATAGAAAAACTGCGGGATTAAGAGGAAAGAAAAGAGCGGAAGAATAAAAGAAACAGGAAAAGATGGAGAGAATATTCTTCATAAGCAGGAAAATTGAGGGTGGAAATAAAAGACAGGAGGAGGAGAAGAAGTAGTGGGAGAAATAGTGGCAAGGAAATAGCAGGATGGAAAGAGTAGAAAACGGAAGCGCTTAAGTGGAAGAGGGAGAAGACCGAGGGCATCCTTTAGATATCGGATGAGAAAACGACTACCAAACCCTTAGGGGTTTTTATCTGACCAAAGGGTTTCTTTTTCCAACTACCAAATATGGACCTCTACTGTCCTCTCTCTTTCTCTCTCACACACTCCGGTAGCGTGGGAACGCGGGAGAAATAAAAACAAGAGCGAATCGTTGAAGCGTTTCGGGGAGAAAGGGGAGCGGCGTTGGAGCGGTACATTTAAATGCCTTTGGGGGAGAAGAAGAGATGGAGAGGGAGAAAGAGAGAGAGAGGAAAGGCACGGTTGCGGGCACGTGAGGGCCGCTCATGCAAATCTCATCCATCGCCCTCTCCTCCTTCCTTCTGTTCGTCCCCGGGGTGGCTGTGCGGGGAGGTGAGCGTGCGCTACAATGGATGGTCGGGAATTTCAGCGCATGCGCGGAAAATTCGTTCTTTTTTTTCGGAAAATATTTTTTTCGTAGCGCCGAGAGCGGTATGAGATTTATTCGTCCGATACCCGGGCGATATTTCCCATTTCCCAGAATGTTACGTTTCAACGTGCGAGACGAAGGAAAGATGAGGTTGAGGAAGGAATCGAAGAGAAATTGTGAGGATGCTCCTTGAATATAGATGTTTCCTAGTTCTCCATAGGATTATTCAGATTGAGCGTATTCTTGAAACCTAAGGATGTTTTAAACTAAGTGTTGTTGCGGTTTGTTTGAATTGATAGGAGATCCAGAAAGAATAAATGTAGTCAAGAACCCTTCTAGTTGACCAAACTTCGCCATTAATAGATTTAGATATTCCAAAATTATAAGCACTAATACTCTAATCAAACTAGATAACATTAATTAGGAGAATCACGAACGCGTGTATTACTGAACAAATTAAATGAAATGCGTGCATTAACAAAGGAAACATCTTCAGGTCGCCTGAAGATGTTTCCTGGAATGAAAACGAAACTGTTGTCATCACAAGTCACCAGACGAGGTGAATCACCGAAAGCCATGTATCCAGTAACCAAACACCGCCAAAGCCTTCGCCACAAAGGAGATTATTGTCAGACTATTGCGATCTGCCCATACAATTTTTAGAAAATACTTACACAAAAATACATCCCTGTAGGTTAAAAACCTTTCCGCTTTTCACAGTTATCAAAATCTTAGCCTTAGTCTAGTTTTCCTTTCTTATTAAGGAATCGTGAGGGGCAGGATGTTCTAGCGTTCAACGTCCAAAATTATCCGGAAAAAATCTCACAATTAAGAGTAATTTGGTTTTCAAACAGTTCCGAAATTATAGCGACCGATTACACCTACTTCCTTTTGGGAACCTCGGATATAAAAATTTCCCATCATTTTTTCGCGTCGCTAGAGCTCATAAGCGACGGATTATTATTTTTTCCAGCTATATAATTGAGTCCTAAATCAAATAAAAAAGGAGAAGAAATCACGCCGATTCGGAGGATAAAATAAAGCATGCGAATAGCGCGCCTGTGCGAGCGCGTTTGCGGCGTAAAAATGGATCGCAATAAAGAAAAGACAGGTGTTTACGCGCGTTTCAGAACGTCTATTAGAGGATGTAAGGCGAGCGTTAAGTATTGTGGCGCGGACGAGAAATAATTTCAGTTATTACGCTTAAGCGACGGTCGCAAACGCGGTTGTTTTGACCGTAACCGAACTCGTGCATACCTATATATATATACATATATCTATATATGAAAGGGACAATGCTCGGCGCTGGAGAAAAAATGGGGTATTTTACCTCCTCTCGCGCAGCTGGATGACGCGTCTTCAAAGTTGTGCGCGGCTCCTTGTTTAGCCAAACGAGAGGATTCTTTTTGTCCGAACATTAGCATACAAACAGGGGAGAGAGATGAAGAAAGGAAAAGGCGACGCCTCGGAGAAGCAGCGGGCGGGAGTGTGGGAAGGTCAAAAGGTTAAGAAGGTTGGTCATTTGGCGTGGTCAACCCCCGGAGAATATCACCCACGCACGCACGTACACTCCAGCGCACGCTCCTCGCGGTTGGTGGTTGACGATGCTAAAACTTCAATGTTTCAAAAGGTTTAGAGAGGTGCGGCGCGGATGAGTGCGAAGAATAAAGGAAGTTGGGTAGAAATAGAGAAAGAAAGGTATGTAAATGAATGGTGTGTTCGAGGAAGGAAAGGAGGTGAGAAGAGAGAAAGGTGAAATGAGAAGAGGATAGGAAGAAGAGAGACAGAATAGATCGGAGAGGTGAAAAAAGAAGAGCGAGAAGGTAAGAAAAAAGGAGGAGAGCAATAAAGTACGGATAGAGAAAATGGGAGGAAAGGAAGGGGATGAGAAGGAAAGACATTTTTTATTTAAAAAATAAGCATCCCCGCGAATAAATAACACTTCGCTCCGTGTGTGTTTATATATATATATATATAAACACGCGGATGTTTTTTCCCGAACGTATTGCACCACTTGCCGAGAAAGAAGAGCTTCAGTTCAACTCTTTATGGTTTTGTGGAAGATGAAATAAATGTTAATGACGGGCATGAATCAGTTTCGTTACGATACCCCTTCTAGCTCTCGTGGAAGTGATAAATAAACCCGCGGAGTTTCTTAAGCGACCTCATTCCCTGAAACGACACAACGGCAGGTTTTGAGCATTATTTTTTAAAACTCCTCCTTCACTGGCGGTCCGTCGTCATTATTCATCTACCTTGTACACAATGTGCACATTTTTCCATATAAATGACTGAAAAAACCGTAATTTCTAACGTGACTTGAAGACTGGATGTTGGAGGAACTGCGGGTAAATGGGAGGCATAGTAAAGAGTTATAGGCAAATTAGGATTTTGCGATAATTGTTTTATTTTTATTTCGTTTTTTAGTGTCGTTTAATTTAGGAGCGGAGACGCGGTTGCTAAACTTTTATTACGGTTTCTTTAATTTAATAAGCTACATTATGGCTGCCTTTTCTTTTTATGATGCTTTCGGACCATAACGGTATTTTTAAATGTAGTTTGAATAAATACTGCTTCAATGCATTTACCGGATTATTTTCCCTTGATAAAGCACCTTTGCGGCAAAACAAATATTATCAGTATATATGCCGTGAATTAGTTATATACATTACTAGTAGAAGGTACTTGCATACTGCAAGCATTTCATCTCACTTCGAAAAAACTTTAATTATTCGGAAAGATATTTCATCACGGGAAATATTTCTTTAATTCAAAAGATTTCTCCTCGGGACCGATTTTCGGTTTTTCCTTATGGAACAATAATGAAGTAAAAATATCGCTAATTTTTGCAATTTTTGGAATATTATACTTTTCCCGCATTGGGTTAATAATGTTACACATTTCCGCCAAATTTTAAATTTGTAGCACATTTAGGAGTGAAATATCATTTATATAATTGTTTAAATTTAAATAATTTTTAACGGTCGCAATAAGAAAGTCATGGATACATTGAAATGTGTTTTCGTTTATATAGACTAAACTCTAAACAAATTAAAAAATTCAGCTCTCTAACTCGCCCCGTAGTATCTAAACATTTACCTATTTGTTTAAACTTTAAGAATGTTTAACTGCCAAACAAATGAAAATATCAAAATTTGTATAATCCCTATTTCGTTTTTTTTACAAATTCTGCCTAAAAAAAATTTCAGATTCGTAGCACATTCGGTAATATGTATGCCTCAAAAATATGTTTAAACATTTGAGAATTATTACTGGTCGAATTAATTTTTTAACTTTTTCAAAATTTTTTCATGTATAATTTGCTACAAAGTGATTTCAAAAACTCGAACCTACAGCATATAGTTTCCAAGATAAAAATTATTAAACTTTAATGTTCAAATGGTGTTCAAACAACCCATAAAAATTAACAATTTCGAGATTTTCGATTTTTATAGTTGGTTATGAAAAAAATTCTATAAACCAGCAAAATTTCAGCTTGCTAAACCTATTAAATTGGTCTACACACTGGGATTAACTTTTTTCCCATGCTAACTTATGGGAGATATTCCGGTGTATTTGGAGTCGAACCCAGGAAACTGTAGGCAAAACTAACAATAATTCCTAATTGCGGCCGTCTAGCAACACTGAAAATTTCATTTTTCTAGCTTACGGGCAAGTGCCCAAAATTAATTTACAAAAATGGCGCAATACTTTTCTTATGGGAAAAAACGCAACTTTCGGAATTTCTGGAGTCGAACTCATGTCACTTGGGTGAGTTTTCTCATTTTATCTGTAGGTTTCTCCATCATATCTAAAAAAACTGAAACTTTCAGCTCTCCAGCTCTAGTAGTTTGGGCTGGACATTAGTATCCTCCTATATGTCATATGTTATCTGTTATATCCTCCTCTGTAAGAAACGTCTATATATACATTTACTTAGCAAAAAATAAAATGCACCTGTATACTTCCCTGCGGTCAGGGGATACCCCGCTGGGAAGGGTGAGCTCGGGAGTCAAGGAAGAGTTCGCACAGCCGAGGACTTGAGGGATCACGCGCGCTAATGAGGATCCAAGGGATTGACCGCCGCGAGGTCTCCGTCTATCCACTTTTAACCGAACGTATTATTTAATAAGAGCATATAATATCTAAGACAGTTCTGAAATTAGCAATAAACTTAGGAGTTAAGTGAACCAACCTCGGATCAAGGTGTGTTGCATAACACCTAGGGGAATAAAATACAGGCTTCAATGATGACCATGGCACTACGAAGATAAAGATTTTTTTCTCGTCGAAAAGGAACATATTATTGGTAACTGAACAACTGAACATGCCCATAGGCGGATAGAATTCTGTTTTTAAATGTTTCTGGCGAGGAAAAGAAGGAATATTTTGACCTCACAGAAAAATGCGAGAACATCTCTGACAAAGACAAGCTGGAAAAGTTCAGGGGTTTCCACGACGAGCCTAAAGAAGAGTGAAGGAAAGGATCTCGTGAAAGGAGTAAGAAAAGAGAGTTCCCATTTCCGCAGGGAACGTAGAATATTTTCTATAGAGAGGATGAGGTCGTGCGCGTCGGAGATCCGGCGATAGATTCAACGCCGAAGTTCGCAAGTGTTAGGTTTGAGAGCAGAACGATGTATGTGTGTGAGAGAGATAGAGAGGGCAAGTGTGAGAAGGTTGGCGCCGGATAAGTGTGAACTCAAGAGCGTTGTTAAGTATATGAGAACGAAAAATAAAGGCGAGACACGAAGGTAGAGCAGATTGGAGATGGTCTTTTTTTTTAGTTTTATTTTTCATAGTCGACCAACTTCGAGTTTAAACGCACGTGTCAGTCGTACGTTGGCGTAAGAAAACGCGCCTCAGGTAATAAGAGATGCCGAGAGACGACGCTACGCTATGAGTGGTTATAAAAAATGACAGCGAGTATAGGAGTACCTGTTGGTTCACTTAGTTTTTTGGAGACTTAATGTGTTGAACGATAAACTACGCCTTTCTAAGTTCGGCTACGTATAGATATGCATGAGACATGATTTTATAAACTCCATTTACTACTCTGTGCTTCAAATGTATACAGTGGCTCGTGAATTTACATTTTGTCATGGGGAGCTGATTGAAATTAGTTGTCATTAACAGACACGACTTTGTGCTTTTCTTTCTTATGACCTATCATATGATACGTTTTTTAATCGGTATTTACGTTTCGATTTTCTTCTCGTGCCAAACCTGTATTCTCAAATCTTTTATAAAGTAAATATAAACCGCACTTGTAGAATTTCAGGTAGAGTTACAATTCTCTGCTAAGTTAAAATATTTGTAATTCGTTCGTTGCATATTTATGTGGAAACATGCCGTGCGAAAGATGTAAAACGCTTCTCTGCGAAAACTTTCATTTTTATCACGCTGCGCGATTCTGATACACGGTAAGGTAAAACTTTTCCAGCGCGGCTAGATTTCCACCCGGATACATTATCGCACTTTACCGCGAAACATTACAACATTCTCACGCTTTCTTCTTCTTTACGGGAAAAAAGGATCAAGCCTTTCATCGCGTCTTACCACTTGTCTTCACGATCTACGTTTTTAAAATTTATTTTTCGCACTCTTGCTAGACCTCATTCGGATTCGAGACTAGCAGATCTCTCTCTCCCATTTTCCATATCAGAGCTCGATCCCTCTCTCTCACTTTCCCAATCTCTCTCTCCCTCGCTCCAACTTCAACCATTTTAGAGATAGTTCCTCATTTAAGAGAGCATAACAGGAAAGTGTGACCACAAATACTTCATCACTTTCGTGCCTGTTCGCTCAAATTGTTCCTCGGCTGCGTTTCTCAAACTTATCTATGGACGTTAAACGCCTATCTAACGGCATTTGTTCTTTCGTACCGTACCTCCCTTCTCTCTCTTTCTCTTTCTCACTCCAGAGAAATAGAGGTAGAATGAGAGAGAGAGAGACTAAATTTTAAGCAAAGAATGGATTTCGTTCGATTTTCAACGCGAATTTATTCTTTTGCTGCCAATTTCACACTCTGGATGCTTACAATCATATGTTACTCAGTAAAATTATTTACGGAAACAAAACATTGGACAGATGTTCTTGAAAACGTTACTGTTAATCGACTAAATTGCTTTTAAATTCTTGTATAAAAACATGCAAAAACCAATTAATTTTTCCAGAGCTCTTGTAAAACAATCATGCGGTTTTCACAATCCTATACGTCGGTTAAAGATTCTGCATTGATTAAATTATACATAAAGAGTGAAAATGGCTTCACTGTTGAATTTTTACGGCAAACGAATTTGAATAAATATTTCATTTTTTATCATTACACGCACGCCTCCTTATTCGGTCCGCCGTTTTATGTCCACCTTCTACGATTCCTCGAGCCCAAGAACCTTCAAAGTTTCACGGAAGTTACTATTCTCCGTCCGAGGGATACCATTTTATTTCTTCTCCGCATGTCGGCTTATCCCTTCCTTTCCTCGGCCTCCGCGGTTTATACTGCACGTCAATCACTCGACGCCGGCACTTGAAATGGCCGTTCCGTCTCGTTCTCGCCCCTATGCTCCCGCGCCACCCGCATCGTGATCGGGGAAGGAAGGGACGATGGCTTAAAAACTCGCACTCCTTACACACAATGAGACGCACTCCGTAGAGATGTGTGGAAAAGCGCGAGAGAATGAGAAAAACACGAGGGAGGAGCGTATACGGTTAGTCGTTACAACGGCATTTCGTGTACGTACAACACGGAAGAGAGCTTGCGACGAAATTATGATCGGGGACGATCTCCTCGTTTCAGTTGGGAAGTGGATGTACGCATGAATATGAATGTAAGCATGGCAGAAATCCAACTGAGATTCAATCATTTTCTGGCTATTGGAGTAGTCAATCCATACCTACCACAACTTTATTGAGTTCGTTCGCTCGCATTTTTTATTTTCACGTGGACTATCCTCATAAAGTTCACGAAAAACGCGCTGTACTCGGGAAACGTCACGTTGATTTTAGATGAAAAATGTAGTCCAAATTGATTTATGTTTCGTATGGTAAAATGAGGTCTAAAATAAATTTTGCACCTTATTTCGTCAACTTTCCAATGCAAGCGATAATTTAGGATTTGAAGCAATCCAAAGAAACTTTTTACTTTTTCGGCTGCATTGAATCGTTGATTTAAAAAAAACAGGTTTCGTCACTGTAGCCCACGCGTCGATAACGCTCTGTCTTCGTCGTCAACGAACGACAAAACCGTCAGCGTGAGTAAAAGACGTTCGAAATTTTCACTTCCCTCTTATTTCCTGGCCTTATAAATCAATCAACCTTCCCCTATATAAATAGACCCACCTCCACTTGTTATTTTACACTAAACCCCTTTTTATAGGCGCGAAAGTTTATTATTGAAACCGTAAAATGGAAAATAGGACTTCGACAAAAATTTCTCGAATGAGATTAGAATTTGGAGGGTCTAACGGACTCATTCCGACGGGCACTAAAGAAATTAAGATCTTTAGGAAATGTGGGTTTAATGACAATATATCTTGGATTCGGCAAAGGAAATGAGGAACAATTTGGACTGCGCTTCATCAACACAAACTCGGACCGAATTATGTGGAAAATTTTTTGATTTACCTTTACCGTATCACAATGATAATTATGAACGTAAAATAATTCAGCTACGGACGTATTAATTAATTAAAAATGAATCAAATTAAAACCATCGCCATTTAAAGGGATATTCAATAAAGCTTACGGTGTTTATCAATACAACTATTTTAGGGAGAAATTTTTTTAAAAACTAGCTAGCCCGGACCCAACTAAGAAAAAACACCCGCATTCAGAAATTGGGAAAAATTATCTGCTACGGTAGTTCAGTGGTAGAATATCCGCCGTACAAGTGGAAGATCCGGGTTCCATTTCCGATCATAGCAGAATTTTTTCTCGTTTCAAAATTATTCCCAACTTTACAGCTAATGCCCGTCTCCTTGGGATCTTATGATCATTCCTTCAATCAATCAATCAAAACTATTTTAAATAATGAATCGATTTTTTTAAGTACTCCATACGCATGATGCTATGACGATGGGGAGAATTTTTTTCCAGTGTAATTATATTATCTATCGCGGTAGACTGACTTTTTAAACGCGCACGTGAGATTATTTCATAAAAACCCCCAGCTCTCATTTTTTTAGGACGTCCGCCATGAGTATTCCATCAAAGAAACGTCCAATATACTAGAGAGTTGTAGATTGAGAGAGTGAGGGAGGACAGGGAAATGCCGGGAGATGATGAGAAAAAGGTCGTGAGCGCCCGTTATCTTCTAGGTGAGGCCTTCATACCATCTCGCATGGCAGTTAATGAAAGAGGGGAAGATGACGGACCTACCGCAAGAAGAAAAAATGAGAGTGGCGAGGAAAAATGAGAAGGTATGAATTACCCATAGCTGAACTCGGCTCCGCAAACGGGAAAAATAAATTCTTCTCGCCAAAGGAAACTATGAATGAACAACGAGGCGAGGTTTGAGCATTATTACTTTCCCGGGCTTCAAGTCACGTCCCCTGAGGGGAGGTTGAGCAAGTTGCTTAGTGAAATAATTGGCAACGTGTTCGGACGGAGATGGAAAATTCACTCTGCCTCGGATTTACAGAATGTACAATTTTATCACGGGGAAGACGCTGGAATAATTATCGTACCTCAAGACGCTGGAGAGATGTTCAGGGTATTCGCGATAATTTTGCATTGCTGAAGTGCGAGATAGGGAAGACATTTTTATTCCGCATGAGTTTTTGGGAATGTTCCGAGCGAATGTAAATGACATCGGGAGGAAGAAAAAATTACCATTTTTTGGCAAGCGCACGTCGAAGTGTCCAACTCGCGCCTCAGTCTCAACTTATTTAAATTTACGGTTTTAGCCTGCCCCGCATAAAAATCTCGAGTTGCGTGGTCCGATTAACGTAAAATCCATGGACTGAATAATGCTTATATTGGATATCGCATCAGAAATAGTTCCTTTCAAACAAGGAGATCGTCATCCTACGACGCTGTAAGTTCTAACCGACGGATTATTCGAAATATCCACCCGCCGCATTACGTTATCTCTTCACGCCATACGCGCATCATCTCATCTAAAACCTTCAATCCGAGTTTAATGGCTGCGCCGATTGTAGCTCATTCGACCGCGTCCTGGATCCTGTATCATTTCCACGCAGTCAGACCGTCCTCCTTCCTTCTCATTATCCTGTATCCGCTACCTACCTTAGAAGAGCTCTCGGTCTGATCCTAGCGCGTGGACTTCGACCCAGACGTCGGGTCAATCCCACGAATCGATAAAGCCGGGATCTGACTCGCATCTCGAGGGCCGGGAGAAGGGAAAGATCGATAGCGACGGAATCGATTTTAAAAAAATCGAACGGTAGGATCGGTAATTTCGATCATCTCGACGAGTTGATCCTCGTCGGAATAAAAATCGAACCGGGACAATTGTCATTGTTTCGTATTGGGGCGGGGAAGGAGAAATCAGATCTCCACTACGCCTAGTCCCTGCCGCAGCTTTCTTCTCATCGCACCACTTAGTTTTATAGGAGAGATGGGACGAAAGAACTAGTCCGGAACGCCGTGGGAGAGAAAGGAGGAAGATGGGGGGAAAACGACGCCCGCGCGGATTTCTTTTGTTTTTCAAAAAGCGAGAAGACATCCGCTATCATCAGCCTCCCTCTCTCTCTCTATTTTACTCCGACCCTTTCTCCTTCTGCCCCTGCCGTGGCAGCTCCTGTTCCCTCGCTCAGTTGAGAGGGAAAGACCCACCACCGCCCAACACATTAAGAGAGCTCAGATCATTCGATACAGTTTCTAATTAACCGGTCGTGACGTCGGTGCACGCGAAGAGAGGGATTTCCAATGTGGGGGGTGGCGATGGGCGTCCCTTTGCCATCCGCTCACTTCCTCCCTTTTCCGCCCGTAATGGCCTGGAGTCCGGTGATGGAAGGAGAGAAAAGCCGATGGAATGGAGGTAGCGATGAAGAGTGGACACACGCGAGATATAAGGCTTTATCGACGGGATGGAAAGCCACCAGCTTATCAAAAACAGCAATTAGAAAATTTTTAAATGAGAATTAAGGCGCCGGCTGAAAATTCGAGAGCAACGTGTCGATTTGTCACTATCGATAAATGCAATTCTGGTCACAAAAATTTCGAATGAAATTGGGTGGTGAGAATACAAGAGTATAATTTCAAACGGGAATAAAACGTCATCCTTTTTCGCCGAGCCCAACATTTCTTATTTGATAACGTGTGATACCCTAGCCCACTTGCAGTCGGAGCATTATGCGAGTTATCAGAGCATAATAAAGCGACGTAATTCACGCATGATTATACGTACCAAAGAGCTGAGACGACGAAGCAAATAATTTCCACAGTTTTTCCATGAATGTAACCAAATCGAGAATGAGATATAGGGTTCAGACGATGATATAAAAAGGAAGATTGCAAAATCGATATATAGGTATTTATAAATTATTTGAAGCGAAAGAAGGGAGAAATTCAAAGGCACTCCTAGGAATCCAGTCTTAAAAAACAGTTCTAGGTTTCAAAAATACAAAATTTTGACTAGTTAGGTTGATATTATCATGAACACATTTAAGAAGCTTGATTATTTTACATTTACAACCAAAAACTATTAATACGTTCAGCTGCTGATAAAACGTTCTAATTAAATATGTGTTCGAGATGGATCAGGAAAGACCCTATTACGTTCCGTAAATTTTCCAGAGCCTTTGAGCCAAGTGTTGCTAACAAAGGAATAAAGCTATAATATATTTAATTGCCTATTTTTTTAGACACAATTTTTTTAGAACGCGGACGACAAAAAAATGATGCGAGATCAGCCGATAAAGAACGGAAGAACGTCTTATTTTTGCACATTTGGGTAAATCAGTCGCTTAAATAACGGAATCTCTCTTAAGTTTCAACGCGAGTCGGTTGAAGTGTTTGTTTAGAGAACAAACCTCGCGTGACCGTCTGCGTTGTCAGGCGGCTGGAGAGGGAGGGAAAGAATAAAAGGGTCATGATTTATGGAAAGGGAGAAATTTATTCGACGGTGGAAACGAGAAATATATCGGAAAAAGCAGGCGTCGGAAAAACATTTACGATGATATATTAGGTGTTGAAATCGGATAGCATCCGATGTAATGAATATGTCGAGGTGGTGTTTGAGGGCGATAACTCTGGCGACATGACTATGAAAGGGAGTTTAAATAAAATGTACCTATGCAGGCCCATAAATTCTAATTTAAGCGACGTTTCGGATATTATTGCAGTTCGGGGACGTTAAATTATCCCCGTTTTACTGGGGCGGATTACAAAACCCACGTGACTAATGAAAATACCTATTGCGAATGCTCTCTGACAGAGGAGGCGTCATTAGAATTTCAACTAAGAACTCCGACACGATGCCTAGACGAGAGCGAAATCGACTTCACCGATCGGAAAAACTAATGACCTCTGGAATGCAAGTTAATGAGGCGTCGTTAGATACATTCCGAGAAAAATAATCGCGCGATTAGATTTATTTATCCGCAGCAACCGAGATAAAATATTCCCAGAAGAGGAATAATTTTTAAGAGGGGAAAAAACTTCTCTCTTTCTCTACTACCTATACACATACCGGGACGTATATTAATCTCCTGAAACGTTTACAAAAACCAACAACGCAGAATTTACGCGGTGTTGCAACCTATTGTGATTTTTCCCTCCATTGTCCTCCGCCGAAGTAGAATTTAATTCACAAAGTCAATAACTCCGTTATTTCTACGATGATAAGCCCTTTCTGAGAGATGGAGGAAGTGAACGATCGTAGAGCGTTCGGACGAAAACTGCGGCGAGATTCGGGAACGAGGGAACAGAATAGGATTGCTGAATAACTGCCGTCCCGGACAAGGTAGAAAACCTTCTCGCGGAAGAATAGAACGTCCGATGGATCGAAAGAAGAAGAATAAGATAGAAAGTATGTTTCCGTAAGCTATGAAATTCGTCTTTTTTCTAAGCATCTCAACGGGTGAATGGATTCCTTCCATCTCCCCCCCCCCCTTCCCAACTCTGTAAAAAAATGGAAACAAAGAAACGGAGAGGGAGAAAGGAAGTATGAAAAGAGCATTAATAGCGAGATAGAAAAAGTGGTCGGGGGAAAAAAGCAAAAAATGAGCGGAAAAAACGGGAAAAAAGAGAAAGACAGATGAAAGGAATCGGTTTTTTTCGCGCAGGTACTTCCATAAAAACCTTTTTCTCACTCTCTCGACGCACAATGTAAGTGTAGATAGTGAGAGAGAGAGAGTAAGAAAAAATCTCCCGCTGATTAAGACGCCCCTTTTGGCTCTCTTTTTCCGCGTTCCCTATTATGAAGACGGCCGCGGTCGTAATCACGGCCGGTGACGGGCAACATTTTAATATAAGAGCGGCAAAGGGAGGAAAGAAGAAAGAGAGGGGAAACGAACGGGAAGAGAAGCAAGAATGAGAGATAGGGCAAGAGAGAGAGAGAGAAAGGGTTGGCCGGGTTGTTTTCTTCTCCCGCCGCTAGAGGACAGGGCATGCACGCGCTGTCTTTTTCGCAGAAAAGAAGACGGCCCTCTTCTCCCCTTTCCAATGCTTTCGTGATTTGTTTATTTTTTCTCAAAATATCCAGGAAGCTGGAAGGAGAGTGATGGTATGTCAGCTTGTTTGAAAAAGTATGAGGTTTCATGCTTTTTTTTGTCTTGGGATGAAATCTTGACATCACGCCCACAGGTGTACGGTTAGGGTGAAAGGTGTTTTGGAAGAAAAAAAGCGAGATATCCCGTAACAGGAACAATAATATTTCGAAGAGACAATTAAAATATTTCGGGAAGGCGGGATCTCTCCCTCCAGTTCCTGTTATTCGGATGAGGGGTTGATTTGTTTGATGGCCCTTTCGACGTCCTTACTTCTCCTTTGAGTTAATGAGTTGTAAATAGTTTTGAGGATCGCGGGGAGAAAAACGTGAAGCTGCCAAGGCGAGGATTTACAACTAGCGGGGCGAAGTTCGGAATGGGGTGCCGGAGATATCTCACCGTTACGACCGAAATTCTCGGAGGAAATATTTTCGCGTTGCAGATGGCATTGCGAGAGTTACTGCTCGAAAGACCTCGGAATATATCCGGATACGGAAAATTCCGCTATTGTCCACAAGCGTGGGGAAGATCATGAAATTCCCGGGATCGTGCGACAATTACATATGAAATAATGTTATTTAAGTTGGGACATATCTTTCGAGTAGAAGCGAGCAATAAAGGTAAGGAATTTGTCTTTTAAAACCGATGATAACTTGATAAGGAAGATTACCCATTTTTCATGGCATGAATTACTGCGATTTTAATGCTATACATGGTAACATTGATAGAGACGAAATTTTCAGAAGAAGCGAATGATGAACTGTTAACTACAAATCCTAAACTTTTATTTGATGAAAGCGAAGAAACTTTTTATCTTTTTTACATTAAGAGAATGTTAATACAGGGTAGATTTTAATTTACAATCAGATATGAACTATTGTATCGAGCATAGAACAATTGCCAATAACTTAATATCTGAACCTGAAAAAATCCAACATAGAATAAGTGTCGGACACAAATAACTAGATATTCCCCTTATTACACCCCTTCTTAATTCGTTTAAGACTCAATGCTTAAAAAAAACAACCTTTTTAAGAGCCAAAAAGACGCGGATGAAGCGATCGCGAGCAAAGAAATCGAGAGATGATGAATAAATGGGAGAAAAGAACCGACCGAGAGGGAGAAAGGGAGGAGGCGATAGTGATTGAAGAAAGAAAGATAGAGGGAGGTGAACCTGGGGATGAGGGATGTGCCGGAGGAGTCGAGGAGGCACGGAGGTTGCAAGAGCGGTGACGTGCAGAAAGGAGGAGAAGAGGCGAGGATAGAAGAGGAGGGCATGTTAGGAGGGAGAGGGAGGGAGGGAGGATGAGATGGGAGCGGTCCGCGAGGAGGGAGGAGCCCATGCGTCTCAGTGCGTGAGTGGGAGGGAGGAGGCCACGGATGGCATCTTTAAAACCGCGTGGTGATGTCACCGCGGCAGACGAAGTGGCGGCGGCGGTAGTAGTGGTGGCTGCCGCTGCAGAGGGCCCTCAAGGTCTCCCACTGTCTCTCTTTCTCCTCTTTTCCTCCTCCTACTCCCAAACCCTCCCACCCGACATCATCCCATCTCCTTTCCCCCTCACTTTCTCATAGCCTCCTCCTTGATCCCTATTTGCACTCTGCCGTCTCCTTAGTATTTTTCTCCTCTTCCCCTCTATCTCTCCATTTTTACTTTTTATTCCATCATCCTGCTCTATATTTACTCTCATTTCCTTATCCTTCGTTTCGACTTATCTTTCTCTTCCAATTTCTCTTCAATTTAATTAATGGATTATTTCTCGTCTCTCAAATTTTCGATGCTTTCCACTTTCCTCTCTCTCTCTCTCTCTATCCCACTATCTCTGCCTCTCACATTGCCGCTCTTGCACTTAAAAGAAAAGGCAATGTATACCAAATGCGATGATTTTTATTCCGAGCTATATCTGAGGCTGTCCAGCGCGACAAGTTTACTTTCCCGCTGATAACTCACCCTAATTTCGGTTTTATATCTTCTGCCAACAAAAAAATCCAACATCTTTATATTCTCGCTTGTTCCCTTGTAAATCCTTTTAAGAATTTGCCATTTTCGCTTCTTCTCTTTCAGAAACCACTCTTCGATGCACCAACTCCTCTCAAAAATAAAAAAATCCCGTATTTCTTTCTCGTTTCCTCATTATCCTATTGAACCTCCCGACTATTACCGCACGCCTGCCTCTCTCTCTCTCCATCCTTTTTTAAAAACCCTCTTTCCATCTTCAGTCATTCCCTCCATCCTTCTCTTCCTCAATCCTTCATATCCCTCCAGTCTGTCTCGACGTACTTGACGTGAAGGGGGATCCCTCTCTCCTCCGACTTTTCCATCCTCTCTCATCTCCCTCTTTTTCCTCCTCGTTCCCCGTATTCACCACACCCATTCCCAGCGCCGAGGCCATATAAACGCTTTGATTCTCCCTCTCTTTCTCTATCCCATCCTTCTAGCTCCTCTTTCTACCCAACCGAGTGTCACTTTTTTAAGTGCCTAGCCGGATCACCAATTCCCATTCCTCTCATTGAAAAACAGTCACGCATTAGTCCAAACTGCTTTACCGGGAAAAAAACGAAGGAGTCTTGGCTGCGAACGCAATCGATTTTGTGTGTGAATCGGCCGGATGCTCATCCCCTTGGGAGTTGAGAGAAAACGCTGCCGTTCGGAATAGAGATACAGTTTTTTCTTCTTTTCACGAAAGAGAGAGAGAGAGAAAAAGATGCGAGTCTGATAAAGCACATGGAGATCATAAATTCGTCCAGCCGCTGTTTTCTAAGGACTTCCTTAGTTTCTTATCCCCTGCTAGTTAAGACCGAGATGAGAGACCATTCTCGTATTGAGAGCTCCCTTTTGTGCTTGGGTCTCATCTCAACGTATTCAAGACGCGAGAACTGTGAGAAATCGAACGTCTTTTCACGAAAATGCTGATGTATGGAGGTTTTTTGTAAGCAAGAAAAGTGCGGACGTGGAACATTTCCAAAAATTCGAAAAAAAGTGTCGGTTATTTTAAATGACTCACCTCGTTAAAAGAAGAACGTAACGATTGGATGGTGGGTTGTCGGTCCCGCCGTCCTACTAAGTTTCAGATCATAACCCCGCCCTCGTAGGATGTTTTTACGACGTGTGAATTCATTTAACATGCCTCAAAATACGTCAATTCATCCTGCAGATTAACCGAGCCGTAATAAATCCTTCGCATAAAGGACTAGTAATATTCTTTGAATGCGTAAACATTAAGAGAATCACTTGAATCCACTATTTCATGTCCTCATTCTGTTAACGTGACCCGTCCTCCTTGGCCTAATAAAAACTGAGCGTCGTAATTTTATTCTTTTGTTCTAATGGCGCTATCAACCTGCTTGATTTGAAATTCGATTGTGAAATCGCAAGGATCGCATTCAGGTTGAATGTGTATTTTTATTTTCAGAATTATTATCTTTCAACCTATACGTTCAATTAATTTGAACAAGAATCGAGTAAAGAGTTAAAAACATAAACGGCAATGGGGCTAATTAATATGCAACCGGTAACTGACGATCGATTCGAAAAGATTTTTCCAAGAAATTGAAGGCAATTTATAAAATCTTTTAAAATACCTTCTACATATATATAAGCTTAATGCGAAATTTAGGTGGAATGACAATGATAACTAGGCCGCTACTTCTTCCCCACTTTCAGTGTTCAAGAGCTCAGATGTAATGAATTCTTGGAGTTTCCGTATTCACTGATACTTGCAGACGTTCCCTAATAAATATTCACGCGTAACTTTCATACCTGTCGGAGATACGGCCCTAAAAGGAATAATAAAATCAGCATTTTATCCAAGGGGACAACACTGATTTTTTCATGCGTCTACAGGCGAGATGGGTCTCCCGGAGAAAATTCATGAACCTCTTTATGCGAAACCTACAGTTCAGCCAGTGATGCGGTAAGCTCGCGGAAAAAGCACGATAACTATGTATGTATCCCCATCGATTCAGTTCTGTAACAGAAAGTAACTTAGAAACAATTGAAGGACATGCCAATCCAGAGTTTCGGATCGAAGGCAGATGCTATTCCGGTTTCATTTTTACGGCGATTCCTCCTCAACTGAACAGCGTAGGTCTCTCCTTGCATCCCGGCTCTCTCGAAATGATCGTCCTTTCTCAGATGAGGTTTTTGTAACGCTATGATGGCGTCGGGGCGACACATACACTGCACCCATTTTACGGCTAGAGCGCGCGGGAAGGGTTTTATGCAACATTTGAATGAGTCTTCGGACGAGATATAAACTACGCAGCGCTCGGGCTGCTAGGTTTGTTTCTCTGCCAGAGCGGAGTCCGAGGAAGTGGATGAGAATATGCTCGAAAATTTTATCCGTCAAATAAAAACAGCAATCAACGCGTGAATGAGAAACCGGAGGTGATGCATAAAATTTGTTATGCATGAACAAACACGTTGAGATTAAACGAGCTCAGAATCAAATACGTTTCAAGGGGGAGGAGATAACTTATGAAATATTTTGTTTTTGCTCGGATAAAGTTACTGTTTTTAAGGAACTAATTTGAATAATTTAAATAGATGATTTGGAAACTTGCCCTACGAAAATCATTTAAAGAAAAAGAATGTTAGCCGAAAACGGGACTGCAGCAAACTTCAGAATAAATGCTTGGAATGTCATTTTTTGTATTTCGTTTAGTTATTTTATTAAAGGCGAATAAAATGTATGAAGCCTGAAAAATAAACTCGTTCCTTGAAATGTACTAGAAAAATTCTCAAGTTAGAAATAGACGAAGTTAAAAGTTATTTAAGAGAAAAAGTTTTTAAAAATTCCAACAGGAGCAAATGAATGATTACACGAGGCAAGATATTCCAAATATCAGGTGTTGTACATATATAACAGATTTTATGTGTTTGAGAATAATATACATGCAGCAACGAAAAGGCCGAAGAAAATTTTACCTAACTACGTCTTGTGGGGACAATCTTACATTACCACTAACCTGCATCTAACTGCTTCTACAGCGACCGGTTATCGTAATTAAGATTTAGAGCAGGAAATGTGACACATACCTGGAAAGGAGAAGTAATAAAATTAATATGTTGAATACAAAGAGGAACAGGGAAAATATTTACAACTTAAAGCATTTATTTTATAGTCGAGACAATGTATGTACATATATAATATTTACGACACAAAGCATTTATAGTCGAGACAAATATATATATATATATATATATATATATATATATATATATATATATATATATATATGTATGTATGTATGTATGTATATATATATATATATATATATATATATATATATATATATATATTGGATTTAAGTTTCCTATAGTAAAAATATATTGGTCTATAAAGTTTCAGTATAGGCCATGTAGATAACGTATGTTCTCTTAATACACAATTTTATCCATTTGACATGCATCGCTTCGAGTTCCCTTATGCGTGACAGCAATTTTCTTTCAATCTCACGTAGCTTGCCGTTGAAAATAATTTCCCTTTGTGTTGAAAACTATCAAAGACGACAGTTATAACATAAAATTTAAACGATTTTTATTTCAACAAAAGGCGCTACTTGTCTTCCAGACCATTTAAACTCAATTTCGGATGCCATTTTTTTGAGTAATGCTTCTACAATATAATAGAAGTGAGTTGAAAGTCAGAGCGTGGTCTCTAATGCCTACCGTAGATTTTCCAGAGGTATAAGGGATTAGTGGCTTGCGATGAGACACGGCTGTCACTTCAGCTTATGAAGTCGTCGTCGTGAACTAGTTCGCTGTAGCCAGTCATTGTTCACCCCGTCGATAAATCATCCTGCTGTTACAAATAGATGCTGGCACTTTTTGCTTGTGCAACCACTTTGACAAACCCGTAACATTCCTAACGGATTGGAAAAACGTGATTCATAAAGTCGAAAAATATAAATTGTGCTGATGCTAACGATTCGCCCCCTCTTTAATCGCTGAAATGGTTTGATTTATAAAAGTTTACTTAGTCGCGATTTTCCGGTGATGCAATCAAAATTTCCGTAAACATGTAAGAATGCGTGGTTTAAATTTTCGTGTTGGAATCATAACGCAAGAGACACAAGTGTTAGTTTCAAAGGAAAATCGCGCCTCGTTTTATTTATTTGAAAAGTGAGACTTGGCACTAATAAGATGAGGTTTAAAAAATCATCGCCCTGCCAACACCCATTTTCCTTATTTCCCGACTAATTTCCTTCTCGCTCTCTGTTCTCCCTTATCCAGACTGATTACCCCATTTCCATTCCTTCTCCCCTCCCTCCACTTCGTGCTCTCTCTCTCATACACAAAACACACCCTGTGGTGTACCTTAACTCGTCTTCCTGTCCCCCCTCCCTTCTCTTAGCTTATGGGCCTTGCTTGCCCTCTGTACCCGCCCAAAAGCCACGCCCAGTGACACCACTATGGAGGTGAGGAGGAATTGGCAAAAGAGAGAGAGAGAGAGAGGGTAAAATGGAGATGGAGAGTCTTATGCTCGCACGTGAGTAATAATAATAATAATAATAAAAGTGGGCGTTAAAAATAAAGCACAGTGACAATGGGTTCGTGTGAGTGCGCGCGCACGAAGGAGACACACGCACAGAAAATGCGCTCGAGACGAATTACCGCGTGCAGAGAGATAAAGAATGAGTCACCATGGGGGAGGGAGCGGTTGACGCGTACGCCTTTTTTATTCCTCTCTATATAGAAGATAGGTGACGTGCTCTGTGCTGCATAAGGGTCTTGTTATCCACTTTGGCGCCGCTGATCGTAATTGCGAGTTTATCATTTCGGAGCATATTCGACGAGAAATATATTGTTTATGAGGGGGGACCTTGCCGCCGGATAGCGTTCCTTCGCGCCTTTCCCTCGTCACCTGTTTTAAATCTTTCTGATATCATAAATTGAGAAGTGAAGCCCCGTCAGCTCATATATACCTAATTTCAATCACCTATCGTATTTTTTGCAATAATGTAATAACGCTCCGTAGAAAAGGAAGTGACTGGAATTTAAAATTACGTTGAAAAATGCGAGTATGCGGAAGAATTAACGATCGTGTTGAAATGTCGCTCGGTATTAATATAAAGGTACTTGTTCGCTGCAATGGCCGATATAAATTTTCTACAATAACAACTGGAAGAATTCTAGATAATTATCCATTCCTCATTGGTATGACATTCTCGAAGGATGCCTCACGCAAGTCGATGAACACCCTTATTTAGTCCTTTTGTTTGCCCTTCTTTATGCAATCTGAACGGCTATATGTACTGTTGGAGTAAGAGCGGGAGTGGAGAGAGAGAGAGGTGAAAGAGGGAGGAAAGAGTGGGAGATGTGGGGGGAGTTATACGGGGTTTTCATTCCTTGCACGTCCTAAGTACGTATGGCTGTGCCCACAACGTTTCCGCATACGGAACGCTTAGTAATGATTACGAAGGCGTGGAAAAACAAACGCGTGCTTCGGGACTGAAAAATGGTCAAGGAGTGGCAAAAACAGAATCAGAGAGAGAGAGTTAAAAAGAAGACGAGGATGAGAGAAGGGATGGACTTGAGGAGTGGGTATTTTTTTAAGGAAATAAATTTCTCGAAATTAT